>JARFJB010002187.1:1002500-1670000 GCA_036346205.1 Vesta saturnalis
GTGTCCGTGTGTGTGTGTCCGTGTATGTGTCCGTGTGTGTGTCCGAGTGTGTGCGCGCGCGTGTGTTTGTGTGTGCGTGCGTGCGAAGGTGTGTGCGTGCGTGTTTGTGTCTGAGTGTGTGTCTGTGTTTGTGTGTGTGTATGTGTGTGCTTGCGTTTGTGTGTTTGTGTGTGTGTGTGTGTGTGCGTGTGCGTGTGTGAGTGTGAGTGCGCGCGCGTGCGTGCATGCATGTGTCTGTCACCATAAAAGATCTAAACCATACCTTGGCCTAGATGGCTAATTTTTAGGAACATTTGTGTCAATATATCGATCACCAAAACCTTCGTTTCGAAATATTACTACAATATGAGAATTATGCGTAGGAGCACCATCCTGTTGGACCTTTTTTATTAATTTCCATACCTTTATTTGCAGCTAGGCTGACTCAATAGTTTTTCAACTTACTACAGGAATTCGTTGGATTAGCCTGCACGCTTGTTGAAATGTTAATTTCATCTACCTCCAGATCGATTTTATCATAACGCACTGTTCTATACTCATTCAAATTTGTCAAACTAAGCTAAATTCGCTGAAATATATTACTATCTGTGAACCTATCGGGTAGGTCAGTGGTAACACAATCTGCTTCGAGAGGCAATAAGTCCGATTCCCGTTACCGCATTACTTGTATGAGGTTTTTGCAAGGCGCTTTCCACATAGGCATATGGCGGCATGATCACTGCGTATTCGCACATCATTTAGGCAAATGCTGAAGTAATAACTTACTCCTCATAACCCTAACTCCGTTCCTTTCAATCATACCCTAATCGTACCTATTATTAGTCTCTGCTGTTTACATACTTAATGTATGTACGTATGTTGGAAATCCTTCAATGTTGCTGAAGGAACTTGGAAAGCTCATCCCTTGGTTCCTTTCCTTACGCCTGCCAGAATATATAGGAAAGTTATAACTATATTTTAGAAGTGTTAGTAGTGCAGCAGCAATCTTTGTTCGTAAAATCTCTAATTTTCGCAAATAAAGTGAACAAAAGTATCGTTTTTAGTAGCACACTTAGTGATACTTAAACTAATAATGACAATCGAGTTATTGCAATTAATTGTATTTTGTGTGTTGTTGTATCACGTCCGGCCATGGCTTACTAAAATACTGTTTTAACTTTCTTGAAATTGAAATATTGCCTTTAATTTAAAATAAAAGTATAAACATGTGTATAGCTGGCCTGGAACTACAAGGTTCCATGCTACAATATTGGTTCTTTCAGACTTATTAATGTAGCGAAGTTCTACGTTCGATTCTAAACTTTTCTGTGTATATTACAACCATGTATCCCTAATAACAAAAGTTCTATGCCCACACTTACAAAGTTGTATGGTCTGCAAATTTTTCACATGAGCTACATAGGTTTATGTATTACATAGGACTATGAGGAATATTAAAGCTAATATAGTCTTAGAAAAAGGTTATATGTTCGCACACAGAACATTGTGACGATTAAATTTGATAGAGACTATCTAAACAGTTTACACACACAACTTCGTTGTGCTTGTATTGGGTTGAAGGTGAATGGTTCTTTTTAGTGTATTGAGCCAAAAATAAAGATAACATAATGTTCTGTTTGTGCACACTGGCATTAACAAGAATTTTGGTTAACCTACTAGTTTGCTAATATTTTTATTTCTAGTGGAAACGATGCATTAACAGAGGACCACGACTCTGAGATATTGAACAATGACCCGTTGTTCCATTCACTGAATCTTGATTCTGCGGAATCAGAAGGTAAAATGTTTACTGTATATCTTTTTCATAACAAATAAGGTTAATTTTTATAATATCGTTGCATGTAACAATACTGAAGAATTTCCTCAGAGTTCCGAATCGCCAGTCAAAACTTACAAGAAAAAAAAAGCAAAATGGAATGATAGAAAAGAACAGCGAGAACGAGGAGAAGGGTATACTTCTTCCAGAAATAATATTGTTCCACGCAAAGCAATAAAAAAATTTGAAAGATTGTTCAAAATATATTTACAAAAAATGTAGCCAAACAATTTCTCAGAATGAGCGAGAAGAATTGTTCAACGAATAGTACAAATTAAATAATTTTGCCGAAAAAACGTTTTTGAACGCAAGTATCGCAGTTTGTGCACCTGAGAGAAGGATAAGGAAAGGACAATGAAAATTCAAAGAAGAAAAAGTCGTGTAAGTATTATTTGTTGTCAAGTAAAGAAATGTTCAGGTTTGTAAACAATACTAAGGATTTAGTCAAAAAACGGTGTATAATGCGATCGACAAATGAAATGCAAATACAAACACACGACATGAAAGCAAGGCAAGGAAAACATATTAAAAATAAAATCTCAGATACATCGATTCAAAGAGTCAAGGACCACATTAATTCATTCAGCATGGTAGAATCTCATTACTGCCGTGCTGACAGTAACAGAGAATATCTGCAAAGTGGATTGTCACTTACTAAAATGTATGATATGTATGTACAACAAAGAATTGAAAATGATCTGCCAAGAGTAAAACTGTCACAGTACCGGAATATATTCTGCAATCACTTCAATATTTATTTTCACGAACCAAAAAAGGATAGGTGTAATGTATGCGTTATACACAAATTATGCCAAAGGAAGAGAAGAAGGGACAAACGAGAAATGTTTGGCCCACATTAAGCAGAAGGAAGCAGCAAGAAGCAATAGAAATAGTAACAGAGAAGGCAAGGCATTACCAGTGGTAACTTTTGATTTAGAAAATGTGCTTTCGTGTCCCAAAGCTGAAGTTTTTCAATTCATTATCGAAGTAAATTATCAGTTTACAATCTCACCGCTCATTTCTTCATTAACTGGTCAAGTATACTGCACCTTGTGACCAGAAATTCTCAGGGGTAGAAAGGGCAATTAGATTGCGAGTGATCTTGTGAAGATTTTAGATCAAATTGTAATGTCTTATGCAATAGGTCACTTTTTAAAACGTACTGGCATCGAAGCAATAACAATGGAATATTTCGCACCTGGAAATTCCTGAGTACAGGGAATTGATTCCGTCCACAGCTTAATTGAAATAGTTCTTAGTAAAGTCGAGTGCTACTCCTCTGTTTCTCTTCTACGAATTTTGCTTAACGTAAACAGGTGAAAACCTTTCAGTCATTCAAATGCAACACAGTAATTTTTCAGATTCCCAAACGATGGCTTGAGCTATTTTTAATTACAATAATGTCCCTCACACAAAAGCTTCATTTCTACAATACAAAAGAGGAGCTTTCAGCGTAAACTACAAAAAGTATCAGTATGACAAGGATTTTTTATCAATTGTCATCCAAAGAATTCCTTGTACTACAAAACAAAATTTTTAAGTAATTTAAAAATTGATTTTCCCGCAAATCAGACTGAGGCAATAAAAAAGATGCTGCGGTTTATGCCGGAACAAGACCAACAGTATTTCTTGGCTGCAATCAAAAATTTCGTATACTAAACCTGGGGCTTCTAGCTTCAAGGGTACAACGTCATGTGTATTTGTACTCCCTGTATACAGGGTGTGGCGCGAAGAGTTTTGATTAAAAGTAATGGCAGATAAAATTATGTTAAAAATCTGAAATTACGAAGCTGTAGGTTTTGGATGACGCTGAGTTCAAATATAATATTGTCCCGAATGTGACACTTCCGGTTATACCGGAAGTAGACGTCAACTTTGTTATTTTAAATGGAACCTAATATTTTTTATTTTATTTTCTAATTATACATGAAATTCTACATAAAATTTGTGCACAATGTCCTATACCAAAAATTTTCGAGGTATATCGACTTTTTTTTAAATTTTGAAAAAATCCTAGTCCACATTGAATAACGATATCTCCATTAATAACGAAGCTAGTGACGTGAAATTGTAAACAATATGCAACAAGTGCTTGCCCGTTAACTCCAGATATCCATCTCATTGATATTTCGTACAGGGTGTTTTAAACTTAGCCGCCAACATGCACAATTTAAATCATTTATAAGATGCTTACTTTAAATAGAACACCACGTATTTTATTACACTTTCCGCTGTATTTTTTTAAGCTAATTCGTTTGGTATCAGTATTCCCTATACCTAAATCCAACCTCTTCTCTGATATTTCATTATCTTAGTTAAAACATAACAACACTTAATTATTTCAATATTAGTAAAGGGTAGGCCATGATTTCCATTATTTAAGGTGGTATTTTGTTATTTTTTCATAAGTTATTAGTTCTGAAAAGTAACCAATAGCCTGAAAGGATTATTAATTGTGGATATCATTAAAAACGTTGACTAGGTATTTTGTATTAATTTAATTAGATAACTTACAAACAAAAATGTCTAAATGTAATATTAACCAAATAAAGTTTTACAATAAGTGTTCAAAATTAGCACCATCTACTTCTAAACGTTATGTCATGTAATTCTGGAAATATGGTCGGGTGTTAAAGAATTAAAAGCAAGTAAGACTTTCTGCATCATATCTTCCTTTGTCGTAACAGGTTTGGAAAATACCTGATTTTTAATGTAACCCCAAATACCAAAACCTAGAGGAGCCAAATCAGGAAAGCGAGCTGGCGAACGAAACGGACCCTGATTGGCAATCCATCTATCATCAAACATGTCGTAAAGATGCTGAGCAACAGGTCCAAAGTTATGAGCAGGTGCTCCATCTTGCTGATACCAGGCTGAAACCGCCTCTCCATTTCTTAAAGTATGTAACGCCGGTCGTATGGCTTCTTCTAAAATGTGGCAATATCCATTCACATAATTCTACCCTTCGAGGAAGATCACCTAATTGTAAGTGTTGCACCAAATGATGTGGAAATGGATTCCATTTGTGTTTTTTTAAAATGCTATGAATTGTTCTCGTCGACAAAGTAAGATCTCTCTCACAATCTCTAATGCAGGCATTTGGAGAGGCCGTAAAATAACCCAAAACATTAATTTCGTTTATGTCACTGTTCACTAGTGGTTTATTTTTATTAATTTTTGTCTTGAATTGACCAAACTGACGGCAGTTTTTAAGCAATCTTCTTACAATATCACCAGTTGCATTTGGTCGATTTGGATATCTTTCTGCAAAAACACGGCAAGTCCGTTCAACAATTCTATTACACTCGCCGTAAATAATAATAAAATTAAGAAATCATCATTAGCAAAACATACATTTGCCATTAGTTACTATGAAATGCAAACTGGTAAAGAAAACTCTCAAAACAACATAAACAATTAACGTTCTAACTATCAAATCTTTGACAGCCATGGCCTACCCTTTACTAATGATGAAATAATTAAGTGTTGTTATGTTTGAACCAAGATAATGAAATATCTCAAAAGTAGTTGGATTTAGGTATAGGGAATACTGATACCAAACGAATTGGCTTAAAAAAATACAGCGGAAAATGTAGTAAAATACAGGGTGTTCTACTTAAAGTAAGCAAGTTATAAATGATTTAAATTGTGCATGTTGGCGGCTAAGTTTAAAACACCCTGTATGAAATATCAATGAGATGGATATATGAAGTTAACGGGAAAGTGCTATTGGTTACAATTTAACGTCACTAGCTTCGTTATTAATGGAGATATCGTTATTCAATGTGGACTAGGATTTTTTCAAAATTTAAAAGAAATCGAAATATCTCGAAAATACTTAATTTTTGGTATAGGACATTGTGCACAAATTTTATCTAGAATTTCATGTAGAATTCTAAAATAAAATAAAAAATATTAGGTTCCATTTAAAATAACAAAGTTGACGTCTACTTCCGGTATAACCGGAAGTGCCACATTCAGGACAATATTATATTTGGACTCAGCGTCATCCAAAACCTACAGCTTCGTAATTTTAGATTTTTAACATAACTGTATCCGCCATTACTTTTAATCAAAACTCTTCGCGCCACACCCTGTATATGTACGTTTTTTTTTCTTTTTATTCTTTTTTTGGTAGTGACTCAGGTTACGCTAACGAAAGTTGTTTTTTTTTTGTGTCAATCAGGGTACAATTTGAAGTAACAATAGACTGTTTGATTTGTAGTGGTTTTCGAATTAAGCTTTTCGTATGGGAATTTAGATTTGATTTCTAAAATTGACAATTATAGATTTTGGTGGATTAATTAATTGGAAATAGGAAATTTTAAAGTTAAATCTAAATTAGTTTTCCTGTAAATTTTTATAAAAGGTTTCGTTAAAATAAAATGTAGTTGTAGATAAGAAAAGTTCGTGTTTAAAGTATAGCATGAGATCATTCCTTGGTTTGCTGGTTTAAGCAGTGGCTATTGACGTTAATTTTACTTATCGCCTTTAGTAATTGCCGCCTAGTTTCTGCCGGAATAGAGTATCTCAGTCCATTAATATTAAGTAATTAGCATTATCGTTTAAGGAATAAATCTGTGTTTGACAGTTTGCACTTGAGTCGTGCATGTAGCACTGTCAGCGATTTTAGTATGTTGGTAAAGATTGTGCAATATTACGCGGAGGGGAAGAAGCTATTTTTTTCTCGATCTGACTTTCGTAAGTAAGAGATGTGATCTGTGACCTTGGGGGCTTGCCTTTTTCGAATACCTGGAAGACCGAACTTTTGAAGAAGTTGTTTGCAACTAAAAGCACCCGTTTGGTGGATATTTTTGTAGACGTTCATCCCTCCTGGTTATTTATTTTGAAGTTATGGACTGTAGGGCCAATTTATGAACATTTCACTGAGTTTTGTATTTATTTAAGTGCATCTTAGTGGTGGTTCGTGGTCACGCTTAAAGCGGATTTATATTACCGAATGAAACCATTGTGAAGGCACAACGTTTTGTTTTCCCCGTAAAAGAAAATCAGCTACACCAGACGAAAGTTTTATTGTAATTATTTGGTAAATAGACATTTTTTTTTCTTTCGTTTTAATATAAAAGGCTTGTAAATAGAGCTACCGATTTAATGGAATTTTTGTAAATATCTCGTGTATAAAAGCTACTCGTTTTATGCACATAAAACTATATAACGCCAATTAACTTTTGAGTATCGCTAACGAAATTTAAAACTGGGAAATTGCCGTATGGGTTTGCTTTGCCGATCGAGAACATCAGCAGGTATTCTGGAGCCGTTCCCGTTGCTTTGGTCGCTGTCCGGTGGAGAAGATAACTTAATATTGTACGTTATTGAGAATGCTTTATCATAACTTTGTTTGTAAACTTGCTGAAATTATTGGTTGACGAGCGAATAAACGCAGTCGTTTGTTCAGGTGTTTTTTTGCGGAATTTGATACTTTCACGTTAATCTCGATTTAAAGGTTGACGAACTGCTTTTATTTGCGATATCTTTGGTATTTTGTTTTTTTTATTATTTAATTAAATGTACTGCAAATTTACGCATGGTAAAATTTATTTTTAGTGGCCAACTGGTTACATATTGTTCTAAAGTTATTCATATTTCCGTAGTTTAGAACCAAAGGCCACTTGGTAAGCTTACAAGGTTGACCATTTTTCCGTTTTCTAGCATTTAATATTTTAAATCAAACCGAAACCATTGTAAATAAGTATACGTATTTGTGTGCTTTTAGAGATATATTGAGATATAATAGGCGAACAATTAATTGAATTTTGTGGTGTCATTTTGTGATCTCCCGACCAGCGAAAGCAATAATTTACGAAGAGTACTAATCTTATTATTCAACCTAAAGAATTATTTGAGAGCTAAATTTTGATTTCATTATTTATTTTATTGATTAATTTTAAAAGTAACTAGTTTCCTACATTTGAAGCATTCAGGGTCATACAGTTTTTTTTTAGTTTTATTAAATATCTTGTGTTGTTTAACGTAACCGATTACAGAAACTTTAATTGACGTTTATCTAGTTTATGTGTAATTATATTAATTTGGAGTTCAATTAATGACAGAGCTTTGGAGTTGAGTAGTATTTAAATTTGAGTTAATAAGATTTAAGCGTAACATTTAACGTTCATTTTTATTTTTTATTATTGTGTTTGTATTATTTTGTTCACAAGCGTTGGCGGTAACGTAACGAAATATTAAGTTAAATAAGTCATTGAAACCCAACAGCTGATTTGCGCCCACCCTGCTTTAGAGTGGATATTTTTAAGATTTGTTCTAGAGCTAAAGTTTCGAAGCATCTCCGACGTGCACCTGGAGGTAGCCAACGTAAGGTAAGAGATCTTTTGACTGTTGAAGGGTGATTCATTTACGTATGCCTAGGTGTACTATTACCGATAACGTCTTAATAACAGTCTGGCGCCCTTTTACTTGACTTTATCCTAGTTACGACGCACCCTTATCTGCGACTTTCGACAATACGACTAACCATCTTCCGTATTTTTAAATTAAAAAAACACGTCCACTCCATCTGTCCCACCGAGCTAGCCCGGTGCACTCTAATTATCTGTGACCTGCCGTTTTAGTTTCATTTTCAACCGTAACAACAAGAATATTGAAAACACAAAATATTCCAGTGTTCAACAATTATTAATTATACTAATCAGGTGCCACTTTCGTTGGTATTTTTGAAGAATATAATCTTTTTTTTTTATTACATAAGCATAGTTCTTCGTATAATTTGGGAAACGTTTACCTCAGAATTCATGTTGTTTTATTATGAGCTAGTTTTAGACATTATTATTTAGTTCTATCTATTTTCGCTTTAATGGTCATATTTTTTTATATTTAAACTCATCATTACTCATCAACAGAAAAGTGTATGCTACAGTTTTTCTACCACAAAGTTTTATGTTTTTTTTAATTAATATTTTTCTTATAACAACAAAAAATATTCTGTTTTTATTTCATAAATGTAATAATTACCAATGGTAATAGACTGTAAGTCATAGTTTCTGTAAACACAATCTAACACTGTTAAAGCCAAATTGTTGTTTTCTCATAACTATGTATGTGTAACTTGAACCTTATAGTTCCAAGCCAGCGATATATATTTGAAAAGCCTGTCACAACACCAACCAAACTAAAATAAAAATGTAGTGTGTTGCTGATACAAATCACAAAATTTAAAATTTTCTTAAACACGTTTCTGAATTTTATGAAAAAAGCACTACAAGATGTAGTTTTTAGTTTTTCAAGATCTCAAAAGGTAATCGAGATATGAAGGGTGCGCCAAAATCTTAAATTTCCAATATCACCCTGTATCACAGAAAAAAAGAAAGCAGGAAAGGTTTTGTACGTGGATTCTTTATTTCATAAAAAAGTAGCATAGTGAGGCGATAACTGCAACCTTCTATCTCTTTCAGGAATGTAGAAACCCCCAATTACATCGAAAATGGGACACAGTGTACAGTTAAAATTAAAATTTCATGAATTCTATACATTTTTTTAGTTTGTTCTGTGTATTTCAAGAATTGTGGTCCTTAAGTAAAACTCAAAATTATTAATTCTTTTAAATAACATGTAAAATGGTGAAAGCTATTAATTCCTTGTTATATTTGTCATCATTTGATTAGAGCTTTTGTTTGAATGTCAAGTTTTTAGTTGTGAATGCTTTAACTATTTTTATGTTTTAAAGTTATTTACGACTTTGGATCGATATTATAATACGATTGAATTTCTTTTTATTGTAGCATTGTTAGCCTTCGTCCGCTAGAGGGTGTCCGGGATTGTCATTTTCAGGACGGTTTAGTAATATTTAACCTATTATAGATCTAACTGTTTATCGTGACTATAATGTAATAATATTTAATAGTTGGCATCAAATAGTACATGCACCTAGTTATTATTACTATAGTAGGGTTATTCATTTCGACGTATACGTTATGTATAATTAATCTTAGAAATACACGATGTAAAAATCGAAAAAAGAGCTTGTAACGATGACTTTAAATTTAAGTAGAACGGGTTCAGCAGCATCACTAAGAACTAAAATCTTAGTTTACCTTAATTTATCTTAATTCATCTAAATTTTTCTTAGCATGCCTGTTTTGGTTGACATATTGTCGGACAGACTCATTTAATGCATCGTAGTTCACCTTGGTTCATCTTAATTGATCCTACTTCATATTAATTCATCTTAATTCATCTTAATTCATCTTAATTCATCTTAATTCATCTTAATTCATCTTAATTCATCTTAATTCATCTTAATTCATCTTAATTCATCTTAATTCATCTTAATTCATCTTAATTCATCTTAATTCATCTTAATTCATCTTAATTCATCTTAATTCATCTTAATTCATCTTAATTCATCTTAATTCATCTTAATCTTATTAATTCGTCTTAATTGGTCTTAATTCGCCTTAATTCATCTTAATTCGTCTTAATGCGTCTTAATTCGCCTTAATTCATCTTAATTCGTCTTAATGCGGCTTAATTCGCCTTAATTAGTCTTAATTCATCTTAATTCGTCTTAATGCGGCTTAATTCGCCTTAATTAGTCTTAATTCGTCTTAATTCGTCTTAACTCGTCTTAGATCGGCTAAGTTCGTCTTAATTCGTCTTATTTCATCATAATTCGTCATAAATCGTCTCAATTCGTCTTAACTCGTCTGAACTCGTCTTAATTCGTCTTAATTCGTTTTATTCGTCTGAATTCGTCTTAATCTGTCTGAATTCGTCTTATTTTGTCTTAATTCGTCTGAATTCATCTGAATTCGTCGGAATTCGTTTTAATTCGTCTTAATTCGTGTTATTTCATCTTACTTCGTCTTAATTCGTCTGAATTCGTCTTAATTTGTCTTAATTCGTCTTAATTCGTATTAATTCCTCTTGATTCGTCTTATTTCGCCTTAATTAGTCTTAGCCTGTCTCAATTGGTCTTAATTGTCTTAATTCATCCTAATTCATGTTAATTCACCTTATTTCATCTTAATTCATCTTAATTCATCTTAGTTCATCTTAGTTCATCTTAGTTCATCTTAGTTCATCTTAGTTCATCTTAGTTCATCTTAGTTCATCTTATTTCATTTTAGTTTATCTTAGTTCATCTTAGTTCATCTTAGTTCATCTTAGTTCATCTTAGTTCATCTTAATTTATATTAGTTCATCTTAGCTCATCTTAGTTCATATTAGTTCATCTTAGTTCATCTTAATTCATTTTATTCATCTTAATTGATCTTAAGTTATCTTACTTCATCTTAATTAATCATAATGCATCTTAATTCATCTTAATTCATGTTAATTCATCTTAATACACCTTAATTCACCTTAATTCTTCTTAATTCATCTTAATTCATCTTAATTCACCTTAATTCATCTTAATTCATCTTAATTCATCTTAGTTCACCTTACTTCATCTTAATTCATATTAATTCATCTTAATTCATCTTAATACATCTTAATTAATCTTAATTCATCTTAATTCCTCTTAATTAATCTTAATTCACCTTACTTCATATTAATTCGTCTTAATTGGTCTTAATTCGTCTTAATTCATTTTGATTGGTCTTAATTCGTCTTAATTCATTTTGATTCGTCTTAATGCGTCTTAATTCGCCTCAATTCGTCTTAATTCGTCGTAATTCGTCTTAATTCATCTTAATTCGTCTTATTTCGTCGTAATTCGTCTTAATTTGCCCTAATTCGTCTTAATTCGAGTTAATTCGTCTTAATTCATCTTAATTCGTCTTAATGCGTCTTAATTCGCCTTAATTCGTCTTAATTCGTCTTAATTCGTCTTAGATCGGCTAAGTTGGTCTTAATTCGTCTTATTTCATCATAATTCGTCTTAATTCGTCTTAATTGTCTTAACTCGTCTTAACTCGTCTTAATTCGTTTTATTCGTGTGAATTAGTCTTAATTTGTCTGAATTCGTCTTATTTTGTCTTAATTCGTCTGAATTCATCTGAATTCGTCAATTCGTCTTAATTTGTCTTAATTCGTTTTATTTCATCTTACTTCTCTTAATTCGTCTGAATTCGTCTTAATTGTTATGAATTCGTCATATTTCATCTTAATTCGTCTTAATTCTTCTTAATTCGTAATTCCTCTTGATTTGTCTAATTTCGCCTTAATTAGTCTTAGATTGTCTCAATTGGTCTTAATTGTCTTAATTCATCCTAATTCCTGTTAATTCACCTTACTTCATCTTAATTCATTTTAGTTCATCTTAGTTCATCTTAGTTCATCTTAGTTCATATCAGTTCATCTTAGTTTATCTTAGTTCATCTTAGTTCATCTTAATTTATATTAGTTCGTTTTAGCTCATCTTAGTTCATATTAGTTCATCTTAGTTCATCTTAGTTCATCTTAGTTCATCTTAATTCATTTTATTCATCTTAATTGATCTTAATTTATCTTACTTCATCTTAGTTAATCATAATGCATCTTAATTCTTCTTAATTCATCTTAATTCATCTTAATTCACCTTAATTCATCTTAATTCATCTTAGTTCATCTTAATTCATCTTAATTCATCTTAATTCATCTTAATTCATCTTATTCACCTTATTCATCTTAATTCATTTAATTCACTTAATTCATCTTAATCATCTTAATCATCTTAATTAATCTTAATTCATCTTAATTCCTCTTAATTATCTTAATTCTTACTCATATTAATTCGTCTTAATTGGTCTTAATTCGTCTTAATTCATTTTATTCGTCTTAATGCGTCTTAATTCGCCTTAATTCGTCTTAATTCGTCTTAATTCGTCTTAATTCGCTTAATTGTCTTAATTCGTCTTAATTCATCTTAATTCGTCTTAATTCGTCTTAATTCGTCTTAATTTCTCTCTTAATTCGTCTTAATCGTTTATTCGTTAATTGTCTTAATTGTCTTAATTCGTCTTATTTTGTCTTAATTCGTCTGAATTCATCTGAATTCGTCGGAATTCGTCTTAATTCGTCTTAATTTGTCTTAATTCGTCTTATTTCATCATAATTCGTCTTAATTCGTCTTAATTGTCTTAACTCGTCTTAATTCGTTTTATTCGTGTGAATTCGTCTTAGTTTGTCTGAATTCGTCATATTTTGTCTTAATTCGTCTGAATTCATCTGAATTCGTCGGAATTCGTCTTAATTTGTCTTAATTCGTTTTATTTCATCTTACTTCGTCTTAATTCGTCTGAATTCGTCTTAATTGTTATGAATTCGTCATATTTCATCTTAATTCGTCTTAATTCTTCTTAATTCGTAATTCCTCTTGATTTGTCTAATTTCGCCTTAATTAGTCTTAGATTGTCTCAATTGGTCTTAATTGTCTTAATTCATCCTAATTCCTGTTAATTCACCTTACTTCATCTTAATTCATTTTAGTTCATCTTAGTTCATCTTAGTTCATCTTAGTTCATATCAGTTCATCTTAGTTTATCTTAGTTCATCTTAGTTCATCTTAATTTATATTAGTTCGACTCTTAGTTCATTTAGTTCATCTTAGTTCATCTTAGTTCATCTTAGTTCATCTTAATTCATTTTATTCATCTTAATTGATCTTAATTTATCTTACTTCATCTTAGTTAATCATAATGCATCTTAATTCTTCTTAATTCATCTTAATTCATCTTAATTCACCTTAATTCATCTTAATTCATCTTAGTTCATCTTAATTCATCTTAATTCATCTTAATTCATCTTAATTCATCTTAGTTCACCTTACTTCATCTTAATTCATATTAATTCATCTTAATTCATCTTAATACATCTTAATACATCTTAATTAATCTTAATTCATCTTAATTCCTCTTAATTAATCTTAATTCACCTTACTTCATATTAATTGTCTTAATTGGTCTTAATTCGTCTTAATTCATTTTGGTCTTATTCGTCTTATCATTTGCGTTATCTTAATTCGCCTCAATTCGTCTTAATTCGTCGTAATTCGTCTTAATTCATCTTAATTCGTCTTATTTCGTCGTAATTCGTCTTAATTTGCCCTAATTCGTCTTAATTCGACTTAATTCGTCTTAATTCATCTTAATTCGTCTTAATGCGTCTTAATTCGCCTTAATTCGTCTTAATTCGTCTTAGATCGGCTAAGTTGGTCAAATTCGTCTTATTTCATCATAATTCGTCTTAATTCGTCTTAATTGTCTTAACTCGTCTTAATTCGTTTTATTCGTGTGAATTCGTCTTAATTTGTCTGAATTCGTCATATTTTGTCTTAATTCGTCTGAATTCATCTGAATTCGTCGGAATTCGTCTTAATTCGTCTTAATTTGTCTTAATTCGTTTTATTTCATCTTACTTCGTCTTAATTCGTCTGAATTCGTCTTAATTGTTATGAATTCGTCATAATTCGTCTTATTTCATCTTAATTCGTCTTAATTCTTCTTAATTCGTAATTCCTCTTGATTTGTCTAATTTCGCCTTAATTAGTCTTAGATTGTCTCAATTGGTCTTAATTGTCTTAATTCATCCTAATTCCTGTTAATTCACCTTACTTCATCTTAATTCATTTTAGTTCATCTTAGTTCATCTTAGTTCATATCAGTTCATCTTAGTTTATCTTAGTTCATCTTAGTTCATCTTAATTTATATTAGTTCGTCTTAGCTCATCTTAGTTCATATTAGTTCATCTTAGTTCATCTTAATTCATTTTATTCATCTTAATTGATCTTAATTTATCTTACTTCATCTTAGTTAATCATAATGCATCTTAATTCTTCTTAATTCATCTTAATTCATCTTAATTCACCTTAATTCATCTTAATTCATCTTAGTTCACCTTAATTCATCTTAATTCATCTTAATTCATCTTAATTCATCTTAATTCATCTTAGTTCACCTTACTTCATCTTAATTCATATTAATTCATCTTAATTCATCTTAATTTATCTTCATTCATTTTATATCACCTTAATTCATCTTAATTCATATTAATTCATCTCAATTCACCTTAATTTATCTTAATTCATCTTAGTATCCCTGTTTCGGCGGCGGTCTTGTTGACCATCTTGTCGGGCATTTTGTGAGCGTGGCTTGTCGGTCATTCTTGTTTTGGCGGCCATTTTGTAATTCTTATGGGGGGAGAACTATAAATTTGATGAGAAAGCCCTCATACTATCTCGCAAGACAGGTATAGGACTCCGAAACTTGTCCTAGGATCTTCGCCCCCCTGTCGGTCTCCCATGTTTATTATGGCGGGAAAACTAGAAATTTTAAACTTTATTCTAATAAGGGGTTCGCATGCTATCGCATAAGACAACTATAGTCCTTCGGAACCTGTTCTCTGGTTTTTGTCCCTTGTCGGGCCCCCTGATTATTTGTGACCAGTGGTGTATTTTTAAAACTAACGAAAGTTTTCTGTAATAAAGGTTGATCGTGGCTCTACCCAGTAGTATATTTTAAAAGTAGATTTAACTGTTATGGCGGGGAATTTAAAATAGTAATCTAATAATACAGGCTTTTTATTACAATACTATTTAAAATTTCAAGTTTCACTGCCAAGGGGACCCGACAAGGGGGCGAAGACCCGACAAGGGGCGAAGATCTGAGAACAAGTTTCGGAGGTCAATAGCTATCTTATAATAAACAAGGGGCCTCGACCAGATGGCGAAAACCCGACAAGGAGTAAAGACCCTAGAACAAGTTCCGGAGTCCTATACGTGCCTTATGAGAAGGTATACGGTCCCCCTTATTATAATACTATTTCAAATTTCTAATTTTTCTGCCATAACAATTACAAAAATGGTCGCCAAAAAAAAAAGGCCGACAAGGTAGGCCCAGACAATGGCCGACAATATCACCGTTAAGATAGCCGCCGAAACAAGGATGCTAAGATGAACTAAGATGAACTAAGATGCATTAAGATGAATTAAGATTAATTAAGATGTTGGACCTTAGGGAATCTGAAGATGAATTAAGATGAAGATGGCCGGCAAGCAGGTATGCTAAGATGAATTAAGATTAACTAAGATTTTGGTCCCTAGGGATGTTGCTGAACCCCTTCCACTCATTTTCATGATATTATAAAATGATAAAGCTTTCTTGAATGTATCTTAGCTGAGTGATTTCTGTTGTTAACCTTCAATTCGCTTTGAGGGTGTTTTGGATATCACTTTAGATTTTTCAAATACTATCACAAAATTAGGTGTGGAGGGATTTTTTATACATAAACATAGAAATGTGTAAGAAATACCTTTGATGTAAGAGCAAGTTAATCTCCTGGACCAGTCAATGATGGAAATTACAGATCAAAATGTATAAACTAGATGTTTAATAGTAGTGTAACTAGATTTATTGAGTTTTTTTTATGGACCCTTAAGAAAATGCTTTAAGAACTGCACATAATGTTTCTCTAATAGCATGATATTAGTTCAAAACCGATTGTGAAACTTCCTAATACGTTTTAATTTAAAGCTTTACAAATGGTTTTCTTGTTCTTTTTCTTGCATTATTTGCGTAATTAGTTAATGGTTAATTAGACAAACAAAATTTAAATGCAATTCTACATAATTCTTACCCACACTTAAACTAGATATGGTTGAAAATAAATAGAACTGTTAATAAGTTTGAGATTGGCATAAAAACCTTTAAAAAGAGATGAGTCCTTTAGGTAATAAAAATACACGTAAAATTTCCAGAATGTCAGCAATAAAGTTTACCAAAACGAAAAACTGTAAGACCATTGCTTTATTAACTTTAAACTTTTGCCTCAAACTTTTTTAAAGCTAAAAATGAACTTGATGGAATCATAATTTGGTTATATGTGATAGAAAGTAATAAAAGTATAAAGTTACTCATATAGCGTTATGCTTTGATTTTTACACGTATCATTAAACTTATACAGTATACTCATATAATTTATACTCTTGCCTGGTTACAGCAAAAATGCAAAATTCATTTGTAAATGACAAAGAGTATTGATTTTATTTACTGGTACAATCATATTAATTTAGGTCCAATTTTTATTGTTAATGTGATACAAAAGCAAAAATAAACAAAGTGACTATAGTCTGTCCAAACCTCCAAATTCAGTACGGGTTCTTATGGAGTAACTCTCTCTTTTACAATCTTTAGTCATTTCTAAATAACGGTATCCTTGTTCTTAATAGCGATGTTGTCAAACTTAAAATATAATTTAATAACAAATCCATAGAAAAACCCCCCTTAGAAATGAAACCCCTATGCTCAAGATTAAACTTTATTTAATACTTCGTTGATCAGACACTTGGCGCTAGTGTTTTAATTTGTAATTTGGCGGTAAATTTAAATTCAATATGTTTCAAGTTTTGTCTATTAACCACAGCTATGTCGAAACAGCTGTAATTAAATAAAAAGAAATAAAAACTACGACAAATGTGTTGATACAAAAGAGGATATGTATCCTCTGTGGTGATACCATATTACAATGGTGAGACTTGAGGAATACTTCCTAACATTATTTAATCTAATTTAAGAATATCATCTAAGAAACTGTAAAAATTATAAAAACATAAATCACTTCATACAATTTATAACCTGATTAATACGTGTTGTGTAACATAGTAATAGCAGCCTCAATTAGTGGCGAGTTTATTAAACGTGATACTTAGGCCCACTTGTATAGTACAAGTTTAACAACCGTTTAAACCAAGTTTTGGGTTAGTCATTTATTTGCTTTGTTCAGTGTGAGTTTAAGCGTTAAACTAGGTTTATACATAGTTTAACTTAAACCATCATATTTGAGGGTTTAAGAGCAGTTTAAGAGGTTATGTACATATGTACAAAAACTCGCTTACCATTCACTATTTAATATAATTGTCAGTTTATAATAGAATTACCGTTTTAAGATGGAATTCTTGGGAGAATTAACCGACGATGAGGATTTTCTTGAATATGTGGACCTTATTGTGCATCCTCGTATACCGCGAGTATTTAGACCAAGAACTCTTCATTTTAATAAATGGTCTGAAATCGAGTTTAAAGAAAGGTTTCGTCTATCTAAAAACACGGTAACATTTGTTATTGATCTTGTTGCAGAAAACATAGCATCACTTACAAATTGGTAAGTAATTTTTGAATTACTTGCATATTATGTAGTTATAGCAATTACCAACTTGTGAAAATTATTGTTAAAGGAATCATGCTGTAACTCCTTCCGAAATGGTTCTTGTAACTATTCGCTTTCTTGCCACAGGCAGCACACTACAAGCTAACGGTGACTGTAGTGGCATTCACAGTTCAACCACAAGCAGGATCGTTGACAAAGTGTGTCGTGCTATAGCAGGACTTCATCGTCAGTTTATAAAGATGCCCGATACTGAAGATGATATTAAACGGGTACGGCAAGATTTCTATGGCATCTGTAAATTTTCCCGTTGCATAGGAGCGATAGATTGTACTCACATAAAGATACAATCTCCTGGAGGAAATGATGCAGAAATTTACAGAAATCGTAAAAGCTTTTTTTCGATGAACGTCCAAGCTATTTGCGATGCAAAATTAAGAATACAGAATCTAGTTTGTAGATGGCCGGGATCCAGGCATGACTCAACTATTTTTAATAATTCTACAATTAGAGCTAAATTTGAAAACGGTTTAATGGGCGACAATTTAATAGTAGGTGATGCTGGTTATGGTATTAAGTCATATTTAATTACACCATTGAGTAATCCAGAAACTGAGGCTGAACAGTTATTTAACGAGGCACAGATCAGGACTCGTAACCCAATCGAATGTTGTTTTGGTGTCTGGAAGCGTAGGTACCCTATTCTTGCATTAGGGATAAAATTGAACAAAAGTAAAGTTGAAGCAATTATTGTTACAACGGCAATTCTTCATAATATTGCTTGTTTGATGGGAGATGAGGCACCGATAGTGAGTGCTGAAGAAGAAGCTGCTGTCCAGTTGATTAATAATGTAGAACAATTTCAAGAATTAGAGCAAGTGGGAAATAATAATACAAGACTTGCTCTAATTGAATATTTCCGAACGTTGAGATAAATTTGAAAACAATATAACAGTTAAAATTTATTTATTTTTCAGTAAATGTATACATGGTTAATTTATGCACATTTATGCTCGGTTTCACATTTAAACTGCGATTAAATTATTTAAGCCTATAGTATTTAATCCCAAATTTATAAATTCAAATAAAAAAAAACATTTTTCTGAAGGAAATTATTTTAATTAATGCCTACCGGTTTCGTACTCTTCAACTGCGTGCATCGGCAGGACAGGTATGTCAAAATGAGGGAAATTATGAAAACAAAATTAAGCCGAAATCTCAGTTTAAATGTTTGTGAAACCGGGCATTACTTCTGTTTATTTTGAAGCTAGGTAGCCAAAATTTGCATTTTGAGCAAATGCTCCTTCTCCATATATTCCAACTTCTTCAAGGATTCTTGCTCCATTATTTCGATTTTTTTCTTCGATTCTTCCTCCAATAATAATAATTGTTTTTCAGCAAGCTTCATTTTAACAGCAACCCAGGCCGAAATTTTATCTTTTGCCGGGGTGCGTTTATTTATAAAGTTTTCTTTTTCTGTAAAAAAATAAATGCAATCAATAAAAGTTACAATAAAAACGTATAAAATAAATAGGTACAAAAAATAAAAACGTGTGTGAAAACAGTGTTATGAAGAAATTAACAATTTAAACCTTTTACCTTGTGCATTACTACTATGTTGAGAAATTTTAGTTGTAGGACAGCCTTAGGAGTACGTAGCATTTCTGGCGTATAATCACTCCAGTCTTTGGATTGAGCGACTGGAATAATTTGATTAGAAGAACTTATAAATATACGCGTTGACATTATTCTGAATTAAAAAAAAAATTACAAACCTGGAATAGCTACGATGTCGTTGTCTGGCTTGTTCGTTTCATCTAGCGGATCAAATATTATAATGTCACCAGTGGTTGATTTTGACAAGAATTGACCAGCCCCCCCCCCCCCCCCCCCCCCCCCCCCCCCCCCCCCCCCCCCCCCCCCCCCCCCCCCCCCCCCCCCCCCCCCCCCCCCCCCCCCCCCCCCCCCCCCCCCCCCCCCAAAAAAAAAAAAAAAAAAAAAAAAAAAAAAAAAAAAAAAAAAAAAAAAAAAAAAAAAAAAAAAAAAAAAAAAAAAAAAAAAAAAAAAAAAAAAAAAAAAAAAAAAAAAAAAAAAAAAAAAAAAAAAAAAAAAAAAAAAAAAAAAAAAAAAAAAAAAAAAAAAAAAAAAAAAAAAAAAAAAAAAAAAAAAAAAAAAAAAAAAAAAAAAAAAAAAAAAAAAAAAAAAAAAAAAAAAAAAAAAAAAAAAAAAAAATAGCTTCACGTTGCAAACGAACATAATAATGGGTTTGTCTTGACAATATTTTCATATTGTCAAATTGAATGTCATGATTTAAATTATTCAGGGCATGGTCAGCCACAGCAGACCTCTCTGGTTGACCCAATCTACAAAATCTCATATGTTCTTTGCGTCTTGTATCAAAGCTACGTTTTGTGGTCCCGATGTATACTTTTCCACATGAACAAGATAACTTATACACTCCGGAAGATGATAAAGGGTTTGACACATCTTTAGGTGATCTTAAATGTTCTTTAATTTTTCTTGTAGGTTTAAAAATAGTCCTAATGCCATGTTTGATTAGGATTTTTCAATTCTATTTGTAACATTAGCTATAAAAGGAAGAAAAGCAGTACCAACATTAAGAACTGGTTTTTCTTTAAGGTTACGCCTAGAAGGTGTAATAACATTATTAATATCTGTAAGTGAATATCCATTATCTTGTAAGGATTTTCTTAAATATTTATATTCATCATTCAAAAATTCAGGGTCACAAATTCGTTTTGCTCGATCTACTAAAGATTTAATTACACTAATTTTTGACGTGGATGGTGGTTGGATAATTTATGAAGGTATCTATCAGTGTGTGTCGGCTTTCTGTAAACCTTAAAAGATAGTGAATTATTATTTTAGATATTAATATGTCAAGAAATGGTAAACTTCCATTAGTTTCTTTTTCCATGGTAAACTGAATACTAGGATGTATACCATTTATAAAACCAAAACTCATGCAGTGCTTCTTCTCCATGTCTCCAAATAACAAATGTGTCATCTACATATCTATACCAAACTGAAGGTTTTTTAGGTGTATTTTGTAACGTTAATGTTTCAAATTTTTCCATATAAAAATTAGCTATAACAGGACTAAGGGGACTACCCATTGCTACACCTTCAATCTGTTCATAAAATTTATTATTCCACTGAAAATAAGTTGTAGTAAGACAGTGCTGAAAAAGAATGGTTATGTCCTTTGGAAAAAGATGATCTATGTATTCAATAGTTTCTTTTAGAGGTACTTTTGTAAAAGTGAAATAACATCAAAACTGACCATTATATCACCCTCTTCAATTTTGAAACTATGCATTTTTTCAACAAAGTCGGCAGAATTTTTAATGTAATGGGGTGTTTTTCCTATATGAGGTTGTAATAACAATGTAAGATGTTTTGCAAGGTGATATGTAGGAGAACCAATTGCACTAACAATAGGCCTTAAAGGAATATTAGGTTTATGAATTTTGGTAAACCATATAGTTTTGGTGAAATAGCTTCAGAGTTAGATAGTTTCTTCTTTATTTCTTCAGGAATAGATGATAATTTAATCAGCTCTTTAGTTTTTAAAAGAAACTTTTTTGTTGGATCTTTCGGTATTTCATGATAAGTTTCTGGTCCCAACAATTGTTCTATCTTAGTGTTATAATCGTTCATATTTAATATAACAGTTGCATTACCTTTATCTGATTTTAATATTATAATATTTTCATTGCGTTTAAGATCAAGTAAAGCATGTCGTTGACGAAAGGATAAGTTGCTCTTTGGAGGTTTTGTTTTACGTAATATGTTAACGGTGTTATATCTAACTTCATTAGCAGCATCAAAAGGTAATAATCTAATGGAGTTTTCGATGTTGGAAATTATATCTTCAAAAGGTATTACTCTTGGTGTTATCGCAAAATTTCCTCCTTTAGAAAGCGCTTCAATAGCATAATCTGAAACAACATTATCAGAAAGGTTTATAACTGTTTTCTACAATCAATAGATGGTCTATTATTTTGTTGTTTGTATAATTTATTAAATTTTTCTTTTGACGTTGACATGAGATGTCAAAATTTATTTCCATAGATTTAAACGTTATAGAATCAATTTTATCCCAATCTTCTTTATTCAAAATAGATGAAATTTCTAAATGTAAATATAAAAGATTTTTATCGGTGTTATCCAGTAACTTCCTAGTAATATGTATTTGATTACGTAGAAGAGCATTTTCAGTTCTTCTGTAAATATTATTCGCTTGTTATTAAAATTTCTTTTAATATAGATAAACTTTGGGATAATCTTTTGGTCTCGGCATCGTAATAAAAAGTGAGTGACGATAATAATTGTGCTTTACGTTTCTTAATTTTTCAAATTGTCTGATAAAACGATAAGTTTCCTTCCCATAAAGGACTGAAATATGAAAATGTAAACTTTCACCATTAACACTCATAATAAAATACTTATCATTTTGGGATTTTTAATGGTGTACTTTAAATTATACAATCAAATCGTTTAGATAACACTTAAAGTTATCTTCGTCAGTAGAAATGTTAGTTAAAAATTGTTAAAGATGTATTAAACAATTTTGTCAAATTTGAAAAATTCAAACATAAACATAAGCCTGCTATTAATATAACAGTTTGAGAAACGTATAAGCCAACTATAAAATTGTAGTAAAGAATAACTAGGTCATTAAAATTAAATATTGTTAAACTGCCTCAAAGATGACAAACCAGAACACTTCTACGGAAAGCTAACAATGAAATTTCCAGCCAAAAACACATTTAACAAAATTTAATCGAGTTATGATGTAAGTGTAAAGTTGTGAAAAACTTCAATTTTAAAATGATAGAAGCATTCACAAATCCAAACATTACATCAAAAATAACCCAGTTAAATCTAACAAAGAGATATCTTTATCAATAATTGGAAGTGTTATTAACAATGAAAAGCACAATGCAGAACGTTCTTTGTAATTTTTAATTTCAATTTAATTTCAACTACTTATGTTAAATTATAGTGCTGTGGAAATTTAACATATAATTGATAAAGCATTTGCTTCAAGGTCTAGGAAAAACACAGCAAAAACCTAGACATACCAAAAGTTGAAAACAAATTAAAATCAAGGCGTATCATTATGCTCATTTTTAATTATAAGATGCCAAAACCTATTTAAACGGAGATTTTCTTCTTGTCTATAAAAATTATTCGGTGTTTATATATATCAATATCTTAACGTTGCAAACGAACATAATAATGGGTTTGTCTTGACAATATTTTCATATTGTCAAATTGAATGTCATGATTTAAATTATTCAGGGCATGGTCAGCCACAGCAGACCTCTCTGGTTGACCCAATCTACAAAATCTCATATGTTCTTTGCGTCTTGTATCAAAGCTACGTTTTGTGGTCCCGATGTATACTTTTCCACATGAACAAGATAACTTATACACTCCGGAAGATGATAAAGGGTTTGACACATCTTTAGGTGATCTTAAATGTTCTTTAATTTTTCTTATAGGTTTAAAAATAGTCCTAATGCCATGTTTGATTAGGATTTTTCAATTCTATTTGTAACATTAGCTATAAAAGGAAGAAAAGCAGTACCAACATTAAGAACTGGTTTTTCTTTAAGGTTACGCCTAGAAGGTGTAATAACATTATTAATATCTGTAAGTGAATATCCATTATCTTGTAAGGATTTTCTTAAATATTTATATTCATCATTCAAAAATTCAGGGTCACAAATTCGTTTTGCTCGATCTACTAAAGATTTAATTACACTAATTTTTGACGTGGATGGTGGTTGGATAATTTATGAAGGTATCTATCAGTGTGTGTCGGCTTTCTGTAAACCTTAAAAGATAGTGAATTATTATTTTAGATATTAATATGTCAAGAAATGGTAAACTTCCATTAGTTTCTTTTTCCATGGTAAACTGAATACTAGGATGTATACCATTTATCTAGCGGATCAAATATTATAATGTCACCAGTGGTTGATTTTGACAAGAATTGACCAGCATTTACTAACCCTAAAAAGAAAGCAAAATAGTGAATAAAGTCATATTTGTAATATTAATATCTTTTACCTTCACTATCATCGTCAAATTCTGATAAGAATTCTGATAATCGGTTACCCAGAAGCTCTTTAATTTGCTCGTCGATGATGGTAACCTTGCTATCTTTAGGTGGGCCCCCGCCTGTTCCCGTGCTTAAAACATTTTTCTTCTGCATATTTTCGTTTGCTGGTTTTCTTTAAATTTTCATATTTACTTTTCAATATACGCATATCTCGATAACTTTCCCCACTGGTGCTATTGTATTGTTTAGCTAAATCGTTCCACGCAGCAGCTTTCGATTTATTGGTCATCGTGTCTGTTTTCTTTGACTCGATGGTGTTTTTAAATTTTCGAAGCAAGTTTATTAACAGTAGTTCTTCTTGTGTACTAAAATTAGTACTCCTTTTTTTTCCTTCCATACCTAATATTATATTAAAACCAACACCAGCTAAAGTACAGACTTAAAATAAAGGTTAAATGTTATGCCAACACTGCTAAATTGTTATCCTATGCCCAATTTACCAATATAAACTACAAAGCAATACAGATACCTGAATTAATTTTTCAAAACAGCATAATAGACTTACCTTTAATTAAGTGCAAGCTTAAATCAAGGTATAAAAATCTCAACACCACCAATAATTGATATGATCTTTCACCAATACAATACGAGCAATACATCACTTGAATTAAATTTTCAAAATAGAATAATAATAGCCTTACCTTCAAATAC
This sequence comes from Vesta saturnalis, assembly GCA_036346205.1. NCBI lineage: Eukaryota > Metazoa > Arthropoda > Insecta > Coleoptera > Lampyridae > Vesta > Vesta saturnalis. Next base: position 1,027,182 of record JARFJB010002187.1, read on the forward strand.
TTTTCTTATCACGCTACACGTTTTAACTTTTTGTATAATTCACAAAATAGATTATAATATCAAATAAACAAGCCAAATGCAACAAAATAGCGCGCACAAATGTCAAAATAGTTTCATCAGTAAACACCAAATTAGTTGCATATAACACAAAAATCACTGGAAATTGTAATACCAACCATATAAATTACTGTTAAACTTGAGATTATTTAAACTGCTCTTAAACTATATTAATACAAACGACAAGTTTTTAAACGTGGTTTATAAGGTAAACTAAGTTTTGCAAAACTCGAAGTTAAACTCGCACTATACAAGTGGCCCTTAACTGTACCAGTTTTTAATTACTCCGAGGTTAACAAAGCAATTGTTTCACAAATGTCGTCACTATTTGGAAGTTACACGTTTGTAATGATTTAAAATGTATACATAAATCACATATAATACAGTTATCCTATCTATAATACAATAGTAAAATAATAGATATTAATTCTACATCGCAAAATCACCTTACACCTTCAGGTAGAAAAGGTTGTTACGATTACAAATTTCAAATGGGCAATAATAAATGTAATTAAAATTTATTATTAATTTTATTAAATAAATAAATAAAAAGTTTACCTCGAGTAGGATTTGTTGTTATTTGTGATTTATTGTTCTACACATGAACCTAAAACAACACTAACGATACAACTAACACTAGGTAATGCAATCTTTTTATACACTATACTATACTGTATACAACAACAAAACAAGTTTCAGTTTGTTAAAACACCAAAAACGCAGAAACAGCAAAATCACGCAAAACTAATTAAATTTAGGTTATGATGACGCATAGAAATCTGTCTGATGACGTTAAAATCTTTTACTGCGTCTTTTCAGGAAGATCTCGTAAATCGCCAACGGTATCGAAAACTATCGAATCAAAAACGTTAAATAATTATTAAATAATTTTGAGCATACGACTTTCGTTTCCAAAGGGTTTTTTTTCTATGAACAAGTTAATATCAACTCCGTGTACTGTCAAATTTATTGCTTGTTTTTCCTATGATATTTATCGAATAAAGCTAACTCCCTTTATTAAAAATCGCCTACATCTCATTCACGCGTCTTATAAGGTACTGATGAATAATTTCTATAATCGTATGATTGAGGTTATTTTGTAGAATTTTGTTACATGTGGAGCTATGGAAGCTGAATGTGGTCCTGCAAACATAAAACGACATAGTGGAAAAAACTTCAGCCGTAAGGACAAATGCCTCATTATGAAAGTGCTTAACTATTTCTGGGCACAATGAACGTTAGTGCAGCTGTTACAGAAGCCAGCAAAGCTTTATGTTGTACAAAGCGTAGTATCTGTGCTATCAAAACGAAGACCAAACCGGAGCAATAGCTAGTACGAAAAAACGCATGGACCGACATGTGCACAACTTAATGCTAATCTTCATGTATATGACCAGAATATACAGTCAATTATTCGACCTAAAGTGCATAATTTTTTATGGAAAACATTCCACCAACGTCCATTAATGGTGATGATCTTCAAAATTTTAAACGCAGTACACTATTCAACCTCTTGAGAGGTATGGGTTTTGAGTTTCAAAAGATGCGATGCAAGAGTATCCTTGTTGAACGTGATGATATTATAAGATGGAGGCCTAAAATACTTAAGTATTATCAGAAAGTTCCGAGAAGAAAGTCTTTTTATTCGATCTCTAATAACATGTTTATAAAATAATGTCGTATTTTGCATAATTAACAACGTTCACCTTTTGGGTAAATATATTATATACACCGATGAATCGTAGGTTAATGCGGGGCACACAGTTAGTAAGGCATGGTGTGACACCACTATTGAAAGTGGTCGACAGGCATTCGTTCAAAGCCTTAGTTCATGCTGGTGGCGATAATGGTTCTATTCCTGGTGCGGAACATACTTTCCTCTGTAAAAAGAACACAGCCAATGTGCACAATGAAATTGATGCAGACACTTACGAGAAGTGGTTTATCAATCAACCCATTCCAAATATACCACCAAATTCAATTATTATTATTAACAATGATTCTCATCACAGAAGGAAGGTAGAGAAGATTCCATTAATAGCGTGGCGAAAAGAACAAATTGTAGATTGGCTTAGGAAGAAAGAACTACCCATTGAAGATAACATGCTGAAGCGAGACGTATTGGCTACTGTAGCATAACTGAGGCACCTATATGACAAGTATAAACTTGATGTTATGGCACAAGAAAGAGGTCATGAGGTTCTCCGTTTGCCTCCTTGCCACTGCGAATTAAACCCAATAGAAATGGTGTGGGCACAAATTAAACATCATATTAAAATGAATAACAAGCCTTTTAAAGTTAAAGACTTGGAAGAATTAGTAAAAGTTGGTTACGAAAAAGTGACGATTGAAAATTGGCAACATATTGGGTGTCCGCGGGGGAAATACGAAGAATTCGTGTACGTATTCTTTGAACAATTTTAAGCAAAAATGATCTTGTGTAATTTTTCCAAATTCCTAACCCCTAAGGAGATATGGGCGGCTGCAGAAAAATGTAAAAGTAAGTGAAGAGGTGACAAACAAAAATGGTTACAGTTGTTCAAAATGAGATTCACCAACCTCCACACATAATGCCATGCGCCTTCGCAGCTCTCTTTTCCATTCGATATTTGCGAAACTGTCACGGATGTTGGTAAATGCATCAAAAATTCGTTCAATCAATGCTTCTATTGAAAATGGTTTACTCCACCCGTACACTAACGACTGAAGATGACCCCACAGATAAAAGTCTAAAGGTATGAGATCTGGTGATCTGGGCAGCCAGTGTTCAGTGTGTCCCATTTTCGATGACATTTCAGGGTATGTCACTTACGAGTAAAGATACAGAGTTGCGGTTTTCACAATACCGTGCTACTTTTTTGTGAGAAGAACGCTGGTATAAACAAAGCTTTCATAGCCCGCTACATTTCTGAGATACAGGGCGAAATTGAAAATATTGCATTTTGGGACCCCCTTGCATCTCCGTTATCCTTTAATGTATGGTAAAGGTAAAAATTGGTTCTTATACAGTTTTTTACGTAGAATCCAGTGCCGTAATCGTATTTTTGCTGTAAGCTGTCAATTTTTAGCTATAAATAAAGCTGATGGTTTTTTTAACGGAACACCCTGTATATTTTTCTTGCGTTTGATTGTAAATTTTGTAAGCTTTATAAAAATATATAATACATGATGTGTATTTAAAATAATAAACCTAAAATCTGTGATTTCACAAAATCTGCGTAATAACATAGTGAGTATTATATAGCATTAGAATTAGTAGGTCGCGAGTTAATTATATTAGGATACTACGAACATAGAACTTTTAAAAAATTTAAATCAATTTTAAGGCAGGATAAAACTGAAAACTTAACATAATATTAACTCGATAGTAACCCCTTAATAGATTTTCACCTTAAAAGAACTGCTCAAAATGGTTGCCATTTTCCCGAACGCAATGTTGACATACAGTTAAAATAATTATGGAACGTCTTTGCAAATGTTAAAATGCCGCATTGGTGGCATTAAGTAGTTCATGTATTGTCCGATGACGAGTACTATAAACCTTATTCTGCAAGTAGCCCCATAAGAAAAAGTCTAGCAACTGATAGGTCAGATGACCGTGGAGGCCATCTAATTGGTCCATGAGTGCGGGAAATAATTGTCTAAAAAGGTCGAACAATTACAGCATTATGTGCGGGCGCGCCATCCTGTTGGAAATGTATCCTGTTAAGATGAGCTAAAGGAACATTGTGTAATAACAGGGATAACAGCTTGCAAACCTTCAAGATATCTATTCCATGTAAGACTGCCTTCATAAATTCTGTATTCTATTTGTTGCCCCAAAATAAAACAAGCTACGCTGAATCCAAATTGACCCTGTTGCTCTTTCGAATAGCACATAATGATTTTCTTGGGACCAATGCTTAGTATTATACCTGTTGAAAATACTTGCACTCGAAAAGTAAGCCACATCGGACCATAGTATAAATCTAGCAAAGTTTTTACCAATACGAGTTTGTTCCAAATACCAGTTGCAATACTTCTGCATCTCCAGGATGCAAATGCTGAACAATTTTAATCTTGTATGACTTAAATTTATATTTGGGCAATATTCTTTAAACCCGAGTCTTGGGAACGCCAATCTCCTCCTGTAGAACTCTGAATGATTGTGAAGGCGTTGCCTATATACATGCTAAAACGTTGACTTCATCCGTATCGCGATTATATTAGGTCGGGGTTGGATAAATGATACCTGTTCTACCTTTTTTTTTTATTCGAGAAAACATTAAAAGACAAGGTTGCCTTCTTTCTGGATATCTATAAATCCAAATGATATTTAAATAAAAAATAGGTCCACATACGTCAAAAGATAAATAAGTATTCAAACAAACCTGTTTAAATACAGTTGGGAAGCCTCACGGGAATTTTCATTGCTCTCTGTAAAACAGACTAACTTGTCCTATTTTTCAAAATGTTGATAATTTTCATTTTCAGCCATTGTAGCGAATACAGTATTAGAGAATATAAATTTTACAACTGACAACTTGTCAAGCGCTTAGCAAATGATCATTTATTTGTTCCAATAATCACGGCCTACTAATACTAATGCTATATAATACACACTATGTTATTACGCAAATTAAAATATAGGGTGTTCCGTTAAAAAAACCATAAGTTTTATTTATAGCTAAAAATTGACATCTTACAGCAAAAATACGACTACGCCAATGGATTCTACGTAAAAAACTATATAAGAATCAATTATTTACTTTGCCATAAATTAAAGGATAACGGAGATACAAGGGGGGTCCCAAAATGCAATATTTTCAATTTCGCTCTGTATCTCAGAAATGTAGCGGTCTATGAAAGTACCGCAACTCTGTATCTTTACTCGTAAGTGAGATACCCCGAAATATCGTCGAAAATGAGACACACTGTACAGGTCCGTTTCTACCAATCCATCGGTTGCGAAATTTTTTGTGCAAAAACTCCCTTACAACACGCCCGTAGTGTGCAGGAGACCCATCTTGTAAATACCACATGTTTAGTCGTACAATTAAGGGAACATCTTCAAGCAATGCTGGTAAATCTTCTACCAAGAGGAATTGTTTGTACATTTCGGAGTTTGAGTAAAAATGTGGGGTCCAATAAGTCTGTCTCCGATAATCTCGGCCCAAACATTTACCGTGAAGCGATGTTGAAATCCGGTAATAGTAATTTTATGAGGATTTTCATCTGATCAAACGTGCTCATTGTGACTATTCGTCACTCCATCCCGAGAAAAAGTTGCCTCATCACAAAAGAGTGTAACAGGATTGTTATCATCATGTGTGATCATCCATTCACAAAACCGAACTCTTGGAGCCAAATCGCCGGGAAGAAGGTGCTGAACGGGTTGAAGGTGATACGGATGCATTCCATTTTCGCGAAGAATTTTCGAAATCGTTCTGCCAGTGGCTGCTTTTATTCGTCTAATGCCCGTTTGGATATCGATTCCAACTTCTCTCAGCACCTCTTCTGCAAACGCATGTGGTGGAGACAGTCGATCACTTCGATGTGTAAGCAAACTGCCTGTTCCTCGAAGGAAGTGAAAAGTCCGGGCTCTCGTTTTGTCAGTAGGAGCACGACGATTTAAAAAACAATTTTTGTACTCTGATGAGGCTGCATAACAATTACCGTTAAATAATCCGTAAAGCAATACCATATGACTGTATTCCTCATTTGAAAATTGATAAGGCATGATTTAGTTGTGATTAAGTTAATCCTAATCGTCACAAAGTAGATGATAAATTGTATTTACATTCAAAAAATGTTTGATAGAAAGGACATGAAACGTCAAATAAGACACATTTTCGCAGTTTATTGTGGTAATACTTGCTAGGCAACCAACATTGCTCTTACTAGTTTTACAGTGTGGATCTCATTTTGAACAACTGTAACAATTTTTGTTTGTCACTTCGTTGTTTTATGTGCATTTTGTGCTATGTTGTGTTCTTGTTAATTTGTTAATGAAAATTGTTATCAAAAGTTTTGTTTTATGACAATTTTAAGACTTAAGCAGCTGTTAAAAGTATTCTCTTTGTTTACTTTTACATTTTTCTTTAACCGCCCCCAATTGGGAAAAATTGTACACAATCATTTTTGCTTAAAATTGTGCAAAGAATACGTATACGAATTTTTCGTAGTTCGCCGCGGACACCCTGTATAAGCCATGTAAAGGTCGTTGAAGGTAAGATGTGCGTAGCTGATAACCTTCAAGATGATATTGCAGAATTTATAATTAACGTTACAGAATCATGATCCGAAGACCTAGAAATCGATTCCAGCGATTAAACTGTACTGAAAAATATTATTATATATATATTATATATATAATATTATATTATATTATATATATAATATTAAAATATATATTATAATGGAAATAAATGATGCAGCTATAATCAAACTTTAATAAAATTCACAATCCCATGTACAGGGTAATCTAACTTATCATATTGCCATGTAATGTAGCCCTACATTACATACGCCTACATCGCTTTTCTAAAAAATACAGTTCAAAGATTCGATTTGTATAGATTAAGGGTAGTCTTTCTCGGTATATTCATAAGTACATTGCAGATTTATCCAAACTTGTATTGCATTGCAAATATTTTTATTAATTTTGAGGTTAGAAATTGTGTCTCTCGTACCGTAGGTACAGTTTTATAACCGTAATACGGTATTATAGGTGCAGTAATATATTGGCATAATAAGTTTGGCAAACCTACACTGTTTTTCCATAAGCACCATACTGAATTTGGAGGTTTGGACGCGCTAGAGAATATTTAAGAAACAGAATTACAGTCTATTAAACTTTCACCTTGAAAAGGAAGATTCGAATTCTGTACTACTATCTAACAATGCAGAGTCTGTTGGCTATGTTGAAAATATACAGTGTGAATTAATGAGGTTATTAATTGATAAGTCTTCGTTAATCAAAATTAACGCTTTAAAGGTGTGCGAATTAATGAAACACCTTACTACACAAGGAATCAATCAATCAGGAAGGAAATGTGTATTAATTGATAAATTAAAAAAGGCAGTAAATTCCACTTTTATCATAAATCAATTCAGTGATAAATAAATTAAAATCGACGCAACAACAACAAATGGATTTACTACCAAGAACTAAATTTTAAGAAATTATCTCTAATAGTGAACAACAATTGAACAAAGCAAATTGTAAAGGAAGTTGGTATCAGCGACCACATTTCTATAAATGTCGAATCAAACACACATCAAAACATTACCTCTAAAACTGTTCAAACAGGAAGAGACAATAATCATCCAATCAGCGCAGAACGAAACAACAATAATATATTGATTGTAGCAGATAGCAATGGCGGATATTGCGCTGATATAATTAAATCAAAAGTTAATTTAGACAAATATAAAATGAAATCTTCTTTTAATCCGAATGGAACCGTGCAGAATGTTGTAAGTAGCATAAATCAATTGACAAATAATTTTGGAAAAGAAAAAAGTTTAATATGTCCGGTTTAACTTAGTGTTAAAACAAATATTGTATTTATTAGTGTTCCGTTTGTATATGTATAATAGACCGGTACTGAGTAATCACATTTTAAATTTGAACCAGCAACTTCTACAGATATTAAAAGCATCTCAAGCTCAATACCGGGTGTAAATCAAATAGAGGCCACCCCTGTGACTTTTGCACGGGTCATTAGATTTTGTTCAAATTTTGGTGGGTTATATTAGTGCCAGTTTGGAATTTTTTTTCACAAAAAAACAATATGGTGGACTTCCGTTTTCACCGGGAATGACGCTAAAGCTGGAAATTTAAATGGATTCTAGGGCTTCAAATACATACAGCTCATCTGTCAAATGTCAACTCAGGCGCCATCTTAATTTTTATTTTTTAAATATTTTTTTAAATTTTAGATCATTATGACGTCATCTAAATTATAGAGACTATTGCCATTGGATGTTAGGCATGATACGCGAAAATAGGGAATTTTTATTTCAAATTCTTTGGAGCGATGAAGTCACCTTCAGTAGTGACGGGGGAGTCAATCTGCACAATATGAATTATTGGTCTGCAGAAAATCCCCATTGGTTGCGTGAAGTTCAGCGCCAAGGACGTTGGAGTTTAAATGTATGGTGTGGCATACTGGGAGGCAGAATTATTGGGCGATATTTTTTCGTGCAACCCCTAAATGGCATTGTATTTCTTGACTTTTTGGCCAATCAATTACCGATGTTGTTGGAAGATGTGCCTCTGGAAACAAGGCAAAAGTTGTTTTTGCGGTTGGATGGTTGGCCGGCACATTTTGCTATTAATGTGCGAGAGCATATTAATGCAGTATTTCAACAGCGGTGGATTAGAAGAGGAAGTCTGTTTCCATGGCCTCCGCGATCGACAGACTTAACGTGCCTCGATTTTTATTTATGGGGGCGCTTAAAGGACATCGTGTTTCGGACTCAACCTACTACTAGAGAAGATATGAAAAACCGGATTCGTAACGCAATACGTAACATACCGAGAGCCGAAATTGAAGCTGCAGTTTTTTCTAGTCATAAGAGGCTTCATCAATGCATAGAGCGTGATGGTCAGCATTTCGAGCATTTACGGTGGCAATAAAAACCTTCTTCCTTTAAATCGGCCCTTACATAATACTTACATAATAGAAACAATTCCAGATAAATATACTTAAAAAAAATTAAAAATTTAAGGGATTTTCGTATGAAGTTTTCTTTGGCCGATATTTTAGGTTAGGAACAAGATATCCAGATACGGTTTTCGCGAGCTTGTTTAGGCATCATTTAGCTACTTGTTCATGAAAAAAAGTCAGACCAATGCATTTAATTATTTTGCGAAAATTAACCGTTTCTGTCGGAATGACGAACCAAGCCCTCTAGCGACGACATGTGAAACTAACAAAACTTCAAATATTATAACATTTGTAGCCCAAGAAAAGCTCATTTCAACGCGGCCAAGTTTGTTAAAACCGGCTTATCCGTTTCGAAGATACAGGGAGTTATTTAGGGAAACCTTTGAATACCCCCCACCTCTTTATTTTTATAGATACGTCAAAAAGTGCCAAACAAAAAAAGTTCAGATTTTTCCTCGACTTCAAAGATCAGTTAGTTTTTTATTAGGTTAATGTAGCAGAATTCACAGAAACATGACTTTTTTAGATTCAAGATTACAGTTACGCCCCATAGCGACCATTTCAGAAACATGAAAATATTTTCCAAGTGTTTGTATTGGCCGTTTTAGTAATAACTTTTTTTTTGCGCAAGCCTCTATGATGGATAGTTGCCCAGATACAGTACCTCGCATTCTTAGTTGGCCACCCTGTACAATTGCCCCCAAAATTATTTTTCCTAAAAATTAATTTTTGTGAAGTTCGTTAACGATCAAATTTAAAAATTACGGTTTTTTAACTAAAACTTAACGTTCTCAATACATGGGCCTCCCTGTATATTAAATAGCACTTTCAGGTACTAGTAAAACGATATTCATAGTCATTTCCTTGGTTCCTAAATAAAGCAGTAATTTTTAATTTTGTAATTTTTATTAACACAACATGCTCCTGAAGCCGACTCTGTCGAAGTAAAATGGTGTTTGAGTTGACATTTGGCAGATGAACTGTATGCATTTGAAGCCGCAAATTCCAAACATGTAAAAATATACAGGTTGTGCCATTTAAATTTTCAGCTTTTGTGTTATTTACGGTGAAACCGGAAGTCGGTCATATTGTTTTCTTATGTAAAAAAAAAACCAAACTGGCATTTGTAGCCCAAGAAAAGCTCATTTCAACGCGGCCAAGTTTGTTAAAACCGGCTTATCCGTTTCGAAGATACAGGGAGTTATTTAGGGAAACCTTTGAATACCCCCCACCTCTTTATTTTTATAGATACGTCAAAAGTGCCAAACAAAAAAAAGTTTAGATTTTTCCTCGACTTCAAAGATCAGTTAGTTTTTTATTAGGTTAATGTAGCAGAATTCACAGAAACATGACTTTTTTAGATTCAAGATTGCAGTTACGCCTCATAGCGACCATTTCAGAAACATGAAAATATTTTCCAGGTTTTTGTATTGGCCGTTTTAGTAATAACTTTTTTTTGCGCAAGCCTCTACGATGGATAGTTTCCCAGATATAGTACCTCGCATTCTTAGTTGGCCACCCTGTACAATTGCTCCCAAAATTATTTTTCCTAAAAATTAATTTTTGTGAAGTTCGTTAACGATCAAATTTAAAAATTACGGTTTTTTAACTAAAACTTAACGTTCTCAATACATGGGTCTCCCTGTATATTAAATAGCACTTTCAGGTACTAGTAAAACGATATTCACAGTAATATCCTTGGTTCCTAAATAAAGCAGTAATTTTTAATTTTGTAATTTTTATTAACACAACATGCTCCTGAAGCCGACTCTGTCGAAGTAAAATGGTGTTTGAGTTGACATTTGGCAGATGAACTGTATGCATTTGAAGCCGTAAATTCGAAACATGTAAAAATATACAGGTTGTGCCATTTAAATTTTCAGCTTTTGTGTTATTTACGGTGAAACCGGAAGTCGGTCATATTGTTTTCTTATGTAAAAAAAAAACCAAACTGGCTGTAATATAACCCATCAAAGCTTGAACAAAATCTAACGACCCGTTGAAAAGGTACAGGGGTGGATCCTATTTGATTTACACCCAGTATACAGATTTTAACTTTTTTAAATATACAGTGCACCTAAATAAAAATGGAAAAAACCTATTGTGCTCGCTAATGGTCAATTTTGTGAATAATTACAATCGCTCGCGACACATAAAAGTGCAGCACTCCATTGACTACCAAGTTAATAAAAGATTCATAAATCGATCAAATCTTATACAAGTACAAGAAGTATGCGTTCCAGATATTGTTAACGATGGAGTAAGGAACATTAATGCATTAGAAGGTGCTTCCGACGATACTTTTAAGGATGACAAAAGGAAGAATTGTGCTTTGGAAGGTACCGCAAAATTAGATATCAAACAAAATGAAACAAACGTTGATTTTTTGATATTTCCGACGATGGACATTTAAATTCAATCGACATTAATAATTTTAATATGTTAAATTTAAATTTCCAATGCATTGCAAGTAAAGTGTCAAATTTAGAAATATTTTTCGGAAAACATGAATTCAGTACCAATCACACAATTGAACGTAAATTCAGCCCCGATACCTCAACTCAATCTACGTAGATTCAGTCGTTAGATTTGCTTCGAATTTTTGATTAATAGTAACCTTTATTGCTGTTTATCATCTTCTCTTCGATGGTATTTTAGTCTTTGAAGTAAAAATACGTACATATTTTTAGACGGTGATTGTTGTTATATTTGATGTAGTGTCCCAAGGTACCCTTAAAAGTGTAATTTGGAATTACGCTAATAATTAAAAAACTACAAAATCTTTAAGAGCATGATTGAACTTATTTCCAATAATGCAAATTCAAGAAAGAAAAGGGAAAGAAGAGATGTATCTTGACTTGACTGACTATAATGCTACTCTAACTTAAATTCATTGGTTGCCTTACATTGACTCTCCTGGCAATAATTAAAACATTAGAATTTATTTACAAGTCTGATATTGAATTACTCGCAAAATTGAAACCCGATAAAAAGAATTGGCCATCCAGTGGTAGGCTACGCTTTGTTATGTGAATGAGATAGGATTGGATGAGGTTAAGTGTTGCATCATAGTGGGACATATTCAGACTAGAATTAACGAGCTTTTCGCAATTCTGGTTCAACCCGTTAATTTGCTAATTTGGGAAAGAACCACCAAGAAAACCCAATTTATTAGTAAATAAGTAATTGCACAAGTACATTAATAGATCATAAAATAAAAAAAAACAAGGAAAGGGTTCAATATATAACAAAACACCTTTAAATCAGGTTAAAGTGCGTAAAAAGTTAAGTAACTGAAAAAAGTAAAACGCAGTTCAACTAAACATAAACACAAAAAAAAGCAAACAGTGAAATCACACCCACAATTGTGTCATAAATAAATCAGAATAAACATTGTAACTCCAAACATGTGGCCCATGTACAACCAATCATGCCGGTCTTAAGTTAACACTAAAGTAAATAAGAAGATAATAATGCAGATTAAGGTACACATAAATATAACAAACATTCAAATTAAACAGGAAGCAATAAGGTAATTTCAATGCAGTTTAATTACACTTGGACAAGGACAAAAAAGATAGATAAGGAATTTAGACGTACACAATTGTATAGTGAGTAATAAAAGCTCAAAAATACCTATAATTACAATAAATTGCGTATATAAAAAAAATCAGTACGTAAACGATTCTAAATAAGGTGGCTGAATCAAAGACACTTAAAAAAATATCATCAAAACACAGCCTTACAAGGGTAAGGTACAAATAAATCATAACAAAGTGACCGGTAACCTACCCGCAAGTTTGAGTGGCTACGTTATAAAGTACAGCATCCCTTCCTCAGCTTACACGTTCATCTTTAGATCTCTTTAAATTTAAAAACAATAAGAACGAGTTAGTTTAACGGTAACAATGGTTTTAATGTCATCTGGACGCGTGTCCGTGAACACCGGTATCGTTCATAACAATTAACTGGAGTTTATCGTGTCACGTTCGTCCACCAATTATTCTCTACACGGGCGAACATATTAGTAAACTGTCAACAACGTCAACTCATACCACTGCACTGTCTGACGCGGAGTCCTTTTATTTTAACAGATTTCAGCTTAGTGAGCATACTTACGTAACTAAATAGAAACTTCTTGCAAGGCAATGATTGATTTTTAGTAGGCTACGGAGGCTTGGTGAATTGCTTCCTGCGAGCTTTAGTCTACATTAAAATACCTACTTACGTTTGAATATAATCCTTTAGTTAATCACTTATTCACCAATACTTAATGGGTTAAGATACGCCGTTTAAATCCAAGACGGTAACGATTATTTATAGACATATTGTTTACACGCCCGCTTATTAAAGCTCGAATATTTAGCGATATGTTTGCTTACACGACCACCATAACTTTGAAAAAAAAGAAGAGCATAAATTCGCGTTTTTAGTGTTTACTAAAATGGACACGATAAAATGTTTATAGCCACAATGGTTTACAATGATGTTGCACTATACTGGAAATTACGGTTTACCTATTGTACTATTACAGTTCTCAAACTCGTTTCTATAACTACTCCTAAAACATTTCAAAATATGTAAAAACTGTAGATATGTAGATAAATCCTAATTTGCTTCGTAACATTCTGCCTCCCTGTTTTACAAAATTCTCGTCTTACTCCATTTCCAGTAATTCTACTGGACATATTTTTGCTACAGATCGTTTGGAAACAGCTATGTTGACTCTGTCTTCCACCACTCGTACTTTTCCATCTTGACCCGGATACACCGGTATAATTTTGTCTTTTGCCCAATTACTTCTAGGCAGTTTATTGTCCATCACGACGACGATATCTCCTATAGTAAAATTATTGTTTCCTTCATATCATTTGGTTCTCCTTACTTAGGTCGGTAGGTACTCTCGAAACCATCTGTTGCAAAATGCTTCGGCTAATTGTTGGGAGAATCTTCACTCCTTTTTCAGATCCCTCTCATTGGGATCTACAAATGTTGGTGGTTTAGCTGTATAAAGTTGGCCTATTAAAAAGTGATTAGGCGTTAATGCTTCCATTTCAAACTGATCGTTTGAAACGTATGTTAGTGGTCGACTATTTATCGTATGTTTTAATTCGGCCGATAGTGTTAGAACTTCTTGTCTTTGCTGCCTTTCCTTTAAAACAATTTTTGAGGCGTATTTCGCTGTTCTCGCCATTCAGCTGTTGTTAGATTTGTGCCATTATCACTCCAAACTGCGTCCGGCTGTCCTCTTCTTGAGATAATCCGTCTAATTGCTAGAATCGCAACATCAGTATTAAGTGATTTGGCTAACCCGATACGAATGGCTCTTAGACAAACAAGTAAAAATAACTCCGTGTCTCTTCTCTTTTCTTTTCCCTATACTAACTGTGATAGGCCCAACATAATCTATGATTACAAAAAGGATATACTTGATAATGGTAGGCGACCCATTTCTGGAACTGTTGATATTTCTCTTCTTAATTTACAAAAATTGCAAGATCCAATAGTCTTACAAATCAATTTGCTTCCCTGTATTATCCAAAATTTCTGTTTTGAAATCATTTGAATCCCAGAATGCATGTTCTTTTTATGGTAGTACATTGTCAATATTCTTGTAAATAAATGTTTCTTGCTCAATAATATTGGTCTTCTTGTTTCATAGGGTAAATCTTTTGCATTGTCTAATCTTCCTTTAAACGAATTAAATCCTCCTATAATCCCGATGATAATTTTAAAATTTTAGTACTCTTCGTAGCTTTTTTACCAAACATGTAAAAACTATAGATACGTAGATAAATCCTAATTTAAATCCTAACGGATGGCTTGTAATCAAAACGATCAGAATGGTACGATTCAATCGAACCTCTAACTGCAACCTCCTGTTTTTACTCCTAAATCCACGCCCATTTTTAAAAGTTACAAAAAAAACAAGAAATATTACGTGGGAATACTTTCGTATTTATTACTAAAAGAAGTATTAATTTTTAAAATATGTACTCGTCCGTAACAAACTTTATAGGTCTCAAATTTCCAAGTAACAAACAAATACACCTTTTTATTTGCGGTATGTTCCAGTGTAATTAATTACTAGCGAGACGTTTTTAGCTGAAAACGGGTGTGTAGAAATCTTTAAAGATTCGTCACGGTTATTCCGTAAAGGTAGTTTCGAGAGGACACCTGTTTTCTACCCGAATATATGTTTTTCTTTTTATTTTCAACCCTTAGTCACATATCAGTTACATAAAATATGCAAAATAAAATATCTCGAAAAGTATTATCACATTATGAATTATTACCAACATATTAAAACCCATCAATTATCTTTTCTATCACGGTAACAATTGCAATTTGACAATTTTTATTACAATAATAAAACTTTTTAACTTTTTAACAAAAGATCAAATTAATATGTTAGCAATAAACGGCTTTCCAACAGCTTCATTTTTTGCTCGTTCCAATTATCAACATGGAGGCTGTGCAATATTAGTAAAAAATGAGCTTCAATACCGTATTCTAGAAAATACAGGTAAGATTAGTGTTGAGATCCATATTGAATGTTATAATTCCAAATAATATGTGTTGTGTTATTTTAACACGTGTATATGCAGTATTTTGATAACCTATGGAACGTTGAATTAAATGAAGTGAGTTTGCACAAAAAAAAAATTTTTTGTGTATGCACAATGTAAATTTTTGAAAATGATACGCCACTGAAATTTTTGATGAAGCATTAGATATTATATAAAAGAATATTTGAATGCTGTAGAAATATTTTCATGTTGAAAGCATTAAATTTTTAAAAACGTTTTGGGACAATTTTTACTGGGACGGCACTGGTAAGAGACTACCAGTATGCCACTGGTCTTTTGTTGCTGTGTACAAAAGGGTTTTTGATTAAAGAAATGGTTGTAGACGTATGAATGAGTAAGTTTATGATATGTTGATATTGTATTAATGTGCAGTAAGGAATACGTATGCTTATTTTGTTTGTAGAAATTTTGTAATATGGAGAAATAATGGAAAATTGAATGCGTGCCCAAGAATGAAGTTGTTAGAATGTGCTAGAGTTGTTTAAATTGTGCGGAAAGAGGAATCACCCACATGAGAAATTTTCATAGAAAGTTGAGTTATGGCATGGATAATGTACAGAGTGAATGTAATTACAATTAATGATTTTTTCGGAGAGTTCTGATTGAATTTACAAAGCAAACTTACGTTTATTTCGCATCGTGTGCGCCTTGTTCCATTTTCAGGACTTCGATGGGGCAAAGAAACGCGTGAGATCTCGTTTGTGATAGGCATTGGCGCGAATATGTTGCGGCTTTTTGGCAAAATGGCGGGCAGAAGGTATAAAAAGGAGAATTTAATAAGGGTAAGAGGGAATCACTCGGTTACAGCTTAAGTAAAGGCGGTCGCGCGCGCCTTTGTTTTTTTGAAGGGACCTTAGAATGGTCAGCGCTGATTTTTGTTTGTAATTCAGTCCTGCAGTACATACTTTGTTAGAGCTAAATCGTATATAAAACAGTTTAATTGTGAGATGAAGAAAAGAATAGTGATTTTCTTCAACGATTTTAAAAAGTGCAAAAGGACATTTAAAAATAACACAGCAAATATTTTGTTGACATTGTTCAGTAATCGCGTGATCTAATAATAAAAAGAAAGCCTGAAGTAACCCTTTAAGTAACCGAGTTAAAAGTTGAATGTAGTTAAGAGTAGTGAACATCATTGACATTGAATGAAATACATGTGTATAATCGTTAGTAATATAAAATCGATTTTATAAAGACAACTAAGAGTTTTTAAAATTATGTGGTAACTGTTATTGTAACAAACGTTTACGTTGAAGAGCAAATAATAATCGGATTACCCAGGTGCATATGTGCATTGCGCGCGAGTGAAGGACAGACAACTGCGCTCGCGAGTGTACAGTGTAGGTGCAAATTTAAAAAGGATTACTGGAAGCATACCATATGGACTTCACTATACCACGGATAGAGGATTAATTAACGTAAATTGTAAGAACTAGTTTTAGGTTTCGTTTAATAGATACAAGTACGATTACCTTTTAAGTTCATTCTTGCTTGTTGAGTTAATAATTTATTATTATAAGTAAAAGGATAATCAAACTTTATCAATTTTGATATGTTAAGTATATATGACTTCGGGGGAATTGTTAACCTATAAGAATTGATTTTTGTGGCGATTTTGTAGCCACGTGCTTGTACACATTTTACAATTGCAAATTAGTCAATACATGTCCATTATTTAATTTACTTTTGTTGTTTATTTGTGTCAGCTGAGATAAAATTTTAGCATTACCCTGTGTAAATTTACCTAACGGATTACACCCACTATAATTGATTTAATTTTTGAATATTTTTGAGTTTAATGATTGATCTGAAATTTATTTATGAGCCAAATCGATTACAAAATTTTATTTTAATTATTTTGAACTATTTTACAGTGAGTACCATTCAGAACACGAATAACAGAATATTTTTATTAAGTATTAATTACCGATTTGAAGTATATATATAGATGCTATTTATGATAAACCGTTCTATTTCAAATTTTTCAACAAACGAATGTCTTGGTGATAAAAATTATTAAACCGACTTTTTATTTTGATTCTTTTCTAAATTGGGTATATTTATTTAATTTAGCGTTTTATGACAGAAATATAAATTTATAGGTATACGAGAGATACTTAAAAAGTATTCAACTTAACGTGTCATGCGGTCAACGTTTTACGCATCCCCCGGATCAAGAATCCATAATACAAAGGTATTTATGTCAAAAAGTGTAATCACTCGTATACAACACCAATTCTGTTTCACCACAATTTCCGCAAATTACTAAAACTAATTAGAATAGATCTTCATGCACCGTAATTAACATTGTCCTGTAAGTAGATAGTTAGGAAAGCCCATGTAAATAGTAGATTAGTTTTAAATTCACAGCTGCTTATAAAGAATAAAGCATAAAATAATCCCTTTAAAAGTATTGGTTTTCTGTTTGACCGTAAAGCATGAATATAGAGATTTTTACCCTCGTTATCATAACGGCACAAGCACCAGCCAAATATGACAAACAGCCATAATAAGAAAACCAGCTGCTTTTACTATTTGCTACCCGACAGGGCCGGCCTTTATAAACTTGATATAATTTAAAATAAATGAAATCTTTTATATTGCATCATATAAATTAAGGTCAGTTCTTTTAAAGTGTGGAACCACTCCGCTAACAATATTTTCACAAACCACCCGCGCTAGTGCCCGATAAGAGATTTTGGAGGTTCTTGATCTTTTGTAATCATTAAAAACAAAAAATAAAATTTTTAATAACTTTATATAATCATTTACCTTTGCTTACTCGATCTCGTGATCTTTAATACAAATAATACTGCCGTTTAGTCAAACGTGCTCTGAAAAACACGTTTGCTACAGTGTAACGGAATATCTAAATACAGATACATTAGATTAATCTAGGCATTAAGTGAGATACAACAATATAATGCAATGTCAATCTAGCATACAAAACAACTTTTCTTATAAAAAGATAAATTGTAAGGTTAGTTGGGGCAAGTGAACGTTTCAGGCAAATGCGTTACTAGGTGCCATAAGGATAAGAGTTGTTTTAAAATGCGCGTGCTTTTTGAGAAATGCACTACGTATGTCTAGTGACACGGCTAAAATGTGCGTTGGCACTTCTGTCGCGAAACTCGCCAGAAACAGATGATATTATTCATTGCGCGTTTGTGTGTCATTGTGCGAGTAGGGAAGCACATTGTTATCCACGTGCATCCTTCTATCAGTCCCATTAATAAATAGTTCTATTGGGTAAGGGCAACCATTAATATATTACGAATTGTCTTAAACGCTTTTCTACTTCAAATATCTGGCTAATTAAGAGTAGTACCGCAGTTTCCCTCCACATATAGTACATGGGACAAGTGCAATACACCATGCGGGGCAAGTACATATGTGTCTGTGCGATGGTTCGAAATTATAAGCGAATATCCATGAGGGCGTCGACTTAAACCTTGACAATATTAAACGGGCTATGACTGACGTGTCCAATGGGAATAACACGGCGAGAGTGCTGCCAGAGATTATCATACTAGGTCGCCCACCAGACATTCCTGAATATTATGAAATACAGTTGGTGGAGGCTTTGAAGACTATGGCAAAATGGGGTTTTGTCATGTTGAGGAAGGAGGGGCTGGACACGGTTCATAGGTTTGTGCAAGGTAATAATATAAAAACAGAATTTAAAAGTGGCAGGCATAACCTGTCAATTAAAAAGCCACAAAGTGCGGAACTCACTAGGAAGAAAGCAGCCAATCCGTTTATTATAGCAGACTGCTTTAAACTGCTAGAACAGACAATGCAAAAATGTGGTCTCGTAGAACATCCAGAACATAGATGAATCGGGGATTTCAAGGGATTCATCTAAAACAAAAGCGGTGGGATTAATGAGTGCTCCTAGTACAAGAACAACTAGTGGACCTGGCCGAGAAAACACAACTGTCGTCATGGCCGTAAGTGCTACCGGTCAGAAAATACCCACACTTATAATTTTTAAAGGAAAAAATGTTTGGGCCATTTCTTCTTTTTTATGATGGACAGTCAACACATCTGACACTGGAACTTGTAAACTTTGCCATATTGGTCAATACAACAATTATGAAACTACCTGTACACACCAGTCACATTTAAGTCATTAACGTCAATGTGGGACGAGAAGTTGGTGAAATGGCAACGGAAGAATGCAGGAAAAAACATACCAAAGAAAAACATTTTCTAAACGCATAGGCAACGTATGGACAAAAATAAGCCCCGAGATTATAAAAAAAAAATGGTTTAAAAAAAGCAGGAATCGTTCCTTTTGATGCTGGAGTTGAGGCCGATCATCACTATGACGCTGACTCTTTAAGGCGATGGCGCCAGGTGAACGGACAAGAACCTTTAAACGCAGCATCCACATCGAAAACGTGCAATAATGCACCCGACACAACTGTGTAAGTTTTTTCACTTTTGGAAACTGTAGATCAATAAACGTGCCCTAATTAACAAAATGTCGTCTTGTAGACACCCAGTCTCCTTTACAACATTGCTACTGGATGCCGTGAAGGAGGGTATATGTGATCTACTTATCTAAAAAAGGAAGGTACCGGCAAGAGGTGAAGTCATTACTGCGGACGTTGTGCGACCCACAGAGGCAACACAAACAGATTTAAAGGTAGAAACTTCTATGCGACCCACATAAACAACCAAACACTCTTCGAAGGCAGACACTTCGGACAGTGAGCTAGATGACGACCACCTTTCGGTTCATGATGAATCAGAAGGCAGTGATTTTATACGACAACTATCTTCTGAAGGAGAAGAAGAGGAAGAGCTATTCTGTGAAGGAGTGCCAAACCCTATAGTGGGAGGCTGGGTTTTAGTGTCTTTCCCAGTTCGCGGGGAACTTCAATTATCAAACATTAAAGCTCACATAACGTTGTTGATGAAAAATAAGAAACATTTTGTTTTTCCATAAGTAGCTGATGAAGCATATGTTCCCATAAACACAATTGTAAAAACTAAAGTCAGAAGGGGCCTCCATGAGCTAAATGTTAAGTTTCCACAGTCTTTTGAAATAAAACTGAGATAAGCTTCAGTAAAGCAATGCAAAAGTTGAAAATTAAATCATTTTGTACCTGAAAATGATATCTTCTTTTATTCATTGACCTACAATAGACACCAGTGAGTGAATATGAATTGTTTAAGTAGTTATTATAGATTCGAAATATTCAAAAGTATACATCATCTGAAAGAGAAACTTTTGTAAATTAAACGCATTTCACTTGCCCCCAATCATGGGGCAAGTGCACACCTAGTGCCTATTTTAATTAAGGGTTTGAAAAATCGTCACAAAACTTAAATCAAAACTAAAAAAAAAACGCCAAAAAACAGCAACGAGAAGCATATTAATTGTTACAAGCGGTATAAAAAAATTTACAGACAACTTCGGAGGAAAGCAAAGCCTTGAATTACATTACAATGTATGATAATTCATCCAATAAGATTGACAAAAATTATCGAACAATGTTTGTATGCCCCGTGGGAAGACTTTGAGATCATTGATGTTATAAGGAATCTAAAAAAATCGAATTCAGCGGGTATCGATGGCATTACTTTAAACAATGTTAAACATGCTATTAGTTATTTAAATATCCTATTATCACATGAAAATAGATTTATCTATTCCCGAAGGTATAAAAACAGCGAAATTAGACTTTTCAATAAACCTACTTATAAGTATAAGCGATAAGAAAAAATTTATAGGAATATTTTTTGATCTAAGTAAGACATTTGGACTTGTCGATCATGAGTTGTCTCTGGACAAAACCCCGCTACTTGGCTTGAGAGGAAAAATTCATGCACAGATTACATCGTACTTGGCGGGGCGTTGCAGAGATTAATTCTTTTATATCTGATCCTTTAAAAATACATTTTGGGGTTCCACAAGGCTCTGTTTTGCGACCTCTACTATTTATACTCTTGATAAATGATAATGCCTAACAAAAAATTATGATTATATTTGCAGAAGGCAGAAATTGTTTGTGTCCTCACGATAATGTTATACTCTTAAAATTAATGATACTGTTAAAACTGCCCAAAGTATTCTTAATGAATTTACTCATTAATTTTTTGTAAACAAATTGTATCTAAATATTGAGAAAACTACGTTTATACATTTCAATGTAACATGCAACTAAATTGTGTAAAATATTATCATCATTATGTGTATAGATTACCATTAATCAAAAACAGGAAAGTTACAGTGTTCTCTTACTATGCTAATTTCTATTCAAGAATTATATATAGCACAATATTTTGGGAATCTTCTAGTCATTATCCTAGAGTCTTCAAAAATAAAAAAAAATGCTCTTCGATGTATGGCTTGTGTAACTGCCGGAATTTCTTGTAAGGATTTGTTTAAAACATAAAATTTTAACAGTACCTTCAATATATATATCAAAGAAATATTACTCTTTGTTCATAGCAATAAAAGTTTGTTTATGACAAATAGTGATATGGTACCAGAAACAAAATTAATTATTCAATACCCGTACACCATACTAGTGTTTACGAAGGGAATCCGAAATATGTAGGGACAAAGTTGTATAACAAATTGCCTGAAAATTTAAAAGCCGATCATATTTTAGTAAAATCACTCACAAGTATCTTGTTGAATGCAGCTTTTATTGTTTACGTGAATTTTTAAATTCGAATATTTATATTTGAATTATTTTTTTGTCTCCCCGTTCTTTTACGTATGCTTTGTATGTATATTATAGACCCTATGTATCATGCAGACTGTACATAAACTGCCTAGACTGTATGTAAAAAATGGAAATTAAATATACGATAACGTAGGTTACAGTAGATTTATTTCCATTTATTTAATCAAAACTGGACTTAATTTTGACAAAAAAATGGAAATAAATCTACGGTAACCTATGTTATTGTAGATTTAATTTCCATTTTTTACATACGGTCTAGGCAGTTTATATGCAGTCTGCATTATACATGCGGTCTGTAACATTTGTATTTACATTACTATTGTATGCAATTGTTAGATTTACAAGGAAGCAGTCGAAGAGGGACACCTACCGCCGCCATTTTGTTTTTGTGACGTCCTAGGTCCACCCCTGGGACACCTTTTGCCGTCATTTTGTTTTTTGTGACTACATAGGCCGCGCCTACCTTCACATTCGACAATGACGCTCACGTTGGCCTTGAGGCTGATCACTGATCGATCTTGGGGTTGGTCATGGAGCCGCCCTTGCGCGGAAAGAAAGTTAAGTTCACGATCACTGTGGGAAATTTGAATAACATACCTGTCTTGGGTGTGAGCTTCTCATTTGAATTTGTATTCTAATAAGGGCCCTAGTCTCGTAAGGCAGGTAGAGGTAGCGTAAGTCTAAAATTAAACATGAATGAAAATGATTAAATCGTATTATTGATAGAAGCAGATGACCTTGGTATTTTTTAAATTTAACAAAGTGTTTATGTCTATTTCTACCTAACATGAAGTTTAAACGTCATTCAGACAGAGATAACTGTTTTTGTTATACAGTGTGATTTATTTTTCGTAACGCGTTTATTATAAAAGAGATTACATAATTGTTATAATAATTATTACATTTCTATTGTTACCAACTTAGTGAACCGCTAATATTAGCACATATATATTTTGAAGATATTTGAAATGATCCTGCATTATTGATATTTTATAGAAGCGGTAGGCGGTTTTTATTTATGTCTATTAATATAACACAAGGTAAGTTTAAAAATTAATTAAATACGAATGAATGAAAATGGTTAAACTATATTATTAATAGAAGGAAATAACCTTAGTATTTTTTAAGTTACCACGTATTTATTTATGTGTAGCCATTTTACATTGAAGTCAACCTTCAATGGCCTTGTGTGCACGCAAAATTACATTTAAATGATTTTCACCTTGAGACTGTAAAATTTTACCTATATGATAAAATTTCTTTTATTGAATGCAATTATTATTAGACAGTTACGCAACCTCATTAATATGAATTGGAAAGTAGCAATCACCCATTGACAACGTGTTAAATTAATGCGTTTACAAATATTTTTTTAATTTTGGTGCTGCAAGATACATTAAGGTTTAAAGTATTAGGTGAAATAATAATAAGAATTTCTACCCTGATGGAATAGCGCTTTTTATATAGACAGATTCTCTTTCTAAGCGATCAGCACCGATACATTCGAAAAATTATGCCTGATTTATTTGCTTGTTCAATTACACACATGTACTTCACGTTATACAGGCTTTTACCAGCTGGAGTTTAATAGCCGTGCTAATTTAACACTTTTAAATTTTCAAACCTGAATTAAGAGTGACGTAACTTAGCTTATTTGAAATTTCATAGAGAGCATCACTATCATCAAGATTTTGAGATACATTTTACCTCATTCATTCATTCATGTCATCGTTTTTATCTTAAACGATTATATTGTAATAGTTTATTAACAAGTCGTAAAACATCTAATATCCGTGGTGCTGGTTCATAATAATAATAATGCTCATTCGATGATGGTTACACCTTAAGGATAATATACAGCTTTTACCGGTCACTATTATTATTACATAGATGTGAGATTATTCTTAAATTAGCGGTTTTCAGCACGACCCCTGGAAATACTACACACGCTTTCAAACCTTCTTCCTCGTTCTCAGAAGCTGTACCGTATTCATCTTTTTGAATTTACCTTTATCTGATTTTGAGCCGGTAGAGCGTCTTCTATTTCATCTTGAGATATTTTCTATTGTTACTAATTTAGCGTACTAATAATATTAGCACATATATAAATTACAAAGTATTTGAAATGACCCCGCATTATTGATATTTTATAGAAGCGGTAAATCTTAATCAAATAAGACACATATAGTAACTCGCTCTCGGACCTTTGCACCCTTGCCGTGGCCTCCATGGCTGGAAATAATTTTCTAATAAGGGTGGCCTAATTCTATTTCATAAGGCAACTTGTGTTAGAGTCTGCGCCCTTTGTCGTGGCCCCTTAACGATAAGTATTACCCTAATAAGGGGCCTAAATGCTAACTTATAAGACAAGTATAGGAACTTGTGTTAGGGGTCTGCGCCCTCCCGCCGTATATGTTTGTATATTGATTGTTTAATTGGTTCAGGAACACTATTAATTCTTCTTCAGGCAGCAAGAATATTATCAACACATCTAAGCCAAAGTTTTGGTTTCTTAGGTGCACTATTTAGAGTCTGTTCTTCCACAAAACAATTTGCAATCGACGGTGAAATTGGAAATCCCACAGCCACTTCCTCTAACTGTTGGGAATATTCGCCATTAAATAAGAACAATGATGTAGTTAGACAATGTTTAAATAATTTCAGCTCATAAATGTCCTTCTAATAGTTGTAAGGTGTCATTTATTGGAACCTTTGTGAACAAGGAGTCCACATTAAAACTAATTAACACATCATCTCAAGTTAATGTAAATTTCCCAGTCAATTTAACAAAATGTTTTGAATTCTTTATAAAGGAATTGCTTGAACCAATGAAAGATCTAAGTAGAGTATTTAGGTACTTAGATAATGCGTAGGTTGTTGAACTTATAGAGCTTAAAATTGGTTGAGGTAGAGAATTTATTTTTATTTTTTTATTTATTTTTGGCAATCCATAGAACCTAGTGTTACAGGATCTTGTGATGTAAGCTTCTCAATTATTTCGGCCTATAAGTTTGATTCCTTTAACAGTATTCTAGTTAATAGTTTGAATCTGTGATTGTATGATATTTTAGTGTAAGAAGAATCGTTTAGTAAACTATTAGCCTTGTTTATGATGTTGTATCCATCAAAACAGTAGCTCATCCTTTATCTGCTGGTAAAATTATGACGTCTTTGTTGCTACGTTCTTCTTTTATGGCTTGATAATCAACATAAGTTAAATTCTTTTCTGGAGGTAGTGCTCTACGTAGTACTCTTGTAGTTTCAAATACGATTTCGGCTGCTTCAGTAGCTGGAAGATGCTTAATACTCGTTTCAACATTAGAGATGATTTCTTTAACAGGAAATTTGGAAGGATTCACAGCAAAATCCAACCCTTCAGTAGGTGTTTGTCCTATTCGAGTAAACATACAATGGTTCACTGCGAAGATGAGCGCCCCAGGATGATTATCACAGTATCGTATTCTTTATGTTTTGTTAATATCAATAATTATTATTGACCTGATTCTATTTATTTTCGAGATGCGGGGAATCAGAATCAACTACACCAGTAGAGCAAGAACCGGCCAGTCCACACAATTCCACAACCAAATAGTAACACCCACACATGTAATTTTCCTTGGATACCTACATAACGAAACACCATCGAGTCTACAGTCTACACTACTGAACAGCGCATCTCCAAGCACAACACAACACTTTGGATACGTTAATATTGTAATAATTTAAAATCTGCTATAGTTCAAGCATCTTGTCATATGTCCATGATTTTTATCAAGATTTGCCGATAATTTTCTAAATTATAAATTATTTATTAGAACCGTACATCTTAAATGCAGTATAAACTCTGGTAAGTGAATTTAATAACGCATCCACGTTGGAAAGTTTTTTTAATTGTAACATTATATTTTGTCTTTTCGTATTTGAAGCATATGTGAAATTGTTTTATTAACAGTAGTCGCATTTAGAATCCCCATTTCGAAAAATGAAATAAAGTTTGTGGTTTATTTAGCAAGTTTAGATTGGAGTTTTAAATTAAAATTTGCTTTAGCTTTTGGTATCAATAGATAGTGGAATTCCCTCTTTCCTAGATTAGTGTGAAAGACGTGCGTACATAAATGTTCTCGTTATTTTTAATATTGGTATATTTAGGTAAATGAAAGGGAATTATGTTTTAGAAAATAAAATTGAGTATAAAATTTATTACACTGTATGGTACATCGTTTGAAAGTTTAAATGTACCCGCCAGACCATCGTCTTTTCGGTAAGAATTGTTAAGTTGAAATAAAAAAATTGGATTTTATATGCGTTATGTTTAAGGTTGAATTTGGTCGAGACTTTCTTTGGCACGTATATCGGGCTACATGGATAAGAATCGCACCCTGAGCAACTTCTTTGGGTGACGTAATTTCTTTTCGACGGCTTTCGGGTTCAATTCGTTTCGGCACATTTAAAATTTTAGGTAGTTCTTCTTTGTGATTAGTTGAGTGACATAGTGCGAGATATTAGGGAAGATGGAGAATTCTGAATAAAGTAGTAATTAGTTCTGTCAGAGATGCCGTAGTAGCACCTTTGTTTGCGGTACTGCTGCACCCACGAAGTCTCTGGTTTACGCCCATTTAGAGGGGATTACAGAAGTTGCCGTGGAAGTTTGGTTCTGAATACACGATTGACTGGTGGATCATATATTTGATTCGCTCTCTCCGAAATAATTTCTTTTATCGATGTCGAGTATCGACATTTCTCGTCCATGGAAGTTAGATTCGGTGTCGGATAGGTGCCGGTCCTAGTTCCTTTGGGGTTTCCTTTTGCATCTGGTGTGCGGATCTATGTGAATTAGTTCAGGTGTTAGTTTTGTGGGCTACTTCGTGTGTACAGCTGCCTATTAACGAATATTTCGCTGTAAACAAAAAAGCTTTTCTTTCTTTTGATATTTTAAATCAATAAGTGATATTTAATACTTGTATATAGTAGAGTAAAGTAATCAAAGTTTATCGAAGCTTAAGTAATAGTGTAACGTACAACCAATTGTAACATCAATCAAAATGTAGTGCAAAGACAAAATAAACCTTTTTGTGTATTTTGTTTGCAGTGGTTGACAAATTTTAATAAATTCTTGTGTATTGCATTTTTTTGCATATACCAACGTTTGAATAAGCTGACTATTGACATTTTTTGTATCAACTGACTTTTAGGACATGCGTACTCATTCGTATTATGATTCTAAATTTATTTAATTTTTTTTTAATTATGATCCTTTCGAATTTTTACCGCAAAAGAGGACGCAATATTTATTGCCATAATCTTTTAGTATTTTGGTATTTGAAATCTACAATGATATTAGTAAGGCCAATACTGACGCTAGCTAGTTTCACAGCCTTTTAGGTAACCTAGGTGATTAAATTTGAGATGAATGTTTTGATTTATGGAGTAAATTGTGTTAACATATCTATATTGGTGTTTATTTATTATTATTCTTATATATATATATATATATATATATATATATATATATATATATATATATATATATATATATCTTTCGGTTAATGTACTCATTGCTTTTTATAAGGTGTAAACCCAATGTTGCACAGCATCATACTACGTACATTTTAAGTGTTTGTTTTTATGAGAATTAGATCATGAAGTAGCGTCAATATTCTTATGTTTATTGGAATTAAAGTAATTACGTTCAAAAGTTTACCGGGATTATTGAATTTTAACGCAACTTTTAAGGTTTAATGCAATATTTTTATTGAATTTGAGCATATTTGCGTGATGAATTGGTTTAATTACAACTGGTTGGAACAGAATTAAGGTGTTTTCTTTTTTTTTGAAGAATAATTATATTGAAGAGTAGATTTATTAAGTGAAATAACGTAACGTAAATTATGAATTTAGTCGGTGGTTGACCGAATAGCTGTGTGATTTTGCATACGAGGGTTTTGCGTATAGTTGCAAATACTTTTGGAGAATTTTTGTAGGAATCAACATACCGATTGAACATCTTTGCTGGTGCCTGACAAGCGAATTTAATTATTTGTTATGGCAGCTGGGTAATTTTTTTGGAATTCAGGTATTACCTCCCGATATCGACGTTTAATAAGTTTTAGGTTTTATAAATTTTCCATCACGCGCAATTTTTTGTTGTTACGTATTTATGTTTTAAATTGAAGAATTAATTATGGTATTTTCATTTATTTTTGGTTATCTGATTTTTACGTTGAGGTTTGACGAGATTCTAAAGAATTTTGAGTTTTGTTATCCTATTGTGCGGCTTATATATAAAGCTTAGGATTTCATTAAAATTTAGGTCACCTTCGCATCAAAATCTTTTGGATACAATTTTTAGTAGTACAGTAGCTTATTTTTGAGTGAACGTTTTGGTTTCCTGTTAGGCCAATCTAAGATTTGTTCATGACGTTTTCCCGCTATAAAGGTATTTAATATTTAAAATTTTTTATCCGAATTTGACGTTTTGGAGTTGTGACCTTTTACGACATTAAGCAAAACCCCGACCACACTACTGTGCTGCGCCGAGGCACTAATGACTTTTACGGGATTAATGATCTAGACAGTATTTAGCCTGTAACAATCTCTAGAACGCATTTGAGCTTAGCACACAAAATTGTCAATTATTCACTTATTTAAAGTGAATACATGAGACAGATTTATTATTTTAGTCAGATACCTTTCTATGACTTTAAAACTTTTAAAAATATACAGTCACCAATAGATTTCAACTAACTATTACATTTATTAACTGGTAGTGCCAAATATTTTCATTTTTAAAAACTAACAATTAAAATATTTTATGTTGCCACTTTTCAAACTATCCATGCGAATTCGTTTATCGACAGTCTCGCATCAGTGTCATTTGAAGACTAACTAACTGGTTACAAAACATTTTTGTTACACTTCTATACTCTCCTTACGTGCTTTCTTACAAATTATTTAATAACAAAATCTTGAACATGTAATATGACGTTTCTTAACTAACTTCATGTACATCTTGAAGATTTACACTCCCGAATACACATGCACTGTTTTTTATTGAGCAAAAGCGATTATAAAATCAATTTTGTATTAAATTTTTAAACCTGCTTTAATAGGTAATATCTCTTTACCATATTTTCAAAAAAATTAATTAGAAGGCAGAAGTTATATGTAAAAATAATATGTAACTTTTACTGAGCAAAATGTGGGCCATGTATGTAATGTTAGTTTATTTTAATCCTTAATATCTTTAATCAATTTAAAAAAATGATTTAACCCACTTGCAATTTACTTTCAACCCTTTCCAGTGGCGGGGCTTGACTCTTAATTTATAGACCTTTATTATACTTATGTATATGAATAATATATACCAATTGATTGCACATTACACCCTTGAGTCAAAAAGCATTAATATAACATTATAATTCAATAACCAACTCTATGTTTGTTTCTAGAATGTCTCAAATACTACCCTACCAAAAAAAAAATTAATTTAAAACTTTCTTCTGTGCAAATAAACTTGACACTCAATAATAAAGAATTAAATAGTTCTCAAGTCAGAAAATGTAAACGAAAAAATATAATTCCAATAAATGTATCCTTCAGTCCATAGTTAAATTGATTTCTAAATTCAATTTTACTCCGATATAATTCGAAAAACGCCTTATTCTAGCTTTATACACGTTTAAGAAGAAATTTGGATGATTTTTGAATTGAAATGAGGTGTAAATATTACTAACTATCCGTACCCGTCACGCGTTGCAGCGTTTTTATTGAAACTTATTCATATTCGGACAAATGGTGTAGTATGCATGAGGGGTCCCCCTTTTGGCCGATACTTAAACTTTTCATGCCCTAAACCTTCGTGGGAGTGTACTCAACCACTTCCCAAAGTTTCATTGTAATTGGATGAATGGTGTAGTACGTATAAGACGGCCCTCCGTGGGAGGGAGCCGGTATTACAATTTTTTTAATGCCAGAACCTTCGCAGGAGTATACTTCCCACTTCCCAAAAGTTTATGGCGATCGGATGAATGGTGTAGTATGGGCATGAGGGACCTCCTCCTGGGGGACCTATATTTAAAATTTGTATACCTGAAAAGTAGATAAGTTTGGAGACTTTTGGAACACACCACAATTTCAAGATCCCACAATTCCAAGGTTACCACTTCATCAAGGCTAACACCTGACCAAGGTCGCATAATTGCAGTGTCTGACCTACTTTCACAAAGCCCCACACGCCACACCAGGAAGGTCACTCGTATGCCCTACTTCCTCGAGGTCGCACAAGCTTATACAATACCAAGGCCAGTCATCTCATACATTAGCAAGGTCATTTGTGATGACCACGTACTGAACGCTACCTGTGTATCCTATCTATTTACCTTATTTTACGCTTAGCTGATACACACTCTGGAAACCAAAATAAAGAAAACGATATATTAATATATTTATTTCCTGTATAAACAAAAGACATGTACAATTCTATTATTCAGAAATATGATTCTCTTTAGGAAAGAAACATTTTGATTTAGTACAAGTGCAAAAGGTTCTCCGTTTCATTACATTTGCGTGGACGTGGTGTAAGTAACTGAGCATACGTGCAGTGTGGTGCCCATCGGAGATGCTCCTGTAACGGATTGTTAGATGGTTGCCATCGGTTTATTCTAACCCCACACAGGAAGCATTCAACCGTGTCGTCTGCAGATGTGGAAATGAATCCTGCCGCAGCAAGTGATGAAGGCCATTGAACTCCAGACCATGTTCGATACGTTAGTAAGCGTTTATCGAAACAACTGTAATACTGAGGATAATAAAAGTTCGGCGGGCACGTCGCACATGTTTTAACTGCTGAAGAAAGAAATCGAATGACATAAAATAATTTATTACATACAATACATAGCAAAAAAATTAATAGTCCACATAACAGACTTCGTCACACAGGTAACACGACTCATCGTCATATACATCATGTAACGTGGTTAGGGGTGCTCTAAAAGATGAGCACCAGTATTCATCATATGATGTGTGGTAAAAAATTGCCCATTTCTCCATATGGGTGTGGTGGTCAACCACGCGGTAATCTAATGGTTGCAACGTGGAGTAGCATGCATGACATAAATGCATACCAACAACCAGATGCTAGCGAATGTACAGGGCGATTATGTGAGAGTAATATTTCAAACTACTACCCGAGACGTGTTCGTAGATTCGCTTGCCCAAGGTGTCAAACCATGCCGAATCCCACTTTACCTCTTCATATTGTTTCCGAAGCACTGTTGTTGTAGTAGGTGGTAGTAATTCTTTTTTTTTCAAATTTTACCCAGTTAGGTATCAGTTTGCATACTCGTCGCACACTAAAATTAAGTAGTTATAATAGTTGGTAGACCTAAGGCGTATTCCAATCGTCATGAACATACTGAATATCGTGGAAACTGTACAATAGTATACGTGTTATTCCTCCTTTTTAACTCAAAAAGGACCTTGTGGAGGCGTAGGTAACTTCTTGTAAGAAGGAGGTGAACTCGGTTGTGTATTGAAGAGGA
Organism: Vesta saturnalis; assembly: GCA_036346205.1. Classification (NCBI taxonomy): domain Eukaryota; kingdom Metazoa; phylum Arthropoda; class Insecta; order Coleoptera; family Lampyridae; genus Vesta; species Vesta saturnalis. The sequence continues at coordinate 1,058,726 of JARFJB010002187.1, forward strand.
AGGAGAGCTAACCTGAACCAAATTATTGACAGAAAACCTTGAAGCAGTGAACCCTTCAGTATTGACAGGCAGCCTTGGAACAGCGAAGCTGTCAATGTCGTTGTAATAATACGTGTTAATAATATCGAGGTCACGCCACTGTAGATAAAAAAGAGTGGGGAAGATGGGATATAAATACAGAGGGAGTGCATGTGAAGCCAGTATCGTAGATAATGGAGAACATCTTACGTCAAGCGGTAGAAAAGGCGAAGACTGCCAGTATTATAAATTCAAGTGAGTGCCGTGATATTTTAATTAATAATGTGCATTATTTCATAAACAAAAGTAAATCGAAGTACGTTAGTGTAGGTCTCGATTCAATTTTGAAGCAGTCGTGAAACTTGGTGGATCTAAGAGTAGTGGAGTGACGTTTGATAAGAAGGAATGGCATTTACTTATGGACAATCAGGGAATAATCACTAATTATTTCTACACACCTGAAGAGCCATGGCTACCTACAAATATGGGCTCGAAAACTGTATCGTATGAAACTATTAACAAGAAGAAAGTTATTCGCATCAATGATTGTGAAGAATCAGAAATCTATTTAGGATGGAGTCGACAGAACAGTTATAGGGACTTCTTAAGATAATAAGTTGTCGATTGGATCTAATATCTGACATTGATCCTAATAATTCCCTTAACCAATTTACTAACTTATTCGGACTATTCCAAGGTACAAACTCAACAAATTTGTTATTGTAACGCAACAGTTGCATTCCAACTCCTCTTTTGGACATAGAAGTTGTTCTAGACCTTGTGGCTGGAGGTACAAGTGATGAAGTAGCAGAACGTTTTCTGGGTTGAAGTAACGATCTAATGATCTCAGTGTATTTATTACATCCTCTGACTTGATCATCAGTGTTATAATTACGTCGGGCAGCATTTGTACGACGCAAAATGTCATTGTATTGCTGTAGATCACGTTTGTTGAATCCCGTAGGCACTTTTTTAAAGATTAGTTCATATAATCCCGGTGTTCCCTCATAGTCTAAGGATGATCCATCAGGAAGAGCGATACGAAAATAATCTCCCAGAAAGTCTAGTTCAGCATCGCCAATAAAAAGTTTTTCTGCTTCCGGAACAAAATATGCACTATATGCCAAATCATATTCGTCTTCGGTATCTGTAAATATACCTTCGACATAGTACTTCGCTAATACTTCATACTGATTAAAATACTCTTCAAAGGCGGGTTGCGATCCAGTAGCTAACAATTCTGCTTTTAATTGTCGTAAAGTAGGAATTTCCACCTCGTCGTTAGTGGTATCAGCAATCACAGTTTCCTGTACAGGTCGTGGTAAGGTGTCAGGAACAAGAGTATGTGGCGCCTTACGTAATCCAACGGCTTCAGGCGTATGAACTTCATTTACCTGTGCAATGGGTATAGTTTTTCCTACTTCTGGTGTATGGGGTTCAGATTTGATGAGAGAACCATCTTGTTTAGTAATCAATTTTGTTAATGGTTGTGTGATTGGTTTAAAGTGTGCCTCCATTGCACGTTATGTAAGTGCAGTGTCCTCTTTATAATTATCATATTTTTGTCACACACTCTTGCAAGCACGTAAAATGTCTTGTACTAAACGCTCCTCCATTACGACTGCATGGATACAGTACTACTGCAATATTTATAATGCAATGAAACAGTCAAATCTTTTACGATAACGACCTGCATTAACGTCACTTTCTTTATCAATCACAAGAAATCCGAATTTGTCACGCCAGCAACAGAAACACAAGTTTTTAAATCTATCAAATGACATATCGACATTAACGTGATCATCATATACATGCTTAAGGTTAGTGTTATCCTGTTGAAAAAGAATAAGTAAATTTGCATCATCACGTATAAGCTGTTTTGAAATTGAAGAATAATTTTGACACAGATAGAAACAATTATTATTTCGATGTCTACCAAAACAGAAATGATCTCTTATTTCATTTTGTTTATAACACGCTACATCATCGAAAATCATTATTGAATTTTTACGGGAATCACTAGCGGATATAACATCAATATTTGCACTGTATTCAAAATGCCCAACTTCTTTTATGGGTGCCATTAAATTTCGCAGGTATTGGTATTTCGGTTGGTATAATGATTTGCAGTATACATATATATTTTCGAATCGTAAACCGTTTGGATTTCTAATAAGGTAACCATAACATTTGTTTTTCCGCAACCGGACGGACCGACGATTATGCCTCGTTTACATCCCTCTTTTAGTAAGCCGCTATGTTTAGAGTAGCGTCCCTTGTTCGAATTGATGTCATAATTTTTTAGGTAATTCTGTATCTTGTGGAATGAAACGGAAGTCACCCATCGTAGGACTGAACCAGCGTTTGGATGCTGTATAATATATATATATATATATATATATATATATATATATATATATATATATATATATATATATATATATATATATATATATCGCGTCATATGCATACAACTAGTTTAGTAGTGGAGTGTCAGTCAGTCTGGTATAAAGTATAGCTCCCGGTATAATAGTAAGAGAAAAGGTTCAGGATTAATTAATACCTTAATAAATAAATTACCCATGGAGTTGCATATACCTGAGTACAGATACTGTAGACCAGGCACCCGGTTACAAGAACGATTAGTTCGAGGTGATACGGGTATTAACGAATTTTAACGAATCGTGTAAAGAACACGATATTGCATACTCACAGTCCAACGATCTAAGGCAGCGCCATATAGCCGATAAGACTTTGCAACAAAAGGCTTGGAATAGATTTCGTTCCACAAACGCCTCCTTTGGAGAGAGGGCTGCAGCATTAACCATAGCCGGTGTAATGAAAGGAAAACGAACAATGGGAATGGGAAGCAAACCACGGTCAGGAAAAAGGAGAGTGGGAATGGGAAACAAATTGCGACGAAAAAAGCGTGCTTCTAGAAACAGAGCAATTTCGTTTAACAAAGCAATCCCTTTAGCGAGACGTTGTGTTGGTGGTAAACTTCCATCATCTTTAAAAGCCACAATACAACAAGCCTTAAGCGCTCTGAAACACAAAAAAATTATGATGCCCAAGAACGGAATATTACCAATACTAAAACGTGGGGGATCTATACCTCTTATTCCCCTCTTTGCAGCATTAGGAGCTTTAGGTTCTTCAGGTGAAGGTGTTGCTGCGGTGGCGAAGGCAGTTACTGGCGCAAAATCCGCGACAAAAACGTTAGAAGAAACGAAACGGCACAATCAAGCAATGGAAGCAGCAGCCTTAGGAAAGGGTTTATATATAAAACCATATAAACGAGGTTTAGGCTTATATTTACAATCGTATGCAAAAAACTCCCACTGAAGCTAACACGTCACGCCTTAAATATTGAGCTATCAAAATTTGTTGAGCAATTAAAGATCCCCTACTTTAGAGGAATATATATATATATATATATATATATATATATATATATATATATATATATATATATATATATATGCGAGATAATTTACCTATACGGATCCATACAAATGAATGTGGTATCGTGAATCTGGATGATCAAAATAACAAGGGAACGCACAGGACAACTTACAGCAAGCGTAATAGACATATTACATATTTTGATAGCATAGGGCATATTAAACCACACTTTGAATTACTTCACTATTTTAAAAGTAGCAAAAACATAATTGGTTATAACTTTACCAAGGTGCAACACTTAAACACATACAACTGTTAAATTATTATAAGTTTTTGTTATGAACGAATAAGTTCAAAGAAATATAACTGTGGTCATTTGGTCCTACGATTTTTATATGACTAGTCGTTCTGATTGACAGTAGTCGTTACGTGATCGTAATGTCGTACACATTTACATTTACCGGTAAAAGCTCTATCTTGCAAGCCACCTTTAATCTACCGATTTTTCTTGATAATGAGGTAGAATATGTAATGGGGCTGACTACTTTTGAATCTTTCAATACTATACAAAACGTTACTTCAAAGAATAACAAACTTGTATTTATAAAAGAGAGAATTACAATACCACCAGGATCATACGAAATTACGGATTTGAATAAATATATTAATGATACAGTGAAAGACTCAAGAGGATATATTACTTTACCAGCGAATAATAATACTATGAAAGCAAATATGAAAGCAACCCATTACATTAACTGTTTACCAAGGTAAAAAAGTGCATAACTCTGGTAATCCTGTAAGCATTATCAAAATTGACTCATTAATTATCGAGTGTAATATAACAAGTGGCAGTTCTAAAAATGGCTAGTCATCACACATAATTCATCAATTCTTCCCCAGTGTACCAGCTGGATATAAAATAATAGAATCCCATCAACATGTCATCTATTTACCTATCTATACATCTACCATTTCAACAATAACACTTAAAATAGTAGACCAAGACGGAGATCTCAACAATTTTAACGGGGATGTCATAACTATAGGACTACATTTAAAGAAAATATGGTGACGCGATATAATACATGTGCACGTAACCAGAGCAAGGTGAACTATAAAAGATCGAAGCGTGAAAACGCAAGAGTCAGTAAGTGTTCAGCGATCACAGCATTGACAGCGAAGAGCAAATCATTTTTAGAAGGTCTTGGTTTTACAGTACTACAATGAGTATATTAAACGTTAACGAAATAGTTATCGTTGATAATGCGATAGTAAATTCCGAACTCCACACCCATCAGCCATATACTACAAGATTTGGAAACAATGATGAAATCAGTATGCCCATTCAAGAAGACATGTGCACTTTAGCATCAGAAAGCTGGGAAGATTGTTGAAGCAGGACGATACATCGCGCGGTTTGTTAACAATGGTATCGCATTCTTATTCAGTGAAATTCGATATGAAGTGAATGGAATAGTGGTAGATTCCCTCATTAAAGGAGGAATAACGTCGACAATGAAAGCATTGGTATCATTGACGCGTAATGATCTCGGTCGTTATGAAAATTCGCGTTGGTTTCCTACCTAAAGCAGCACACTAACACATGTACAAGGCTATTTTAACGTTTGTATACCTTTGCAACTGCTACTCGGCTTTGCTGAAGACTACAATAAGGTGATTTTGAACATTAGACAAGAACTGGTTTTAATTCGCAGTAATACTGATAACGGCGCAGTAATTACAACTGCTGAGGAAGCATTAAAAGTCAAAATAGATAAAATATATTGGAAAGTTCCGCATATCATTCCAGCATTAGCGGAGGAATTGGCGTTAACCAAGTACATTGATAAAAATGTAAATATTCCAGTAGCATTTAGAAGGAAACTCACATATAACCCGCCGTTCCAGCAACAGATAAGCATACATGGGCAATCAAACCATTTACTAGTATAGAAACACCTAGATACATTATTATAGGATTTCAAACTTGGCGAGAGAATAACGTTCTGGAAAATATGAGCAGATTCTATAAATGTGCACTAAATAATATACGGGTGTTTCTTAACACGGACCGTTATCCGTATGACAATTTAAACGTTAATTATGATAACAACTGCTTTGCTACGTTGTGTGAAATGTTCGTCAAATTCCAAATGTCATGTTATCAAAGAGATGGTCAACCATTACTCACACCTACACAATTTACGTCAGCTGCACCATTGATAGTGATAGATTGCACAAATTAAAAAGAGGCATTACACTGAAGCTTCGTGTAGAATTGGAAATATCAGCCAACGTACCTGTTAATACGACCGCATACTGTGTTATACTCCATGACCGTTTAGTTACGTACAACGCGATAACCAAAGCAGTACGATAATTGTAGTGCAATGCCGAAACAACTCGCAATTTTTAATGGAAAACAAATTGCTCACTATATCTTTAAGTCGCCGTACCCGTGGCATACGTTAGATGCAGTCACCGTTCAGCTACGTGGTTAATGCATAACCAGCACTGCATAAAATGGGAAGAGGGGCATACAAAGACACATCACTTGCGAAGAATTCTCAACCGATTGATTCAACCAACAGATACTGTCTATTTCAAGGGAAGAGAGAAAGCAGATTACATCAGAAACTGTATGTCCCAATCCGTTATTGAACTTGATGAACATCCCGCTCTTCCTGCTTTGCAACCAGTTTGTTTCTATCATTCTCAATCATCATGGAACTGCGCTCTGGTTAATGTATACTATCCGTATGGTACATATGTAATGCAATAAACTCTGTACGCTTTTTTTTAAATAAAAAATTGTAAATGTTTTTTATGTTCATTTCTTTACATCACACACTATTTTGTACATTCTGTATATATTCTCTCGATAAGGAATTGTTACATAATAATAATATATATTCCACAAAGAACGATATTGCAGTGACTGAGATGTTACCTTGGTTTTCAGGTTACCGTTAACTAATATTAATACTAGTTTCCTTATGGAGATAATATATCTAAAGCTACCAAGCGTCAGTACCCAAACTATCGTACACCTTTTGGATCATGCAAATGCATTTCCCTAGCAACTTCCAGAAAACCGCTCAGCGGATCGACGTTCTCCAATTTGGGAATTCTCCAATGCCCCCACGCCAATGTTGAACTTGTATCACGTAATCGATACCGTTTGTCACCCTGGGACCTAAAGGCAATCTTGTTTAACATTTCTGTATGTACATCATGTAACGTTGATCGAAACACAAGCATTTTACACATTACTGTTTTATCAGACGCCTCTGCAACAGCTTTGTAGTCTACCTCCGTCAACACCGTTTGAATAGCAACTTTCTTAACGCCTTTAGCTTTCTTAACGACTTCGTTGTCAGCAAGCTTTAAACAGTATGATTTTGATTCAGCTCCATAAAAATATTGGACCGCTTTCCCTGCATACTCATCTTTCATTCTTTCGACGACGGATGTATTCGTTGTAATACCATGCAGACCGTTTTGATAGTTGGAGTGTCATATTCATCAACACTATTCCGCATACGGGCATACACATCATCAGTTGTTATCTCGACAATTAAAGAATCTGTGTCTGTATATAGCAACGTTACATTACTACCGTATTGATTGTGCAAGATATCGTAAGAAAAACGATACATTATAATTTTCGAAAGATCCAAAATACTAAATCCGACATATACGGGTTTGTCATACGTAACGACCTGTTTCGACAATTCAACCGCAAATAACTTGTTCGTGAATTGAATAAAATTTGTGGTTTTACGACGTACCGTGCTAGACCCACACGACGACCGTTATTTTTCCAATGCGTTAATAACTTGATAACTCTTCTTTTGTCGACATTCTCCATTGTTTTACCAAATACACCATTGTGCATACAATTAAAGAAATTCTTTTCGAATTTGTTCTTTGCTTGATTTCGGAGAGCTGTGTTAAGGTCTATGTATGGTACTAGCCATGGACTTTGACGAAAGCCTAAAACCTTACGAATATGAGTAACAATTAGGCCATGCTTTGTAAGGTCCTTTCTTACAATTTTTATATTTGCCGCGGCTAAACTGCAATCGGTCTTTAAATTTAAACTAAAGAGAGGGGTGGGTTCGTCGGTATCTTTAATCTTAGCTCTACACTGTCCACATAAAATAATTAAAATAAAATGGTTTAAAAATGTATTTTCCTATATTATCCAAAGCTAACATATATTCACACTTATTCTAAATCAACTAACATAAACTGTGACAATAATAAACAACTGGACGTCCTGATTGAGACGGCGGCGTCGGGGCGTCCTTCCTTCCACTCGCTCGATGCGACAGCTTATTGTTGTCGAAGTCGCTTCTGGAAAATAGATTTTAATACACCCTAGTTACACTCAATAATGACCGTAATATTTAAATGATTAATAACGTGGTGTTTAATTAATTATTTATGCTGGATACGGCCCTGTCTATAAAAGAAAAGAATTTATAAACAAACTACTGGTTATTCAAAGCGAGGGTTGCGCGAATCTAGGTCACTAGTGAAAATCGATATCCCGAGCTCATGATAGTACGCATGACGGTTGTACCGGTCTAATTGCGTGCGGCTCTTTACCTTTAGTAATTTCTGGAAGACGGACAGGCGCGTATGCTTCGTGAAGCAATTTACTTTCGCGATGTATTATGTTTGAAAATATGACTTATCTTCAGAGGTTTATTCTCGCATTAAATGTAGACTGGGTGGATTATACAAGTTTGGTTGTATAATTAATATCTGCACGTTATCTGAGGGGATGTAATTTTATGGCGATGATTTCCTTTATGCAAATGAACGAAATCTCATGTAGATACAACTGAACGTTACTTACTGGTATACGCACAAAACGCGTATTTATTAAAGGCGGTTTATACTTGCGGAATAAGCTGGTGGAAAACAATTAATTGATTGCTTTCTTGAAATCCAATTACTTAGCGCGTGGGTATCGGTGTACGGTTTTCGGCTACGACAGGTCTTTGACGGATACTCTACGTTTAATTCGTTTGTGATTACAGGCACTTCGGTCTTTGCCAGCGAGCTGGTGAATTCAGGTGTTTAGAATGTAAGTGAGAGTAAATGATAAAAGCTGCAGGTCTATACAGTCCTACTTAGCTCTCGTCGTCAGGTATATGGTGGAGTGGTGAGTGTGATCTCCCGACTACCTCGTGGCTTTTGCCCGTAGCTGTCTGGGGTTTTTTGTGTGTTTGCGTTTGTGATCTCCCGACTACCTCGTGGCTTTTGCCCGTAGCGGTCTGGGGTTTGGTATGTGTTTGCGTTTGTGATCTCCCGACTACCTCGTGGCTTTTGCCCGTGGCGGTCTGGGGTTTGGTATGTGTTTGCGTTTGTGATCTCCCGACTACCTCGTGGCTTTTGCCCGTGGCGGTCTGGGGTTTTAGTGTGTGCTGGTGTTTATGAGTACTGAATTAGTCTACAAACTTACGTGTCGTTAATCACAAAGATCGAGGATAGCTATTGATTTACAAAATAAATACAGGGAGCTAAACTCGCGGTGGCGATCACTAGGTCTGCGGCGATTTACTTTCAAACAACCGTCACGTGCAGGTTTTCTGGAATCGGAGTTAGTCAGACGGACTAACTAATACAGGAGCTGGTGAAACCAACTAAATAATTCTCGGCGGCGGGATGCTTTCACGTGGCGCGACGGAACTCTTCTACTACGGCGGCTGGTCGGTTACGGTTACGGCTACTGAATTAACTAACTAACTAGCTAACTACAGGAGCTGGTGAATCCAACTAAATACTTCTCGGCGGCGGGATGCGTTTACGGGGCGCGTTTTTAAATACCGATAGATAGAGATCTATAGATAGATATATATTTTTAAGGTGCGCGGCGCGGTTTTTATAGAGGACCCTCGGTAGGCGGTGGTGGCTTCTGTTTGGGGGAATCCTATTTGTAATTGGCGGAGATTACTCTGACGTATAAAACTTTCGATGTTTTATGAAATCTACGTTGGAGTGGAAACAAATTAATTTTTGTTGTGCAATCAAACGCAATAATGAGAAATATTAAGTTAGGTACTGAGTAATACGGAATACTAAGAAATATTAGATTAAGTTTTGCAGGTGGTTGAATACTAAGAAAGCTTACATCATTTCTTTTACGAGGGCTGATTGTTAAATAATTAATTAATTAAAAAAATTTTGAAGTAATGACTTGCGGTTCGTTACAGCTTTAAACATTGTTTTAAATATCGTTAATGTATAACACAATTGGTCTTATCACACAGGTTCGAAATTATCTTCTCCTCCTTGGAAGTGGGTGCGCAGATCATTTCAGGGCAAAAAGGGTACTCATTGTGTTCATCATGCAGGTGTTGTGGATAGTACATACCCAACATTGTCTTCATCAGTAATCTTCAATACATCAAATTTTGCAACTTCCTCTTGAGTTAACCACATAAACCCATCGTGTGGAAGGTATTGCCGCATACTCCATCCGTATAAGTTCGTGGCATCCAAATACTGTAAAAAAACTTTAGGACTATTAGGATCATAACTTGGAACAAACTCGTTGTTAGCTATACCTTTCTTGAAAAAGTGGTACATATCCATATCAGCTAATAATTCTAGCTCTACTTTAGTACATTCCAACATAGCATTCCACGCTAATCTGGGTAGAGTAACATACTGTGCCGGTTCTAATCCGTACATGCCCAGACAGAGCCGCCTAAAGTTTTCGAATACGTCAGTCAACAGCAGCACGTCTGTTTTTAAGTATACATCAGCATAATCACCGAGTTTTTTTCCCGCTGATCGCGACTGTTTACAAATTCATCTACAAATATATGCTTACCGAACGTTATATATTTTTCACTATTAACAGGAGGTACGTTAATTTCTTCAGAGTCACTCGCTAACTGTTTGATGAACAGGTGGACATCATAACCACTGAGATTATGGGAAAAAATTGGGACAAATGTTTGTAACTGATAGTTTAAATTACAATTTGAATGTGCCGCACCGCGATATCTCACAGTGAGGTGACAATGACCTTGTACTTTTGGAACAACAGTTTTCAAATTCTCATTATATATCTGTTCCACATCACTCTCGAGTCGTGTAATAAATAACCCCGCGGCATTAACCCCCCTATACAGTTCTAATTTGAACCACAAATTGTTTACACCACACTTAATATAATACCTGAAAGTTATTATATCTTTATCGTAAACGGTTGTTCAGGATCGGGTTCAGCGGTATCTACCGGTACTAATAGCGCTTCAAAGTCTGCATATATTACGAATGGCAGAAACATTTGCTTTTGGTAGTTCCGAAACGCAAGTATTTTCCGCATAGAACTCCCCAGTGCTGTCTTTTTTTTGTTTTACGTCAGGTAATTTTGTGTACATAAAGTTGCAGTCCTGTGAGAGGTGACGGGTTAATTGCTCCTGTGTTCTAAAATAATAAAGACATGAATCGCAAAAATGAGGTGCCCCATTCCGCCGGGTTATTTGGTTGCTAAGTAAATGAGAAAAATTTTTGATCCACACATAATGCTGATAATCTGTTTGGTTACTGACTAATAGTAGTAAATTAACATGAACTGATTGTTTGGATTTAGTACAGTAGAGAGGTCCCACTACATCCGTGACACGCTGACCACACCGATACGTATCGTCCAGGCCATAAACATTGATGGAAATTTTATTGTTGGACTCAAACATTGCAGTGTTAGTCAACTTAACAGGAAATTCTATACCATTCCACTTGAATAAAGAATAAAATTTCGGAGGGGACCTTCATATAGGATGAACCGGTGGTAGGAGAAAATTTCAGCATGTTTACCTCTAAGTATACAAATTGCACCAGTGACACCCTACAAAACATTTATAAGTAATAGTTTACAATAATACTCATGACTCACTTACCAGAATATTTATGCTGAAATTCAGATTGTTTGGCATCCAATATTTCCATTATGCTTTTGAAATAATCTTCCACCACCATCCCAACACTTAATTATTTAGTCTGAAATGATTTAAGTTCCGTGCTTTCTCTACTGTTCAAATAGTACAAACAAAATCACTCAGCATTACACTTTAAGGAGAAGTGTTTCTGCAACTGAATTTGTATTAGTTTCAAAACATTGACTTTCACGTCCCCATAAACGTTTGTACATCAGTGTGAGTATTGCTTGGGGATAGTCTATACGAAACAATCCGTTGTTTAAAGGCATTCCGAATAACTTCAACCCCAGTAGCAACGAGTAGGCATAAATTTGATTTATGCCTGTTGCTTCTCAGGTGTCCTTTAGAAGAATACCGCGGTACATCTATTGAACAATCAGTGCAGTGTACAATATCAACACTTGTGTTACTCTTTTTTTGTACAGAGTCATTACGTTGATCTAACTTACGCTTCCTTGAGATGTTCGAACCTGATGGCCCTGGTGTCGCAAAGGAATCACTATCGCGCTTGTGTTCCACATTGTTGCTAGTGCGGTTTAACCCTGATGGTCCGGGTTGTGCAAAGGAATCTGCTCTGTTGTCGACAGTACCGGCTTGCACCGTGTTGCTACCTGTGCTATGGTTTAGCGACACAACCTCCTGCGCTCCAAAAGGTAAGGTAGTTACTGGTATCCTTATCCAACATGAGATTTTTTGTTCTCATGATTGTACACTATACAATAACACCAAACAACGCAACACAACAACAAGGAATCACCAGGGCTGAAGAGGAGAAGGACTCCTGAACAGTCCACAATAAGATATATATATATATATATATATATATATATATATATATATATATATATATAAGCAAATAATAAGTAATTACTAACACAGAAGCGTGAGCATACTAACAAAAAAAAAATATTGTTGTCGAAGCAGAGAATCCTTTTTAGAAAATTTCTTCAGATATTCACATTCAAACACTTTGTTACCGTCTATAACAAAAAGTATACCCGTAAGTACGAGTTGTGTTACGTCTTTTGTTATGATTCCTTTGGTAACACGCTATTAGTTTTTTTTACACCTTTGCTTTCTTTACTTTATTTGATTAATTACAACTGTTATCGAAAGAATCATATGCAGCGATGCGAACGAGGACGCAATGTAACCAATCGCCAGGAATGGAATTATGCCATATGGATATCTCAGGTTGAGGGGCATAGTAGTGTACGAGTTGGATAGGAAGGGTAATCGGGATCGAGTGTTGCTGCTTACCCAGCATTGTAGCTCCCACTACTATGTGAATTGGACAGGAAACAATGTATTATAACCAATTGTTTTTCAGAAACTCCGCAGCGCAAGTACGGCTCAATACACTCTTACGAGAAAATACCGCGTTTTCCACTATATCCCTTACCGGTGATGGCGCATGTAACTGTAGCTTCGGTGCTGCAGGGCTCCTAGATAATAATAAGTCATTTATCGACTATTCATTATCCAAGAAGTCTGCAGCAGCCGCAGGACTGAGGATACTTTCTGATGAGATTTGCTCCAATTGTATCGAACAGTTTATCGAGCTCCACTCCTGATCTAACTCTTCGATACAAGTGGGGCACTCTTATAAATGTGTTCCTTGACCTCTACTTCTACCGACGAACTCTGGTACGACCACTCTTGCGGTAGGAGCAGGGATCAACAAACCCTCGAATGGATTTCCTACTACCCCACCCTCTAAGCTTGTTGTCGATGTAGACGACTGATCATCGAGTATAACACCCTCAGAGGTCTGATTAGTCGGAGATGCAGGAATCCCCAACACCGGTTGCATTACAGGACTCACCGGTTGCATTACAGGACTGGCAGAGGAATGGTGATCCGCAATTGGAGCCCATTCTTCCTCAAATTCACCAATGCAGCCATGATGCACTGCAATCTGCTCTTCTCTCACGGGTGACGATGTAGTCTCATACGGATCACTTACAGGTTGTAGGGTGAGCAGTGTTTCGTCCAGGGCTGCCTGCTCATAGTTGCATGATAAAATCACATCCAAGTTGTCCGCTGGAGGTGGTGTACCTAAAAACCGCAAAGCTATTTCACAGTCATCCTGGTCAAAATACTGCTCATTCTACACTAGGCCGCCCTCAGCACCCCCTTCATGGAGTAGCTCCATTACCTCCTGCACGTGATCCGTATGAGGTCTTGCTGTCAGCAACCCCCTTAGGATGGAGGTATTATCACGGGGTACTAGGAGTATATTACTCAGGATCGTAATACGCCACCCGCCGTACGTGTCGCACTTAGGAAGTCAAAGAACATAAATTACCTATCTGTTACAATAATAGGTGAAAGCGCTTTCATACCTTGAAAAATGTCTTCTAAAAATGCTTTAAAAACGTTGTTTTTAGTAGGGGAACCTATACTTAGCGAAACGAAAACAGTAGAAATCATTCGTGCAACTGCTTCTACTGTACCGAATAACTACCAACTATTACTTAACCATGAATTATTCCAGAGCAACTTCCCCATCATCTGGCAACGCTGAATTGCCTCAGGTGAAAAACCACCATTTTTGGATAGTATAGTAATGCACAGAGGACAAACAGACACATTCGTTTTAATATATACTGGGTGTCCCGGAAAATCACCGACAAACTTTTACAGTTACTTCCCAGTACCAAATTAGGACATTTTTCTTTCTTTAAATTTTATCCCAAAATGTAACCCTAAAAAGTTATACGCTCTCAAAGTTCAATTTAAAATGTAGAGAAATCACTTTATCTCCGTAAATTATAAAAATTTTTTATTGATTCTTATACAGTCGGCTTATCTTATACAAGTCAGAATTTGAGAGAAATGAAAAAAAAATCGCATCATCCCAAAAAAAATTATTTTCGCGAATTAAATTAGAATTCTTCTGCTTTAGTTTGGTAGTACATTCCAAAATAAAGGAATTTGTCTCTTAAATTTTTCTTCTAAAATCAATGGTTCTTGAGAAAATTTGAAAAACAAATTGTATTCTGCAACAACAATCCGTGCTTATTTAATAATTCATTTAGTAGTAGGCTGCGTTTTCAATACAAAACAAAATTAGGTAATTGTCAAAAGATTTCACCTGCTTAAGTACAACGTGTTCCTGTTTATTATTTTGTTGGTATTTATGATGGAACGTTACCCGTATTCGGAATTAACTGATACGCATTTTGTATTTGGCGAATGTTGAGGTAATTCTCGAGCTACAGCAAAAAAAATATTTTGAAAGATTTCTAAATAGATAACCGCACTATACCACTTTCGCTTCCATTAACCGCCGTCTTTCTGAAACAGGTAGCTTTGCAAAGGAAGTCAAATTATAGACGACAGCGTCGCACTAGAACAATTCAGGTAGAAGAGCGCATTTCCACTGCTGGGCAGATGAGAAACCTAATGTAATTCAAGAGGGTCGCTTACAATATAAATTCAGCATAAATATCTCGGCAGGAATTGTTGAAGAATTTATTATTGGTCCCTTTGTACTACCCAACCGGCTAGATAGCGTGGCGCATTTGAAGTTTTTATAGAATAACTTGTGGGAATTGTCAATAAATCTCACACCTGAGACAATATTTTTGCACGATGGTGCCCCACTACATTTTGGATTACCTGTATGGCGATACCTGCACGCGCAGTTCCCTAATCGGTGGATCGGACGAGGTAACGATGCTCCTATAGCCTGATCGCCTAAATCACCCGATGATAATCTCTTAGATTTTTCTACATTTTAAATTGAACTTTGAGAGCGTATAACTTTTTAAGGGTGCATTTTGGGATACAATTTGAAGAGAAAAAAATGTCCTAATTTGGTCCTGGGGACTCACTGTAGAAGTTTGTCGGTGAGTTTTCTAGGACACCCTGTATATAGATGAATCCCGTAATTGTTTGTTAATTAATTAGGTCAATTAAATTGTCACATATTGAATAATCGTTGCATATAGAACAGAAATGCAATGGTAACATTACGGAAGACAACTTAAAAGATCAGATAAAAAAAGTGACTTATTTAGCAAAAGAAAAATTTAAACCAATTTAAACACATGAGATACTAATAGTGGTTAAAATTACATCAATATGTTAAAGCAGCCTCATGCTACACTGGCAAGTAAATGCTGTAAAAGGGTTGATTTTCATGCACCGTGTACCTAATTTAACGAGAAAATACTGTTATGGGAATTTATAGTCTCGAGTCCCATTTTATTTCATCTCTAAGAGAATTTTCATTATAACTCATTTAAATCTGAAACTACGGTTTACTTAAAATATAATTTTCATCGAAGTTATTTGTGCTTTGCGAATAAAATTGATTTTACATTTTATAAAAGTACGGCATGATAAAATTTATTTCGTTTTTCTTTCAAGCTGAAAATGTTGATGTAGTTCGAGTGTGTTAGTACTTACATCGGAGCTATTGTTATTTAGAATTTATGCTCCGTTGACAAAGATGAGGGTTCGTTTCATCGAATACTTTCAACGACAGTGTTTGTGGTCATGACACTCATGACAGGGTCGTATTTCTATTTCATCCCAATTTTAACATAAGTTCCTAAAATAATTTTTCTGTCCCTAATTTCAACAAGTACAAAGAACCATTCTATTAAATGCTTTTATTTGAAAAAAAAATTCCGTTTATTATTTTGTGAAATACACAACAAAAAATTTCTGTATTCTTAGGGCAATTGAATAAGATTATACGTAATGACACATTGAAATCACGCATACAGCCAAAATTAGAGATATCAAATTTAGGCTAAAAGCTTTTGTAGCTTAAAAGCAGGAAATCGAAAAGGATGAAGGAAGATTTTTAAGTAATAATCACAAAATGCGAAGCTTCAGTTGTCACAGAAATAGTCTGATGCTTTACAAAAATATCATTCACCAACCTTTTGCTTACTTTTATTACAGTACTCGAACAGGATAAGTAAATGAAAGTAATGAAAATTGTACAACTCTCGTGTGCGATGCTTATTATATTATATTACACTATCAAACCCTCCTAGTAGTTGTGAAGACTTTTTGTTATTAAAACACAAGCATGAATCGTTATGATTCAAATCTGAACCTATACTTTTATCTGCATACAAAGCAATATTGTAATAAACAGCTTCCACCACCAAGACTAGTACTGTATATTCAATGACCCTAATGAATTAGAAGCAATTAAATTTTGTAGTCGGTCTGTCCCAAAATAAACCATTTTTTAGACCAATTCGTTGTAATGTAGATAAATTGTAAAAATCTTTATTATTCTTAAGCTGTGAAATCCTTTATGTAACTTTACACAAAAATAGAACAAAGAAATCTAATAATGTAATATTGGTTCTCTGTAAAGCTGTAGATTGAACCATCAGTTTAATGAAACCATACATTAAGTTTGTAATGAGAGCTCTATCATAATTTAAATAAAATAATGAATTGAATAATCTGACTCTACTAACTAATTCTGAAAAACATAGACTGCTTCAGTGAAGTCACTCAAACAAAAAGACTAATTTCAGTAGCTTAAACGCCCTATTATCTTGTTCTTTAAATATACAAAAAATATTCTTATCTACAGTTCACCTAAGTTATCCATAATATCTTATGCAATAGGAATTTTCTCATTATTCCTTGAGGTAGTGCATATATATTCGTGCACTCCTTATGTTTTTGCTTTGCCGGTGCAACGTAATTGTTTCGCTTCTATTTACACCTACGTTTATAAACACGTGTCAAATCTAGAAATTTTGATTTACTGAATGCCCTCTTAAATGTTCGATACAGAATATTTTAACTTCACTTGATGACTAAATTCTTAATTGTCTATAAACTTGATCGATTTAATACCGATAATAAACGTATATGTATTTATATTAGTATTATGAATGTCAATTTCAATTTACAATGCTTAACACCTTTATTTAATTATATAAAGGTTCACTTTGAAAGCTTCATTCCTTCTGTAGTGCGGATTTTATGCACAATATTTTTCTCAATACAACGATTCTTGTTTATTACAAATCTGTTTAAACACTTAAAAGGTTCTATTTCCAACTCACACCCATTACTTTATTTGTAATAGTTTTTAATATTCCATCCCCAAAAACTAACAGAAAACTAATAGAATTAAGTCTAATATATTAACTGTATGACTAATTTTTACTATATCAATTAGCACAGATCGTTGTCTTTTTCACAAAAAAAATAAACCCACGCGCGCGACCGTTCTATTTAAGAGTCCGCTAAAGTCCCCTCTACCCACTCTTACATACGTATTAATGTCCATGTTGCCAAACGTGATCAAAAATCTACCCGATAAACCAAACCAGCCACACTCAGAAGGGTTTAAAAAACACGTGCCTTTGTTGGCAGTCTAGAAAAGGATTAAGGAAACCAACACATAATTCGGAATATTCATATACGCCATCTTAAAATTAAAAAAAATTGCAATGACTTCGAAATTATCACACTCGACATTCATACTCATTCAACACACCGTTAAAAATTACGTATACATTTTTATGATAGTCCCATTTGTCCTTGACTCATACGTAACATTTTTTATTGTGAAATTCTAAGTTGTTTATACAAGTAAAATGTACATTCATAGCATTTCATACTTGAATATAATACCAACATATCATTAATTCACTCACGATACTGGTTCATAGCAATATTAAACCTGCATTCCTGAGCATACAGTAGCTGTATACAGTGGGAATTCATTATCGTCTCACCAGGAAATTTACTAAATTACTTAATTATTCAAACTCATAAACCTTTATACAAAATTTAAATGTGCTTTTATATAACTCAATGCTTTACTAAAAATTCCAGTAGTATAATATTTACAACTGACTACATTATGCACACAAAAAGCCTCTACTCAAACTCATCAAAATGCATCCTACTCACAAACTCACAACACAACTCTATATATATATATATATATATATATATATATATATATATATATATATATATATATATATATATATATATATACATATCACAGTGCGTCGAAATAATCTTATAATTATATTATTAGCTTCACAGGCAACACCAGTCTTTAACCTAATTTGAACGAGATATCTCGAGTTTGTCCAAAATAATTTAAACGTTTTAAGGCATGCTTCACGCATTTATACATGCTTAGTGTAAACAAGTTTACTCGATATCTCCCCTCAGCCTTTAGTATTGGTATGCGTGTGGGTAGGTGCGCTTTTGTTCGGTGACCAATTCTGTACTTATGTATAATGTAAATAATCAATAATGTCTCAGACATAAGGGGTAATGGCTCCCATTTTGTATTATATAAATCTGTAGATCCTGAAAGTGAATAAATCGAATCGGATTCAGAACAATAGAGTATTATCGCTTTACAGCAAAGTGTACCGCAATCAGTCGGCATAAATAAAGTCTGACACAGTCAGACACCGTTAATGCTTGATTTCTTGGACAAAATTGTAGTGAAAATAAATAGCTATACTATTTAAAATACTGACACTAGTTTAAATAAAAATAAAAATAAGTCGTACTCGAGTTATCGAAAATCTAAACCGCGTTACATCAGACACTTCGACCGTAGCCATATTGGCCTTCAAATTGCACCAAGGAAACGGTTACGTTCCCACCAAGATAAAAACATCGTCAACCCAGCCCTTCAAGTACATACAATACTTCTACCCGTTTATCTCAACCTATAACTTACACAATCATCAGCATGTGCAGTTTCCTATATAATTCATCCGTGATTTCAACCACATCATTTTACATCTATACACATTCACACACCTACATAAAGCCTTCACATACACCTAGTACACTCGCTGTTTTACGTAAACTCTACATCTTTGCTCTACGCAATCCAACCCGTTTACCTCAAACCTCGCTTTATGGCATCCGGAATATCGCAAGCCATCAATACACCGAAGGTCCTAACAACTCTCTAAAACCTTTAAACCATCCGTGAACAAACTCAATTTTCCAGTTCCTCCTTGCATGACTATTCAACTAGATAAAGATATCCTTGCCCAATAGACACTGGTTTCAGTTGCTCTGCCTTCTGTCCTTAAAACAATACGAATCGTCCCAAAGGCAACCAACATTCCTACATCCCTTATCAGCCTAATCACCACTTCCAATGCCACACTCAACACCCTCCGGGCCACAGTAACCTATGGAAACTTCCCTAACATCACAACCACATACCAAGTATAGTACCAGCTGCACGCAAGTGAGACATACTTCCCTCGAGTGCCCAATCAGCACCTTCTGTGTGTGTGTGTGAGTGTGTGTGTGTGTGTGTGTGTGTGTGTGTGTGTGTGTGTGTGTGTGTGTGTGTGTGTGTGTGTGTGGTGGTGGTGTGCGTGCGTGCGTGCGTGCGTGGTGCGTGCGTGCGTGCGTGCGTGGTGCGTGGTGCGTGCGTGGTGGTGCGTGCGTGGTGCGTGCGTGCGTTGCGTGCGTGCGTGTGTGCGTGCGTGCGTGCGTGCTGTGGTGCGTGCGTGTTGCGTGCGTGTCGTAGTGTGCGTGCGTGTGTGCGTGTGTGGTGCGTGTGTGCGTTGCGTGCGTGCGTGGTGTTATGTGTGTGGTGTGTGTGTGTGTGTGTGTGTGCGTGTGCTGTGTGTGCGTGGTGCGTGTGTGTGTGCGTGTCGTGTGTGCGTGTGTGGTGGTGCGTGTGTGCGTGTGTGTGTGCGTGTGTGTGTGGTGTGGTGTGTCGTGTGTGTTGTGCGTGGTTGTGCTGTGCGTGTGGTGTGTTGGTGCTTGTATATGCGTGGATTTTGTAGTTGGTGAGTATGTGTGTGTGTGTGTGTGTGTGTGGTGTGTGTGTGTGCGTGGTGCGTGTGCGTGCGTGCGTGCGTGTGCGTGTGTGCGTGCGTGCGTGTGTGTGTGCGTGTGCGTCGTGCGTGTGTGTGGTGTGTCGATGTGTGTGTGTGTAGTGTGTGTGTGTGTGTGTGTGTGTGTGTGTGTGAGTATGTCATGTGTGTGTGTGTGTGTGTGTGTGTGTGTGTGTGTGTGTAGTGTGAGTGTGTGTGTGTGTATGTGTGTGTTGTATGTGTATGTGTGAGTGTTGTGTGCTTGTATTGTGTGATTGTATGTGTGTGTATGTGATGTGTGTGTGTATGTGTTGTAGTGTTGTGATTGTATGTGTGTGTGTGTGTGTGTGTGTGTGTGTGTGTGTGTGTGTGTGAGTGTGTAGTGTGTGATGTTCTGTGCTGTGTAGTGTAGTTTGTGTGTAGTGTATGTTGTGTGTGTGTGTGTGTGTGTGTATGTGTGTGTGTGTGTGTATGTTGTGTGTATGTGTGCTGTGTGTGTGGTGTGTGTGTGGTGTGTGTGTTGTGTGTGTGTATTGTGTGATTGTGTGTGTGTTTGTGAGTTGTGTGTGCGTGTATGTGTTTTGTGAGTTTGTGTGATTGTATGCGTGTGAGTGTTTTGTGTGTGTGTGTGTGTGTGTGTGTGTGTATGTGTGTATGTTCTGTGCTGTGCGTGTATCTACGTGTGTGTGCGTGTGTGTGCGTGTGCGTGCGCGTGTGTGTGTGTGAGTGTGTGTGTATGTATGTGTATGTGTGTGCACGAGGGTGTGTGCAAGTGTGTGGGTGTGTGTGTGTGTGGGTAAGTGTACGTCTGCGTGTATGTTTTAGTGTACCTGTGTGTGTGTGTGTGTGTGTGTGTGTGTGTGTGTGTGTGTGTGTGTGTGTGTGTGTGTGTGTGTGTGTGTGTGTGTGTGTTGTGTGTGTGTGTGTGTGTGCGTGGGTGTATGTGTGGATGTTAGTGTGTGTGTGGGGTGCGTGCGTGCATATGTGAATGTATGTTAGTATACATGATAACTTCAGAACGACAATATGTACGTACTTAAAATCTTGTATTTGGGCTTACTTTTATTTCTCCTGGAGTTAAGTAGATTTTTGGAGGACAGTGACCGAGAGTGGGATTTACTAGGAGCGGATCTTGGTTTATATTAAATGTTTCTGACACAGCTGCATATTTCATTTACAAATACTAGAATGTACACTTTAAAGCTATGAATTAATTATATTCTATACAATTTCTTGATACAACGCGTAATTTGGCCACAAAACGTCCCAGAGCGGAATTTAAGTATTCGTTCAAGGTTTTTGAGTATCTGAATAGATCCATTTTATCATAAAATATGTAAACGGGTGTTTTAAGAATAATTCAACTTTACATAACTGTCGTCTATAAACTTTCGAAATCCAAAGCCAAATAACCGTGAAAAATTGAAGTGTAGTATTTAAAACGCCTTAAACTGTATTGTCGACATTTGTATGGAACCGGGCGGCTTTGGAATTTTTTTTTCAGGTTTGCACTTAGTTGTCTATTAACCTCTATTTGACATAGAAGTTTAAACGGCAATGTGACATAAATTATTATTGATGTTTTTGAAATATTGCCATTCTTCATTATAATCGTTTTAGGAAAGCGATTACATTACAGTATAGTATGCTGTGATAGAACATTGGGAGATAATGACATTATTTTATAAACCACACGCATTGATCTGTCCTTTCGAAAGTAATATTTTGTTGGAGTGTTACATCATTATTAGTTACTATTTACCTAAAACGTTTCAGTTAATAAAAAATAATTTAGATCAACTACAATCAATATAGCCTTCCTTACTAAACAGAGAGGATTTAATGTATGGGTGTTTTTCGGTTGCTAGTGTGGCTGACAGTCAGCTTCCATCCGTACACAAATTAAGCCTCATTTGAAAAATTTTTATTGAATTTAAATATATTTGATCGTATTTATATTTACTTACAGTACGGTAAAGCATCTCCTGGGTAGAATACTTACGGTTCCAGGGGTTGATACGGGTTAAAGGTGCTCCGGACGCCACCCAATGATATACTACAGTCTAGATTGTCTTTGGTACAATACTGAACTCTTGGACGGCTTCCACACGGACTGCTCCAAGGTTCTCAGTACAGAATAACTTCAGAGTCTGAACGTAGGTTGAAGATTTTGCTAAAACAAAATTATTTCGGAAGGAAGGACGGTTAGGGAGTTATAAAGTGTATTAAAACTGTTACTTTACCTCCTAATATACAGTAAGTTGATGTATGGTTTACGTAAGAATAAACTAAATAAAGATGGCGGAATACTTGGGCGACCTACTTGTATAGTCCTGGCCACGATGGTGGTGGGGCATCTTGGTCATTCCAATTCACCCTGTATTCAGGCAGTAGCGTCGCAATTTGTTTTAATTAAAATTAAATTAACTATTGATTTTCTGATTATATCAATACGCTATAAGAAATAGTGATTTACATAACGGTTTAATTGCTAATTACGGATAATTCTGTGAACTTCGCAAAAGTCAATTACCTACTTTACATAATTATGTGTCATTGTTTGAATCTAATTTTTAAAGTATATTCTGTTTTATACAATACTTGTACGACTTTAGAGTTATTCCGTTATACTTTATAGAAGTTATTAAGTCATTGAAAGAAACTATCTTGCATTGACAATACACGTCGACTAGTCATTTATTATAATTACTATGAATTATTATCTACCTAACGGTAGTCGTGGATTACTAAAAATATGTTAGTAATATCTTTGAGATTGACGTGTTTAAACATTTTAAACAAAATTTACTCACATACTACATGGTCCAATTAAATTAATTAATTAGTACGGACGGTATATGTTTTAATTATTGTACTAATTAGGTGTTGTTATGCTCCCTCAGTAACATAATTATTTTAAATACATAAAAGGTATTTTGAATTACTTTTCTTTTGCAGTTCATCATATTACATAACATTTAGGACTTGATTTCGGATTTATTATTTTTAAATGGATAATTACATTTCTATATTTTGGTTTTTGCAAATTTTCTATACAAACACAATGTAAACAGAACGTTGGAAGGTTTGTACAGTTAAGACTAAAAATAATATGCTAATTACTGGCGGCTCTGGTAAGGAAAAAACAAGTCTTCACATAAAGTCAATAAAATGGTTTCGTATGAGCTTTATCCATAAAAGAAACTTTAGAAGGATTAAATTTAATACCTATCCATTGTAGCAAGACAAATTACTGAATCTCAAACGCAATAATATCCATAAATAGAGAGTAGGAAGGCAATGTTAAGAGAAATACGAAAAGCTCTGCGTAACATTATAATAAAAAAAATTTACACTTTTTGTACATCAACACAATAACAAACACATTTGTAAACGTACAAGAATGACTACATAAGGTTGTATGCTGCCACCTTTAAAGTAATTCCCAAGATGGAATTTACGAACAAACGCTGCATCCCATTTTGGATCATGACCTTATTTCCTGTCCATTCCAATAAGTATTGAAAATGCGGAAGTTCCTACTTCAATGTTTTATGAATCGAGTTGCGGCGAGATCTGAATGGTTAAGAATGTCTGACATCCTCGATCGAATCTCAATTTAAGGGTTTCTTTTTGTACGCTTTTACATAGAAACCTCTAAAAGGTGAAATACTTTATTTAGATGTCTAATCTGAATTGTTATGTTTAATAGTTCATGATTAAAAAACTGGGAAAGAATACTTCATTTTTCATCACTATCTCTTCGTTATGTTCAGAGGTTGAGCCAATTATAAATTTAAATTATTGTTCACTAGAAACACGTTTAATCAGGGTATCTAAATTTCGTCACCATGGCAACGGAACTAATTTGTCTGTTTTGTTAGTTTAAATACTAATGACACATTTGTCAAAATTATTTGCATTTAGCTCTTCTCTAAACACTGTTATTAAGACTTAAATTGGCATCCATAATCTTCGGGCTGCTGTTAAGTTTTTGGCATCTGAATAATAATAATAATAATAACAATAATAATAATAATAATAATAATGGCAAACATTACTTCATCCTCTATCTCGACTACCTCCTTTATACCTGAAATAAAAAAGATAATAAAAGAAGAATTGTCCACCTTTATGCAAGTAATATCTAAACAAAATGCAAGCACCGCAATAGTAACAGAAAATAAAGTATCCATATCTGAAAAAGAGCAACCAGTAAAACCTACGGATATACAACAAGCAAAGTTTACTGTTACTGAATCAGATCCTCCAATGGAAGAGGAAAGTTTTGGTGAAAAAAGGAAACGTGATGTTATTAGGAGTGTTTCTGCGGAAACCATTGTGTCTATCGAAGAAACTAGGTTAAACACAGGATCTAGTTTAGAATCCATAGACAAAGATTTGATAGACGTAGTCAAGAGAAAAAAGGGGTGGCCCATAGGTAAGCCTAGGGGCCCATCCAAGGAGAGAATCAAAATTACTAGTCACAGAAGTGATAGATAGGTTCTAGTCAAAGAAGTGATAAAAACATCTGTGATATTTTATTTTTTTATTTTTTTTTTGTGTCTATATTTGTTTTATTTATTTATTCGTACGATTTTTAAGTTTTTATCTATACCTTTGTTTTTGTCCTTATATATAGATTTTATATTTTTGTCTACACACTTATTGTTATGTATCTTTTTTAAAATTTTAATAACAATATTAAAATGGCGCACACAATTATACAAGCAAATTGTAATGGTATGGTTCATCACTATCCAGAAATAAAAAAGATTATCGTAGACAAATCTCCAGATATATTGTGTTTTCAGGAAACTAGATTTACACATCAACACATTTTTAATATTCGTGGATTCGTGTGCCATAGAAAGGACGGTCCAATTCATAGAAGGGCAGCCGTTGGTGTTGCAATCTTTGTCAGAGAAGGAATACCTGCTAAAAAAATTGATTTTAACACCGATCTTCAAGTAACAGCTATACTTACCTGCGTTCCTACAAATATGTGTATTTTTAACATATACTTACCAAACAATTCCTGGGCGCGCCAGGATATTCAAGATATAATCGACCAACTTCCCCGGCCATTTTTGGTGGTTGGAGATTTTAACGCACACAATGGTCTTTGGGGCTCTCAAGATACAAATACCGCTGGAAGGATAGTTGAGGATTTAATTTACAATAGTATCGTTTTATTGAACAATGGAATTTCGACATTCATAAATTCCCGTTCTTCTTCGTTTTCTGTGTTAGATTTGTCAATGTGTAGTCCTGCTTTAGTACCTAACATTGAATGGTCCGTACTGAACGAAGAAGTCTTTTCCGACTACTTCCCAATACTAATCAAATTTCCTAAAAGTGGCTCCGATGTTGGGAAACCAACACGCTGGCAAAAATTTGGCGAAAAGCTCCTTTCAAATGAAAGCACAAACGTAGAGGAATTCACAAGAGATGTGATAAATGCAGATGAAACTACCATTCCCAAATCGAGCAAAAGACTAACTACATGATCCGTTCCGTGGTGGAATAAGGAGATATCAAACGCGGTTGAACAAAAGAATAAAGCTCTAAATAAATTCCGCAGGATACCTACAATGGAAAATTGTATAAAATTTAAACGTTGCCGAACCATTGCAAGAAGGCTCATACTCGTAGCGAAACAAAATAGTTGGAGAAGCTACGTCTCCTCGTTGGGTAGAAATACTACTTCTAGAGAGCTATGGAACGGTATCAAGAAAATTACTGGACGCTTTCGCATTAATATCCCGGCAGTTATCAGTGCTAACCAGGGCCCTGTAACAAATATAGAGGAAATGGCTGAGTGTATGATGGTACATTTTACAAAAGTTAGCAGTTCATTTAATTATGATGTAGATTTTAAAGTAATTAAATCAACTCTTGAAGTGCCGCTAAATTTTGAAACAGCCGAGATCTGTCCATATAATGGCACCTTCGCCATGGAAGAAATAGAACATGAACTATCAAAGTGTAGAAACACCTCACCAGATCCAGATAGCATATCATACGAGATGATTCGATATTTTCCAGTACCTACAAAACATAAATTGTTAAAAATTTACAGTGAAATGTGGCACTCGGGGTCTTATCCTGATAACTGGAAAACTGCAACAGTAATTCCCATATTAAAACCACAAGAGCCTTCTAACCTCCCCGGCAGCTATAGACCAATCTCCTTAACATGTTGTATGGGAAAGTTAATGGAAGAGATGGTTAACAACTGGTTGGTATGGTTTCTAGAAAAGCATAAATTACTATCTTCCTACCAATTTGGGTTCAGCAAAAACTATTCAGCGCCAGATTGTTTAGCCTTACTGGAAAATGCCATACAAACGGGTTTTGCCCATCGACAGCATACGGTTGCTGTATTTGTTGATTTAAAAAAAGCATTTGGCATGACATGGCGACATAACATTTTAAAAACTTTGCACGAGTAGGGCGTTAGAGGAGAAATGGCAAACTTTATTCAAAGCTTTCTATTAAATAGACATATTAAAGTGAGGCTAGGAGATATATACTCAAATACTGGAACACTGGAAAATGGCATCCCTCAGGGTTCTACTCTGAGCGTTATCTTATTCATTGTGGCTGTAAGCAAACTTTTGATAACTGTTGGAGATTCAGTAGAGAAAACAATGTATGTAGACGATTTATGCATATTTAAGTCCTCATATTCCATGGACGACATAAATAAATGTCTACAAGACAATAAACTTGGTGAAACTGCACGAAGTATTGGTTTCTCAATTTCTCCTAAAAAATAGTATACACTAATTTTTGTCGGTTAAGGTCAAGACACAATGAGCCGGTATTATTACTAAATGGAGTACAGATTAGGGCCCAAAGGGTAACAAGGTATCTAGGTGTATTTTTTGACCAAAAGCTTCACAGGAAAGACCACATCCGTAAACTAACAAATCGATGTAAAACATATTTAAACCTCATAACTTGTTTAGCTAGTATAAATTGGGGAAGCAACAGTAATACCGTTCTCCAAATTTACCGCAGCACAGCTCTAGCTAAAATCGACTATGGGGCACCAATCTATTCTGCAGCCCGAAAATCTTGGCTAGCTCCTCTCGAGTGAATACATTACAACATTCCAAAGAAGGTGCTAGGAGCATATAAAACAAGCCCAAGATTAGCGGTATACCGAGAAAGTTTTTTCATGTCATTATCATACCGATATGAAATATTAACCCTAAAATACTATAATAGGGTGGTGTCAAACCCAGAAAATCCCCTTCACTATTTAGGGAAAGACCAACCATTACATGCGGATTAGCCTTTAGGGTGACAAAAATAAGAGATAGATATCAACTCCCGGAAATCAAAATTACTAGGAGATGCCTGTATGAAATACCAGTCTGGCAGATGTTAAAACCACAATTCGCATTGGGATTAAGCCAGTTTGCCAAAAATGATGTCTCCCGTAATGTGTTTTTAAAACTTTACACTGAATTAAAAGAAAAATACAAAGACTACATATTTATCCATGACGGATCAAAAACGCCAGAAGGGGTCGAAGCTTGTTTTATTTGTAAAGATATAAACCATGGGGTATCTTTACATACGAACACAAGCGTATATACTGCAGAACTAATAGGGATTAAACACGACATCCCGCACATACTTAGTTGTGCTGAAGCTGATTATTTTATAATTTGTACAGACTCTAAGTGCCATTCACTCTATAAAAGATGCTTTTAACAAAAATGGTCTGGTACAAGAAATACAATCCCTGTTGCATAATATTTTAGACACAAATAAACAAATTGTAGTTACATGGATACCCGGTCACGTAGGGATTAGGGAAAATAAACTAGCCGATGAGTCAGCTAAATCCATGGCCAACAGCAGAAGAACTGACGAAGTGGCATTGCCAGTCGAAGAAGCAAACCGTATCCATAAATATTTAATTACTAAAATGTGGTTAGCCAATCATGAAATACCGAATGATTATGGAGATTCATGATTGCCTAACCACATTTTAGTAGTTAAATGTTTATGGACGGAATGATTATGGAGATTACCCAAATTTTGCTAAAAAAAAACAAAGTACGTGCGCCACAAGAATAGAAGAGAAGAAGTAGTCTTCTGCAGGATACGAATAGGTCATGCAAACCTAACGTCTGCATATATGTTAACAGGCCGAAGACTCACTATATGCGAGAGATGTCAACAGGTGATAACTGTAAAACATATTCTTATAGAATGTCATAAATATGTATTGGAACGTCAACGCCTATTACCACAAGCGTTAGAGCAATGCTTAAAATATGAGAATATGAATATGGTCATAAAATATTTAAAATTTATCGACCTATATAGTCAAATTTAAATAGCTAAAATGAAAATAAGGGCTAATAGCCCATGAAGCTGAAGCCCAAATAGGATAAAATAATAATAACAATAATAATAATAATAATAGTAATAATGATAATAATAATAATATGGATGCGATGTGAAATCTCTCGCAAAAGAATTGCTCCCACTACTAATTGGAGCGCTTAAACCCATATTGAATACAAACATTGAACCTAATATTGGTGAAAAGTTTGTAAAACCACTTCCTCCCTCTCGTAGCTCTTCTCCTAGTTGGGAGAAAAGGAAACGCGATTCTACTGATCCGTATCTGAAGATGATTCGATTAACCCTCAAACTAAAAAAAAAGAAATAAGGCGTGGTAGAAGAGGAGACTTAAGGAAGTAACCACTGTCGTCGACGACGACACTTATTAGTTACTGTGATAATTTTGTGATTTTCTAACTGTGATATAAAATTTATTAATTACTGTGATATTTTTTGTAAATTTCCAACTGATACAAAATTTTTTTGTTGACCGTATTTAATTAATGTTAATTTATTACTGTTTCGTTTGTTGTTTGTTTTACACATTCCTTTTTTTTTCTCGTTCTTTTGAAAAGAATTTTATTTATACATTATTATACTTAAGGATCTCATTAATTGTCCATAAAACTTATTTATTCATATTTTTTTTACATACCATTTTTAACCAAGGGAACCATTATCCAATGGAATTGTAATGGTTTTGCTAACCACTATTGTGAGTTGAAAAAAATTATTAACGATTTCGACCCTTTGATCTTGTGTTTGTAGGAAACACATTTTAAGCCAGAGCAACAGTTCCTTCTACGCAGATACAACATAATTAGAAAAGATGTTATATCTGAAATTAGAGCAAAAGGTGGAGTCGCAATTGTAACAAGACAAAATGTACAGTATACAATATCACCCATCAAAACTGACCTACAAGTAGTTGTTGTCAGATTGTCCGCGCCTCTAAAGATTACAGTATGCAATATATGTTTACCAAACGCAAACTGGCAGCAGCAAGATATTGAAGACATGATTAGTCAGCTACTTGCGCCTTTTATGGTAACCAGAGACTTTAATGCACACAGTCCTCTACGAGACTCCTCTCGCTCAGATGCAGGTGGAAGAAAGCTAGAAAACATATTAGATATGTATCAACTGTTCCTAATGAGCACTGGGGAAAACACTCATTTATGCGCTAGATCTGTTTCCTTCTCAGCAGTAGACTTAGCAATGTTATCTTCTTGTATAGCAACATTATTTTCGTGGACAGCGTTGGATGACCTAAATTTCAGCCATCACTTCCCAATTATTATAAAGACTAAAGATCAAAACACACCTACAGTAAGCCCCACCAAGTGGAATATTGCTAAGGCCAAGTACGATGTTTTCCAAGCGTATCTAGATGCTTGCATCTCAAAAAACTTCACGAATCTAAGTATAGATGACGTTACAAATGATATCATCAATGCAGCTTACGCTGCCACTCCGAAAACAGGTGGGAAATTAAACAATCGTAAAGTGTCTTGGTGGAACCAGACAATCTAAGAATCTATGAGACAAAAACCATGCGTTAAACATCTTTCGGAGATATCCGACTCATGAAAACCTAATTTTATTTAAGAAAAGCGAGAGCTTTTTCGAGACGAGTCACTCTTCAGAGTAAAAGAGATTCCTGGCGAAAGTATGTCACCAATATCAATCGTAACACCCCAAACACAGAGGTTTGGAGTAGAATAAAAGCTATATCAGGCAAGTACTCCACACATTCCATACAGTTGGAGACAAAAAATGGTATCACCACCGAAACGAAGCATGTAGCAGAGCTCTTGGCGGAACAATTTGGACATTCCAACAGTTCTAGAAATTTATAATCCTCCTTTTTTAAGAGCAAAAGCAAGCCAAGAGGTTAAACTAAACTTCTTATATGGTAACGAATATGAGTACAATGTCCCATTTTCGACGTAATCTAACAACAGAATACAAAAAACTGCTTCTAAATGTGCTCAATAAAGTCTGGACTGAAGGAATGTATCCGCCAAGGTGGAAGGAGGCAATAGTACCCATACTTAAAAATGGTAAAAACCCATACTTACCCGCCAGTTACAGGCCTATAAGATTAACATCCTGCATGGCAAAACTACTGAAGAGGATGGTTAGTACCAGATTAATGTAGGTACTGGAAAAAAAGGAATGCCTAGCAAACTACCAGACTGGCTTCAGGAAGTATCGATGTACAACAGATCAGTTAGTCTACCTGCAAGATGTTGTATTGAAATCCTTCGCCCAAACACCATGCTGTAGCCGTCTTCTTTGATAATGAAAAGGCATTTAATATGACGTGGAGGTAAAAAATCTCTATGATTGAGGTTTAAGGGGAAACCTACGAAAATTTATATCTTCTTTCCTCCAGGAACAAATATATCGAGTGCGTGTGGATAATACTCATTCATCTGTCAAAGCCTTAGAAAATGGCATCCCTCAAGGGTTCACTCTAAGTGTTACCTTCTTTCAAATAGCGGTCAACTCCTTAATATCCTCCTTGCCTAACGACATCCACAAATATGTATACGTCGAAGACCTCACGATTTTATACTCAGCACTTACCGCAGGTGAAATAAATAAAAAAACTGCGACAGACTGTAGATCAAATACTGTCTGCATACTCCCGAGTTATGGATTTCACATTATCCCTAGAGAACACTTACATGATGCAATTTTTCAAACTCAGAAAACCCCATTATGGACCACGATTAATGATAGACAACAGTCCAATTTTGTGTAAAAGTTATGACGTCTTCCTTGGGGTGATGGTTAACTCCACCCTCTCTTGGAAAGAGCACATTAGCGACTTAGCCATACGATGTAAGAAAAGCCTAAACATAATAAAGGCTTTATCTCGTTAACACTGGGGAGCATATCCTGAAATCTTATTGCAGATATGTAGCGCCTTCACACAAAGTAAGATTGATTACAGGTGTGAAGCATACTCGTCAGCCGCTCCAAGTGTACTGAAACCGCTAGAAACAATCCAAAATGCGGGAATTAGATACGTACTAGGCGCTTTCTACACAAGTCCAAGTGAAAGCCTTTGCTGCGAATCTGGCTTGTTACCAATCGAACTTCACCGACAAAATAAGATCTTAAGGTATACGTGCAAAATTAAAGCCCAAAAAATCATCCAAATTACGATATTCTGTTTTAGAAAAAATCGCTTATTAGTAACTGGAAAAGACTGCACATACTCTAGCCTTAAGTATTGCAAATATACCCGAAAGGATAAACGATGAAATTCCTCCCATGATTAATGTAGGACCACTAGAGATCCCACCGTGGCTAATATAGCCGCCCATCATAACCAACAGGCAATCACGATTTCAAAAAGAAAATACACCTCCGTCTGGATATCAAATTGAATTTAATAAGATATTAGACGACCATCGAGACTACCTAACCACTGGTCGATGCCGATACACCTCTCAATCTACGAAGCTGAACAATATTCCTTATGGCAAGCTCTTCGTTTCTGTGAATTAGCTATAAACAATAAAAAAAATACTTATAGCTAGCGACTCACAAAGCTCGCTTAATGAAAACCCCTGACGCAAATGATCATATATACCATACAGCATCTCACATATCAAAAGTTTATTACTAAATTTTTTTGGATACCAGGACATGTCAAAATAATTGGCAATGAGAGAGCAGATATGGCTGCCCGCCTAGAAGCCAACGACGCAACACAACCAAAGTCAGATATTACAACATATCAAAACCTAGCTGAATTTCTGAGAACCAAAATAAACACCTTATGGCAACAAAACTGGGAAAAACATAAAACCTAGGGTCAAAAAAAGGAAGTGTAGCATTATACATCGCCTCAGATTAGGACACACATTAGTCACTCATCAATCGATACTCCAAAACAAACCAAAAAACGTATGCACAACCTGTAAAGAGATAATCACAGTAGAGCACATAGTCTGTATCTGCCCAGAATACGCTGGTATCAGAAATGCAATGTCCATATCCAATATATTGAGCGAAAACCTAAACACACTAAATGCGATAAAAAATACGATACAGTACCTAAAGGTAATAAACCTATATGACAGAATATAAAGCACTATGTACAAAAAAAATGAACAAAGATGCTAAAATATTAAAGAAATGGCGCACATGACCTCAGCAGTCGAAGCGTTTAATAAGAAAAAAAAAAATAATAATAAATAATAATAATAATAATAATAATGGCGATGGTACCTTTTTTAATGCAAGTAATTGTTTCTCGGCGATTGATTTGTCTGTTTGCTCCCCAAGCTTGGCGATCAGGTTTGAGTGGAAAGTTCATCTCCTGGATATATTTTCAGATCACGCGCCCATTTTAATCACAATGCCTAACAGTCGCCCGAATAATGCTTTCATGGTTAATAAAGAAAGCCAACCGGGATAAGTTCAAAGAGAATCTTACCCCTTTTAACGTAACAACTCAAAATATCGATGATTGAACCAACGAAATCACCCTCAAGATTCTAAATGCATGCGACGCTAGCATCCCCAAGTCTAGCGGTAAGCTTACCAGAATAATCGTTCACGGCGTAACAAGGAAGTTAAACACGCTATTTGTTATCGCAAACTAGACTTAAATTCATTCAAAAAAGAACCATCTGTTACCAATGCAATTAACTTCAACAAAATGATAGCCAAAGCCCGAAGAATTATTACGATCTCAAAAAAAAGGTCACGGCAAAACTTCGCAACCAACATATCTAATTATACTGGTATGGCGAAATATGGCATTAAATTAAAGCAATCAACTCCACTGCACGAATAAATTCCGTCAACAGCACAGTCCTCAACGCTACAATTGTAAATAATCTGAAAGACATTGTGGAGAATTTTGCAAATTGTTATGAAGGTAGTTCTCGAAACACATTAGATACAGACGAAGCAGAAACCGTTCAACTAATAAACAGCTCAGAGGAACTACCAAAATTAAAAAATTATCGACAAAGGCAATAAGTAGCAATTATCCGACTCCGCATCGGACATACCAACAAAACGTCTTCATATCTACTCTCTGGACAACCTAATCCAATTTGTCCACAATGTGAAACACCTTTAGATACACAACACATATTAATCCAATGCGATGTTTTGTCTGTCCAAAGATGAAATAACGACTTAAGTAAGTCATTAAAAATGTTCTTAAACAATGATCCTAAAAACATACAAAAACTGACTAATTTCTTAAAAGATGTTAAGCAAAATGTGAAAAAACCGTAAACGATAAAATGTAATCTACTCTGTTAGTATCAGTATACAATATAAATACTCAATTTTATTTTTAAATACACTACCTTTCAAATGACATGCACCTCTTGGAAATAATAATGCTATAATCTTGAAAGTATGGTAAAATAATGCTTTATTAACATGTATAAGATGATGAAATTTTGAAGGCAAAATGTGAACAGTTAACAAGCAATTCTGAAAAGTGTGTAGCATCGCCACGCACAGCAATGCAGGCGGTCACTCTCCGAGGCATACTTTCTATGAGATGGTCTATATCCTCCTGAGGCATTTCATCCCAGGCTACCTGGAGATGGTGTCGCAGTTCATTCAAGTTGTTTGGGGGCCTTGGTAGTTGCCTTAGTCTTCGACCCATCATGTCCCATACATGTTCAATAGGCGAAATATCTGGAGATCGCGCAGGCCACGGCAATACTAGTACCTACAGTTGATCCAGAAACCTTCTTGTAACATGTACGGTATATGGCCTAGCATTATCTTGTCAAAATATAATTAGCAACGTCTGAATGACAAGGTTACTACAAACTGACTCCAAAACATGTGGGTCGTCTTTCAACAAACTCTAAATTTCGACGTTCTCCTCGAAATCGCCGCACCTTCTGACGACCATCGTTTCGCCACAAACAAAAACGCGATTCGTCGCTGAAGACGATGTTATTCCAGTGAAGGCCCCAGTCCCGCCGCTCTTGACACCATGCCAATCTAGCTCTTGAGTTAACTGGGGTCGTCGGCACGGACGATACGAATGTAAGCCAAGAGACTTAATTCTCCTGTAGATTGTTGATAGGTGACGACCAATAGCTCCTGTCCAGTTCACCGCAACAGACCTTGTTGACGGAAACTGATCTCTGGTGGCCATCCGCCTATGAAGTCGTTCTTCACGATTATTGGTGCTGTGTGGTGGTCTTCCACTGGAACGAGGTCGTTAAATTCCTTCTTCAGACTAAGAAGACCAAATGTGTGCCACCGTGGAGTGGTCTCGATTAAGTCTTCTGCCGATTTCTCGAAATGACAAACCTGCTTCTTTCATGCCGATAATTCTACCCCTGTCAAAATCAAAAGTTTTGTTGGTGTCTTACTGGTGGCATTTTTTCAGAATAAATGTGTCAGTTAAACAACAAAAAATTGACACTACGCGACTAGATTTCTTAAAATCTATAAATAAAAATTGCTGATAATTGATGTTAACAGTGGTGCAAAGTACATAATGACTTGTTCTTTTTCATTGAAACTTCCATCGTTTTCTATATGATACTGAAACATTATTTTACCAAAATTTCAAAATCAGCATTATTATTTCTAAGTGGTACATTTCATTTGAAACGTAGTGTAGTAAAATATGTCGTACGTGCAAATGTAATAATACTAATAACTTTAGAAAACTCCAAGCCTACCTGAAATGACCATGTTCAGTCGCTTATTAAAAAATGCAAGATCAAGCTCAAATTGATAAAGTGTTTAGCATCAACACGCTGGGGAGCTGACAAACGCATGCTAATACGTATTTATAGAAGTATGGATATGTCCCAACTAGACTACGCGTGTGTAAGTTACTCATCAGCTAGGGCATCCCTGTTAGAATAACTAGATATTGTGCATCACCTAGGTCTGAGGTACTATCTATGTGCATTTCCCACAACCCCAGTTGCAAGCTTGTACTGCGAGTCTGGAGTCGAGCGGCTGTTTATAAGAAGACAAAAGCTGATACTTACCTACACCTCTGGGATCAATGCTAATTCTCATCACTAGAACTATGAGATAATTACAAATTATGATAACTGCTATCGTGTAAGGCCAACAATTACCAGACCGCTCTGTATCAGGGAAAATGCGCTCGCAGAAAAAAACTCTGAGTGTCCAGTATTTCCCATAGTTATAAGAGAAACGCCTCCCTGGTTACTTCCAAACCCCACCTTCCTGCTAGATCTGACGATCCATTCGAAAAAAATGTATCTACCTATGGAACTAAAAAACAAACTCACCGAAGTGTTGAATACACTGTATCCAGAAACAATAATATATACAGATGGATCACGAACAGAGAATGGTGTTAGATGTGGTATAGCTATAGAGGAAAATCATTTTCTTGGTCTCTGCCAGCCGCAGCGCCTATTTTCACCTTAGAACAGTACGCTACCTGGCAACCGCTAAGATATTGCGAAGTGGACCACAAAACAAAATCGACAGTTATATCTACCGATTCAAAAGCGGCTCTAATGAGCCTCTGCGATCGTAGCTCGAATGATGTCCTAACAAAAATGTGCCAGGAGATTGTAAAGGTGTTGGAAGATAGAAGAGTAACGGCGACATTCACATGGACCGGGTCACGTAGGAATTTCAGAACTGAAATTCCAGACGAAGCAGCGAAAAGCGCAGCATTAACAAGTAATATAGACGTTCTGAAATGAAACTGAGTGATCAGAGGTTATATATAGCACACCGTATGAAGGAAATATGGCAAGAGCAATGGCAGACATTAAACACTCACCTTAACCTCTTTAAACCCAGTATCAGTTCTGTCACCAGTTCTAAAATTGGTACGCTCAGAAGCCGTCCTTCTTCTCCGATTGAGAACTGAACATACAGCTATTACCCATATCCTGCCTGTTAAAGAAGAAAATTTTACAACATATGACTATACTCTAACTGTAAAACTTATAATACGTGAATGTCCAGATCATGTCATTCAGCGTGGAATGTGCGACTAAGAAGAGAACAATGTCTCACATCGTCGAAAGGAATAAAAAAGTGCTACAGTACTTAACATTATCAAATTGTTTCCGGAGGATATAAAAAAAAAGAAATGTGGTACTTACCCGCCCAAAATTAAATGATGAAGGTAGTCTTCGGTTTCAAACAAACAATGTGCGAAATCTTACACTCATAGAAAAGGGACTAATGACCAGAGTAGTTGACGCCCTAAAACCACAAAAAAAATATTGATTTTAAATATGTTTGCTGTGTTTTGTTCAAACAAAAGAAACTATAAACCAAAATAAAATGGATAAGGTGATACAATGGAATTGCAACGTATGGCGTTATAACAACACCTACGCAAGTTACAATTAATGCTTCATACACTCGACCCATTAACCGTATACCTTCAGGAAACCCACTTCAATCCTGAAGAACGCTTTAATCTGAGAAGAAATGAAATCAAACGAAATGATACTACCCAAGAAGTCGGGTGGCTTTTCTAACTAAAAAGAACATTGCGTATAGAAATATAGTACTTAAAACTCCAAGCCATCGCAATACAAATATATATCACAGAACCACTAACCATTTACAATTCCTACCTTCCTAATAAATATTGGCCAGTAAAACAATTACACGAAGTTATAGATCAATTGACAAAGCCGTTGTTACTGGTTGGAGATTTTAATGCCCACAACGCTGTATGGGGGTCTTCATATAGGGATACAGGGGGAAACATGCTAGAACACTTTATAGACCAAACTCATTTAATTCTAGTAAACGATGGAAGTCTACTTTTATAAACACAAGATCAAACTTTTTTTCATGTTTAGATTTAGCTATATGTACCACCGTTAGCAATACGACTTACATGGCAACTTTTAGACGATCCTATGGAAGTGACCATTTCCCATTTGCATATCAATGGGCACTTCCCACGAACGACATATCTCAAAGCGTTGGCAGTTAAAAACAGCAAACTGGTTTTCATATAAAGCACTTTGCACCAGAACTAACAGGAAACACAGAAACTGATGTTCAAGATTTCACAAAAGCACCCTGAAAGCAGCCCAAATCACAGTTCAACAAACTAAAGGTGTGATAATTTCAGTTCCTTGATGGCACAAAGACATTGAAGATAAAATCAGAACTAAAAAACGTCTACTGAACAATTTAAAAAAACTATCAACTCAAGTAAACTAAGTGTTATTTCAAAAGGTATCTAGCAAGCTGTAGTTATATAACAGTCCAATTAATGAGATATGCAGTAAAATAAAAACAATACAAGGGAGTAACAACTATTTAACTCCTAAATTAGAAATCGATGGCAGCCTTATCGTGAATGAAGGTGAAATAGCAGAATTTTTTGCTAAACATTAGTAAAGCGTCAGCGCAAATAGTAACTACAATGAATTTTTTTTGGAACAAAAGGAATTGCTAGAAAGTCCACTTACATTTACAAGTAACATGAACCTTGAGTGTAATCGCGCATGTACCCTTCAAGAATTAGATAACACCTTAAGTGTTCAAGAAGCTCAGCTCCTGGCAAAGATAATATTCATTATCAATTTAACAAGAATCTTCCAATATCAGGGAAACTAGCCCTTTTTAATAATATTTGGAAGAAAGGTAGTTTTCTGGATTGTTGCGTGGAGGCTATCATTATCACTGTCCTGAAGTTAAGTAAACCTCGTCACGACATAAATAGCTACCGCCCATATCTCTAACATCTTGTATTGGCAAACTGATGGAAAAATGGTAAACAATAGATTTGTATGGTTCCTAGAATCAAAAGGTTTACTAGTACATTATCAACCTGGCTGCAGGAAACGACACTCTACAATTGATCATTTAGTGCGTTTAGAAAAGCCAATCTAAAATGCTTTTTTCGATAGAGAACACGTAGTCGAAGTTTTCTTTGACTTACATAGAGCGTATGATACAACGTTGGAGATATGGGATTTTGAAACAATTACATGACTGGGGACTTAGAGGACGATTACCAAAATTCATTGAGCCCTTCTTATAAAACAGACCTTTCGTAGTAAGGGTAGGAAATTCATTATCAAAAAATCAGACTCTTGCAAATGGGGTCCCACAAGGCTCTACAATAAGCAGAACATTATTTATAATCGCAATAAATAACATAGCCTGAGATGTCAGTAAAACAATCCAAAAATGCTTATACGTAGATGACCTTGCTATGTGGCTCACAGGGAAAACTATTGCGTCTATCGAGCATCAACTTCAACCCGCTATTATATTATATATATATATATATATATATATATATATATATATATATATATATATATATATATATATATATATATATATATATATATATATTGTAGAACTGCATGCTATAAAAGGGCGATAACATACTGTGAATCAGCCGTAAATAAAAATCGGATAATGTGTACAGATTAGACGTCAGCGTTATTAGAGATAAATAGCTCAAAACCCTGCAATAGAAAAAAATCACAATAAGATAAAAATCATCTCAAATTCAAAAAATAACAAAATTATATTAGTATCGGTTCCAGGCCATTCAGGCATAGAAGGAAGAATGCACGCTGATGCTGGAGCTAAGGAAGCATCTGCTTTAAACCAAACTTCAATAGAAGATATAATACCAAACGAAATTAAAATATTTGTTAAAAATCAAGTACGCACGAAATGGAGGAACAATGGAATAACTCCCAAAGCAATTTATCCAGGTACAAAAAAAGATGTCAATAAATGGAAGTTACCAAATGAATTGACTAGACGAGTCAGAAAAGTAATAACGAGATATCACATCATCATATCTACTAACAGGAACCGACTCACCTAAGTGTATAGACTGCAACGAGACGATAACAACGCATGTATTAAACGATTACCCAAAGTAGGCTGCTATTAAACGAACCATAAATCTAGCAGACGATGTTTGTCAACCACTTGCATAAAATAAATACAGCCAGCTAAACATAGTGATAGAATACATAACACAAATTGGACTATATGGGAAAATTTGATAAAATAAAATAGCCAAATCAGAGCATAAATCTACCTCATACTCAGGCTAATGCCCTTGGTAGTCGATGCATCAGAAAAAAAAATCATAATAACAATAATAATAATAATAATAATAATACCTGGCCGAGGTAGACGTTTTTCTAAAATGGAGAAAAACCAAAGCATTCCTTCTTCTGGATAGAAGTAAAACTGTGGGTCCCGTGAAAATATGGTGATTGAGACGTTAAAGATCCCATACTAAAGGTGGAATTCCTTTAGTATTTCAAAACTCTAGTGACGAGTAGTGCTAATAATAATAATAAGTAGGATGTGCCTAGGGATGTCTGACATTTCCGTTTGTGTCTAGATCTCGCCCCACAAATACAGAAAAAAAATAATAATGCACCTTTATTCGTTAGTAAACAATACGAAGTAATTAAATTACTACTACTATCTAACCCTTCACTATACATGTTGTAGTATCACTACAGTAACTAGCCACTGGCCATCATAGTGGACATCATTTTCTGCAGTGTATTGAAATAATAATTAAAAGATATCTGGTGTGGAACAACATAGTACCTTCCAAAATGGAAATTAAAATAAATAATTTTAATAACATTTTTTAGAATAATTATTCAACCTCGTTTATAATAAGTTCATTACGACAATAGGCAACGTTATGAAAACAAAAACAAACTTCATGTCAGATTAATAGGTTAATAGACATCTTGATGCTAGCTTAAAAAACTTACAAAGCAGCCCGCTCTATAAAAATATAGATAATACACTTTAAGCATTTTCAATCGTATTTATTTAATTTTTACACTTATTTCGCTTTATGTTAAGAAACTTTATAAAGAAAGGTTATGTAAAATAAAATTTGCTTTAAAAAATATGTCTATATGTTTTCTTATAAAATTAATACTTATTCAGATATTGAAAAAATATGAACTGACAGTCAAGTTCTACCTTGGGAATTTGTCTGCCGCTAAATTACAACTATATTATCTTACCTCTTCAAGAGGACTATTGATTTCCACATGATCAGACTTAACTTCAGTTGCCTCTGTACTACAAACTTCTTCTGCTACGCATAACTGAAAATGGTTAATACCAACGTTGCATTTGTTTGTCTTTAACATACCTTGCAATTCATGACAATGAATGACAAAATTCTAGTTGTAAATATTAAAGTTGTTACCCTTTGAATCGCTATAGCAAATGATTCTTAATTCCTTACAGGGTGTAACACCCTGTATTTTATTAATCTACATTATTCAAATAACATTCTCTATCATTCGGTATATGAGTTTCCTATACCTAAATATTACAGTTTTTTTGTTATGCAACATTTTATTGTATTTATTTATGAGATAAAAGAAATATTCGAATAATTATTATCACTCAAGTAAATTAAAAGTTATTAACTAAAAACATAAAAACGGCAAAATATTTTTTTAATGAGAGAAGTAATAATTATAATAACAAAAACGAACAAGACACTAGGAAAAAATTAATTTTACTCAACGTATGCTCAAAATGTCTGCCATCTGCCTGAATACAACAATAAATTCTATTTTCAAAAGAGCTTCTTATTTTATTTAACATTTCCGGCGTAATAGTGTTGAATGCATTAGAAATTCTTATTTTCATATCCACGGGAGTAGTGGGGATTGCTTGATTTACTATAACTTGAACAATCCCCATATACTGAAATCCATTGGAGTAACATCTGGAGACCTAGGTGGCCAATTTCAAGAACTACCCCTGCTTATCCATCTATTTCTAAATTTTCTGTTCAGATATTCTCTGACTGGTCGGGCATAATGCGCGGGTGCTCTATCCAACTGGAGCCACATTTTTTTCGTATATTTAATGGAATATGCTCATGGAGTACCCAAAAATCACGTTTTAAGAAATTCAAAAATTTTCTTCCATGTAGGTAGCCATCCAAGAAATATGGTTCAATCACATAATCCCCTAATATTCCTGCCCAAACGTTTACAGTCCATCGGTGTTGGCGATCAACAGTACGAAATAGATGTCTGTTTTCAGTATCGTAATAGTGGTAATTACGCCTACTTACTATACCATCACTCTGAATAGTGCATCTGTAAATTCCACGAATTTAAAAAAATCAGGATCTCTTGTAACAACCTTTTTTTTTGTTGTGGTTGTATTAAAAAGTACATTAATTTAAGAATCGTTCATTTATTTGGCGTAATATTAGAAAAGTTTTTAATTACTAATATGTAAAATTGAGAATGGCAATTTAATTGGCATTTCCTAGAACAAATCTTTTGGGTGTAGTATTTCATAAATAGTTATAGTTCCCTTTCTTAAAAAATTGGATTTATATTATGGTATCCGCGCAACGCGTGAAGACTTTTAGGGGAAATACACTTGATTTATTCTGAAAGCTTTTTTTTTTAATTCACTTAATGCTGAATGTTACAGCAGTAAGCATGATTTTTACCTAATTTTTTATATTTGGTGCCATCAGATTTTGGTGGTAAGTTATTTTCCAATTCATTATATTTAAAAACTAAAGCCTTTGCTTTATTTTAGGCACCTTTTAAGTACTCACTTTTAATTACTTACTTTGCACTTACTTTGCAATTATTTTATTCATATTTTTTTAATGCATACTTTTATATGGCATTTTTATAATAATTATTTTTAATGGCAATTTTTACTTGAATTACATTTTACAACGCAAGTTCTACATACTTTTATAAATAAATTTGGCGAATTAAACTTCAAAGAAATTCAATAAAGTTATGGACACAATATATAAAGGAAAATAAGCAAGAAATTGACCTCACCAAGTTCACCATTCTGCTTCATAGTTACCAGTTACAGTTTATGTACCGACCGTTCAAAGGTAATGTTTTTATATAATTTTAGAATAGTATAAGACTTCTGATTTTTAACCTTTTCAATCAGATATTAAATAAACTTAATTATATCATGTTATTTTGTTTTCATTTTGATAAATTGTTTATTATTATTCCTTAACTAGGTTTTGTTGTTCCTATATATATATATATATATATATATATATATATATATATATATAAAGACAACATGGCGCTCGAGATTTTATCATTTTTTCATAATTTTTAGATAACATTTTTTTATGAATTAAGTATAAGTGAAAATAATTAAGCTTATGAGAAGCAGACAGTATTTCAGGTATGTTAATTAAACTCTAAATTAGAACCCTCCCTTATATCCATCTTCCGATTGAGCCGACGGCAGTAGCGATTATTATTTGGTAATTTTTAATAATTAAAATTATTCGATCAATTACAAATTGTTTATTACATCATCGCTTTTGTGTTAATGTTATAAGTTGGCCCAGTTTTAGTGTTTATATACTTAGCCAGCCGCTTTAATGTTACAATTTGACGCCATTTAATAATTAATGTTATACTCTGCCAGCCTTATCCAAAGCCCATAAGCAAAAGTTTAAACGCAGATTATAGTCCCTTTCAGACAAATCTTGATGTAACTGAATATGATATGGGTACCATTCTTTAAGTATCCTGCGGACACTTTTTCGACTGATATCTGTTTCATTAGAAATTTTTCTATACCTGTATGAGGGTCATCAGTAACAGAGTACTACATCAAACTCATTTTCATTATTCCCAGTAACCTGTTTCGTTTTATTCTCCTTCTGATATTCAACTGACCCAGTAGCACGAAATCTATTCAACAACCTTCAAAATTTCTTTTCTTGGATCTTCTCGGTCGGGGTACTTTTGAGCATACAATCTAGAAGCCAGAAAACAATTTTTTAAACATTCCCCAATGCACAGTATCATATTAATTCTTTCTTGTAATCCATATTTTATTTTAAACTATTATGTTAACAATTTAACAATAAATAAAATTATTGTGCACAATCAGTTAGAGACTTTAAAAAACAACTTTTAATTGTATTATATCTAAAAAGACAGCAGCCTATCAGATTAGTTTAAATTTAAGTTATAAGGGATTAACATTACATTTAAGAAATGACAGAAAACAACCTACTAGATTAAATTTTAAATCTTTGTTGTATTATACGGCATTTTACATTAAATTTAAGAAAATGTTAAATAATAAAAAAACTGTAATATTTAGGTATAGGAAAC
Organism: Vesta saturnalis; assembly: GCA_036346205.1. Lineage (NCBI taxonomy): Eukaryota > Metazoa > Arthropoda > Insecta > Coleoptera > Lampyridae > Vesta > Vesta saturnalis. The sequence goes on from JARFJB010002187.1 coordinate 1,102,436, forward strand.
TCATATACCAAATGATAGAGAATGTTTTTTTGAATAATGTGGATTAATAAAGTACAGGGTGTTACATTTAAGATTACCAAGATAATGTGATTTGAATGTAATTATATTACAACTGAAAATTTTGAACACCCTGTAAGGAATTAAGAATCATTTGCTATAGAGATTCAAAGTGTAACAACTTTAATATTTACAACTAGAATTTTGTCATTTTAATTTAATTGATTCGGTCAGTATGATTTTTTTCGAAAACCTATTATTTTCATAAAATTCAAAATATCTCGAAAACTGTAATATTTACCTATAGGAATCATTTATTAAAGTGAACCTTATTTTTACAGTACTGTCCAAAATTGAATGAAAATACAACGTGTTCCATTAAAAAATACAAGTTTGTTCAACCACGCTTTCATGGAACACCCAGTATGTACGAAAATAATTTTAAAATGTGGTCACTACTGATATACATAACACCCCTGAAAAATAAATTTGAAAAAACGAATTGCCTAGATACAAAAGACCGCCCGTTGGTGGTGGCCTACCCTGCATAGGACCATCTCAAACAGTCTGAGGTATATGGATTAGCAAACATATAAGGGCTTGACGCTGCCTACAATTTTTTAGACGGAGCACGTCTTCATTTAACCATGATGACGCCTCAACGCCGATGGCCCTCAATTACAACAATTTGTAGCTAATTTTAATTCAAGATCTAAATTTCAGTTCCAACTGAACGAAAAATAAGCAATCATCTGTCCCCTCTTCCGAAAGCACTTAGTAAATAACAACTCATCATTTCACAAGGAAACGCCACGGTAAAAAAACAAGAGACTATCAATTCAGAGAAGCGTGAAATATGATAACACTACCAACGACTGTAAACTGAGTCACATAAGATCTCAAAAATTTTTACAAAACCCGTGATCAAATTCAGCAAATTCGACAGTCTACATATTTATATATTTATAGTATTTAAATCCCTGCGTAATTTCTTTATTAAAAAAATATCTTTTCTGCCGACACTATGAGAAAGTTAAATATTACTGCCTCCATAGGGACGAGAAATTAGGCGTTTCTAAGGCTAGCCCTGAAAAACACCCAATAATGACTAGGCAAGAAAACTATTTTTAACTATTTCTAAAAGGTGGCGCTGCAAGAATAAATTTTACCTAACAAAACAGTTGACAGGTAAGTGCAACATTTGTCAAAAAACTTTTGTGTTATAAAAGATTCAATTTGAATTTGATTTAAATCAAATAAATCTGTAACCATGGAACTTTTAATAGACCCAGCAACGAGGTAATGGAGAATTGTACCCCGCCTAAAATTCACGAGATGGTTAATAAGGCTGCTACCTGAAAAATTAAGATGCAAATACCAACTTTAGTAAAAACTATTCATGCAATGGTGTAGTGCTAAAAACGTTAAGAATTATAGTGAAAACGTGATTTTGGCGTATTTATCGGATCTTTCACAAAAATACCTATCATCAACACTGTGGTCAATTAATTCCATGTTGAAATCTACGCTGTTAGTTAAAAATAATGTAACCAAAAGTAACCGCTTTCCTAAAGAAACAATCTGTTGGCCACATTGTCAAAAGTCAAAACTTTGACCAGCGGGATACTGAAAAGTTTCTTGCAATCGCACCGGATGAAATATGACTACTGTTATGTTATGAATCAAAAACTATAATTTTACTCTTCAAAAATATTATTTTAGGTAGTGTTGATTATAGGAGTGGCCGGTGCCTGTAGAAGTATTGAACTTACAAATATGATGATAGATCATGTGGTCAATAAAGATGGTATCTTGTTAATTCACATTCCAAACACAAAAACTCATAAGCGGCGAACTTTTACTGTAAGCAATACTGAACAAAGGAAAATGCTGTTGTGTTGTATCAATCTGCAAAAAGTACTTTAGTGTACCTCCTAAAATTATGAATTCTGGACGACTATTTGTAAAATATAATACTGTAAAGTGTTCAGTTAAAAATGTGGGACATCATGTAATTACCTCCCATACCCCAAAGAATATGCCTTCAGACGGACATCTGCCACACTTCTTGCCGATTCAGGAGCAGACATATTGTCATTGAAGCGGCATGGTAACAGAAGGCTACATAGAAAACTCAATAAATAACAAAATTACAATTTCTAAAGAAATTTTGAGTAGCAAACGTCAACCTCAATGTCATGATTGAGTAGTTCGCAGACGGTTAAAACATCGTTTCGCTCAAACCAGTAGTAAACCTGAGTATCGTCAGTACAAACATGATAAGGATAGACCGTAGATTGGACGTGTAAATAATGTAAAGTAGGTTGTCGTAAGATAGATCCTTGAGAGACTCCTTTTAATACATCACGAAATGACGAAAATTCGCCGTCACACTTAACACATTGCTGATGAATACTTTTTTTTATAAATTCTACCTTAGAGTGCGATAAACCAAAATAATGAAATATGGATAGCAGTAACCAGCTCTGAAAATTGTACCGCTAACCTTCAATAAGGCTGTTAAACGGCTATGACCAAGTCTGATACCAAAATGAAAATGAAATCTAAGTTAAAATTCAATATCTTTTGTCTAGATTTTATATATAGCAGGACGCAAGTTGTTTAATTCTTTTTTTTTTATTTTAAACAAAGGTCAAACGGTAAATTTTATCATGCATTAGAAAATAACAAGTAAGTTCAACAATAAGTTATTATATGAGTTATAATGTATTTAATCATATTAACGGTGATATTATCCTAAGCAAATTCTTTTGATGCAATATATTTGATAAATGTAAAAACTGTGGATGCATCCTTTGTTTTAAAAGTGCGATACGAAGTGACGGGGTTCTTTACATTGGTCCAATAATAATTAAGCAAATTTAAATTACCAATAGGCGTTGGATGAGTGACAAAAAAGTTATTCATGTGACCTGGATTGCGCATATGTGCCGCAAAAGTGCGCAAGTTTTGTTTTTTGTGTAGTTCAATTGTTTAAAACTGTTCCGTAATCTTTGTCAAATTAACTTCCTTCTCTTTACGTTCACGGGACAACTTACATGGTACGTGCAAATAGACACTATATTTACATTTTCATTTATAAATTCCACCATGTCATCAATATTTTGATAATTTTCATTAACATTGAGAAAATTACTGTAAGTTAGCAAAATAAAACCGAGAAGAAAGTGACGATTGTGGGTACTCTTCTAGAGATTCGTGCAGTTTAGCAGCATTAAGCTTAATATACACTAAGAAATATGTTTTTTTAATATTAACATTAAACACATTTAGTACACCTGAAATAAATGTACAATTATATTTTGCAAACAAGCATATAAAGTTACATTCGTAAGCTTAGACACAACAAATTTAGTTATCCTAAGAAATAAAGCCAAGATTGAAAATTTTACTCCTATTGAATAGCAGAAAAGAATACAAGAAAACAAAAATAAAGAAAATTTGAACATAACGTTTTAATTTAACCAATAAATTTGAAGGATAAGCTAAATTTACTACATAACGGTTTACATTAAATGAACATACATGGCTATCTGGTATACAATAGTATATTAAGAAACAGGTTTCATAAGACGCGTTTTTATTGCTCGAGCAACGCATAGAAAACAACACGCGCAATGGCGAGTTTTCTATTGAACGAGTGCGATAAAACGTCTTATGTGACGAGTTTTTTTATACTATTTTTTTCAATTTTCGTACATATGTATCTTGAAATTTGAGTTCGATTAAAATATAGGTTATTAAGACTTTTACTTAATTCATATAAGCATGGGTTCGATTTTTATCCAATCTTTCCTTTCAATTTTAAAAACTTATATGACTAATAAATAATTTCACGAAATGTTATTAACGTATGCTACCAAACTCAGCGGCCATGTATATACATCCTACCCATACATACATGTGTGGGCCTTAAATTTACAATAATCGACATTTATTGTACTATGCAAGAATGTATGCACGTGTGAGTTTGTGAGGTGTGATGTGTGAGTGTGAGTGTGAGTGTGGTGTGTGTGAGTGTGATGTGTGTGTGTGCGTGCGTGTGCGCGTGCGTGAGTGCGTGCGTTGCGTGCGTGCGTGCGTGCGTGTGCGTGTGTTCGTGTGCGTGTGCGTGCGCGTGCGTGCGCGTCATGCTGTTGTGTGCGTGTGGTGTGCGTGCGTGCGTGTGCGTGCGTGTTTGCGTGTGTGGTGTGTGGACGTATTCGTACGTGTATGCTTGTGTGCTGTGCGAAGCGTGTGTTGTGTGAGTGCGTGTGCGGTGCGTGTCGTGTGCGTGTGCGTGTGCGTGTGCGTGTGCGTGTGCGTGTGCGTGTGCGTGTGCGTGCGGCGTGCGCGTGCGGCGTGCGTGTGCGTGTGCGTGTGCGTGTGTGTGCATGTGCTGCGCGTGTCGCGTGCGTGTTCGTGTGCGTGCGTGTGCGTGTGCGTTGCTGTGCGTGTGCGTGTGCCGTTGTGACGTTATGCGTGTGCGTGTTGTGTACGTGTGTATGTGTTGTGACGAAAAAAAAATTTTGTGCGTGTGCGTGTGCGTGTGCGTGTGCCGAATTTGGGAATTTGTGTTGTGTGTGCTTATTGCATGTTCTTGTGTTCGCGAGACGTGCGTCTGCGATGCGTGTGAGCTGAATTGCCCATGGCGTATGCATTGTCAGGTTGCGTTCACGCACCCTGTATGATAGAATGTTGGATAATGACGTGTAATTACGTGTTTTGAGTACGGATATTGAGTTTGAACGAAATAAAAAATTTTTGTGTATATGCATAATGTATGTGGGTGGGTGATACGCCACTGGAAATTTAGGAGAAATATTATTCAGTATGTAGATACGTGTATTTGAATGTTATAGAGACTTTGGTGTTGGAATAAAGATTCTGATGAATGTAAATGTGAAGAGAAATTTGTCGATGGGACGATAATGTTTGCTACTGTTTTGCTACTGTAAGAATGGAATGTTGGAGGATAAAGGAGTAATCTTGACCGGAAGATGTGAGTGTATAAGTGTAGAATGTTTTAGAAAATATGTAGAGAAAGATTTGGTATGTTTAAGTGTTAATTTCAGAAAGTTTCGTAATGTTGTGCAATTTGTTTTAAGAATACGTGTATGTATATGGGATTTGAGACCTTAGACGGTACTTATTTTTGCAAATGTTGCGGAAGGAGATCGAGCGCATATGGAGATAAACGTTGAAAGTTGTGTAATGGTCCAGAGTGGCTACTGAATGAATGTGATGACGAAAAATAGCTTCTCCATGAAGTAATTGTAAAATTTGTAAGTAAGAACAAACATGGCGATGTATTGTAGTTATGAGCGTGGTTGTACAGATGGTAGCATCAGTCGGGACTAAGAAATTTTGAATGAATACCATTGGTGAATATAGCAAGGAAATCGGACATGTTTAAAGATGGATGGCTTAAGGTATAAATAGGAAAGTCAGAGATTGACGTGAGCTTTTTGGTTTTAGCTTTTGGCTTGTGGTGAGAGACCGCGCGAGGTGAGTGTGAAATTAGAATGGGTTGAGTTGGAGTTTATTTGTGAATAATATTGAAGGCAGTCATTGTTTAAACAACTGCGTAACCCGAAAGGGATGAATCGTATCATTCATAAATAAAACAATTAATTAAATTGAGATTGAAGATAAAATCAGTTTGTTTATTTTCAAGAAAGTAAAAGTGCGTAAGCAGATTTATAAAAGATAACAGTTATTACGTTAGAGTGTTGAGTGCGCGCGTGTTCTTGTAACGATATTTAGTTAAAATTATTTATGGGACCACCTTTAAGTAAATGAAATATCGTAATAAATTAAGCCAATGTTAAGGTGACATTAAAAGTTTGTGTTAAGGAAGGGCTAAATTGTCCTAAAGGTTGCGAGAAACTTTTAAGAGGCAACCAAAATGTGTACAGTTTATTACGGTTTATTGGAGTAATAACCTCGTATAGTTGATATTGCGATTACAGAGGAATAAGTGTTTGTGGAATTGTGAAGTATTTGTTATGTGCCTTCAGGCAATTTAAGGATACAAATGGACTACAAATAATTGATTTACGGAAGAAAGAAGAAAGAAAAGCGTAGGATTAATGGACAATTTTAAGTAAGATTAGATTTAAGAACCTTGAACTCAGATAAGAACGATTATCTTTTTGTTTAGTTGTATTTGCGTATTGTTGGGTAATTTAATTAATATTGTTGAAGGAAAAGATAATCGGTCTCGAGTTATGTTGTATTGGGTGTTTTAGTATTAAGAATTTTGCAGAAACGCAAATTTGTATTTTCAACCACGCTGGTTGTGTATGTAAACATTTGTTTATTATTTTGTGCAGGACAATATATATTTATCGTTAGTTTTGTTTTGTTGTTTATTTAGCCAGTTATGAGATACATTTGTGACGTTTACTTAATTGGTGACCTAGTTTTGACAATTTTAAATGTAAACTTTGCATATTTTGGATTTTAAGATTAATGAACAACCTGAAAGGTTATATTTGCCAGGTTGATTGCAAAATTTTCATGTTAGTTTCATTAACGCAGTACACTATGACGGATCAGCTGTTAATTAAAATTTCATTAAGTATAACTAAGAAATGAGTTTTGAGAACTTATATTTACGAATGTCAATACGATTCAGAGTATTATAAAAATTAAATTAAATTTAAAAGATATCGTTCATGTTAGAATATTAAATCAAGGATTATTCTCGTTTGACTGTTTTGCAGCACTTTTATCACTATTATATTGGAGTAACAATTATTAAGCCGATGGCATTGCTTTCTTTTGATTAGAATTTTAAAATTAATTATCGACCATTGAAGGAAGAATAGTTTATTCATTAATAAGTAGAAATTTAACTTTATATGTATACGAGGGATACGTAGAAAATATAACTGTTGGTTACGTGAGTGCAGTTAAAGTTGAGTGATAAATTTTGTTTTGGAAATTTTGGTATACGAGGTGTATTCAAAAAAGTTTCTAATAACCTGGGTAGTACTAAATATATTTGAGTTTGAGTTGAATTGTTTGGGACGAGTGTTTGTTTTAGAACCCTCGTGTAGAGTTTACTGAGTAAGCACAATCCTACTTTCCACAATCAAGTAGGGTTAATTAACACCAGCTTAAGACAATTATTTTAGCAAAGTTTCGATTGTGGTGGCGCCTAGAGACATATTTTCCCGGACTGAGCTGTTTGAATATCGGTGTATAGTGTTTGAGCGTATTAATCATTCATTTTACTTATTATTTCGACCACGCCCATCTCCCTGTTAGCTGGCTTGGCAACCCGCTTACATTAGTAAGCATACACGACGCCTAGTGCGGTTTGGACGTGTAACAGCATGTGCGGTTGTGTCCTGGTGTGTGATAGCATGCGCGTGCTTGCATATGTTCTTGTACGTACGCATGTGTGCGTGTGTGTACGCGTGTGCGTGTTAGTGTACGTATGCGTGTCCATGTGTCTGTGTGTATGTATGTGTGGACGTGTGCCAGTTCGTGTGGATATGTGTGTACGTGTGTATCATCGTGAAGACGGTTAAATGTTTAAATGGATTGGTAAAATTTGGGCCTTAGCAGTTTGTGCGCATTTGGCGACATTTTTGACATGTAGAACTGCAGTTGCGTGGAAGTGATTATGAAAGTCTAGCAGGATATTGCTCAGGAATCTGATTTATTCTATACATGAGCATTATTTATTGAATGTTATATTGTACGGCGTGAAAATTTTTTAATTTCTTGTAATGGTTTATTTATAATATTTAGGTGCTTGTTATTTTCGTGTGAGTGATTTTTAATGTTCCAGCAAGGAATCGTCGAAATTATTTTTGAATTTATCCGATTTCCATTTAACACACAAACTAGTGTGTTCTAAATAGTGTCTATACAAGATATTAGTCATATAGGCGTACCTAATTTGGAAACGATAAAGCGTTTTGGCTAGACTACCTGTCGCATTAATCACATTCTAACATTAAGTAGTAAAAATTTAGACACACTGTAGAAAGTTGAACATACAATTAAGGCTTGAATACTAAAATAGCGTAATGTTGACTTGAAAAATTTACATTATAACAATATTCACTAATATTTATTACTAGTTTTAATTCATATTATTCGACATTTAGAAACTGAATATATGCAGTATCGTTAATGCATTATAAATATGCTAGAGGGTTGCTCTGAACAAATTTCTTGTTTGATTAATCGCTATGCAAGGATTAGCTATTTTTATGTCAACAGTTTGGAAGCTATCAGTAAACAAAAGCGTTTGAAAATTAAAATAAAATAAACAATTTTATACTCAATACATAAAGTAAATTTGAATTGTAAATTGATATATGATTTTGTATAATGCTGTTTCTTGAAAAGTACACATATTAGCCGGAACTTAACTGATATTTTATTGAATCTTTTATAAAATAAAAATTAATTATGTCAAAAGTTATTTAAGAAGAGGTGGATATAAGTCAAAATGCTTTGGCATAAGCTGCTTTCTACTTTTTCACTTTTATTCAACACATTCTCAATAAATTGAGTGTTCGGTTCTCTCACCAACAGAATAGACAGATGCTACTTCTATACAGTAGGTTGTGAAATAAGTTTCTTATTTCAAAGAGATGGTATTAGGTTCTTGGTTTTATTTTCTCAAATGGTACTCCTTTTGTGAACACGTGAAATTTTCAGAACCCTAACTCCGTTCCTTCCGATTCTATCGTCATCCACCCATCCTTAACTCCAACATGCATACATACGTAATGTATGTATGTGTGAATCCATGATTATGGCTGAAGGACTAAAAAAGACCGCCCTCCCTCTTGAAAAAAAATAAATACGTGGTTTTCCTTTCCTTTTCAAAGTTAACGTTAACTGTATTTTTTTACAATGGAAAAATTGAATAATGTGTTCTACCCTCTACTTGCTTTCGGATAGGGGGGGGTTTTTTGGGGGGTTGGGTTTTTTGGGGGGGTTTTTGATGGGGGTTTGGAGTTTATGTTGGAGTTGGGGTAGTGTAAAGGGTTTGGGTTTAAGGGTTTAGTTTTTTAGGTGGTTTTGGGGGGGGTTTTGGGGGTTTTGATTTGTTGGGTGTGTATTTGGGATTGGTGGGGGTTTTTTATGGGGGGTGGTTTTGATTGGTGGGGAGGTAGTGTGGAAGGGGGGGTGAAGGGGGTGGATGTTATGGGATGTAAAAGGGGGTTGTGATGTTATGTAAAGGGGGGGGTTGGTGGATGGTGGGTGGGGGGGGGAGGGGATTTGGGAGGGAGGTTAGGGGAGGTGTATTGGGGGGTGTGAGTTGGGGGTGGGGGGGTGGAGTTGTGAGTGTGTGTGTGGTAGTGTGTGTGGTGGGGGAGTGATGTGAGTGTTGAGTGAGTGTGTGGGTGTGTGAGTGTGAGGTGGTGTGAGTGTGTGAGTGTGTGAGTGGTGAGTGTAGTGTGGAGAGTGTGAGTGTGTGAGTGTGTGGAGTGGTGTGAGTGTGTGAGTTGTGAGTGGGAGTGTGTGAGTGTGAGTGGTGAGTGTGTGTGAGTGTGAGTGTGTGAGTGTGTGAGTGTGAGTGTGGAGTGTGTGAGTGGTGAGTGTGAGTGTGTGAGTGTGGGGAGTGTGAGTGTGTGGAGTGTGTGAGTGTGTGAGTGTGGGTGGTGAGTGTGTGAGTGTGAGTGTGAGTGTGTGAGTGTGTGTGGTGTGTGTGTGAGTGTGTGTGAGTGTGTGAGTGTGTGAGTGTGTGAGTGTGTGAGTGTGTGTGAGTGTGTTGAGTGTGGAGGTGTGAGGTGGAGTGTGTGAGTGTGGAGTGTGTGAGTGTGTGGTGAGTGTGTGAGGTGTGAGGTGTGAGTGTGTGAGTGTGTGAGGTGATGTGGAGTGTGTGAGTGTGTGAGTGTGAGGTGTGTGTGAGGTGTGTGGAGTGTGAGTGTGAGTGTGTGAGTGTGGTGAGTGTGGAGTGTGTGAGGTGGGTGTGAGGTGTGTGGTGTGTGAGTGTGTGAGTGTGTGAGTGTGAGTGTGTGAGTGTGGTGTGAGTGTGTGAGTGTGAGGTGTGTGGTGTGAGTGTGAGTGTGTGTGTGAGTGTGTGAGTGTGTGAGTGTGTGTGGTGTGAGTGTGTGAGTGTGGTGAGGTGTGTGAGTGTGTGGGTGTGTGTGAGGTGTGTGGTGGTGTGAGGTGTGAGTGTGTGAGTGTGTGAGTGTGAGTGTGTGAGGTGGGGTGTGGGTGTGTGAGGTGTGTGTGAGTGTGGTGTGTGAGTGTGTGAGTGTGTGAGTGGAGTGTGAGTGTGGTGTGTGAGTGTGGAGTGTGTGAGTGTGGAGTGTGGAGGTGTGAGGTGTGAGTGTGTGAGGTGGAGTGTGTGAGTGTGTGAGTGTGTGGGTGTGTGAGTGTGTGGTGTGTGAGTGTGGAGGTGGAGTGTGTGAGTGGTGTTGTGATGTGTGAGTGTGTGAGTGTGTGAGTGTGTGTGTGTGTGTGTGATGGTGAGTGTGAGTGTGTGGTGTGAGAGTGTGTGGTGTGAGTGTGTGTGGTAGTGAGTGTGTGAAGTGTGAGTGTGAGTGTGGAGTGTGTGATGGTGTGAGTGTGTGAGTGTGTGAGTGATGGAGGTGTGAGAGGGATGTGTGGTGTGTGAGTGTGTGAGTGTGGTGTGTAGAGGGTTGAGTGTGTGAGTGTGGAGTGGGTGTGAGGATGTGTGAGTGTGGAGTGTTGAGTGTGTGAGTGTGAGTGTTGAGTGTGAGGAGTGTGTGAGGTGTGAGTGTGTGAGTGTGTGAGTGTGTAGAGTGTAGTGAGTGTGTGTGTGTGTGGAGTGTAGTGGTGTGAGTGTGAGTGTGTGTGAGTAGTGTGAGGTGTGAGTAGTGTAGTGTGTAGTGTGAGTGTGTGAGTGTGTGAGTGTGTGAGTGTGTGAAGTGTGAGTGTGAGTGGTGTTGTGAGTGTGTGAGTGGTGTTGAGTGGTGTGGGTGTTGGAGGGTATGTGTGGAGTGTGTGTGTGAGTGTGGAGTGTGTGAGTGTGTGAGTGTGGTGTGTGAGTGTGTGGTGTGTGAGGTAGTGAGTGTGGTGAGTGTGTGAGTGTGTGAGTGTTAAGGTGTGAGTGTGTGAGTGTGTGAGTGTGGTGTGAGTGTAGGAGGTGTGAGTGTGAGTGTGAGAGTGTGTGAGTGTGGAGTGAGTGTGAGGTGTGGGAGTGTGTGAGTGTGTGAGTGTGGTGGGTGTGTGAGTGTGGAGTGTGTGAGTGTGTGAGGTGGTGAGTGTGTGTGGGTGTGTGTGAGTGTGAGTGTGTGAGTGTGTGTGTGAGTGTGTGGTGTGGAGTGTGGAGGTGTGAGTGTGTGGGGGTGGGTGGAGTGTGTGGGGGTGTGGTGGGTGTGTGGTGTGGGTGTGTGGTGTGGTGTGTGTGTGGTGTGGAGTGTGGTGGGTGTGGTGTGGGTGTGTGGTGTGTGAGTGTGTGGTGTGTGGGTGTGTGAGGTGTGGTGTGAGGTGGGGGTGTGTGGGGTGGTGTGGGTGTGGTGTGTGGGTGTGAGTGTGTGGGTGGGTGTGGGGTGTGGAGTGTTGGTGATGTGTATTGTGTGGTGTGAAGTGTGAGTGAGTGTGGATGTGTGGGTGGTTGGTGGTGTTTGATGTGTGTAGGTGGTAGGTGTGTGTGGTAGTGTGAGTGTGTGAGTGTGTGGTGTGAGGTGTGAGTGTGTGTGTGTGAGGTGTGAGTGTTAAAGTGTGTGAGGTGGATGAGGTAGTAGTGAGTGTGTGAGGTGGTGTGGTGTGTGTGAGAGTGTGTGTGTAGAATGTGATGTGGTGATGTGTGTGAGTGTGAGTGTAGTGGGTGTGGAGTGAGTGAGTTGTGTGAGGTAGTTGGAGTGTGGTGTGGTGTGTGTAGTGTGAGTGTGTGAGTGTGTGAGTAGTGGGTGGTGTGTGGTGTGTGAGTGTGGGTGTGGAGTGTGGAGTGTGGTGTGTAGGTGTGTGAGTGTGAGTGTGTGGTGTGGTGGGGTGTGAGAGTGTGTGTGTGAGTGATGTGTGGATGTTGGAGTGTGAGTTGTGGTGAAGTTAGTGTGGGAGAGTGTGAGTTAGTGTTGATGTGAGTGTGTGTTGTAGTGTGTGATGTGGAGTGAGTGGAGAGTTGTGAGGTATGTGTGAGTTATGTGAGGTGTGAGTGTGTGTGTGTGAGTGTGGAGTTGAGTTTGGATGAGTGTGTGTGTGAGTGTGGTGTGTGATGTGGTGAGTGTGTGAGTGTAGTGGATGTGATGGGTGTTGTGTGGAGTGTGTGGTGTGGTGTAGGTGTGATGTGTGAGTTGTGTGTAGTGGAGTGTGTGTGTGTGTGAGTGGTCGTGTGAGTGTGTGAGTGTGTAGATTGTGGAGGTGTTGAGTGTGTTGATGTGTGTGAGTGTGTGAGTGAGTGTGGAGTGGTTGTGATGAGTGTGGTGTGGTGTGAGGATTGTGTGGTGTGAGGTGTGAGTGTGTGTGAGTGTGGAGTGTAGTGTGAGTGAGTGGGTAGTGAGTGTGAGTGTGTGATGGTGTGGAGTTGTGGTGTGTGTTGAGTGGTGTGGGATGTTGGTGAGTGTGATATGTGTGTGTGTGAGTTGTGGTGTGTAGTGTGATAGTGTAGGTGTGGTGTTGGAGTGTGGAGTGTGTGAGTGTAGTGTGAGTGAGTGAGTTGTGTGAGTGTGTGAGGTGTGAGTGTGAGTGAGTGTGTGTGAGTGTGTGAGTGTGGGGGTGTGGAGTGTGTGGGGTGTGTGGTGTGTGGGTGTGGGTGTGTGAGTGTGGAGGTGGGTGTGAGTGTGTGAGTGTGTGGAGTGTGAGTGTGTGAGTGTGGTGTGAGTGTGGTGTGTGGAGTGTGAGTGTGGGTGGGTGGAGTGTGTGGGTGTGGAGTGTGTGAGTGTGTGAGTGTGAGTGGTGTGAGTGTGGGTGAGGTGTGAGTGTGGGGTGTGAGGTGGGTGTGTGGGTGTGGTGTGTGGGTGGGGTGAGTGTGAGGTGTGTGGGTGTGTGGGTGTGTGGAGTGTGTGAGGTGTGTGTGTGTGTGTGGGTGGGTGTGGTGTGGTGTGTGAGGTGTGGTGTGAGTGTGTGGTGTGGGTGTGGGTGTGGGGTTGTGTGTGAGTGTGTGGTGTGTGGTGTGTGTGTGTGGTGTGTGTGAGTGTGTGGTGGGTGGGAGTGTGTGTGGTGTGAGTGTGTGTGTGGAGTGTGGTGTGTGAGTTGAGTTGATTGGGTTGGTTGAGTTGTGGTTGAGGTCTGCGTTGCATTGCTCTGCTTGAGGTGTGCGTCTGCGTCTGCGTCTGCGTCTGCGTCTGCGTCTGCGTCTGCGTTGCGTCTGTGCGTCTGCGTCTGCGTTGCGTCTGCGTCTGCGTCTGCGTCTGCGTCTGCGTCTGCGTCTGCTCTGCGTTGGTTGTCTGCGTCTGCGTCTGCGTTGGTCTGCGTTCTGCGTCTGCGTCTGCGTGTCTCTGTCTGCGTCTGCGTCTGTGTTGTGTCTGCTTCCGTGTGGGGTCATGGTTCGGTTGTTGTCTGCGTCTGCGTTGCGTCTGCGTTGCGTCTGTGTGTGTTGTGTCTGTGTCTGTGTCTGGTTGTATGCTTCTCGAGTGTTGTGTTCGTTGCGTACGCGTCCTGGTCTTGTGTGCGTGTACGGATGCTCGTGTGTGTGGCGTGTGCATGTGCGTGTAGTTTGTCTACTTGTTGTGTGTGTGGTATGTGAGTGTTGTGTGCTTGTGCGTATGCGTGTGTGTGTGTGAGTGTGAGATTGCGTGTGCGTGTGCGCGTCCGTTTGCGTGTGCGTGTGCGTGTGCGTGTGTGTGTGTGCGTGTGAGTGTGCGTGTGCGTGTGAATGTGCATGTTAGTGTACGCATGCGTGTCCATGTGCCTGTGTGTATGTATGTGTGGACGTACGCGTGTGCGTGTGGATGTGTGTGTGCGTGTGTATCATCATGAAGACGGTTAAATGTTTAAATGGATTAGTAAAATTTGGACCTTAGCAGTTTGTGCGCATTTGACGACATTTTTGACATGTAGAGCTGCAGTTGCGTGGAAGTGATTAAGGAAGTCTAGCAAGATATTACTCAGGAATCTGATTTATTATATCTATGTGCATTATTGTTACGAATGTTATTATTATGAATGTTATCTTGTACGGCGTGACAATTTTTGAATTTATCCGATTTCCATTCGACACACAAACTAGTGTGTTCTAAATAGTGTCTATACAAGATATTAGTCATATAGGCGTACCTAATTTGGAAACGATAAGGCGTTTTGCCTAGACTACCTGTTGCATTAATGATATTCTAACATTAAGTAGTAAAAATTTAGACACACTGGAAAGTTGAACATACAAATAAAGCTTGAATACTAAAATAGTGAAATGTTGACTTGAAAAATTTACATTATAACAATATTCACTAATATTTATTACTAGTTTAAATTCAATATTGTTATCGATGTTTAGAAACTGAAAAATTTGCAAATATCGTTAATGCATTATAAATCCTGCTAGAGGGTTGCTCTGAACAAATTTCTTGTTTGATTAATCGCTATGCAAGGATTAGCTATTTTTTATGTCAACAGTTTGGAAGCTATCAGTAAACAAAAGCGTTTGAAAATTAAAAATAAAATAAACAATTTTATACTCAATACATAAAGTAAATTTGAATTGTAAATTGATATATGATTTTGTATAATGCTGTTTCTTGAAAAGTACACATATTAGCCGGAACTTAACTGATATTTTATTGAATCTTTTTATAAAATAAAATTAGTTCATTATGTCAAAAGTTATTTAAGAAGATGTGGATATAAGTCAAAATGCTTTGGCATAAGCGTCTTTTTACTTTTTTCACTTTCAATAAATTGCAAAACAATAATTCTGTCAAGAAAGAAATGAGTGTTCGGTTCTCTCACCAAACAGAATAGACAGATGCTACTTCTATACAGTAGGTTGTGAAATAAGTTTGTTATTTCAAAGAGATGGCGATATTAGGTTCTTGATTCTATTTTTCTCAAATGGTACTCCTTTTTGTGAACACGTGTGAAATTTCCCCCCTCAGAACCCTAACTCCGTTCCTTCCGATTCTATTGTCATCACACCCATCCTTAACTCAAACATGCATACATACGTAATGTATGTATGTGTGCTGGGAATCCATGATTATGGCTGAAGGAGCGTGGAAAGCTTAAGCAGACCGCCCTCCCTCTTGAGAAGAGAATGAAATACGTGGTCTTTCCTTTCCTTTTTCAAAGTTAACGTGTCACTGTATTTTTTTACAATGGAAAAAATTGAATAATGTGTTCTAACCCTCTACTTGCTTTCGGCTAGTAAAAGGTTACTATTAAGAATTAAATAAATCTTTATATAAGTTCAGCAGGAAAAGGTCACTGATTGGGTCATGTGCGTTGCCTACCTAAACAAAGAAAAGTTAGAGATTAACTGTTTATTTTTTAAAATAAATTTATAACTCTTATTTTCTGGAGAATTACTGGAGTTTTTAAATTAGTAATTTAATCTATCAAAATAGTTCTTTTAAATATTGATTCTGGTAGGTTCGGGTTGGCTTCAGATTGGTCCTTGAGTTTGAACCTCGCATCTAGCGTAATTCACTAAACCATAATGTTTAGTTACACGTGCAGCAAAATTAATAACGTTGCCCGGTAGTATAATAAGAATAATTAGGTAAAATATAGGTGTTCAGGTCAAAAGATATGTTAATTGTGTTATTGAATATGTATCGGATTTATTAAATTGATATTACAGGTAAGTGATAAATAACGTTCCTTTACACTGTTAACTGGGGTTGCAAGTAAATCATTTAACATTAATTTTGGATAAATTTCCCCTTCGAAATTGAAGGGAATAATGTTTAAGAGTAATAAACTGTAAATGGAAAGTTTTATTTACATAAGAATGTTACACGAGGTCTTGATCATTAATAATTCGTTAATAAAGCTAATTAAATTTATAAAGAGTGGCTACCTAATTGCAATCAGAAGAAAATTGTTTCGAGATGATTTTTGATTTAGCCTGGCAATGATTCGATTAATTAGACTTTAATTAGTCTCCGAGTGTTTAAAAAATCTTATCGACGAAGCCGTGAAGTTTTGAATCTTGGTTGTCCTTAAGGTAAGTGATGGAACACACCAAGAACAGAACGGCCGTGCACGTGGCGTGCTCAATGTTGAAATGAATTTCAGTAACTAAAATAGTAACTGTGACTGATATAAACGGTTGTAATGCAATGGTATGACGGCAGAGGTAGACAATGACAATGACGGCGTTGGTGGCGTTTTTGGCGGAGTCAGTAATCCACGATCGGGCTAGAGTACATATGGGGAGGTGATACATAGAAGAGGGTGTGTAGCACTAATGATTTTTCTGGTGGTGGTAGTTATGGTGGTAACATTTTTTATCTTTCATTACATTTTCATGAATAATTTTATAAGTTTAAGAGTTCGAAGGAGGAAGAAGTGACTATGTAGGGAAATCCTTTACAGTTTAGAAAACTACCAACCCTGGTTATGAAATGCACTGGCATTGGAGGGGAAGAAAAAAATGTCCTTTACAACAGTTCGCTCTCTGCCCACGATTACTTTCCCTTCGGGTCCGAAACCCGCGTCAACAAAGAAATAGTACTAAATAATTCGTTATATACTCCTCGGTTCACTATTTGAAGGGCATAGGATGTTAGGTAACTAGCGTTAGATACTAGGAAGTAAGCTGGCGGAAATAGTTAATAACAGAAATAATAATGTGGGACGTTAAGTTTCAAAAACAATGAAGTCGAAAATAAGATGCAAAGGCAAATGTCTGTGTAAATGAGAATACATCAGTTTTAGGAACTGAAACAGTAGAGTCGAGACCTAAGGAGGCCCAAAAAATGCATCAACATCCGAAATCGTAGCAAAAATCAAAGGTATGGTTTTAGAAGATCGTCGAGTATCCGAGAGAGATCTAATAGAAACCCTACGGATCTCGTTAGGAAATATAAGAAACATTCTGGCTGAAGTTTTGGGTCAGAAAGCTGTATACACAATGAAACAAAATGGAATAAAAACACATTCGAATGCGACTTTCTCAACAGCATTTGGAGCGTTTCATAAAGGATAAAAAGGATGTTGTGTATCTCTACATCACTGCAGATGAAACTAGTGTCTGCTATCATGACCCTAAATGAAAACAAAATGTGCGAACCCTGTACTTCGGCTATGAAGCAAAGTAGGGTCTAGAAATAGGCCTAGAAGTTGTTAGCATCAGTTGTTTTTGAAAGCAAAAGACATTTTGTTCGTGGATTATCTCCAAACTGGTAGAAGAAACGTTATTATTGTAACAATTTGGACCAGCAGGATGTAGAAATGATGGAAAATGTCCTGTTTTGCAGAAGAAAGAAATGACTTTCATCAAAGCAAGGCATCCGTTCACATAGCTCAAAAAACCATTGCAAAATTCGGCCGTGGAAGCGTATTTCGACAGTCCTCTGGATATTCACTTCAGGAACAGAATTTGAACATAAAAATATGAACGGAACTTCAGGGAGAATATAGTGAATAATAAAATAAAATGCATTTCAAACCATGAAGTTGTGTTCTTATTATACAATGACAAAAATCATTGAACAATCATAATTATACTAGCAGCAAATATAATCAGAGCACATGGCCTACATACATCATAAACCTTATTGTCAAACTTACTCATGGATCTGTTGCATACGTAACACATAAATAGTTATAAAGCCTCTGAATTCACGTTGTTTGCTGAATGTTCAGCTTAACCTCAGTCACTTTCCTTATTCTCTGACAATTGCTGATGGAAAAGGGATAATATATTTTTGAGAAATGTCCACATAACCTCCACGTACGGTCTTCACTTCAAACTCAGTAGACTTTGACCTTTGACCTCGCGCGGGCCATCCAATCAAAGTCAAAATAGGAGGTACATATTTTTAATTATTCGCTAACCAATCTTACCAAAGTTGCAGAAATTAAAACAATCAATTTCATCTCCTCCACCGTTGATACGAAAACTTTGAGCATCTTCTATGTTACTCAACTTAAGGATTGGCCAATCTCTGACCTAACGTCATTAACAAAAAGTCTTGCCCACCTTTACCGGATTTATATTTATCCACAAGATGCGCCGAGAAAGGACTCCTGATTCGAATCCTTTCTCGAAGTTCCCTGTACACTCTAGCCGGCTGTCGCTCAAACTGACCTTCACTTGTACGTATGTTTTTTTTACAATACCTACATAAACACGAGTAGAGGATCTTAATTCCCGAAGGTGCTATCTACTTAGTCCAGCATAAAAGATGTTTGTCTAAACCCTAAATAAAATAGAACACTTTCTTTGTAATTTCACTTAATTACTAGAAACTAACTAAAGCATCCTCATGTTAATTAAATAAGTCACGTTAGAGGTATTATCAGTATACGTTAAAATTTTATTTAATCATTTAAACCTCGTATAACTGCTTAAACGAAAGTATACATTCAAACACAAAAATATCAAGTTTCTTAAACACCAACATACCTTATTTATAGGTAGAGATTTATATACCTTTACCTCTTTAAAAATATTTCAACGCGCAATCAAACGTTATAATGCTTTTTAACAGTAAAAATTTTACCTTGTTATTCGAGTTACTAGATAGTGATGTATTCAGAAATATCTTCTGATTTTCCTTTCTTGGGTAGGTTCATCCGTGGCTAAATGCATTGATTTTCCTTGTACCATTAACAATATTGTCCTCCGTGCACCGTAAACGACCCTGCTTGAGTGAGTTAGAAGCCACCTGAAGTCCCCGTCCGAAGGAAAGTTCGTTTATTTTTATGGTTTTAATAGAGTAACTGTACCTTTGTTTTATTTGAAGTATGTATTAATTGGTTTCGTTTTGTTGTCTTGGTTTACAGTAAATTTAGAATCGTAGTTTTAGGTCAATACATGTTTCTTGTTTATTCGTCAGTGAGCAACCGCAGGTAGCAGTCAAGCAGTCCCATCTAAAAGAACTCACGCCCAACCTTCTATTTAGAATTACCACAGCCGTAAAGTATAATAAAAATAAACTCAGCCTATTAGGGACTTACAAATAGAACACGTGCAATAAAGTTTTGGATTGCTCAAGGTGGGTTCATCCTAGAAATGTGATGTCTGGATCAGATGATTTCTCTTCAGAAGGCAAAATGTGTTCAAAAGTGAAGAAGAAGCATTTGTAGAGAAAACGAATTATCGAGTAAACAGGGAAACGCTCTGGGAAACATTATTAATAGTAATAATAATAGTTGTCTCGGTAGTGGAATGGTTAGGGTGCTTGCCTTGTACCCAAGCGGCGCGGGTTCAAACATAGCCGAGGTGGTCTATTTCTAAAAAACGGAGAAAAACCAAAGTATTCCTTCTTCTCGGGTAGGAAGTAAAATGCAGGTCCCGTGGCAATACGGTGATTGACACGTTAAAGATCCCTTACTGAAGGTGGAATTCTTTTAGCAGGTCAAAATTCTAGTGACGGGTAGTACTAATAACCATTAGTAGTTGATGCCTGACATTTCCGTTTGTAGATCTCGCCCCATAGATACCGAAAAAAAAATAATAATGACAAATTTACTATGTAAAGGTAATTAGACCAAAAATTACACACATTCGTCATAAAAACAAAAATAGTATATTAAGTATTAAGGACAGTAATGACAGTTTACCGATCGACGACAATGTTTGGCGACTTCGCTTCACTCAGTCGCCAATATTGGAGGAGATCGGTAAACTCCTCACTGCTCGAAATGCTTATGCTATTTTTTGTGCGATCAACAATACACTTGATGACAAAATGTAGGCAAAACACATTTTATTTTATCTCAAAATTGCCTAAAAGATGACCACAAGCCGAGCCACAAGCGTATGTATTGTTTCCTTAGTAACCTGAATGTTAATGTGACAGTTGTAAAATAATTGTGTCGGAAATTCTGCTAATCATGGTTATGAATTTCACTTACTGTTCGCTGAACGGTAAGTAAATTACTTACCGTTTAGTTAGACTCATTAAACAGAAAATGCCACCTACTGTTTTCAAAACAGTGACAGTAAGTTGACAAATATGAACGATCGCAGAAAAAATAGCATTAACTTATTAATTAAGAAAATATAACTAGACAACTATATAATTACTACACTTTTTTTTAAATATTTGATGGATATGGCTTTTAAATTTTTCAATTTTACTTGGCATACAAATGGGCTATTCCTTGTGATGCCTAATCTGTGGTGTGGTAAACGGATGTAATCTGTTCTAGTATTGTATGTATGTGAAACATTGTTTGTTTCTACAAACTTAGACTTCCATTTATGAACATAACTTGCTCAAGAATATATAGAGAAGTAATTGTAAATATGTTTAATTGAACGAAAAGTGGTCTAGAAGATTTTTGGACGAAACTTTAGTAATAACTCGAATGGCTCGTTTTTGTGAAAGTAATCAGTTGTCAGAATAAAGACTGCATCTCCAGATGACTATACCATACCTAAGTCGTGATTCGATTTCGGCGTAGTAGACCATCTTTAACGTGTAAATGGTTATAGTATCTCTGAGGTATCTGATTTTAAACATTGCTTTCGTAATCTTCAGGTTTAAAGACGAAATATGTTGTTTCCATTTTAAGTTTTGGATGAAAGTAGTACCTAATACTCGTAAAGATTCCGTACATTCAATTGAGCAGGCATCAATTGATATATTAATATCATGATTCGTGTTCTGAATAGAGTGCAGATTGAACACAGTAAACTTTGCTTTGTTCTATTTAAAAAAAGTTTATTGGCTAGCAGCCATTTTTGAATAGTATTTGCTGTTAAATTTGTTTTTGTACCTATACAGTTGCGTGAATTTTGAACTAAGAGATTGATGTTATCTGCACATAGAGTAACTAAGCAGTTGGATAAGTAAAAAACGAGGTCATTCATATGCAAGTTAAATAGTAACGGAGACAAACTTGCTTCTTGTGAAACTAAATATATATATATATATATATATATATATATATATATATATATATATATATATATATATATATATATATATATATATATATATATATATATTATATAGCGTCTACCAGCTAATTATTACATGCAAATTGCTTTCCCCGAAGGAGTTTGGGATATTTTATTGTCGCTGGTAGCGAGTTTGGCGCGTAGTTTTGATATTATGTTAGCGTAATAGTTTCCTGTTTGTAAAAGGTCAATGAGAATTACTCCTTGAGTATTCCAAAAAAACGGAAGTCATTACTTTTTCGACTGACGCCTAAGACTTGAACTTTCTAGTAGGTGGAGAACCACTATGCTTCCACAGCATACTTTACATTTTCGTTTCTGGATCATAGTGGTCGACACATGTTTCTTTCATCGTTACAAGTCTATCAAAAAGTTCTGTCGATTTTGTCAATATTGCGTCAAAAATCGTATACAAATCACAACTCGGCATCGTTTTTGAGAGTTTCGGTTAACCTTCGTGGGACCCACCCTGCGGACTACTTTTTTATGTGCAAGTGTTAATATGTTATGCACAGTTACTCTCTTACAGTAACTCTGCTGTGTAAACGTATTTTATGGATATTTTTTGAAGTTGTAACTGTTATTCGTGGACCTCCAGCATCTTCAGTGTCGCAAGCTGTTCTTCCACATTTAAGCTCACAGCACCATTGTTTCACAAAATCATAATTAACAGCATACTCCCTAAAGTATTTACCATTTGGATTCGGGTGTGTCATACCCTTTTTTAATAGATGTAATTACCGCTCTTTGTACAATAAGCTCCATTTTTGCACTTTGTTTGAAACAAACAACTGCTATGATATACAAACTTGATTTTGCACATAATAATATATATATATATATATATATATATATATATATATATATATATATATATATATATATATATATATATATATAAACACACACACACACACACACACACACACACACACACACACACACACACACACACACACACACACACACACACACACACACACACACACACACACACACACACACACACACACACAGGGTGGCGCACCATATACGCGTCGATCATTTAAAGCGGAACTGTAATAATTTGCGAAAATATTTCAATACCGTTTTAAAATTACTTTGGTATATACAGGGTGTGTCAACAATAAGGTACATATAAAACATATGACTTTTTAAATTTAACACCCTGTATTTTTTCTCATTTTTGAATTCTAGAGACTAAAAAAAGCTTAGTTACTGTTATGGTTAAATATTTCAATTTTTGAAAAATACAGATTCAAAATCAAATGTCTCGTACGCCCAGTAAATTACAAATTTTCATTCACAGCTGACATGACTGTTTTACCATAAGAATATGGTTTAAATGACATATGAAAATACTGCAAAAATATTATACAGGGCGTTATAAAATTTACTTTGCAGCTTGATAAACTTTTATGTCCAATAACTTTTTATTTTAAATAGAACACCCTGTATTTGATAGAACAGTTTGATGGGGATATAAGTTAGCTTTCAATCTGTATTAGGGTTCTGTATACCTATCTATAATACTTCCTCTGTAAAAGATGATTTTCTCTTTCACATAACATTACGTCCATTCCTGTATTAAAATTAAGCAAAAAAAAGGTGGCTGGGAAAACAAAATGTTAACATTTATAACATAATATTTATAACATTTACAAAATAAATTACAAATGTCAGCGACTAATACAAAAACTGGAAGCAAAAAATTAACTCTGAGTTATTGAAGTTTTAGTAAGTACTCAAAATGATGACCGTCGTTTTCAATACATAAGCGAACCCTTTTTTCAAAGGAATGTCTGACTTTTCTTAACATGTGTGGAGTAACTGTGTGGAAAGCTGCTCTTATTCTTTCTCTCGTGTCTTCAGGCGAAGTCTCATAAACAATATCCTTAACATATCCCCATAGAAAGAAGTCGACACATGTTAAATCCGGGGACCTTGGCTGCCAATTTTCTGCGCCCCCTCTTCCTATCCATTTATTAGAAAAACGTCTGTTTAGTTCCCGTCGCACATTCACGTAAAAATGTGCAGGAGCACCATCCAACTGCATCCATATCCTGTGTCTGGTATCGAAAGGAACATTTTCCAATAATTCTGAAAGTATGTGTCGGATAAATCTTCGAAACGTTTCACCATTCAGATTGCCGTCGAAAAAATAACGGCCTATTACACCAGACCCCAATATTCCTCCCCATACATTGACAGACCATCTATTTAGGCGATCAAGCGTACGAAAAAGATATGGGTTATTGTCACTATAATAATGAAAGTTATGCCTGTTCACTAAGCCATTACTATGAAACGGAGAAAAGTACGAAGTCGAAAAAATTGTTGTCTTCACACATTTTGTCCAAAACCCACAGACAGAAGTTAAACCGGGTGATGAAGTTTCTTTCATAAAGCTCTTGATTTAGTTGGATAAGATACGGGTGAAATTTGTATTTTTTTGTAATTCGGCCGATGCTTCGTCTACTCATTCCCGTCTCATTGGCTAAAGTACGTTGACTTGCGTGAGGATTTTCTATTGTACTTCCAATAACTGCAAATTCATTATCTTCATCACCAAGAATGGGTTTTCCCCTGTTAATTTTGGAATAAGTCACACTTCCTGTTGTTCGAAACATTTCGAGGAATTTTTCGAATGAACGTTTGTCCGGATGACTTCGAGCTGGATATTTTTGGGAGTAAACCCTCGATGCCAATAGACAGTTCTCTTGACACTCTCTAAGTACTAATATCATATTAACACGCTCTTGTTGCGAATAAATTTTCATTTTTAAACTACAACGTGCGTCTAATCAACTAATGCAAGTCAAACTGACATTTGTAATTTATTTTGTTAACGGGCAATAAATGTTAACATTTTGGTTTCCCAGCCACCTTTTTTTTTGATTAATTGTAATACAGGAATAGATGTAATGTTATGTGAAAGGGATAATGATCTTTTACAGAGCAACTATGATAGATAGGTATAGGGAACTCTAATACAGATTGAAAGCCAACTTACGTCCCCATATAACTGTGCTATCAAATACAGGGTATTCTATTTAAAATAAAAAAGTTATTTGACATAAAAGTTTATCAAGTTGAAAGTAAATTTTATAACGCCCTGTATAATATTTTTGCAGTATTTTCATATGTCATTTAAACCTTATTCTTATGGTAAAACAGTTATGTCAGCAATAAAAATTTGTAATCTACTGGGTGTACGGGATATTTGATTTTGACTGTTTTTTAAAAAATTGAAATATTTCGAGAACGGTAAGTTTTAGGTATAGAAACCATAACGGTAATTAAACCTTTTTTAGTCTCTAGAATTCAAAAATGAGAAAAATACAGGATGTTCAATTGAAAAAGTCATGTTTGATACGTATCTTATTGTTGACACACCCTGTATATACCAAAGTAATTTTAAAATGTGCAGATAAAGACCCTGTATATGACTGTATTGAAATATTTTCACAAATTCTTACATTTCCGCTTTAAACGATCGACGCGTATATGGTACGCCACCCTGTATATATATATATATATATATATATATATATATATATATATATATATATATATATATATATATATATTGTATAGGTAGAAGCTGATGATCTTTTCGTATGCCGTTTCGATTTCGGATGCACCAATCTGTGTACGGTATTGGCCACAACCTAGCGCAGTCAGGTGGCGTTAAACTTATTTACGATGTTACCATTGTGCTCTTCTATTTATTGTAATCTAATTGATTAATTGTGGATGCGTAATGGTTGCGATACTTACGTCTCAAATTTAACATTAATACCGTAGACAGTTAATGACACGTTAGTAAGAAAATAAATGTAAAAGTATAAAAGTCAAATTAACTTACTATTGCCAACCTAATTATATTACAACCAGATTCCTTAAGTCGTCATTAATTAATAAATAAGACGAAATAAGCCCAAAACAGAGAAAATAGTATAAAATATTCGTTTTAGCCCTCGTTCATTCAAATCCACGTCGCTTCGCGGCTCAGGTTCGAATCTAGGACTCGTGCAACTTACGTTTTAATATACTATTCTGTCTCTCCGTTAGGAACTAGTGATGGGTACGTATGTACATATATGTTACCTGAAAGGGAAAAGGAATTAATAAAATAAAGCTCATCTTTACATAAACTACGTTTAGTCAATAACTTCTTAATTTCTTTGTGATTGATCGACAGCTCAATGTTACGTTCTAAGCAGTTCATCCTTTTGTCTTCTACCGGTAGATCGTCTGCGTAATAGCAACTTACTGCTAATACGCCGTGGTAGCTTACAATATTCATTAAACTGGATTGTTTATCTACGAAATTGAGTTAACATTTAAGGGGTCGTTGTATTGTACACCTACGTCCAAAACTGTTCGAGATTATAGACCCTTCTAAAACAGTTATAGAATTTGTATGTTATCAATGCTATGTAGGTTGTATCTTATTAGATAGCTTTATTGTTGAACATTTACATCATATACTTGCTATTTCGACGGAACTAAGAGATTTCAACAAATAATTTAGATATTACCTGCTGTGTGGTACAAAAATAAACTTCTGATAGCGTTTCCAAAAGTACATAATCCTAATAAAATTTGGGTGTAATTTTTCAGCACTGTTATGAGTGGGCGCCTACATCTACGCGTATAATCTTGAAAAGTAATAAATCGATTAGTAATCTTACTCATAAGATATATGTTTCATTTCTACAGGTAAAACTCTTCACACATGATTGGAAAGAATAAATTCAAATCCTAAAAACTACCATCTGTTCTTACGTACTCATTTTACATGTGAAAATTTAAATAAATCCGTTTTTAAAGTAGAAATACACGATTCTACATCAAAAAGCTGTAAGCGCTTTAACCGCATAAGCTATAATTCCTTTTCCAAAAAAGAAATTTATTTTCTTTTGAAAACGTCAAATCCCTCTTGTATAATGCATTAATTTGAAACCCTTGCCTAAAAAAAAATTTTTGATTGTTTTCGAAACAAACGTTTTATTTTTATTCCCTTTAAGAGTAAAAAATAATATTAATTAAAAGAGCTATAATTAAATAGTTTTGTTAACTTTTCTTTTCCTCTTTATGCTGAACGAAAAGATTGTACTCTCGTTCAAAGCTGTTTGGTATCTTGTCTTTTTCGGTAAAAGAAGCATTCGCAATATAATAATTCTGCCGAGAACTGATTTGACCATTGGACGGGGAAAAGTAGTAGTTTGTGTTACCGCTGGTAATGATACATGTATTATTAGAGAAGGAAAGTTTTCTTCAAAGAAAAAGATAAACAAAATAACGCAGTTTTTCACAAACTGAATTACAAATGTGACACGCGTGTATCATGTTTTAAATTAGTTTCTAACAGTTTTGATCACCCCTAACCTTAATATTATTTCATTAATGTGTGATGAATTATAATAAAATTGCTAATGTTTAAACCCAAGAGTAATTGTCAATTGTAATATCCAAGCTCTAGTTAATTAATTATAATAAACAGCCTCACGTTGGGCGCCAAATATAGCAACCTTTATTACACTTGAAAATTTTACTATTATTCAATGGATAGTTTTTCTCTAATTTTACGAAGTGATCCATGTTGGGCTTAAAATATAATACTATTTACTAATATGTTGATGTGGTTATGGTAGAATGCCTAATGCTTAAACTTATTTGTATTAATTGTTCTTTATTAAAATCATGAGCTAGCTAGTTAATAGTTTTACCACGAGAACTAATAATACTAAGGCAGTGCAACACTTACAAATATTAGACCAGAATGTAGTAAGCTGAATAAATTTCATTTCAGCCGATAAAGTAGATAAGCTTTTCATGGAAACACAAAATTGTAATTTTGAGGAAAGTGTTACAAGATCAGTAATATGCGTTTTTAATGGAACCTGATTAGTAAATCGTCACAAATGTAGGTAAAAGAAACTATAAAGTTGATAGAAAATGTGAAGTCATTGTACAAACAACCTTACAGGTTCCCATAACATGCTCTAAATTAGAAGTAGATATAAACAACTTAACGAGCAATTAGAAAATAATGTTGTAAAAACATGTCAGGTTAGTCCTCACCATTATTATTAGCACCTAAAAGTTGAGGTAAAGGTGGAGAGAATAAATGGCGAATGGTTACTGTTTGTAGAGAGTTAAATAAAAATATTGAAAAATACGTTTCTCGTATTAAATGTTACTGATTTTTTAAATTCTTTAGGAAGTTCTACTTATTTTGTAGCATTAGGTTTGTATTGCAAACTTGGGTTAGATAAAAAAATGACGGAAGCTACAGGGTTCACTACAGACTAGTGGTAGTACAAGATGAAGCGATTATTAATAGCATTAAAAGTCAGTCTGAAAGACTTTTCTACAACAATAGCAACTTCTCATGTATTTTATATTTAGATAGAATAGCAATTTGGAACAATCCAATAAATCAAAGTAAAAATTTAATTAAAGTATTGAAAATTAAAAATTATTGTTAATTTTATTAAATACACAAATATAAAGTTTAGCTTGAGTAGGGTTTGAACCTACTACCTGCACTTTGCTAGAGTACCGTGCTAACCAACTGCCCTATCGAGATACAATTAAGTGAAATAAATCTCAAGTTAAATATATTAAACGTCAATTCTTGAAGGAAGAAAACGTGTACTTAAGAAAATTGAATAAATGGTATTTTGATATTCAACATTTATCCATTATTTTGGAACATTTATTTCAGATTTTGTAGATAAAAACTTTATTTTTAAACAATCGCAAGAAAGCATCAGCTCTCAAAGTATTGATTAATTAAATTTAGTGGAGACTATTTGATCCTCTTTGGTTTAAAAGGGCTCTATATCTTATGGACATTCACAGAATTAAATCATCTATCACATTTTGTAGTAACTGTTGCCAGTATCTTGCAAGGGTGTCACGAAGTTGAATCCGAGTATGAATTTCACCTTTAATGCTTCTTTCGAACATGTCCCACACGTGCTCAATAACGTTCAAGTCTGGGGACTGCGCAGGTCATAATAAAACAAACGTTTTCGTCTTCTAACCACTCGATAGCAGCACCTGCAACAGAGGGTGGCACTATCATACCGAATGGAACCACTAGAGATTCCAGTACCCTATTTAAATACTCACCAACCTCTAAATAAAAACTATATCTGTTCTTCCGACAATCCAGATACCACCCCATATCATTACGGTACCTCCTTTGTAAGAATAGACCTGAACAAATCTGAGACTTTCCAAGTTACCAGGTTGTATCCACTCTTTGACTGTCTGTATATTCCAAAACGAGATTCATTTGTGAAAAAAACCGTAACCAATGCATATATGTCCACAGAATATGTTATTAAGCCCATTCTGCTCTGCGTACTCGATTACCATGCCAAATTGATGGGGATCTTATTGTTCGTCAGGCGATCAGATCTGAATCACGCGATCGATTTTTAATTATATTACAGCATACAGTTACACTATGGGTAGTTTAAATCTGTGCAACCAATTGATTAGCTGGTCGTCTAGCTTCCAAAGTTAAGTAGCGTTCTTCAACTGCAATAGTAATGTGTCCACGGTCTGGATGTTATTCGTTATAATCTCCGTATGTCCTATATCTACGTGACAATCTGCTAATAGCGATCTGACAGGTGTCTAAATCTGCTGTAACACTAACTTCGGTCAACTTTTAGCATACCTATGGTTTTATTCATTTCAGCCAAACCTAGTTGTTGACGTTGTTGGCTGCCTTCCATAATAACACACCAGTAAGACTTAATAGATCCCAAAATACATGTAAATAATGATTAAATTATTCTTTAGTAACGCTTGAATGGTTTATTTTAGATGAATTAACAATAAAGCATTTGCATATGTTTGTTTATTAATGGAACAATTGCTAGACTAGAACTAACATACTTGATCAATAACAGAAATATTTGATGATAGAAAAATATATAACCCTATACTGGTGTGATATGTTTGAGAGTATACGCAGATCAATTTAAGTGAAGCGCAATATTCAAGTGCACCATATACAAGGAAAAGAATGTAGCAAAGAATGCTGTTGATTTAAGTTAGATAAGAAAACTTATAAATTATAATACTTAGCTTTTGGGTATAAAATCGCGTCTTTCTTAATAATATTTTTACAGATGTAAACATTTCAATAATAATTGTAATTATCTTCTTTAGTAAATGATAATACCAGTTTTCAAAAATTGTAATGTACTGGCCCGATGGGGTAGTTTAATTTTATGATTAGGGTTTGACACATTTGTTATCCTATACCTTTTACAAAGATATAGTATTGTATAGGTATATATATATATATATATATATATATATATATATATATATATATATATATATATATATATAATGAATTTGTTATTACACACACACATGAAAATTTTGAGATACATTAATTACTGTCTTGATACAATTTGAATTCCTATTAAATTGTTTTATTCAAACACCTCGTATCACAGGTAATCATACACCTCATTGCGCGCATGCGAATATCTGTTTGTATATAATCATGTTGAACGTGTGCATTATGTGCTTCATGGTTGAACAACAAAATAAAATACTGTTTCTGTAAGTATAATTTGACTTTAAAACTGATGTAGTATTAATATACAATTAACGAATCGCGTTATTATTTGCTGACTGTTACATAATCTGTTAAAATCCTTTACACATGTAAACATAGGTGATACGCATTATTCATAAACATAACCTAGATTAATGATATGAGATTTATTTATACTACAGCGACCTTAATCTTCCTTCGGCTGCGGCAATCTTCAAGACTAAAGTCTCGTTATCCAAATCAGCTATATTATGAATCCCTCGAAGTATGCTGTCTCAACAGTGATTAGTATAGAGCATGAGCTTCTTTAGATACGTTGCTTATTTATTTTTCCAAAACTTTTCCCAAACACTTAATTTTAATATTGTAGTATTTAATACAATAAATTATCTGCATTCAATTTATTTATTAATACCTTCTAATTCCTATAAAATTGATTAACACCACTTTTAATTATTGTTAAATTCGTTTATATTAAAAAAATTGATAACATTATTTGACGTTTCTTTTGTTTATAGATTTGACATTTCACGTATTATAGGTAATGTACTATAACCTCACTTTTGTTCAGTTTAACATTTTTGAATATGTTTTGTTTTTATTTGAATTAGGCTATGTTATAAAATTAACAACCTTAATTTTGATTACATGCTCTTAACAAAATAACATGCTTTCACCTTCAAGATTGTTAGCAGACTCAGAAAAAATTTCAAATGATACTGCATTTTTTCTTAAATAGCAATTTTCATTGGAACTTCATACAATTCAAACAAACTTGAATCTTAATTCTGATTGGTTGATCATATTTCTGAAATTTACAATTTACTAAATGTACAAATACCTATGTTATACTAGGATACATCTTAAAAATGTTATAAGCATTAGATTCTTCACAAAATTCCCTCCAAAATGATACCTCATTTGCCACATCTCGCTTTTAAACTTTTTAGCTATTAATAATTACACCATCTAAGAATTTTCGCATAAAGAAATTTACTTACATCTAACTTATTCTGAGCTCCACAGGAAAATTATGGTCATAATTAGATTCTACAAACCGAAAAACATAAATTTACGCTAATTTTAAATCCAACATAGTCTAAAATGTAATATTTTATTTTACTACCGGAGTTCGAAATTGTCATAACCTGTTTTCACATCACATTCAGTTAATTTTCACCAACAACGTTAATTAACTTTAATCATACAATTTACTTCACATACATGTTATCTAATACAAATTTTCTTTTATTTTAGAACTGATGCAGTTCATGCTACCAGAACAGGATTTCCTTTTTCCAAACGGATGCCATGAACAGTATTAAAGGAAATACATAATTTATATCCTCCGAAGGTGATCGTAAACTGCTAGTGTGAAAATTCTCTTGTTCACCCATGACCAAAATGTAATATCTGTAAAACTTGAATCATGTAGCTCACAATATGATGTATAATCACATATGTACTCAGTTATATGTTATGATGAACTTATGTAACTTGCGATCTTACATACACGTTTAACCAATTCCATTACAATGACTATATTTATTATAATTTCTATTCTGAACTTATTTCTTTATAACAATAATTTTTGCCACTCAAAAATATCATCTCAATAAACATATGTATATATATATATATATATATATATATATATATATATATATATATATATATATATATATACAGAGTTAGTATAAGGTATGGAAATAATTATTATAATAAATATCTGGATCAAGTTTTTCCTGGTCGATGGATAGGGCGTAGGGGTGCTATTGAATGGCCACCTCGTAGTCCTGATCTAACACCTCTCGATTTTTTTCTGTGGGGTTATTTGAAAAATAAAGTATACAGAAGCAGACCCACAAGTTTAAATGAGTTACAAATGCCGAACGAATTTTTACAAAATTCTTTGCAAGAATTTGAATACCGTTTAGGGTATTGTCAGATAGCAGAAGGGTGTAATTTTGAACATTTATTATAAATTTTGTAAGTCATGTTATTTGTTGTTAAAATTAATAAATTGTTAAGTTGCCGAGTTTTCAAGATTTGTTTTCATTAGTAATAACCCAAATTTATCGATAATCGAAAAAAAACACTTCTCGAGAGCATGATGTCGGGCAATAAAAATATGACCGGGCTCAACATCAAAACTCCGATACACAGCCGGAAAATATCACTAATCGCAAAGAGAGCTAGCGAAGCGTTAGTCAAAGAACAAATCAGGTATCACCGTTTCAAAAAGTACCAGCTCGAACACCAATCCAACGAGATTAGAGAAACCATTCGAAATCGAGTGAACGAACAAGACTTTGATATGATAAATACGGCTACCAGAAGTAAATAGACCAAGGCAATGCACAAGAAAATTCAGCAGAAAAAACTCGAATATTTAATGAAGGAGAAGAAAGAACCAACCAACATCAATCGAAAAAAACACTGTCATAAACATCTCTAAACGACAGTTGAACGAAAACGAAATGCAGGTTCTGGACAAAGGCTTGAACTATGCGATAACACCGAGGTATATTCCTAAAGTAGATTTAATAACCGCAGTCGAAAGAACAGCTATGAAATTAGATCCTGAAGAAGCCCAAGAATACAGAGGCAAGATTAGATCAGTCCTAGATTCATCTAGGCGAACCAAACCTAACCTATCTAACCTAGAAAGGAGAGCGGTCATTTCCCTTAAGAATGACCCAATGATCAAAATTCTCCTGGCAGACAAAGGAAACGCGACAGTGGTAATGGATATGGACACTTACAACAGTAAGATCCAAGAACTACTAGAGGGGGCGAGTACAAACAAATACCAAAAGACCCCACACCACCAATCGAAAGAAGGATATACCTGACACTGGATAAACATAAGGGGGAGTTCTCCGATTACCATAAAACTAGACTTACCCCACACTACAGCAAACCTCCGCATCTGTACGGCCTACCAAAGATTCACAAGGAAGGAATTCCTCTGACACCAATTGTGAGCTCGAAAAATTCACCTAGTCACAGGGAAAAACCGAGTCTACGGTCAAGAAGCACTTCGTGGAAACCATCAGAAACTTCCAACCAAACCACGAAGAAATACTGGTAAGCTTCGACATTGTGAGTCTATTCACAAATATGCCTACCGATAAGACACTAACTGTCATAAGGGACAAGCTGGAAAAGGATGAAACGTTAGACGAACGCACGCAACTCTCGGTAAACACAACAATGGAACTTCTGACAATATGTATTAGGACTACATACTCCCAAGTAGAAGACAAATTCTACCAACAATAGTTTGAGATGGCGATGGGTTCCCCACTATCACCCATAGTGAGCATAGTGAACTATTATATATATATATATATATATATATATATATATATATATATATATATATATATATATATATGGAAGACTTTGAAGACCAAGCGATATCCGAATTCACAGAAAAACCAAGGAAGTGGCTTAGTTACAAAAAGCATAAACTGTGGAAAGAGGTCGATCTACTCCACTAATGGGAAACCATAGTTACAAAACACTTATAATACAGAATGAATGTAGAGGTTCATTGTATCCAAAATTAAACAAGTAATTCAAAAATGTAAAAATGTACAGGGCGTTCCATTTAAAATGACAAACTTGATATTTATTTCCGGTGTAACTGAAAATGATACAGTAAATTTGATTGCATTTTTGGATTCCTTGGATCTTTTTAGAAGGGGATGCCCAATCCTATTTAAAAATAACAAACTGTTGAGGAGATACTCAGGGGATTCCATACTTTATACTAACTCTGTATATACATATACTTATACTACCTTACTTACATTAACAGAGTTACAAAATATATATGCATATAAGGGTGGCTTTCGTCTGACGGCGGTCACTACCACTGCTTCCTTACGGCCGCTGAGAAAGTAGGGTTAACAGTTATAATAAGGCATTTAAGGTGGGATATAATTAACTGAATATACATGGTTAAACAAAGTTGGGATATATTTTGATTACGACTTTGTATGGTAGAACACAAGTATATAACTTTTATTTACAGCTAAGGCCGGTGTGATAACAATTTTATTTTTCGTTGAAATACTTTTGAAGATATAATAAACGCAGTCAATGTTACCTGAACACTCTAGGTCAGAAAGAGAGTCTATATTTTAGATTTTGAACAACCACTTGCTTTCATGAGTTTAAACCTACCTTATTTAATACAATTTGAACGAGATTTTCCACCTAATCTAGCTCACGGGTTTATTTAACTAATAATAGCAGTTTTAATTAGTATTTTAAAACTAATTAAGGGAAATTAAGATGTGTTCTAGTTAGCTTTTCGTAACTTTTAGGTCTCTGTATTCTTATTTAGAAACAATCAGCCGACGAGCTGCTGGACACAGAATAGCTACTGATTTTACAAGGATAATTACGCAGGGGAAATTTGATAGTGGTTCTTCCAGTATGAAATATTTTTATGCGGGGACGAGCAGTTTCTTTACAAAGGTAGATGTCTGTAAACGACTTATGCAGAAATGGTGGTGGTAATAGGGAATCTATTATCTCGTTACGGTTAAACTTTCAGAAATAATTCGTTTACTAGAATGTTTATCTTTTGTTCACCGGCGGGTAGGATAGACTAAACGTTTTCTGTAATCTGATTTTGAAGAATGTGTAATGTCGGAATAATTTTGTAATCTTGTTTTATCGCGATGAGCGATTCAGGACGGTTTCAGGACTCAGAATGAGTGTGGGGCCGGCAGAATTCAGGCAGGTGGCCTTTCTGTCGCCACTGTGTAAGTTTGAGGGGACACCGAGAATTAAACTTCCGACGGCCAGGGTGTACAGGAGTATCCGGAAAGAAATCTGTTGCGAAATTCGCTCTCGGTTGCGTGCCTGGAGGTAAGCTGCGGATAGCGAAGACGGCTTATGGTAGTGGTATTGGTTTCGAGATTGGTGGTTAAGTAGTGGGACTGGAGGGGACTCAACCGTTCGGAACGACGTCGGAGGGGATAAAAATTATTTAAAATTCTACATTTTTTAGTAAAGTTGGTTAATTAGCGAATTATTAATTTGACAAAGAGATTCTTTACAGTAATTGTTATCCAAACGTTTAAGTTTGTAAAAAAATTAATAAAAATACACGAGTTTACAGTGAAATATTGCATGTAACATATGTAATATACAATGCGATCAACAATGGCTGCTCCGATGAAACATGTCGTTAGTAACCATTTTCCTCAACACATATGATAGTACAACGATACTAAACATAACATAACTGCAGTGCTACCATATTTGGTAATTGTTAGTAACAATCTGCAAAATAAATTAAATCACGTTTCAATTTGATTGTTGTTCTTGCATAATTTTGAATAATTGGGGCACTACTAAACATTGAATGTCAAATATCAATTTTGAGGTTGTAATGGGTATGGAGGAGCACTGTCACATACGTTGCAGCAGATGTTCCATATGAGCGGCGCCCCCTTTCCTTGTTGATCAGACAGTATAAGCTAACGAGGTCAATTGCTAAGCGATGTTTTAGAATATATAGGTTGTCTGGAATGAAGAAGTATTTCCATTAATGTTATTTAAATGCAAATAAAGTCAGTGTATCCTTTTAATCTTTTCTAATCCTACCTATCCATCTCTTTTGTTACACTTCTAGTGACGGTATAAATGTATAAGTGACTTATTACACTTGTACATTACCTCGATGCTATAATCGATGGTATGTTAGAATCCAAACAATAATGTGTAAATGTTTTTAGTAAATGTTTTGATGAATGAGCTCAGATGACCAACATCTATCCACGTTATTATATGTTACCTGGATAGATGTGTTGGATGTAGCTGGTCTGATCTCTGACCTCTCGAAACCGTAAAAAACAATTGAATTTGTATTTTAACTTGATGCACGTTAAGCATTTATCTTCATTTTGTTAGTAACCGTTACTCTAGTTGCGTCTAATATCAAATTTAGCAGCCGAGGAAGCCGGGGTCGAAGTTATTAATTTTATAATTTTTATTAGAACAGCAACGTAAATATAGAGTAATTCAATAATGTGGAAGTGCAAAGTAATACGACCCACTAGGATGCAACGGTATTCTAGATACCTAACTGGGTCACATTTAGAAAGTTATTTAACACAAACATGATTATTATGCTACTACAAATTTAACTCATTAAAACTGTAGACAAAATGTAAAAACTTTTAGTATAAACATCATAATTCCTTTGCTGTTGACATATATTGTCTTAGGTAACTGTAATAATTTATTTCTCGCAAGTTAAGCTTCCTATGCAGACGAAGGAGAGAGCAATACTACCAAGAAAATTTTATTCCCAACCACTAAAAGTGTTAGGGTCAGAGTTGCGGGTTTTTCAGATGTGTAGCAACTTTCAAAAAATGTATATATTAACGAAATCAGTGCGTCCACTTTGCATTTTTGGTATCGAGAATTTTTATAAGTAATGGTAAAAGATGACGTGTGCTTTGGTGGCTAAAGGGGTTTTGCTTTGATTCTTTTAGTCAGTCAGAGGCTGTTGATAGTCTTGGTTGAGAGCTTGGGGCAAGCGATGTAGTTTACCGCGCGCGCAAGGTATACCCACGATGCACCTGATGTTCCCTGAAGATGTGAAGGAGTTAACGTTTTTCACTACCTGTAGATCATAAATGGGACTCAAGTACTCATGGGGATTTTGTGCTGGTGTTCGTAGATTAACAGTTTCGTATCCATTGAAGGGGTAGTGTTGAAGTAAATGCTTTGCTAACTTTTTAGGAGTAATTTCACGCTTTAGGCGGACGGAATCAAATGTGCTGTTCATAGTATTTTGCATTTGGAAAAGCTTTCGCCGGATAGTCATTCACCCCATTGTACCCACATCCTGTTTAGGAATAGACGATAAATTACTGTAAATAAAGTTACTAATATATTTTGTGTATTAAACCAGGTGGATAGCTAAAAAGGCGCTTGGATTAGATTTAAATATTTCGCTAATCGTTTACGAGCATAAATTAAAAGAAGTAGTTAGTTTACCTGACGATCACTGCCTTAGTTCGTGTTTGAAGAGAGAGCTAACGGTTCAATTAGTATTTTCCGATCAATTAAAAAAGATCAATTGTACAAAAATTGCATCCTGTTGCTGTGAGCTAGGAAAGAAAACACTGAAGATCTGTGCGCATTCAAGGTAATTACTTTTCTGTTTTCGTGATTTCATTAAAAATTGTAAATACGCAGATGAATAACGATTTAATTTTGTTGCATACTGCTGTATAGATGCTCTCCAGACTAGCGGATCAATTGCCGAAGCGTCTTCACCCTGCCTTTTGTGATCTTCACGTTTAAGCTTATTGATTTTGGAATTTTGAACATGCAAGTTTTAATTACATTTATTGTTGTAATTTTAACTAAGCAAGATTGTGTATCACTTCCTTTCGGAAGATAATTTATTTGGTTTTAACTTTAAAGTAATTATACATTTTATTTATTGAATTTTTTTTTTGATTATTATAAAATATGTAATTTTAATAAACTTCAAGCGTTCATTAATTAATAAGATTTCACTTTTTTCCCCTTATTTTTTTACTAAGATTAAGATTTTTGGAAATAGTTTCATTGATGAAATTAACGTAAAGTAAAATTTGAGTAAATAATATTGGCGACCTCTACAATTGCTTTTGCAGTATGATATGTTGTGTTGATTGCGTGAGAATATTTTGAAGCTTTTACAGAAAGCACCTATCCAGAAGGCCTTTGCAGATTTACCTGATTAACGTTACGAAGGTTAAGCAAGTTTGTGTTTGTTACAAACATTGCTGTGGAGCATTGCGTGCTAATTAAACCCCTATTTTTGATTTTAAACAACTGGCACCCTTTGATCTATGGCTTTCTCTATTTGACAGCCCATACCCACCCCCGATCACTGAGTTATCTGCACCCACCCTCTTATCTGTTACATCAGATTCTGCGGCCATTTTCACCCGTGACAACGTAAACATATCTGCAATCATTTGTTCAATTGTACAATGCATACTTTGCATATAATTTTTGTCAATGTGATCTATGACAAAAGTCATCCTCAATGTATAAATTGTTTGATGCATATCTTGCAATAAACGTTGCACTCAAGTTTCCTCTTGACATGTATCCGATCGACCAAAGAATTTTTCCTCATTTCAAGACAACGATACACATATTTGCCTTCAGCACGACCAATTAATTAGACCATGATTAAAGAAGAAAGCGTATCCACCATTTCACTTATGTATCTGTCTGCCCATTTGCATCTGCATATCCAATCAGACCCTTATTATCGTTTGTTTTATTACCCAGTCTTAGTTTTAACTTTGATATCGATAGGAGATACTTCAAGACTCGTTTCAATAATGTCCAGTCAATCTAGGTTAGATTGGAAACCTTCTATGCTAGAGTACCAATGCTCACTGCAATATCGGATCCTGAATTTACTGATAAAAACAACAAATGTCCATTAAGCTTTGGTAATTGCCGATGTTTATCAATATTGATCCGGACGGTGTCTTGTAACATCCAACATCGATGAGCGTACTTACTCCTTTTGCATTATGTAGCCCAAAAGTTGTTTAATTTCTTTAATATACTTTGATTGACATAACCCTTAGTTTCTGCCATTATCTTGCGTCACCTCGATTCCTATGTATTGCTTGATTTTTCCGACATTTTCCATTTCGAATTCTCTTCACTATTTCAACTGATCTCACATGACCAGTTGAGTTGCTTGAAACTACCACATAATGTATGTAAATAGGTATGTAGCATTAAATCCTGTAGCTAGCTCTGAATAAAGACGTTGATCTACCTTACTTTGAAAGCTTTACTTCGATCAATGTTACATGAACCGTATCATTCCACGTCCTTGCTGCTTGCTTGAGCCCATAAATGCTTTTATTTAAACGAGGTACCTGATCTGAATTGGCGTTGTTGAACCTCGGTGATTCTAACGTAACTGACATCAATTCTTTAAACGTAGATTAACGAACCATCGGATCAAAAACCTCCCTGTAGGCAGTCCTGGATTTTAATGAGAATCATTGCGCAGCCAACCGTGTTTTGTAATGATAAATGCTTCGGTCGAAGTTTGTTTTTTTTAAACACCCATTTGCAACCAATTGGTTTTCGTTCAACTGAAAATCAGTTAATTCCCACGTCGCTTTTCCCTAGCAATTGTATTTCATTTCTCACAGCTGCAATCCATTTTTCTTTGTTATTACATAAAATTGGCTGTTCGTAGCTTTTAGCTTCTACTATTTATTCATTGTTCTCTTGGATACTGATGGCGTTTGTGTTATTTCCTTTAGCGCATCTACATGCACCTCCTCAAGAATAGTTCAAATTTAACGTTACGGCTTATTTGAATCCCTTTCGTGGTTGGATCAAAACATCGCAATGGCTTTAATTCATCGCCATAGCCAATGAAAACCATTTCCATCGCAGTCTGGTCTGGTTTATTTTGTTTACTCACTGGATTGTGAGCAAAACTTTGGTTCCAAACATCTTGAAATTCTTGAGGTGACTCTGGCTTCGTTCCGTTGTTTGAACGGACTTTGATTCGTATCCCTACAAATAATACGAGTTTGTATGTACACTGATGTTGACACTGCTTCGTCCTAGAATGTATTTGGTAATTTGGTATTTATCAAAATACATAGGCAATTTCAATAATCGGCCAGTAGGCAGGTTCTTCAATACCATTTTGTTGTGATGAATACGCAGCTGTGAGTAACGTTTCTTCAAGTATTCTTCAATTATTTTCCAATGTATTCACGGCCATGGTGCAATCTCATTATTTTTGGCTTCCTACCAAATTTGGTTTTTACGAGTTCAATAAACTGTTTTATTACTCTTTTTACTTCAGATTTAAGAGTTACGAACGTGAAAAATCATCAATTAAGGTTATAATGTACCTTTTCCTACTGATTGTGGTCATTTGCATTGGACTGCAAACGTCCGTGTGAATTAAATATTTTGTCGCACTAGGTATGTGTAGTCTTGCGTTGTACGAGTATTGCTGTAAATGGATGGCGTGTGAATTTATGATGTGTTGATATTGTATTAAAGTGTAGAGGTAGAATATGTATGTATATCTTGTATAAATGAAATAATATTGCATAATGGGAAGCTTCATGTTTGCTCAAGGAGAAATGTGTTGAAATTTACTGAATTTTGCGGAAGAAAATGTGGCGCGTATGTGAGACTTTCATAGAGAGTTGATTCGAGATGATTTTGTGGTTAAAAATTAATAAACCGAATTACTATTTTTCCAAATTGGGGGATGTCTATTTATTTTAGAATTTTTATGAAAGGTATTAATCACGTTTCATACTTATACGAGGGTAAATTTAAAAATATCGGGATTGCGTGTTCCTACTTTGATTTTATGAAAATAAAGATTGCGATCAATAAGTTAAAGGTTTCGAAAATTGAATTGACGTGTATATGTTTTGGGAATAAGATTTATTAAGATTACGGTGACGAATAAATTTTTTCGAGTAGGCTACAATTCTATCTTCCTCAGTTAGGTAAGATTAACTTAATAAGTCGCCTAGGGCTATTTATTTCAGAGAAATTTTAGATTGTTATTGTGCTTAGAGACTGTTTTTCTCGGATTCAATGTTCTTGTTTGGTAATTGAAAGGTATTTAAACTTAAATTTTAAACATTTTACGTCTTATATCAAACTCGCGCATTTCCTCTGCAGTTAGCTTGGAAACCTGCTTACCTTTGTAAGCTTTCACGACGCCTAGTGCGGTTTAATCATTTAACGATATACATCAGTTAATTTGCTTGCTGTTTCCTTTGAAAATGGGATTCTTGTTCATTTTCCTTTAGCGCGTCTCGCATAACTGTATGATGCCGCATGGATTATTTTTATTCCATCAACAAGACCTTTATTTGCTATATTTCAAATCGCTTCTGGATCGCGATACCCTAAAATTCTGTGCGAATTCTGAATACAATTTTCATAGTGTCCATTTAGCGTTTCGTTTTCTTTTCATTCCTTTGAACGCAACCTTATAAGTATGGTTCAGTAATTTTCGTATAGAAAGCATATTCCCTATGATATATGGTGCAAATAAAACCTTTTGGTAACTGCATCAAAAACTTCATCGCTTTTTTAGTGAATGTAACAATTATTCATTCCCATCACGTTGACGCCTTCACCATCACCAAGCTGGATGGTGCTCTTGTATGAATCCAAATATTTATTGGTAGACGACTAGCCGCATCGGACTCGAATCTAATAACGATTCGTTCCAGTTGTTGCATGCAACCCAAAAAACAAGACCATTATGTTCAGCTGAATTTACCTTTGGTGCTGTTAAGTGAATTCAATTTTGTTTTCCTCTATCTGTTTTATAATCGGCACAGTCTTTTTTATATGATTGGGCTTCTTACAGAAAAAAAAACTACCCTTTGTTTTTGTCCCTGTCAGACACCTTCAGCACTTCTTCTATTACTTCCGAACCACTGCTTGCATGAACACGACGTTCACACTTCGCTATTAACTTGTGCTGCACTAACGTCAACGTTAGTTTGTATTATCCGTGGTAGAATGCCGAATAAGAGCGCTATACTTCTCGACTCAGATAGCTCCTTATTGGTAGTATTATTCAGCATTTGATTGGTTGAGCTTTGGACATTACCATTTTTATCCAGTTTGAGCGAACAGATCATTCACACTAAATACACACGGTCACCGTCGAACAACAAACCTATGGTAGAAAATGCTTCTTTATTCTTTCGGGTTCAATCACGCTGCAAAACTTGTTCTTCTATTTGATCAGAGGTACCTTCCTCTAGAGCGGTACTCTAGCAAAGTACATATCGTAGGTTCAAATCATATTCGAGGTAAACTTTTTATTTATGCATTAGTAAAATCAATAAAAAAATTTAATTATATATTTACTATTGATCTTATTCCGTCATAATAAAACTAAAAATATTTTGAATTAGTTTATACTTGTGTGAATGCATTGCTTTTACAACACCGTACTCGGTCACCGTAAGCAGAGGAGAATGGAGTGCAGCAATCAATCAGCCCTTTCTAAAAGGACTTACGCCCGACCTTCGATCTAAAGCTAAAGCTGCGGAAAACATAGTAAAAATAAATGTAGCCCATTAGGGGTTTACAGAAGAAAGCCGTATTAAACAACGGCTTTATTGTAGAAAAAAAAATTTTCCTTAACACACAATTTGATAGTTATACTATTAATCAAAATTTATGTGGTCTGGTTCCTGATTGATTATTAACATAGGTAGTAATAGAATAACAGCCTTTGTTGTTGCTGAGATAGTACTGAGGGCGATAACTGTAAATTTATATAGATAGGTAAATAGAAAAATACGCGATTTAAGAGAATCCAGAGATAAGTATTTCAATTATGTGTAATGATCACAAAATTCATTAAAAATTAATTTATAATCAATTTTTGTTTACTTGTTTAAATCTATAACTTGAATAAAACGTTGTAATTTATTGGTTACTGTTATAAATACAGTTAGCAGTAATAAAGTATCTCCAACAACGAGTGTTATTCGAATGCAAAATTGATTTAAATCCAACACGATAGAAAAAAAGTAGTATTCTCGAAAAATGAATAAATCAAAACGCAGTTGGTATTTGCACAGTCTTTATTTCATATCTTGCGAAGTTACACAATTCAACGTTCGATACGTGAGACATAAATGAAAAAGTAGTTCAATTGTTATTATTTGAAAACGGAGGGTATCTCGTATGGTAATTGTATTATATAGGAGATTGTTCCAAGTTTTATTCGTTTCTTTATGACATGAACTATACAAGTTTTAATAATAAGTTTATTTTAAAACAATAAAAACTGAATATAAAAGTTAGATGAATTAAACAATATTATTCCTACCATCTTTATAGTAATAAAATTTTGTCGGTTTCAAAATGTTATCACATACATCAATGTACATTTATGGCGTAATAAAGTTTATAAACTAAGCTAAGGGTTTTAGTGAAAACCTCTTTTGTTATTTACGTCTATGAACAAGTTTCACTTTAAATAATGGCAACGCTTCGCGTAATTCTCTTACCTTAACTTATTGACTATAATGAAATTTATTGCGGCAAGTCCAAAAATATTAAAGGAAAGCTCTCAATTTCCATGTTTAAAGCTAACATTAGGTAATATCCTTTGAGTATGTTTATAAAGTTATTTCCAGGAAGATTTTGCTCTTTATTTTCTCAGACCTTTCTTTGTATTATACCGAAGGTAGTTATTGGTTCAATAGTACTTCTAACATAAATATACACGTTATTCATGCAAATAGTTATCCTATTTTTCTTTTGAAAATAACATCAAGCCTGTAGAGCAACTAAAAGTAAGGTAGGAGGTATTTCAGGTCT
The DNA here is from genome assembly GCA_036346205.1 of Vesta saturnalis. Classification (NCBI taxonomy): domain Eukaryota; kingdom Metazoa; phylum Arthropoda; class Insecta; order Coleoptera; family Lampyridae; genus Vesta; species Vesta saturnalis. The sequence goes on from JARFJB010002187.1 coordinate 1,145,392, forward strand.
AGTTTGGATAATGGCAGGGTGTTTTAATGAAAAACCCTAAGAAGTCTGTCGGCTAAGTGGTGTGTTACAAAGACGACCTTGGTGGATGTTCACGTTCACTACTACACTAATGTTTTTGCAGCACGATTACACTATTTCACTAAAATTGTTCTAATACTGCTACTTAAATAAAACGAAGTAAGTCCATTCAAAGAAAGCAAAACAGGAATTATATTAAAATAAAGAGTAAAAAGACGTGCGGTTAACCCTAAGTTTCAAACAAACTAGAAGAAATAACTAACCTAATTGAACAATAATAATAAACACTAATCGACTATATATATATATATATATATATATATATATATATATATATATATATATGGTGGTGATGTTTCTGACTCATGTCAGTACAAAAACGACGTTTCGGCAAAGTCTCATTTGCCATTTTCAAGTTTTCTCCTTTTCCAACTGATTTGTTCGGCTCCGTGTTACTCGAACCGAACTGAGGTCCTGCTGTCCTGTCTCCTGTTTATATTATATGTTGTGTACTTTCACTGCTTTCACTGCTTTCACTGTTTTCCCTGCTTTAACTTTCCCTTCTTTCTCTTTCTCGGTGTTGGATGGTGCTGCTGTGCACGATGTTGGTATGGATGGTTCTGGTTCGGGTGATCGTTTCCTTGTGTGACGATGTTCTGCTAGTGTTATCTTCCATGTATTAGGCAGTTTTTGGGAATCGTCTCGTGTGTTCACGTTTTTCAATCTCGATCGCCTCTCGAATAGTTCTTTTTGCCGCATGAGTAATGCTGGCTATCATCTTTGTGTTTTCAAAAGCGATGTTGTGTGATGTTCTACTGGCGTGTTGGGTTAACGATGATAGCTACAAGTATGTATCAAATAAATTGGAAAACAATTCAAACGAATATTGGTAGTTTGTCAAACACGAGACAAAACAGATGCCACGAAAAAAATAAATGTTTTTCCCATGCAACGAAGCAAAGCCTACTCATATCATTTGAAACAACAAAATGATAAAAATACGAAAAGTAACTCTTTATTCTACTTCCGTCTCTAAACAAATTGGATAAATCAGAATATACAGGAACTAACGTGCCGCGTAAAATTGTATTTCTCTGTCATTTTATCAGAGGTTAGGAAACACCCTGTTCCGGGTGCTACATCTCATGTGTTGGCGAGGTTCCTAAAAGATCCTTAATTATCTTGACGACGTTTCGATAAAATATTATTTGTCATCTTCAGTTAACCAATAACTCGATCCGAATAACGAGGAGTAGAGCCAAGTTATAGGTGACCTGAATATGAGAAATAGGAATTTATCGAAACCTCGTTAAGACAATTGTGTTCTATTAAGGTTCTCATCAACACACGAGGTGGAGGATCCGCAAAACGTGGAAGCTGAAACATATGGAAAAACTAGTGGGTATCTAAAATATAACATATATATATATATATATATATATATATATATATATATATATATATATATATATAATGAAGTGATTGTAGACAGACAATTAAATAAAATATGATTACAAATAGAATAGGAATAAATGTGTAGCGTAAATGTCGAGAGTGCACCAGGTCCCGATCTGCATACTACTAGTGTTAAGCTTCATTGTCCACAGCCGAGCCGCCTCCCTCAGCGAATCCTGGCGCAGACGCCCGTCAAGCTAATCACCACCCATGAATCGTACCGGACACAGTGACAATATCCACTTACTTCGTAAGTCCTTTAGGCGGTGGTTTACTGTCTCCGGTCGACTGGTTTTTTTTTTCGTCTCTCGGAAGTAATAACTCAGTTTTTACACGAGAAGGCGAAAACTGCAGTATTTTTCTCTGCATTGTCTGCGGCTCGGTTACTTGGGTAGCTGTATGTCTGGCCGGAAGTGCGAGATTGAGAACTCTGCCGATGATGGTGTAGCGAGACTTGACGCTGTTGGAGCTGCAGGTGGCGGTAATGATTTTTTACGGCATTACGATATGTTGGATGGATGTTAGAAACGTAGCAGTTTCACCTATGATCCTAGCAACGGGTTCGAATCGTGCTGTGGAGCTGCGCATTTGACAAATGTCGGTGATCCTAGAACCTGGCCCTTAAAGGGTCAGTGAGCGTAACTTTTAGGTCAAAGTACGTCGGTTTATACGGATTCCAATCTTTCCACTCCCTCGTGGATGTACCCCGAAATTGACGTTCCGCGATCTGCAGTTGAAGTCCTTCCGCAACGTTGTCGGATCGAAAGTGTTATTTCATACGCTCGAAGGAGGCTGCAGCACGATTACCCAATTCAACTAAGATTGTTCTCACACTACTACTTAAATAAAACGAAGTACGTTAATTAAAAAAGAACGGGAGTAATATATTAAAATAAAGCGTAAAAATGCATGATAACCTAACCTAACTAAATTACAAACGACAAACGCCTACCGTAACTGAACAATATTACCTTTGAAGCGATACATACTAGTATTACTATCAGCTCACTATAGAATTTGCGCCTCCGCGTTCGGAGACGATAACGTTCGTCAGTAACTTTGACATTGGGACCTTCCAGTACACAAAAAACAAAGTTGCAGCTAGAAGTGTCAACGTATCTTCCGCACTCCCGAATCGGTTTTTTAGTTCCGATGTACATCCTTGGCGCTAGTGTTGTGATTTTGTGGTACCATGGGTACGTAAACGCCTCCGAATATATGAGTTGAGATTTCGCCATAGCGGAGTTACGTTTGAGCCTCCGAAAATCGGCAACATTGCATTGCAAGCTTTACACATAAGAAATATAAGACACTCAAGTTTCGTTTTTCTGTTTTTAAGCATTTATTGCATGTTTTATATGCCACACAAGATATAATTGCTGTTCGTTAGAATATCACGTGTTATGAAACAATGATGATGGTCTAATAACTTTATACCATGCTGTAATCCCAAGTTATATTTACTATAAGCTCGATTAACATCTAAATGACGCAATACCAATTTCTTGGCTATCGGTACCTTAATTTAAGTTTTGAATTTGTGTTATTATTGGTAAATATATTTACATTACATTAGTATCTTTAAGCATCTCTTTTTTGTTTCAATAATTAAATTTTGGTATATATCGATATTTTCTTTTTAGTCTACATAATTACGAGTACATGTATATACTTTAGACGCATAAGTTTATTTAATTTATTTAATAGGGAACAAAGAAAGGTAACAAGGGGACGCCCCTACATTGAGGGAAACTGCTTGTGTTAAGGAAAAGCCCTTATTTTAATGAATTTCCCTTCATTGCAAAAGCGTGCTGCATGACGTCACGAAAAAATGCATAAAATGGCACACAATGCAACGTCGTCGTCTCGAATTATAACTGGGCACACCTTTGTTTATGGTCAATAACGCCTGCTGTGTACATATATTATGCTTTCGTTGTCGAATATCCGCCGCTTTCGTAGCCTGCTTTTGTAGTTGACCTACATTTCTCTTATTGCATGTGGAAGATTTTATGGAAATCATCTTACTTTCATATATGGTCTATATTTGTATGTTGAAGACAAATGAAAATTACAGTACCTTACCTTACCTTTATATCACAGTCCAAATCAATATGCGACAAGAAAAAAATTTAGCTAAAATGAACATGAATATGAAGAAAGTGTATACTGTTACACAGAATACCACAGTTGCCCTTTCAAGAACCCAACGTAGCACAATGTAATGGGATGTAATTTAAACTGCAATTGTTTATTTTTTTTTAAATTGCGCAGTAGGATAATTACTATGAGTAGTTGTGGTATTGGATTTAATAAACGATATTAAGTTAGACTCCACTAGTTTAATTACTCACGAGGTGTAAAGAACCAGTCTACAATCGGTAAAGTGACTGTCTACCACTTGCATTCCCAACACATTTAGTCTTAAATAATCCCAGATTAAATAACCACCCGTCCTTATCTTATACGAGGAGCGGGTACTATTTTTTGTCCTAACTAGACCAAGGAGGCAAAGCGGAAAGAACCAAACCATATCAGAATCCGATTGTATCAGATTTTGGTCTAACTACCTTAATAGGAATGGTTAGCCCAATCCCTATTTTACACGTTTGCACTTCCTTACACCTGAATTCGTACTAATTATTTCCAACTCAAAACTCATACCTTTATTAATGAGTCCCAGGTACAATTAACCCGCATTTCTAATCAGTCACAACCCAAAACTCGTAATAAACTTTCCAATCAGTACCAGAGATAAATATAAAATTACAATTAACTCGCATTTGTAAATATTTATTTGCAAGTACCCAACATTTATCATCTCTTCTCTAATTAGCACTAGATCTAATTGTAAAAGCATAATTAACCAGCATTTGTAATAATTTACAACCCAAAGCTCATAAAGAGTAAAATAAACACGCTTTTATGATCGTTTATTTCTCTGACTTCCAGCACATGCAATTACAAATTTTTAATGAAAACCCGGTATTATTATATAAACTTAATTAATCCGTATTCATAGTTATTTAGTCGTTGTAATCATTAAACTCCCACTTATCTCAGTCACTCCATTTTTTTTAATTTAATGTTAAATTAATAAAAAGGCATATCCAATAGTAAAACAATCACACTGCAACACCCACTATACCCCAATCAACCCGCAGGAATACCCTAGCTTGAAAATTTGTAAACATTGCGATCTACACGTGGTATATTAAAATTTTCTACAACATAAACTGATACACAACCTATAGGAGATCGGCATGTTCAGACATTTAAATCTATACAGCTGAATTATCCAACACTAAAGGGTCCTAAACCCGCGTAAGTTGAATACCAATTATAATAAGTGTAAGAGTAACTTTACAGCCATAAGCAAAGCTTGGGGAAGGTGCTGCTTGATATGTCACTGTTTCACGATTTTGGAAGAATTTCGGGTAACTTTTGTGTTGAACAAGATGCAATATTGACAATGCAATTTAATGTAGTACAAAATCTAAAAAAGTGAGTAATAAATTAAAGTTAACAATAACAAACCAAATTGACAACTCAACAAAGATGTACACAATGTTTTAGTCACACAAACAACTAAACTAGACCAAAATGTTTCAGATAATTTACACAAGCAGTATCAAATATATAGGATCTATATGAGAATAGTAGCGGTCTGCTGTTATTTATCAGGTCACTACCTCAATCGATTAATACACGTAAGTTTCACTAACCTGTTATTGCGATATATTTGGTTACTTGTATTATTTTGGTCATAAGCAATATCCCATCATACGTGTAGGCAACCAACATCCCACTTCGCCAATGCGACCCAAAAATGTTTGACTGGAGAAGGGATAGTCGGTCTTGCGTATTCAGTAATGTGTAAAGGTTGTAAAGTGCGCTTGAACGCCCTGTGTATATACGTATTTTTTTTCGTTTTTTTCGTATTTACTCAATTCTCGCTTTCACGGTAACGAAACTTGTTGTTTTTAGGTATTCACAAAGTAAAAGTAAGACTGAAATATTGTACTGATAGTTTTGTAGTGGTTTTCGAATGAACATTTTCGTATTGAAACTTAACATGGATTTCTGAAGTTTTTTTCATGGATTAATTAATTGGAAATAGGAAATTTTAAAGTTGAGCCTAAATTATTTTTCCTGTAAATTTTTATAAAAAGGTTTAAAAATAAAATGTAGATGTTGATAAGAAATGTTCGAATTTAAATTGAAGGATGAGTTTACCCTTGGAGTTGTTTGGTTAAAATTATGTGCTATTGATGTCACTTTTACCTAATGCGTCTTAAAGATTGACACCGTATTTCTGTCAGGATACAGTACTTCAGTCCGTTGGTGTTAATTAATCATCTTTGCTGTTAATGTAATATTTTTCTGAGCTACCATTTGTAGTCTGTAAATGTTCAGTACTCATGCCCTTAAACTTGATATAACGAGTTAGAAACAGGATGCAGCGCTAAACGTTTTTTTCGTGCGAATGTTCCCACACAACCAAAGTTAATCCTAAGTATCCCCATAGTAACCATACTCAATGCAGAAGAGTCAATCTTCTACAAATATCTTTTATTGCCCATCATGCACACCCAAAGGTTAGCTTAAAATGACATGTTTGTTTGCATTGACAGTTGCCTTTTGATTATTTTTTTTTGTTAAATAATGCATTCATTTCGTATTGTGTGTGTGTGTGTGTCGCTATTTTAAATCTGATTTTAAATTACTGTTTTTTTATGAGTTAAGAAAGATAACATAACTGGAAAGCTTAAGATTTATAATTTAATGATAACATAATCCTGTAATTTAGTTCTTGAAAGTTGTGTTATGATATAAGTGCATATGGATCAGAATAAATAAATGGTGTGAATTATTTACATTAATAAATTACATTATAACAAAGAAAGTAATATATCGGTATTACGTTCTTTGATTACAATATTAATTTCACTAAATGAAGTGTTAAACAGTATTTTGTACCAAACAAATTTCAAACTGATTTCAATAAACTGCATCGCATGACTAGCTGTCCATCTTTACATTTTTTCCACTTTTTTCATAAATACACAAATATTATTATTTGCAGAGTATATACTAAAGTAAGCATTTAACCCAACGTCAAGGTACATGCATATTGTCATATACACAATGGTATACTACCACAGCCTAATCTACATAATGACAATAACAATAATATAAACAGAACTGAAATTGAGAATGACTCATTAACTTAACAAATTGTTTAAATTTGCTTTATATTATTATATTTTCAAGATCATTACATTTAATACTTTTTTCTACTGCTATACGTAACACACGAATAACGAAACACTCTACTATATGTGTAAATTCTCCATTACGTAATACGGTTACGTAATGAAAATTAGAACTGTTATGTATATATATATATATATATATATATATATATATATATATATATATATATATATAAGTTGTTATAGTGGCACCCAGTTTTACACTGACCTTATCTGACAACTCAACATTTTCACACCTTGACATCTTTTAGTTTCGGTTATACAGGGTAAGTTCAAGCCTTTGGTGCTATAGGGCGCTTATTTATATACATTTGTATGTAGGTAATTTAAAGATTGTGAAGGTGGTACCCTATGACTTCTGTTACTAGTGACATCCGACACTTGGCAACATTGCAAATTCTAATGATAGAGTTCACTGCTGTGGTAATTGTGTCCGATTATGAACTTTTACAGCAAGGATTTCAAACTTGTACCAAGTGCCATGTAGTTATATCAATATTCGAAATTAAATTATTCTTAATTATTACCTAAATTATTCATAGTTACTTAAGAAAAATTAATTTTAAGGAAATTTCCATCATGACGCACTTTGTAATTTTCTTAAATAGCTATTATTTGGCATTCATTTTTAATATATAATCTAATTCAATTTTATGATTTTTCTTCGGTTAGGATTGAAATAAATGTACTCATACAATCGTTGCTATAGGAGGTTGTTTGTTTAGTTGCGAATTACATAATACTTATAGAATCCAATACCTCATGTGACCTTTTTACATAACATAATTATTGTATTTTATTTATTATAATTTATTAATACAGAACTAAGTGTAGTGTGGTTTTCACTCCAATGGAAACATTTAACTGAAACAATAAACAAAATAATAAATGGGGAAATCTGCGGACAGGGCCATTAGGCAGGTGCGCCGAGAGGGAAGTGCAAGAGGGTGAGTTTGCAACCACCTGCTATGAAAGAAAATTCCTAATGTTATATCTACCTATAATAATTATAAGGGTGCACTATTATATCTTATACCGTATTAGCTAATAGCATAATGTGCATAAGCCCTAACAACTATTAGTTTGGATGATACCTACTTCTAAACAAATAAGCATAGATTTATGTTTTTCTGAGGGAAAATATTAGTTTTAACAATACTCTATCTTACTTATAATAAGTTGTTAAAATGACTGCCACCATAACGCTTCATTAGTGAAGAAAAGAATTAGTGTGTTAATGTTTTGACAACTAAATGTTCGAACACTGCTGTGTATTATTTTTTTTGTTTTTATTTCGGCCATGGTTGTGATCAGCTTTGTAGAAGAGACAGATTTTTAAGATCTAAGTAGGATATTTTCGATATATTTAACTGAAAATCTAGAAATTAAGGTTGAGAGAATTTCGCTAACCCTTTTCACGTTTGATGTTATAACATTCCAATTCCATATTTAACGTTACAAATCGAGTGTTGGTTTAGTACAATTGCATGATGGCCAGAGACTTATTTCTCAAATTTTGAGCGATACGCCATGAAGCTCTGCTTTGTTGAACAATAAAATTCCCATGGGAACTTAAACTTTCTAACATTGATATCAAGTCTTGTTTCCAACAAGTTCTAATAAATTTGAACACTATTTATGCTGATTATAGATATCAACGTTTGTAAATGACTTTTTATAATCATTTCTATACGTACATAAGCAAAAAAATGATATACAGGGTGTAAATGGTGATTCGGAACTAGGAAAAATAATATTGGAAATTTTACAAAGGATCAACTATACAATTGGTCAGTGTCAAAATGACATTAAAGGCAACTTTGATAAATTTTGTCAGTAAATGGTCAACGGAAGAGTAATTTAAAACGTAAAGATTCTAGTTCTGCATTACCATTTACATCCTGTATAAGTCACACATAAGGTTTCATCGTTTATGTATTTAATTTGACATCTGTTAATCTTAACCTATAAATTCTATATATGGTTAAGTTTTTATGAATTTACTGAAGCGATTACAAAAAATAATATGGAGTACGCTTGCGCTGTATCACTTTTCAGGTCGACCTTTTTATAGCCCTTCGCTTCCGCGTAGTGCTCTAAACACGGTCTCGGACCAGTAAAGTAATATGAGAGCACACTTGTATCGAAAATAGTTATTTCGATATGTACCCATAACCATTCTTTCTCCAGAAAATTTTACAGTGAATTTTTAAGGCAGGTTTTTTGAAACCCTACTTGTTGAGAATTTACCATCTATTTTAAAAAATACCATTGCACAGGTTAAACGTAGAATCTAGATTCACCATTAAATATAGGTTTTTGTAAATAAATGTTACTTTAATTGATGTGCTTTCGTATCCAGCATGTCTTTTCTTTGGTATAGTCCGAGCTTTTTCCTTTTTAAAAGTTTGCTAACAGCAGTTTTTTTATAAATTAAGTATTCCGAATAGTTTTCGTAATGTTTTAATGGTAGTTATAAAATCATCTCTTACAAATTTCAAGATATTGGTGTCCTCAAAATTATCACATGTAATAACCACTAGTGCGTCCAAAATTATCGATAATCCGGGAAAAAGCGGTGTTGCCTGGAAACTGTATGAGTTGGTTTTCTTTGTTGGTTAAAAGTTAAAAGAGCCCGACTAAAAAAATAAACAAGAATCAAGTTACACAAATATTAATTAAAAAGAAACTAGCGTCCGAACTATTTGTTGTTAGTTCGTACATGCAAACAGAACTCCCTAAAAGTAGGTAATCTTGCCGGCGCCCATGTATTAATAACACAATGCGTACGGCTTGGCACCGAGCTGGTAGCGTAGTGGTGACACGACCTGCTTAGCATTCGGGAGGTAATGGGTTCGATTCGTTACCGTCTACCTCTACGTTTTTTAGGGGTTTTTCATACATGTAGCAGCATGGTCACTGCATAAATGCACACCATGTATGGCTACTTGTCCGAATGCTGGTAATATTTTCCCTCAAAACCCTAATTTCGTTCCTTCCGATCCTATCCTGACCACACCCATCCTTAATCCCACCATACATATATACCATGATTGTAGCTGAAGGAATTCCAAAAGCTCGAGAGCCGCCTCCTTGGAGGAATGAAATACGTGATCTTTTCTTTTTCTACGGCTTCGCTGAGCACTACAGAAGAAATTGCGCAATCTTATTCAGCAAAGGTAACCTCAGCTTTAGGAGAGCAACGTCATCATCAGTTTTCATTTTAATAAAACTGAAATGAACATGGGTGCAAGAAGTAAACGAATTTTAGGTTTACTAGGTATTAAAGGTAAGTACTTTTTATTACTTAAATATTTTATTTTCAATTAAGAACTTCTGAATAAGCACTTAACGAAAGAAGAGGGAATCAGGTATCCTATTGTATTCAATGAGTTTATGTGTCGTCAAAATCGTAAAATTAGAAGTTATTTCAACTTACTCTTATCTATTTTATGATGTGATTTTTTCATAAGTTAATTTAGTTGTACGTAATGCAAGAAGTGTTTGTCAATTTTAGGTGGAAGTAGTGCTGAACCGGAAAATAAATCTGACAGTGATGAAGATCCCTATGCTACTGATAGCTGCACGGATTATACTGCGTCAACTGATTGTGGATCATCTACGGATGAATTTGATAAGGTGGTAAATATAATTAATTTTACGCAAGTGTGATTTGAGTATCTGCATTATTTGGTAACATGTAAATTGTGAATTATTTAAAAACTTTCAACATACATACGGTAAATGATTGCCTCGTATGGGACTCGAACACACGACCACTATTTATCTAGAGTACGGCTCTTAACCATCTGAGCTATCGAGGGAACTAGTTCCACTCGATACAATCCTAAACTGTACGTACCTTATAAGTTTGATGTTATATAATTCATATATATTTATGTAACCAGTCACTTCTGTGTCCTGTAAGCTTGAATTTTCCAAGTCAATTTATCTTTGATATTTCGATTTAAATGATAGTACATTATTTAACTTTATTTAAGAAAACAAGTGAATGTTATGTACACCATTTAATTCGAATTTACACGAGCTATTTTAAATACGGGGTGGCCCATTATCTTTTTTATAAATAAAACAGTTTTTGTTAAAAAATTGCAGTTTATGATTTTAGCGTTAAATTAAATGAATAAAATTAAACCATTGGCAAAATGAATACTTATTATATAACTTTGGTTAAGTTATAAGCAATTTGAAGCAAGTCATGACCATCTTGGATGACACAAAAAAAATCAATTAAGAAAATTAAAATGGATTCCAAATTGAAATTTGACAATTGACTTGTACATATTTGAAGCCGCAGAGTCCAAAAATGCAAAATATACAGAATACACTTTTTTCAAAACTCTACCTTGTAAGATTTTAGAAAAGACATCCACCTTGCGCAAGGCAGTAACCCAATCTGTGCTAAAATTCAGTTCGGGTGTTTTCTAACTTCTTGGGTGATGCTGTTTAAAGAGTCTGTAATTTTGACACGAGGTTAGTCCAAATTTTTAACACGTTCACGCCTGTGCCCATAAATTTGCTGGGATACGTATCCTCAAACAAAAACGTCGTTCGGCGCGGTACCAGGTGGACGAAGAGGATATTTAATAGTACCTTTTACACTAATCTGGTGTATCAACAGTTCTAAATATTTGTCCGCATTCAAGTTTCCGTTGATAAAAAATTACGTTATACAGGGTATTACAAAAGTTATTGTCAATTTGTACACGAAAATCATTCCCACGTCAACGTCCTGTATACCCTAGACAGATCAATCTAACAAGAATTTTTCCACGCATAACTTTTGACATTGGTACAGTGTTACGAGAAAGTGCTATTTCTTTATTATTGCACCAATTGAATATAGAGCGAACCAAAACTCGAACACATGATTTTGTCAATTTTTCAAATGAATCACCCTGTATTTTATTTTAAAAAGTGATAATACACTTCATGTTTGTTTATTTTCATTAAGCACTCTATTGCTAAAATCGTAAATTTCTAAGATATTTTCAATTTATAAAATTAATTAATTTCATAATAAATGTTCAAATTGTCCACCGAAAACATCAATACAGCATTGCAGTCGATCTTCAAATTCTCGACGGGCATTTCTTAACATTTCTACATTAATACTCTGGAATTCTTCTCGTATTCTATTCTTCATATCATCTTGTGTGCTTGGAGGTATTTGATACACACGGTTTTTCACATAACCGCACTTAAAGAAATCAATTTTACTTAACTCTGGTAAACGAGCTGGCCATGCAATGGGTCCTCCTCCCCCACCCATCTTTCAGGAAAATGGGTATTAAGGTGATTATGAATTAATCTAGTATTATGTATCGGAGTTCCATCGTGTGACAACCACATCCTTTGACGAATGTTAAGAGGAACGTTTGCTAACAGTAATGGTAAATGATTTTCTAAAAAATTCAAATAAACCTGACCATTCACTGTTCCATTGAACAAATATGGTCCAATTACGTGATCTCCACCTATACCACCCCAAACATTCAAAGACCACCTAGTTTGACTATGAGTTGCTATAAGATGGGAAGTACTTGTCGAAGAATAATGGAAATTATGTCTATTCGCAGTTCCATATTTATGAAACGTGGCTTCGTCTCCAAAGAGGACAAAATCAAAGAAATCCGCCTGTATGTGAATTTTTTGTTGAGCCCATTCACAAAAAGCAACCCTTCTGGGATAGTCATCTCCGATTAACTCTTGATGCTACTGGATATGGTATGGATGCATCTTATTTTTGCACAGTATTCTTCCGACGGACCCGTCACTAATATCATGCTAACGCGAGATTTCACGTGTACAACTAACATGTGTAACAACCTTTTTTTGTGGTTGTACAAAAAAAATACGTTAATCTAAAATCATTAATTTATTTGGCATAATATTAGAAAAGTTTTAATTATTATTATGTGGAATTGAAAACTGGCAACTTAAATTGCATTTTCTAGAACAAATCTTTTGGGTGTAATATTACATAAATAGTTTTAGTTCCCTTTCTTAAAAAATTGGATTTATATTATTGTATTCGCGCAAGCGTGAATATTATATATACTTGAGTTATTCAGAAAGCTTTTGGTAATTCAGTTAATGCTGACTGTTAACAGCAATAAGAATGATTTTTACTTAATTTTTTATATAGTGTGCCATCATATTTTGATGGTAAGTTTGTTTTTTCTCATTATATTTTAGCTAAAGCCTTTGCTTTTTAGGCACATTATTTTTTTTACAACATTATTACATTATGTTTTACCACATTATTTTTTTTGTTAATTACTCACTTTTAAGTACGCCTCTTTTTATTCATTGAACTTGTATTCGTAATAATCTTTAATGGGAAGAATACAATACGTATTGGATTGAAAATTTCTACAAACACATAGTTAATCGAGTTATTACAAGACTCGCAAGGATGTTGTGAAACGCTATCTTACTAGTTGACATTTCCGTATCCAAAATGAACACTGGAACCATTATACAGAGGTATTTATATAGTAGTGAATTTTTTAGTTTTTAAGCTTAGCTTTAAAAACCTTTTTTTCTTCCTCTCCTTATTATCCATAAATTTGGTAATAAACTTTATTGCATATTGTTATTTTTTTGTTATTATTAGAAAGCATTTAATGTTCATTAAATAGGTTTTGTTATTCCTGTCAAAGATAACATGGTGCCCGAGAATTCATTTAATTATATTTTATAATTTTTTTACATTGCATTTTAGTAATTAAAAAATGAAAATAACTAAACAGGTGAGAAACCAGACGCATTTCAGGTAGGTTAATCAAGAGCTAAATTAGAACCCTCCCTATCTCAATCTACTGATGAGCCAGCGGCACATTATCAATTAAATTGTGCTTATTATTACAATTTAATTTTTATTATACTTTGGCTTAAGTTAAAGCATTGCTACACATGTAGATTATACTGTTAAGTACAGGTTTTGTAATTTCCTTTTTTCATAAAGTACTGAACCTGTACGATTAAAACGATCAACTAACCTTTCCAACGTTAAAGTGTTTAAAATTTATAAAAACTGCACAACCTCAAAGAAGTTCGTTAAATGGCAAGCTACTAATTATTACTGAATAACATCTATCTGTCATTTGTTCACGGCTAACTTGTTATAATAGAAATTGTTAAAAAATCTCTTTCTGTTATTAAACTGAGAATATAATTCACATGTCACATGGTACATTTTTGATTTCTTTCATTGCTTAAAATAAAAAGCAAGATCGCAGAATAGGCTATCAAATTGGTGAAAAGTTTATCACCGTATGTTTACTGTCACATGATTTTAATGAATAAAATAGTTTACTGTCAAAGTGACAAAAAGTTTCAAAGAAATAGATAATTGTACTGATTATCTTTCAACTGTAATATTTACTATCAAAGTGACAGATCGTTCAAAATTGTAAACTTTAAAAAATATATTTTCTATTAACGTTCATTGTATACTATTTACCAAATATAACACGTGTTATGATTAATAGGCGATGATACCACTCGTTAAAACCTGTAGAAAATTGAACTCGTGCTTAGCACTCGTTCAATTTTGATTGGTTTTAACTCGAGCTGTCACCGATGATAATCATAACGCTAGTTATATTATCCCCTAAAATATCTCAGAAATTAACGATTTTAGCTATAGGGGCGCTTAATAAAATGGAAGAACATACAGTGAATTTTCACTGTTTAAAATAAACTACAGGGCAATTAAATATACGTATAGGTACGCAACGCAATGTATATTTAGGTAGAGTATAAGAATTAGTTAGTCTTTTCCATTATCTCTTGTTTCCATTAATTATTTCCAAATCTGTTTTGACGTAAAAAGAAATGCCGTTAAATTTTCAAATCAAACAGGTGAGATGCAAACAGTAATTAATGGGCAACGACGACGATAATGCATGAATGCATCGAAAACAGGTTTCTAGAAAAAATCTGTTCTTAAAATTTCAGGTAACCTTTTGCAGGTAAGTACAGTTTTAGATAGACATTGAATGGTACCTCCATACGGTCATTTATATACTTCGTCTATTGCAGTGTGTGTAATCAATTTCAAGTTATCACATTTAAACTTAATTAAACAGGGTAACTATTTTTTTAATATACAGGGTCGGGCAAAATGAGCGGAACACCTGACTTATGGCTTAATTATGACTTGTACGAAAATTTGACCCAAATAACATTTTTTTTGTATATTTTTGTACTATTTGGTGCTGTTTGTCGTTTTCAGTTTATCTAATATTATTTAAGATATGACGTCATCGGATAATATTTTAATTGCATCACCCTGTATTTATGTTTTCTTTTAGTAGATACGATTTTTCTGAATTCAATAATACCAGGTTTAGTGGGTCCATGACTTACGGTTCTAAAGAAAAAAATTAAATTTGATGGTTAGTTTTTATTTAAAATAAAGTTAAAGATAATTGAAAATTTCACATTTAGTTACGGCTGCCTGACAGTATCCTAATCTGTCAACAAATGACCTTAGCGAATTTTGGAGAGTTTCAGGCGTTATATTTGGAACCGCCACTCTGATTCGATCTTCTAATTCTTATAGAGATTGAGGTAGATCCTTATAAACTACTGACTTCAAATGACCGCAAAGAAAAAAATCCAGTGGAGATAAATCCGGTGACCTCGCCGGCCATTCAATGTATCCTCTTCGGTCTACCAATTTCTGCAGAAATACTGTGTTCAGGTATTCCCTAACCCTAGCGGCGTAATGAGGTGGAGCACCATCTTGCTGGATCCAAATTTCTTCTGATAATTGTAATTGATGAGCACGATTGGGAAACAAACGAATTAATTCTCAAACTATCTAATTTCGTAAAAAAGTTGTAAATATCGATCACCATTTAACGTTTGTCTCATAAAAAAAGTCCAATTATTTTCCTTGAACTATTCCACTCCAAACGTTCAGCTTATGTGGATATTGTGTGTGACCCTCTTCCATCCAGTGTGGATTGCTATCTGACCAATACCGGTAATTATGCCGATTTACGAAACCGTTAAGGCAAAAGTTGATTCATCGGAAAACACAATGTTGTTCATAAACATATTATTCACATTAATAACATTCATCATTTCTTCGCAAAATTGCATTCGTTTAACAGGATCATCTTCATTTAACTCTTGGTGTAATTTCACTTTATAAGGATGAAATTTATTTCTTTTCAGTATCCTCCTTACAAATCTCTCACTAATATCGTTATTTAATGCAAGTGTTGATATTGAAGTTTTAAGTTCCTCATATAACACTTAGAATTACATTAATAATAATAATAATCATCGATAGGGTTATTCTTTCACGTTCACTTAGTTCAGACATGATGCCTATTTATTTAAAATAATTTGTAAATGCTACAAATTAATGTCACAAAACAACTAAAACAAACTGATATTTATCTAATTGTGTTTTTGGAATTTACTGGTTTACAATTACAGAAATTACAATTTAATTTGATTTGACATTGCTGTCAACAATCTACATTCGCACTCGAAAGTAGGTATTACTTTATTGTATGGTTAAAATCTTAATTAAACTCTCGATTTGAGTCGAAAAAGGCACTCTAACTTTTGCTATAGAAGAAATGTAGCTTTAAATACATTGTTGCTTGATGAGGAGCATTGATCATTAATTTAAATTTGTTTTATTGAACATCGCAAACTAAATTCTATATTTTTATAGCAGATATGGTTTAAGCCAATAAAATGCTCAATAAAATACCACTTCTATTTAAAGTAGTTAACTATGTGTTGTTATAAAGAAAATACAAACTGCATACCTAGTTATAGAAAACCTTAAAACAACCAATTACTATAGTTTGTAAGTGCGTGCAGTTTCATAAATAGAAAAAAGGTATTTCACAATATGAACAGCAACCAAAGTGTGGATTAAAAAATCAGACGAGCGATTAAACAAACACCACTGTCTCGAGTGGTTCCAGAGTTTAGAAGCATAATAGTTTTATTTAAATGCATACTCGCTTTTCATTAGTGTATAGAAGTTCATCCCTCCTGGTTGTTTCTTGCGAAGTTTCGGACACTTGGTGTCAGCTAACGAACATTTCACGAAAGGATCGGTTTTGCATCTCATTAGTGAAATATTAAAAGCAAATACGCGGATTAACGTTTTCGAATAAAAATTAGATAAAATAGATTTGTAAATAGATACTTTTAAATCATAAAAAAAATAAATCCACAGAATTAGTTTAAGATTGTGTAAATAATATCGTGCGTGTCGCTTTGGTGTGACTGTAAATTTCACAACGACACAGTTAATCAATTACGCATACATCGTAAGGCACTTGCTACTTGGTGGATTGCTGCATTTGATTGCCGTAAAGGTTATTAAAAATCTCGTTAATGAGGGCATCATCAGAGAGGCCGTTCAAGTTCAAAAATACTTCAAGAAGGTAAATTAACATTGTACTTTTATGTTGAAGGTGTTATTTTATAAGTGTTCGCATTTTATTGAAATTGTTTGACGATAACACAGATAAACGTAGCCTTTTTTTTTGTCAATTGAGGTGTTGCTCCATTCACGTATTTTAAATTAAGGTTGACGAACTAGTTTTATTTGCGTTTTTTTTTTAGGATTTTTTTTGTTTAATTACATGTTAATACATTGTTGTGTGTTACTTTATTTATTTCATACCAATACGTTATAAACAAGTAAACGCTTAGTTACCGTAACTGTACACATGTTCATAACGCCCTAGGGAGTTATTTATTTATTTAATCTAAAGTCCATTTGTACCGTTTAGCTGTTGGACTGCACTGTACTGTCTTTAGATAACTTCCTTGCTTCCTCCCATGTAATTCCTCTGTTTTCAGCTATTTGTCGGACTTGTTCTTCCCAGCGTATTCTCGGTCATCCTACTTTGTTCTTTGTACTTTGTCCTTGCGTTCTTGCTTCATACGGTTGTTTAGTTTTTCTTTCGTCGTTCATTCTAACTACGTGTCCCGGCCACCTTAATTGTTCTTCTTCTAGTATCTTCTCTATTGGATTTATTTTCAGCTCTTCTACTATTGCCGAGTTCCTCATTTTGTCTTCCCTAGGGATTTTTCTTAGGAATCTCATTTCTGTCGCCTTTATACGGCTTTTATTTCTTTTCGTTAAAACCCAGGATTCACTTACGTATATTAGGGAAGGTCTTATAGCTTTTTGGTAAACTTGCGTTTTAATTTCTTTTGTTATCTCTTTTTTTCCAAAGAATGTGTTCCTAAGGTAATTGTAGAGTCTGCCTACTTTACTTATTCTCTCTGTTAATTCTCTTTCTACCTTTCCGTTACTTTCTGTTACTGTTCTCAAATTTTATAGCTTGTTACTCGTACTAACGTTTGACCCTGTAATTCTATCTTATGTTCCTTTTCTTGGTTAGCCATTCTCATTGTCTTTGTCTCTCAACGCACTATTTGCAACTTTCGATAATACGACTAACCAACTTCAGTATTTTAAAATTAAAAATCACGCACACGGCACTCTGGCCCACTGAGCTAGTCCTGTGACAAAAATAGTACCTGTAGAGGCAACCAGAGTTACCGCGTGTCGGATTTTCGTTATTTTAGTCGTTTTTTAAGCATATATTTGTTATTATGAAAGATTAAAGTTTGCAGTTTTTACAGGCGCGTACTACTCTGTTGGCCTAGATTTCATGGGAAAATCGAAAATTTAGTAACTTCCCTTGTTTTCGACTTATAGCCAAACCTCTATATTTCTACACTTTTGGAAGGTCTTATACCTCGCTTAATACTATTATACTAATACATTTCGTCAACTTTACTTATATATTGGAAGTACCGAATTCAGTGGCAAGCGTAGAATTTTTCTAGAGGGTGCGGTTTTTGAGTAATAATAAAAACTTGCATTGTCTTAAATGGGAATCATAGTTGACTTGGCAACCATTAGCTGCAGTTCTTTCTTAGCTTTTCAAAAATATAAACATCCAGACATTTATTTTTAAAACTGGCAGTTATAACAAGGATTTTCTGAGAAAAAGGGAAGATAAGCATTGTAAAATCAGTGTACCGCAGAAACTGAACAATTTCAACATACACAATTGTTTGAAAAGTCATCCTTTCAATAAACCATTGTTCCTTTTTGCTGAAAACTGTTTTGACCTGACGTTCAAAGTATGTTGTGAACATATTGCTGTGAATTTAATATTGCTGCAAATTTATTATTGCTGCAACTATAACGGGGAAATATGATAAAAGAATTTGTAGAAAGTAGAGAAAATGCAGATGATGCTTCTCCATTATATTTTAACAGGTACTTTCATATTTTTGTGTTGGCATAGTAAACTATTCAAAATATTGCTTGTTGTAGGTATCTCGAACGGTGTTAGCCAAATAAAGCAATATTTTTAAGATTACAAAACAATCTCATTGATTTCGGGTCCTTTGGTAAACCTAAGGGAACAAATAAAATAGAAAATTCAGAAAAAGAGGAATCTAAGGTTTGGCGATTGTTAAAGCAAATCCAAGGCTTTCCTGTAGAGAAGTTGAGGCAAAAACTGGAGTTTCAAAAACAAGAGTATCCAAGATATTGAAACGTCATAAGTATTATCCTTATAAAATTCGAATTTTACGCCAACTAAATCCTGGTGATTCCGAGAGGCGAATTAATTTCTACCAGTGGTTTTTACAAAAGCGCCAAGAACTACCAAATTTTGGCAGCGCAGGAATATTCAACAGACACAATGATCGCCATTGCTCAATTGAAAGCGTTCATCCAACATTTGCTCGTCAAACGCAAGGTATCCTAGTTTATACTTGGGAATAGAATAGTGTTTGATATTTTCGAAGAAAATCTTAATGCTGACCGTTATATAGAAATACTAAACCAGCGAGTACCAGAATTGTTAGCAGACATTTCTGAAAAATACCTTCCAAACATTTGTTTTCAACAAGAGGGTGTCCCTGCGCATAATACTTTTGCAGTGAGGATACTTCGAAAACCGTTTACCAAATCGCTGGATTGAAACATACCGTTCGGTGTTATGGCCGCCACGATCAGGAGATCTGTCAACACTGGATTTCTTCCTATGGAGCCTTCTAAAATACATAATTTACCAAAAACGTCATAATATCACTCAAGAACCCGTTGCAAGGTGTGAATTGTGTTTGAGAGAAAATGGCAATCAGTTTGAGTAATTTACGTAGAATATATTCAAAGCAAATTTTTCTGTTTCATTTCGGAGTTTTGTTATTGTTCTTGTTGTTTCTTTATTTTAAAATTGTTCTGTTTCTGTGGTATACTGATTTGACGATACTTATATTGCTTTTTCCCAGAAAATCGTTATAAATGTGTCAGTTTTAAAAATAAATGTCCCCATGTTTAAACAGAACTGCAGTTGATGGTTGTCAAGCCAACTTTGATTCGCATTTAAAAGCATTCAACTTTATATTATTACTCAGACAATCGCACGCCCTAGAAAAATTCTAAGCACGCCACTGAATTCGCAATATATAAGTACCGTTTACAAAATGTATCAGCACAATAGTATTAAGCGAGGTATAAGACCTTAAAAAAGGTGTAGAAATATCGACGTTTGGCTATAAGACGAAAACAAAGGAAGATACTAAGTTTCCGATTTTTGCATGAAATCTAGGTCAAGGTAGTACGTGAATGTAAAAAGTGCAAACTTCTATCTTTGATCATAGCAAGTTCAAGGGTGTTTCAAGTGTAGCACTAAATGGCACTTATGTAGTTATTTAATACTAATTTCTAAGATAGAATTTAAATAAATAGCGGTAATTAGGCAAATTTTAATACAGCAATTGGTAAATAAACGTGCATAAAAGTGAGTTAAATAATAATTTGTCCCGGTAGCATAGAGAAGCATGTGCTGTTTTTAGTTAAAATATAAATCTGTGCGTATTAGCAGAAACTTCAGCGAAGGACTATAACAAATGCGTAATGTAAAATCTATTAATTTGTCTTACTAATTATACTTGGTAGTCATTAATCACGTGCGAAGATTGATTTATTAGAGTCTCCGATTGAGGGTTATTGAGTTTAATTTAGAGAAATTGTTAGTGTAATACTTGGAAAATATGTGTAAGTGTAGGTACAGTGCAATAGTGCACGTGACACCATGTGGGCTTATCATTTAATTAATGGTCCAGTTTTTGTCAATTACGTTTTAATGCGGCTAACAGCTCAAGTCAAAGGGGGGCGTAGGTTCTTTTAAATAGGGTTGATCGTCTACTGCCTGATGTTTCAGTATCACCAATAAACAAAAAAAGGTTTGATACATATATTATCCTATATCCTTTTATAAAGCTAAATATATACACTTATACTATCTTCATTATAATATAAACGGAAATGCACATTGTTTTGAACTAATACATAAATTCTTTTTACTTTAAAAGTAAAAGGAAATGATTCATAAGTATAACTTTCTGTTATGAACGAATAAGCTGAAAGAAATATGTAATTAAAATTTATTATTAGTTTATTATTAGATACATAAATAAAAAGTTTGCCTACTACCTGTACTTTGCTAGAGTACCGCGCTATCCAACTGCGCTATCGTTCATAACAAAAATTTATAATTATTTACTATTAGTTAAGTTGTTTTGGTATGTGTGAATTCTTGCGATATTGCAGGCTCACATTCCATTAATACAAGTAATTTGATTGTAATCTAATATTTCGAATTTACATCAGTTCTACATACCTAAAGACAAAATTTACATTTGTATCTCGATAGCGCAGTTGGTTATCGCGGTAGTCTAGCAAAGTACAGGTCGTTGGTTCAAATCCTACTCAAGGTAAACTTTTTAATTATGTATTCAGTAAAATTAATAATAATTTTCAAAAATTAATTGAAGTCTTCCTGGTCCATCAACTCTATGGTGACTATCGCTCGACAACGGGCACTCTACCTACTCCCTTACGGTGGCTGAGAAAATAGTATTAACGGCACAGTTATAATAATAAACTTAAACTAAGATGAAATTAACTCAACATACGTTAAAAATAAACAAAGGCAGGAAAGGTTATGCTTACGATCCTGTCTGGTAGGCACAGAAGTGTATAAATTTTATTTACAGTTAAGAACGGCGCGATAATAATTTTATTCCTCGTTGAAATATTTTGAAAGAAATAATGCAAAGAAGTGAACGCTCGTATACCAGAAATCTAACCGCTTGCAAACCATCAGTTTATAGATTTCATTCACTTTTAACATAATTTACTACTTAATATGTCTAATGTGATTTATTTAACTAACAGGAGCGGTTTTAATTAACATAGTAATACTAGCTAAGGGAGATTAGCATGTCTTCTAGTTAGCTTTTCGTAACTAGTTGAAATTATAATGAGAGGGTTTTTTTCCTCTTTCATTCTTGTTTAGTAACGACTACCGACGTGTTGGTGAAAACGTGTAGCTATTGAATTTAAAGGCTTAATTACACATAGGAAATTTAATGGTGAATATTCTCGTATGGAATATTTTTATGCGGGAACGAGTAATTTGTTCGTGACTGATTTATGAAGAAATGGTGGTGGTAGATCTCTTATCTAGGTACGGTTGTATAAAGTATTTAAACCTTCACGAACGAGTAGTTTACTGGAATGCTTATATTTTTACACAGGCGAGCAGGATAAACTAAACGTTTCACGTAGTCTGATATTAAATAATGTTTTATACGGTAAATCATCTAATCTAGGTCTTATCGCAACGTGGGATCCAGCACAGATTCAGATTCAGGACTTCCGAAAGGTAATAGATTTTTAGAACGGGCAATTACGGAAAGTGAGAGAACGTAATACTCACTTTTGTTTACGTAATTACTATAAGGAATGGAACTTTATGTCAAAAATAATTATCGGATCTCGATCAGACCGCTTATGATTCGGTGACACTTCACTTTAGTAGATTGCCGCGGTGGCCTGGGGATGTAAGTTGTATGTAATTATGTAACTGGTATCGATTAGTATACCTAGGCTGTCAGCTCCGTTGCACTGTCTAATCGACACTGTGGGACCTGCAGAAATTAGGCAGGCGGCCTTTCAGTCCGACGGTATAAGTGGAAAACGACACTATCAGTAACGTTCACCACAGGTGTTTGTGTAGGTGTTGTAAATAATAACTTACTTGCATATGCAGATGAAATCGAATCTAAGCGATAGCAGGCCAGGCAGAAATATTCGAGAAGAAATCTAATACGGAATTCGCTCTTGGGAGCGCGGTTCTATAAAAATCTGTGGAAGACATGAGGTTAGAGATTGATGGTCGAGTAAGTAGTGGGACTGTAGGAGACTCTGACGTAGAAAATTATTAATATTTTAGGAACGACGTCGAAGGGGACAACCTTTATGATTAGAAGTTCTACAATTTCAGTCAAATTGATTAATTAGCGAGTAATTAATTAAACCGAATTAGTAATGGGTTTCGAGTCTTTGCACAATGATAAAGAAAAATTCATCGCTTGTAGTTGTTTTTATGTTGAATTGAAAATTTGGGAACCGTTTGTTTGTGTAAAATTGATAAGTATGAGCTTTTATATTGCTATTTTGGGAGAGTCCTATACCGAGATCAGCATTGTGATTTGTTGCGCGTGTTTCAATGCTTTTTTTTTGTTCATGCGGATGTTTCTGTTTTAACAATTTTGTATGTATCTCACTGTTACTTGTTTTTGTGATACTTTCAGTTTAATTGATTTTGTTGTGTTGTAATCTAAAGAAAGATAAAGTTATTTTTGTACTGATGAAACGCAGTGCTGAAATAAAATGAGGGATAGTGCAACATTGTGTATGCATGTTTTTGTGTAAGCGGGAAGAAAAGACATGTTTCATTGGTAATTAGTCAGTAAAAGTTCGGATTGTGAAAGTACAAGCCATACACTTGAGGAGGAGTTTTGAGAGGTTGAAGGCCCGCCGGGGTAGGAGAGGACGTAAAAGTTGTTTCCTTTGGCGAATTACTTGGCATTTTTTGTGTACCATACGTTATGTCCTTAAATCGTTGTGTGTTTTTTGCATACATATTCTTATTTTTCAGGTATAATTTTAGGAATCTTCTATGTGTTTGTGAGTTCAAAATTCTTAGACCACGTCGAGTTCTCAGATAGTAATGCTATTCCCGATTTGTACGATGAAACGTGCAATTGCGTTGACATTTCAAACCAAACAATTGATAAGTTACAGATTATATATTTGTTTTGTTAGAGATGATCATTTTGAGGTATAACATAGAGAGTAAAACCATTAATTTTGAGTAATATTTTGTGATTTATCAAGTTAAAGTTATGACTGTTTTGAGTTTGAGTGACAACAATTTCTCTATTTTCATATAAAGTTTAAGGCCAAATTAAGGGTTAATTTTGAAGTTATCTGAACAATTAAGTTGACAATTTTATACAAAACCGTTTTATTTTCATGATGTTTAGACAGAGATTTTCAGTGTAATCAATATAGACTTTTACGTTGCGAAGCCTTTACGCGTTTTAACGTAAGGGACCACCACTTTTCTTATGCAAACGAGAGCACCGTCAAACTGTCTGAATTTTTGATATGTAATAGTACTTAGTAGTGATTAGGGGCCGGTTCTGGACCAGTTCAAGGTCACTCGCCCTCTAGTGGTGAGAAATGTAAGCTTTTGAATCTCTTCAAGGTCAAACTTTTGCCAGGAAATTTAAATTTTTGGATTTCGCTAAAATAGAAATTGCAATGTCATCATAATCATATTACAAGATCACTCTGCGGTCAAACGTTTTGGCGGGAAATTTGTATGTCAAGGTCCAACGCTAGAAATAAAAATTTCAATGTCATCATCATCATATTACAATTATTAGAAGTCTAAAAGTAGAGTGATAAAGTTCAAAGATTATTGACCTGTAGGGGTATCGAATGATATTTCTTAGAAGTATAAAAATAGAATAAGTTCATGGAAAGAAGAAGAAATTTTTGTCTAGGTTAGCGGTTTTGAAGGATGCGGATTTATAATAAAAGGCTTGCTTGGGTGCACACGATTAAGTATTAGGAGAAATGACGAAAATGGTAGCATGCAAGATAAGAAGCGTAAGAAAAGAACAAGAATTAACTATTGTTGAGCGAACGAAGTGGTTGGTGGTGTTGATATGAAAAATTAAAGAATTAAAAGTAGATTTAGAGGTGTATGAAATAAATAGAAGAATGAGGCAGCTTCGAGTTTGAAAATAAGAAAACACTTAAACATATTTGGTATTAATATGTTGTAGTGTTTAAATGAGTTATTGTATTTATATGTAATAAATAATAAAAATTGTGACGTTAGGAAAATCTTTTAATTTTAAAATGTACCATACATAAAGTATTTAACTTTAAATGAAATAAATGTTGTACACTGATATGCAATAGTGAATAATTAGGGATGAATAAAAATTGTAACATTAGAAAAAGCTGTCAAGTGTAATGCATGCATAAGATAAGAAGAGCATAATAATAACATTTTAACCCTGAAATGTTATGCAACTAACAATACTCTCGTGATATTTTGCGTAAATTTATATTTACATTTTAATACTGTACAAAATCAATAAATTTTTAAGATGTACTGATGTAAAACAAAATCCTTTTATCTAAAAAATTCTAACGATTTTTTTATGAACGAAAGTCTTCCTTAACTGTGAAACATTATACATCACAATTCGATATAAAACGCAAATGTATCTTCACATTTTTAATATTTTCCAAATGAATTGGGTATTACAGTAAATGTGGTGTAATATAATAAATGTTTAATATATTTGTAATATGTTTTTTTTTTCTAAAAAAATTCTATTGATTTTTTTATGAAATAAATTAATACTAACTCTCACGATGTATATTTGGACATTTTACATTGATATATCCAATTACAACTCATTTTAAATGGATTGTACTCGGAATGAGTAAAATTCTTGCAATTGTAACATGCATTATCAGTATGATTTGTAATATTATATTTAACTTGAAATACAATTATTGTTCTATAATGGAATGTATAATTGCAATTATTGTTGTTTAAATGATAGACCTGTACTTGAACTATAAAACTGATGTATGTTTGAAGGTGTGTGATGTAAGTAAAGATATCTGTGCATATCTATGGAAAAAGATAAAACACGACACGATGTGGATGTCCGTTTTCTCAGAGTGTAGGTGAGGATGCGGGTAAGGGCATAAATAAAGTCCTACAAAAGATGCGCTCCTGAAAATTTAAAATTTGCACCTATTTCTCAGAAGAAATTTTTTTTCAACACGGTTGTGTTTTATAAGTGGAATTTATCCGTTTCATGTATAAATTTATCAAAATATGAAAAAATGATTCTTAAGTTAACCAATTCCATTTTGAAACAACATAGAACACTTAAAACACTTTTTGTAGTTACGTAAGCTCAGAAGAAACACATGCATGCAATTTATCTATTTCATCTACACATGTATCAAAATGGTCCTTAAACTAACCAATTCAATTTTAAAACAACAAGCAGCACTTAAAACATGACTTGTTCTTTAATTCAGTTTGATTAGAACTCCAAATTTACAATTTTCGATCGAGCGGGAACATTACTGCTTCAAGAATTGTAGGATAATGAACGTCTAGTCTATTCATTCATTTTGAAAAGCATTTGAATGCAAGTGTGAATACGAATATTCTATATTTATTCTTAGTCAGCCAATTGCAATTTACAATTTTGAAACGTTGATTTGATTAAGAATGATATTAATTGTGTCATTTGTCATTGCATTTAATGGCAAAGTTTTCAGATTTACATGCTTTTGGAACTGTTTTGACTTTTATTTAACGATAGATTTTAACTGTAACTATTTTTATTCATTTATATGCATATTTTACAATAATCTTCCTTAGTATTTAAGTTATCATTTATGAATTAATAGTAAATATATATTGAAATTATATCATTTTGTATTCAATACTAATAAATTTTAAGGATTTCAACTTATTTCTTAACTTACATAAGTTTTGTTATGAATTTAATAACGTTCAAAAGTAAAATATGTGAAATAGTTTCATTAATTTGTTTTTTATTAAGATATTCATAAATAAAAAGTTTACCTTAGTAGGATTTGAACCTACGACCTGTAATTTGAAAAATTATTTCAATTTCCTCAAACTTATTTGTTTTCACTTTTAAACTTAAATGAAAACAACTGTGAAAATTCATTTGTTTTCACAACTCGTTAATTCCTGTTTGCTTTCTTATACATGTATAGATATTTCATAAAATCAGAACCAATTACACTTTTATTTTAAATTAATAAGTACGTAAATGTTATAAGTTATTATAAAAAAAATTTATAATTAACAAGAAATTTCTTAACTACAAAAATTATCTAAATTCTTAAAATACTTTAAACAATGAAAAACTCTTCGTCGAAACAAATTGCCAATTTATGTTACTTACAACTCACTGGTTAAACGTTCCACTTTGGACTTCAATTTCATGTTCTAATGGTATGTTCGACAGAATATGATCTGCAAACCACAGACACTCTTTGATTTTAAATTAAATTTACAAGGTAATTATGTAGGGATCCTGCGTTTAGGTAGAGGCTTTGAGTTATCAATTCAATAAAATCTTATTTAAGAGCATTAGCAAAATTTGCCTTAAACTCGCAATTAGTAATTTATCATTGCTAAAGTGTTGTCTTAATTAAGAAAAAGTTAAACAGTTTCAAAGGATACGGCTTCAGAGAATACATTAATAGTGGAATTGTCAATGTTCCACTAAAAGCGTACACTGCAATATTAAGTTGGTACTCTCTAAATTCGATGATTTAAATAATGCGTAGGTTACTTACAGGAATTATAGTCAATATAGCAAACATCAAGGACCCTCCTATTTTTTTACAAAATGCATACAATAGTTTTGCACGAAAGGTTAAATTAATGCTAAGGCAATCGATGCTAAAGGTGAATGTCCTTTTAGTTTGCAATTTTGTCCATCCTCAAAATCACATTATCGAGTTGAAGACATTTACCATAAAAAATTATGCCATCAATATTGCGACCAATTTACGTAAGTGGTATAATGAAAACGTTTATTATAAATTACAGAAAAAATTAGAGGAGTTTTACGAAAGGGATTCCGGTTGGGCATTACATGAAGTATTACATTTAAATGTGAATATTAATAGCTATGTCCCATTTAGAGGTGGTTCCTTACTTCATAGCAGAAAAGCATGCCGTAGTGAATGTTAAAAATATCGATCTTGTGGGCCGTTGTTCAGGCATTATATCCAATGCAACATCATTCGGATAGAGTTTACAGTTATCTTCATTTTATGGATGTTTTGAATTATGATTCAATTCCCTTCCCCATTAAACTAGATTATGTAAAGAAATTTGAACAGTTAAACAACCTCTCCATTAATTTGTTTTGCATTCAGGGGAAAGTTATATTAGCATTTGTATTAAGTGAAAATCAAAATAGTGTGAGGGAACCTATAAATCTGTTAGTACTTTCTGCTAATTATCAAGCTGTGGGTGATATTAATACAAAAAATAATACTATTTATCATTTCACTTGGATTAAAAATATGTCGGCTCTTTTTCTTAAACAAATATCGAATAAGAAGCACAAGAAATTCACTTGTTATGGATGTTTGAACCACTTTTCTTCAGATCACGTTCTACAAAAACCCATCATTCACTGTCAACAACTTAATCGATGCTCTGTCAAGTTACCTACTGAAGCAGAAACGTTTCTGCAGTTAAAAAATTTCACATTCCAGGAAAAGGTGCCGTTTGTAACTTATGGAGATTTAGAAAGTATTTTGGAAAAGTGTACAAATTTAACGGACATCGATAATAATACTATATTTCACTCTAAACATATACCCTTCAGCATTGATTACTACTTGAAGTGTTCATACAATGATTATTTATCACGATTTAGACTTTATAGAGGAAACGATTGCATTCAATGGTTTGTTAAACAGCTTCAAAGTATTGCACATTGGACTACCGAAATAATCAATAAAACAATTCCTATGGATACTGTAACTCCAATCACGTTGAGCACTTTGAAACCACCACGATTTGCCGCATTCGCGGAAAACCATTTACTGATTATGATATAAAAGTTAGGGATCATAACCATTTTACTGGTGGATATCGGGGAGCATCATACCAGAATTGTAACCTAAACCATAAAGACAACCACATTCTACTAGTCGTATTTCATAATTTGTCAGGTTATGATTTTCATTTTCTCATTAGAGAATTGGCTACTGTTCCCGGTGCGGTTGCACTGCTACCCATAAACAAACAAAGATATATTTCTTTCACGAACGTAATATAAGGTACTAAAAGTAGGTTTAGATTTATTGACTCTTCCAGATTTATGAGTAGTAGTGTTGAAAAGTAGTCGGACCATTTGGAAAATAGTAAAAAAATGATTACCCACGCTAATTGTAACAATGCCGATGAATTTTCGCTACTACTTCGCAAAGGTGTTTCTTTATAAATATCTCCATACTTGGGATAAATTAAGCGGGACCAGACTCCCTTCTAAGGAAGCGTTTTTCAGTCATCTCACTAATGAGGAAATCAATGATGTGAGTTTTGCACATGCAGTTAATGTTTGGAACAAATTTAATATTAAATCGTTAGGGGATTACTCGGAGTTGTATCTAAAAACGGGCGTTCTACTGTTAGCAGACATTTTCGAAAACTTTCGACAAACTTGTTTAAGTACTTACAAACTTGATCCCCTGGACTATTATACAACCCCCCCTTTCGAAAGTGTGTATTTAATGTACTACGACGTAAATAGTTTATATGGAGCCACCATGTCAGAATTTCTACCATTTGGCGATTTTTCTTTTGTTGATAATTTTGAAACTAGATTTAATAAATGATCCCGATGAATCGGAAATCGGCTATATAGTCGAGTGTGATTTAGAATATCCCATATAATTACATGAGAGCCACAGTGATCTACCATTGGCACCCGAACATATGGTACCACCCGTATCTGATTCCAAAATGTACAAATTATTGCTTACATTGTATCCTAAACATAATTATGCAATTCATTGCAGAAATTTGAAAGTATATATTTAAAATATAGATTAAAGTTGGTAAAAGTACACCGCATATTACGTTTTACACAGTCCCCGTGGTTAAAAAAATATATAGATTTCAATACTACCATGCGATAGCAATCTTAATTAATGATTAATAGCGTTTTTGGGAAGCTGATGGGAAATGTACGTAAACATAAGGATATACGTTTAGTAACGAAATGGGAGGGTCGCTATGGTGCTCGTGTTTACATAGCAAAATTAAATTTTCATAGTTGTACAATATTTGATAATGATGCGCTTATCATTCAAATGAATAAGCTAGAAGCATGTTTCAATAAACCTATATATGTACGATTCAGTATTTTAGACGTTTGAAAAACTTTTTATATAAATTTTCATTACGATTACACACTACCCAAGTTTCATAATAATGCTAAGGTCTTGTACATGGATACGGATAGCCTTTTCAGTTTCCGATATCTATGAATGCATTAAAGAGGACATTGATAAATTCGATACATCTGATTATAGCTCCAACAATATCTTTGGAATTCCATTAGCAAATAAAAATGTCCCTAGCTTATTGAAAGATGAAAAGCATGGCGAAATTGTGTTGGAACTTGTAGGACTTCGTGCAAAAATGTATGCTTCCATGGTTGATGAAAAAGTTGTAAAAAAGTCAATGGGTTTTACCCGCGCAAGCGTCAAACAGATCACGATAAATGATTATAAACATATTTTGTTTGATGGTGACGTAATAAGGCGTTATCAGCATCTGATAAGGTATAAGAAACATGATGTGTTTACAATTAAACAGAATAAAGTAGTACTTAATCATTGTGGTGATAAAAGACTAGTAAATTTCAATTTCACTGATACTAGACCTTGGGGATTTAGCTTCACATAGCATTTTATTCGTCTTCTGTTTCAAAAAACAATTTTATCATTGTGAACAGTTTTGAAAACAAATTGCAGGAAGAACTATGGTACAGTAGTGATCAAATCTACAGAAAATACCGGAAGCGCTCTTTGATGGGGAAGTCTTCCCCAGAAATCTATTTATTTGTACTGAATATATTACAATATATTGTTATTCCTGTGTTCTTACTGGTGTGCTATAAACTCAAAGTGTGCAAATGAAGTTATTATTAAAACATTATTTGATAAAAAAATTTAATTAGACAATACAATTAAAAGTTTTATGAAATTGTGTGCCGATAAAGGCTACAATTCATTAACTTTTGATGACGTAGATAGGATCTTGGATGATACGAATGTACTTGGTGACATGCCGCGTAAAATGTATCTACACAATTTATTATGGGTTGATCATTCAACAAATGTTAACTCTACCTTAGAAAATATTGCTTACAAAGACACTTTATTTATTGTAACTAAATTTATTGGGAAGGCGGCATATTATGTTAACTACAAGTGCCTCGATATTTTGATTGAAATATTATTAGAACAGAATATTAACTATAAGTATCAACCGTGAGAAAACGATGAGTACCACAAAATTTATTACTGGATACTAGGCAACATCAATAAAGGTGAAACAAATTCAAATTCCTGCTTGGGATGGAGGTGTGGGCCAGATTCGGGCCATCCAGTAATTTAAGTGACTATATAAGTACTTTAGGTTCACTTTATAAGATAATGAAATTTAAAAACAAATGTAATATTTATATTTAAAAAATAAAACACTATTATTTCTTTGTGCGTTTTATTTCGTCCAAGAGCTACATCCTTTTATACAAACTATATAACTAATATAAGTAATTTATTTCACAAATTACAAGTTAAATGTTATAAAACAATGTCATCCTTATTGATCCATGATCTTTCATTCAATCCCCACCACTTTGCGCATAACTTATTATTCCTGGAGAGAAGTACTTTTTCTACTAGATACACATCAGGATACTTTGTTTTCTGTAATTTATGTTCATAAACCCTCCCAGTACAGGTTTTCCCTTCATGTCTTAAAGCATCTACGTAGTGAAGTTAGTAATGCGAACTTTCACAATCTTAAATAGTTCACTAGACAAATTGGGTATGTATTCTTTGGCGAAAATAGTTTTAAATTTACCCATTCGTACTATGTCACCACAGAATATCGATTCCTATCGAATATTTTTATGTGAGTGTAAGCCTCTAGCTTTGTATGATTACCGACTTCTTCGGGCTTCATTCCAATAGTTCGATGCTTACAATTGTTATAGTCCATGGTTATGGTATCAATTGTATCAATCCATTTGTATTTACCTTGTAGGCTGAATGACTTACATAGATGCACACTTAATGATTCTGATAACACGTTCCGCAATTGTAGTCTTCTTTGCGCTATAGGTAGAGTAATTATTGACTCCATAAGGCCGCATTAGTTTAGTAAAATGCTCATTGAAGAATTCTTTTCTTGCATCTGTCTGCAAATTGGTAGGTTTCCGTCCTTTTTTGAAAATTATTTGCATGGCCTTGGTAACTTCTTGACCTGTTTTCGTTTTTAATCTATTAGTCCATAAGTATTTCGAAAACAATCGATAACCACTAATATATACTTATAACCCTTATTTTGTTTGGCATATGTGTTAAATTCAGTCAAAGGTCAGAAAAACCTCTAATTATTGTGCGCCTTCGTTTAAATTTTTTTCGTGCAGGTTTGTGCATTTCGTTGACGAGTTGTAATTTGGACATGGTACCAATTTAGCAACAGTTTCTTTAAGATGATATAGTTTTTGTTCCAAGGCTAGATAAGCGTTAAAGTTTCCTTTAAAATCTTTCTGAACTGCTTGCAGACCAAAATCAAGATATCCTTTACTTATAGCATCACCATCTGTAACGAATCTTTACGTTCTACGTTCATTTAGTTTTAAAATATAAGAAAAAAGAGTTTTTAATTATTAATGATTTATAAGTATGTGGTAGACAACTTAATTTGCATATCTTTTTAGGGGTTTATGATTCCGCATCGGCAATTATTTTTTCTGCAGTTATTCTTTGCGCACGTTTTTGTTGCGCACCGTTATATCATCTGACATCCTAAGCGTCCTTTTCCTCATTTCTTGATGAACCTTATGTTCATTATCGAATGGCCTGTATTATACGTAAAACCCAATTAATAACCCATATTGAAGCGTAAGATTTATTTTATTATCAAATAAGTAGGTAATACGTACGTACCTAGTTTCTATTATTTAGCATCTGTTTTGGTATTTGTGGATTTAGTCACCTTACAAGTGGGATCACCCTGTAAGTATTACTCTTTTAGTCTAACCTTTAAACAATAAAATAGTACCACAATATAACTGAGTATGTGAAAATAAATAATCTGTAACGTTTCCCTTATTTTATAGTTATTTTTTTTACTATAAAAATTGGTATTTTATAGACTAAACGTTTAATATCTCGAAAAGTAGCCACAGGATATAACTTTACCATCAGGAATTTTGAACGAGGACAAAGAGTTGTACACTATATCAAATGTTCAGAAACTTTGACGGAACTTTTTTTTAATGTTATTTTACACTATATTTGCTATGTAAAAATACATGCTTTATCCAAAAAAGGTCTGTGACAGCTTGAATCGCCCTGTAACTATCAATATTTTTATTTTGATCATCAAGTGTGTATTTTGGCTACATACATCATCAAAAAACTTTCAAAAATATTTAATAAGGACTTTTTGGTACGCATTTTAAAGGTGTTGGGATCTGGAACTTCAACGCCCTGTATATCGAAAACTAGCCATAAGATAGAATTGGATCCATGAAGACTTTTGATCAGAACATCAAGTACTATTACATATCAAAAAAATTCAGGCAATTTGGCGGTATTCTCGTTTGTATAAGAAAAGTGCGTGGTCCTTTATGGGTTTAGCTAATCAAATCTTAGATTTTAACGAGAAAATTTTAAGTTGGAAAGATTTTATATTGTAAATGAAGAAAGCACTTAGTGATTCAATTTTAACCCATTCGCTGCTACCAGAACTGAGGAGCGGCACAGCTTTTGCAGCAGAATTACAGTTTTTTAATCTAATAAATAACCTTTTCTACTTTATATATGGATAGATGTATATCTATGCCCTTTTGGGTTTGCGGCACGAATCAGTGTCAGGCGCATCTAATATTGAATTTTAGTCAGGTGCGCCCCGACTCGGAAACGTGACACGTAATTTTGGTGGCGTTTCGGATGAAAATTGTAATACACATAACGAAATAAACTTTTATTATTATTACAAATACAAAAAAAAAACTTAAAAGTAAACCTTGAAAACGAACAATATAAAACCATAAGTCAAGTGAAAGTCTAAAACTAAAACGAAGACTATTTATAATAACTCGGTAAACAGAGCAAAACAAGTAAATGACAGAAACCAACAATGTTTACAAAATATAAAAAAAAAAATTCGGTAACACGAAATATAAACATGATACTCAGTTGCTGCTGAGAACATTTCGCGCAATGGTATAGGGTCATTTTCCGAATTTTCTTCTGCGAACATACCCTACAGCGTTTCCTGTTTGTCTCCCCCTTTCCATTTATTGACGTAATTTTTGTAAGCAAGTGCTCAGACGCTTTCGGCATGGGGGTTTTCTTTACTTCAACTTTCAGTAGCTTCTCAATACGACAATTCGATAATCATACAAATTCGAATACTTTCCTGAGTATTTTTTGTACAAGAAGTAGGAATTCAAGAGCATCAGATGTATAAAATGGATTCCCAAATCCTTATACCACCTCAACGACTTCCTACTGCAAGGGTAATACGCAGTTAGCTGGTCCTGGTGGTCTACTCCACCCATATATTTATTATAATGGTATATTCAGGCTTTCTTTGCTTCGGTTTCGATGATCTGTGTATTCAACCATGTGATTTGCATGCTCATTAGAAATGTATACAACGTCGCGTTTGTCCTTCCACTTAGCAACCATGACATTGTTAGCAAAAGCTGCAATAGTCTCACCCTTTTTTCATTTTTCGTTTATGATTTGCTTGGGGTTGTGTTTGCGTTTAGGATTTAGTGTGCCTGTGCAGTAGGTCTTACGACTTGTCAGTTTATCTGGCAACTGAAATGAATTATAGAAGTTATCTAAGTATACAGCGTGTCCTGAATCAAAACAGTTGGCCATGAGATCAAGAACTACCTTCGTTGTGTGCCCTTTTCCACTGGAATCATCCAATGCTCCGGTATATACTATTGATTTCACACCACTTGGCTCGGTTAGAATATACAATTTTATGCCATATTTACGTCTCTTATTCTTGGCGTACTGGCAAAAGACTAAACGCCCCCTCCACAGCACCATCGATTCATATAGCGATAACTGTTTTTCAGGGTAGTAAAGTTGTCCATCTTGTTATTGAAAAAATCTACAATTGGTCGTATTTTGTGCAAGCGATCTGTGGGAACCTCCCCCGGCGTATTTCTTGCAAAATGTAGGCATCTCATAATTATTAGCAAACGATCCCTACTCATATGTTCCGAAAAACACTTTATGTTGAACAAGGGATGCTCTTTCCAATAGTCTTACAATCGGTTTAGGCGTATTGTGCCTATGTGAATGACAAGAGCAATTCGTCAGGTGTAACGGGTTTCCATTTGGTAATTCTTGATTTCTCAGAAATACCTGCAGACAAAAGGATTTCTTCCGCGTAAAGGCTTGTTTCACTTACAATCATTGCAAGAATCTCATCGTCGAATACTGCTCGAAAATAGTCGACGGGTTCGTTGTTTCCTGGAATGACTTTTAGTAGTTCGTTTCTTTTTGTAAATGGAAAATATCTCATGTCTTGCACGTTACCGGACCAATTTGGAACATTATCTCAGCCCGCGACCGATGGTCCTGGTGTCGCTATTTGTTGAGGTACTACTCCTTGTATATTACTCTGCAAATCTGTGAAACGAACAATAGACAATAAAAAAGAATAAAATTAAGATAATTCCTATCATCTTCTGCATCGTCGGTACTTTCTTCGCAGTCCGATGTGTCCGGCTCAAAAGTTTTATCCCCATCGCCGCTGTATAAATCATCAAATTCGTCGTCTGAAGCCTCTAATAGGGCTAACAACTCAGCCTCAGAAACTTGTTTAGGGTTTCTTATCGTCACCTTTCTTTTTTTTGACGTTGGGGGGCCCTCTCCACTCATTGTTACGTTACACAGCTTAGGAAGTATGAAATCTAAAACGGTAAAATTTTTTATGCAAACTGATACCTTTGTAACACGCTGTCCAACAAACGTATTCTCTCCTTGAGTGCTCCGTTAAAAATGGAATAACATTCGTCACGGATTCATGTCGCGCGCACTGTAGGTAAGACCTGCGCGTCACGGATCCGTGACAGGCGCAGCGAATGGGTTAATAGTGAATTTCACATCAATTTATAGGTTGAGTCAAAAAGTAAGATGAGTATTGTAATGGCTCTAGTACGGGATGCGGGGAGTTATTGGGGAATGAGTAACTTGGTATTCCTGACGTTGAGATCTAGTTTGTGACGTGATTATTTCAAAAATTGATAGACATGTGGCGCTTTAGTAAAATTTAGTACCGATGGTAACGTTTTTGAGTTTTAACGAGTGCCTTTTTTGCAGTTTAAATAAGAACCACGACTCTACCACTGAACTATACCGGTACTATACTCTTTGCCTCATATGCGCCGACTCCTGCTCATGCACAATTGCCCCTGTCCGGGGCTCAGTAACGAAAATTTAAAAAATTATTTACAGGTGTTTGTAGAAACTGGCAAGTTTAAAACATATTGGTATACCTAATAAACGTTTAATGACAAACCATTTTCTTCAAGTAAATTACACAATACAAATTAAAAACAGACACAACTTATGCATTCATATAATGTGCACTAACCCTTAACGACCGATTTAAAAATGAAAACACTGGCAAAAATACCAATTTATTTTATTTTGTTAAACAATCTACTTGCACCTATTGCTCATGCAAATATGAACTAAACCAGTCACGACATCTAATATCTACACTGCACATGTAAGCATTATAAAACCTCGCTACGTATTTTTACGGATCAATTAAGTAATTTCAACAAAATTACTTTTTAAACGTATATTTACGTAGGTGGTCAAAAGCACAAATTTGTATTGCCCGTATAAGTATATATACGGATGTGGTCGTTAAGGGGTTAAAAACTCGGTCCGTAGAGCTTTATATGTATATGTTGGCCTAATATTCATTATTCATCATTCCGTTATTTTATTAGATACGGACAAAGGATTCAGACACATCCTTCCCTCTGTCCTAACCTTCAAGGCCAGCAGAATTGTCTGGCGGCTAGACAGCCAGTGGCTTGCGACTACTGTTACTGTACGCGTATAATTGAGAGACATTGTTGTTTACATTTACACCATTTAGAGTGATTTTTTTGTGACTGTTTTAGTGTATTTATTTAATTGACAAGTGATTAACACTTATTAAATAAGTGTCTTGTTGAATTTTACTGAGTGTAGGTTCTAATTATTGTTCATGGCATAAGGTAAACATTTATTTCATGTGAAACAATATGGATAAGTTTGTTGTAAAAACCACGCCTAGACTCAACCGACGCATCAACGCCGCCAACGACTGAATTTACTGCGACCTAGTTCTTCAACCAAAACGTCATACTCTACTACTGGTAAGCAGATTGCAGTAAAAGTAAAGGAAGAACTTTCCAGAAGTCTTGGGTTGCATCATTCCTGTGGATTGAATGGGACGAACATACTGATAAAGTATTCTGTAAAGTTTGTAAGGAAGCAAATTCTAAAGGGTTATTGAAATTTAGTAAGAAAAAGGAGGATAACTTGTTACACGTCCAAACCGCACTAGGCGTCGTGCATGCTTACTAATGTAAGCGGGTTGCCAAGCCAGCTAACAGGGAGATGGGCGTGGTCGAAATAATAAGTAAAATGAATGATTAATATGCTCAAACACCTTACACTTATACTCAAATAGCTCAATTCGGGAAAATATGTCTCTAGGCGCCACCACAATCGAAACTTTGCTAATATAATTGTCTTAAGCTGGATGTTAATTAACCCTACTTGATTGTGGAAAGTAGGATTGTGCTCACTCGATAACCTCTCACACTAGGGTTCTAAACCAAACACTCGTCCAAAACAATTCAACTCA
This sequence comes from Vesta saturnalis, assembly GCA_036346205.1. Taxonomy (NCBI): domain Eukaryota; kingdom Metazoa; phylum Arthropoda; class Insecta; order Coleoptera; family Lampyridae; genus Vesta; species Vesta saturnalis. The sequence goes on from JARFJB010002187.1 coordinate 1,183,346, forward strand.
AACTCAAATAAATTTAGTACTACCCAGGTTATTAAAAACTTTTTGAATACACCTCGTATACCAAAACTTCCAAAATAAAATTTATCACTCAAATTCATTCAATGAACGGTAATTAATTTTTAAAATTCTTAACATGAACGATATCTTTCAAATTTAATTTACTTTTTATAACACTTCTGAATCGTTTTGACATTCGTAAACATTTAAGGTTTCAAAACTCCAACTCTTTGTTATACTTAATGACATTTAATCTAACAGCTGATCTGTTAATAGTGCATTGCGCTATTAAAACAAACAGGAAAATTTTGCAATCAACCTGGCAAATATGAACTTTCAGGTCGTTTCTTAAATCTGAAAAATTAAAATATGCAAAGCTTACTTTTAAAATTGTCAAAACACCAATTAAGTAAATGTTACATCTGTGTTTCATACCTGGTTAAATAAACAACAGAATAAAATTTAACGATATATATATATATATATATATATATATATATATATATATATATATATATATATATATATATATATATATATATATATTGTCCTGCATAAATAAAACAAAACACAAATATCTACATAAATTACATCAGCGTGGTTGAAAGTTAAACCACCACATACCACTTTTCATTCTTACTACTAAAACAAACCATACAATAAGACTCAAGAACGATTATCTCTTCCTTTCATCATTTAAACAACTATACGCAAATAAACTAACAAAAGATAATCGGGCTTAGATGAGTTCATCAAATTCCTAAATCTAATTTCTTACTTAAAATTGTCCATAAATCCTTGGATTTTCTTTCTTCTTTCTTCCGTAAACCAATTATTGTAGTCCATTGGTAATCCTTTAAATTGCATGAACGCACATTACAAAGGCTCAACAAAACTTATTCCTCTGTGCACCCGCGAATAATTCACAAAGCGAGGTTATTACTCCCACAAACATGTAATAACGTAAATTGGTTGCCTCTTAAAATTTCTAGCAACCTTTACACCAATTTAGACCCTTATACAAATAAACTTTCAATGTCATATAACGTTACTTAAACATTGGCTTAATATACTACAACGAACACTTCGTTCACTTAACAGGTGGTCTCATAAATACTTTTAGCTGAATCTCGTTACAAGAACACGCGCTGCACTTAATACTTTAACATAACATCTGTTATCTTTATTCAAATCTGCTTACGCACTATTATTTTCTTGAAAATAAACAAACTAATTTTATCTTCAACTTCAATTTTAATTATTGTTCTATTTATGAATGTCTTTACGATTCATCCCCGATTCGGGTTACGCAGTTGTTTAAACAATTACTGCCTCATTAAAATTCACAAATATACTCCAACATCATCCCATTCTATCCCACTACCTCGCAGCGCGTTTCTCACCAACAGCCAAAACGAAAAGCAAGCCTAACTCTAACTAATTATCTAACTAACTCGTCAATCTCTGACTTTCCTATTTATAACTTCAGTCATCCATCTTTAAACATGTCTTCCTTCCGCGTTATATTCTCCAATAATATTCATTCAAAATTCCATAGTTCTGATAGCTTCTTCCCTCTATACAAGCACGCGTGTAATTACAATACATCGCCATATTTGTTTTCACTTACAAATTTTACAATTACTTCATGAAGAAATCATTTTTCGTCACCACATTCATTCAGTGGCCACTCTGGATCATTACACAACTTTCAACATTTATCTCCAATCTGCGCTCAATCTCGTTCCGCAACATTTGCACAAATCAGCACCGTCTAAGGTCTCAAATTCCATATACATACATTTATTCTCAAAACAATTGCACAACATTACAAAACCCTTCGGAAATTAACACTTAAACATACCCAATCTTTCTCTACATATTTTCTAAAACATTCTACACTTATTCTTCACATTTTCTAACCAACATTACTCATCTTATCTTCAGACATTCCATTCCTTATGGTAACCAAACAGTAGCGATACAGTGGCAAGCATTATCGTCCCATAGACAAATTTCTCTTCACATTTACATTCATCAGAATCTAATTATTCCAACACTAAAGTCTCTCTAATATTCAAATACACGTATCTACATACAGAATTATATTTCTCCTACATTTCCAGTGGCGGATCATACACCCACATACATTATGCATATACACACAAAAAATTTTTTTTTTCGTTCAAGCTCAGTACACTCGTGCTCAGAACACGTAATACACGTCATTATAACATCCTACATACAGGGTGCGTCAACGCAACCTGACAAACTTTATCCATGTCGGGTTTTCTAACTGGAAAAAAGCACTTGAGAAGTTTAAAGCCCATGAAAATTCAGAAACACACAAAGAAGGTATCTCAAAACTGGCCTCCTTCTCTAGGCCAAGTGTCGCGGTCCAGTTGAATCAACAAATATGTGTTGATATGAAGAAGGCTCGCTCTTCCTTAAAAAAATTATCCAACTACATTGAACAAACTTAACAAGGACCTTAATATGCTATCGATAAAACTCTAACTAATTAATTAATAATTAACTTCATTTATATATATTTATATTAATCATACTTAAACTGTTTTTCAGATAAAATTGGCCTTTTGCCCGACTAGCCAGCGTATGGGTGTAGGTCAGATGTTGAAAATTTGCACCAGAATAGTAAATCGTACGTAAGTCAAAATAGGGATGAAGAAACAATTCGGTTAAGGGCGCCAGAATGTTTAGTAGTCAAAATAAGGGTCGTCGCCAAAATTACGAGTACATAGCGTGTCAAACATACAAAAACATACGCTTACCTATCCGCAATCAATTCCAGGTGTGCTGGACAGCAACCAAACCACCAAATAGGGCTTCAAAACACTACACGCTTGTCAAATAAAAGCGTGATAAACACTCAATAACCACTTTTTAACATATTTAAATAATTCATTAAATAATAATCAAAACAAAACAAAAAATACTATAGAATGAACTCTAAACTGAATTAATACTCAACTAAAATCAAATAAAACTAAATATTAATAACGCTATTACTCAATAAAACAAAAACTAACTTCGTTACGTTAAAACTAAATTACCGGTAACTTGCAATTTGCAAAAAAACTTTATGTAACACAAAAGGGTTTCCATAGAATTAAACACATTTATAAAACCTAACAAACTATATAAATAAAAAAAATAATATATATTAAACTACATAATGCGTATAAACAAAAAACTAAAAGCTTAAAAGGCGACAGGATGTCTGATCAGAATGCTGCTTTACGCCAGTCTAAATATAACCATTTCTCTGGAAAACCACACTACAATAGGGTCAATTGCCCTTTAATACTAAAATAAATAACAAAGTGTGAAGGCGGAGCGTCAAAACTAAATTATTACACTAAATAATTTAAAACAACTTAATTTACCAAAAAATACGACACCGCTTTCAAACCTTCATCAACACAAAAAATAATTCAACACCAAAAATCTTGAAATATTCAATAAAAACAATATTATGTTACCTTAAGGTCTAGATTAACCTCCTGTGTTACACAGAAAATGATGGTCGATTACTGCTATAACGGAATCTTCCTGGTCTGGAAATGAAAAAAATTTGACTATTGTTCTTTATACACAAACGATTTCTTGATTTAAACTCGTTAAAATGTTACTGCATTAAATTAAAAACTTTTTAAAATATAATTGTGACTCAATTTGCTTGTGTAACTTTTAACTTTTAATGGTTTTATTTCCACTAATAATCCAAAATGTTAATAATTTGTTTTAAATAACTATAAATTTTAATATATTGCGAAAGTTTCTTTATCTTTAAACACGCTTTGTACGATAAATAAGAGGCACTGCAAGAACGTTGACTTTAAATAAATCCGCAAAAGCGAGATAAACCAAAGAGTTCACCGAAGCACTAATAAAACACGACGATGTCCTCTAGGTAACTTTACGTAAAACCGAAATCGGCACTAGGTCCTAGGCACTAATCCTTTGGTGAATGAACAATTTTAATAAAATCCCTTTACAGGTCTTCTTCAGAAGTAGCTTAACTACCCTTACTACACAAAAAGTACGTTCGTTAAACACCACAAGGTCCAAAATATTAACGTTCTAAACCACCCCTTAAAGCGTAACAATAAACGGCACCACACTAGTACACGAGAGCGCGATCAGTTTCAGAATCATCCAAATTATTACCAAAATTCCATCTTTGAATTTTGAATCCCGCTACTCACAAAAAATCTTATCTACTTTAATTCCACCAATTAAAAAAACGGATGGGGAAGATTTGATAGCCCCAATACAAACTTCGTTTTCGTCCGTAAGGACTCGAGAACTTTCAAAATTACAAACGTCAGCAGACTTAACTCGAAAAAATATCCCTATGTTTTCCTTAAAGTACGAACAATCAGTCCCACATTGAATCTCTATGAATTAAAACCATCATACTCAATAATAAACTGAACAACTATACTTAAGCGTCTTTATGTCGCCAACATGACATCATACACATATAAATCTACACTATTTATTTAAATTACTTAATTTTTTAAGGAAATCAAACGAAATAAACCCTATTTACACTTATATACAACTATTTACAAATAAGCGTTAATCAAACTTCGATAAACGGGAAATAATAAGGAAAAACAACCTAAATTTCGGAATAATAATTCACAAACAAACAAAACTAAAGCTCGCCATACACCTTTCCTAAAGGTCGCTACACGCGTAACACACATTTATCTATAAAACTAAACTTGACAACAAAATATATATATATATATATATATATATATATATATATATATATATATATATATAATATATATATATATATATATATATATATATACGGAATCTAACTAAGCGCATAAAACTACAAACAAAATTACCCAATACGTATACAGGGTGTTCAAAATACCCTGACATTATATCTATTTAAAATTTATTTCGTATAATACAAAATAAACGATTTCTTTCGAATCCAAACGTGTAAGTTTTATTTTAAGCAACTACTTAAATCTTTGTGGGTTCTTACTAAACAATATTACATAGCATCAAATAAAAGTTTTATTTTATTTTCCACATAATGTTCTTTATACGCCTCAAATGCGGCGTAATGTGGTCTTTATAGCACGGAAATGTCATTGATCTAAGCAGCTGATTGACACAAACACATGACATGATAATATATAATAGCAATACCACAGTATCTTAGTAACAACAAATTAGCCTACTGTCGACTTTATTTCACTGCATTTGCATTTAAAACTTGCCGAAAATACTGAATCTTTTAAAATTTTGTTCCAGTTTCATGGTGCAAAATAAAATAAAACATTATATACCATGCATAATTGTACGGCTCAGGAATAGCCCTCGCTTCGCGTCGGGGTTTTAACATTCCTCGAGCCATAATCTTCTGATTATCTTAAACATAAATATCTATTAAATATATTATAAACCTATATTGTTATTAGTAATAAGATGAGCCAATTCTTCTCGCCGTCCTTGTCCTGCGAATAGCATCTCCATTTTCATCCTCTATATGTCGCAAGTCCTGTTTATCTTCTTCTGCATCTTCTTGAAAATCTGCATCTTAATTGCTTAGCTATGTTGTGTAACATAGCACATACATAATAACTTTTGGAATACTGGTAAATTTCACTCTGCATCCATACTTCAGAATAGGAAATCGCCGTTTCAGTTGCCCAAATGTATGCTCAATCACAACTCGCTCAGATGTAAGTAGCCTGTTGAAGGCTATCTGATATTCCTCGTGGGGTTTAAGTCATGAGACATGGCATTATACCATACCCACTGTCCCCAATAGTATAGTGTTTCTTGTCCTTTCATGACTTCACACACTGCCGAATTCTTCCATATACGAGAATCATGAACTGATCCAGGCCAACTTGCATCTATACTAGTTATAACAATTTTGGTCGCATGTGACCTGCAATAATACTGCTAAACCTTTCGATTTACATATTCGTCTCCAAATTGGCTGGCTTTTCAATACGAATGTGCATGCAGTCAATAACCCAATGGCTGTTGAAATCGAACCTGGCTAACCACTTTTCTTTGGCCTGCATGATTTGATTTTCTGTGCTTGGGAACGAATCCATTCGCCAGCCTGTTAAATGCTCAAGCACCTCATGAAATATTCTGACACTGTGGCTGCGTACATCCCAATTCTTCAGCAATTCCGCTCTGGAATCCAGGGTTCACAATAACGCAGAAATATTTTCATTTTCTGCACAGGTGATAGTGCTCCACGAGTTTCGAGATCTGCACCAAGAAAGTGGTCCGCCAACCACACCATTCTCCTCCAAATCTGAATAACGTTTTGAAATCTGATTCACGTGGCGTACGTCTTGGTTTGAAGTATTTTCTGTACGTAAATGCACCATATTAGCCATAACAAACACAACACTGAAGCCACACAACCAAAGATCACTAGATAGATCTTAACATAAAACACTCCTACAATAGATTTTTACGTTACGAGCTGTTTGATGGCTGGCTAACTACTGAAAACAGTGATAAAAGTTGTGGTGAACCTAGATTCCTTTTTAGAAACAAACCTTTAGTTTTTGAGCAAATGCTTCTTTTTATAAATACGAAAAACATAACACCTTTTACTTTAAAGCAAACCCATCGAAGATTTACCTTTTCCTTCACTTTTCTTTATGCATATACCTTCAAGGAATTGCTTTTATTTTGAAAGCAAAGGTAAGGCTTTTTTTATAAATACGGCCTAAAAATACCTTCACTCAAAGAAGGATTACCATATAATATTACAGTTTATAGGTACTATAAAATTACATTTTGATAAAATGAAGTCTCTTTACATATATTTACGGTGTGTTTACCAACTTCGTTATTGTATTATTGTAACCGTTGTTAAAACTCAAGGGAAATAATTTAAATGTATATAATGCTAAGGAATGTTCGTATAGTTCCATATAAATTTTAATTATAATGTTTCTGTTTATGCCCTGAATCAAAAGTTGCTCCGAGTTTAATGATGCAGAAAATTTTAATTATAATTTGTCTCTCAATGCTTACTAATTATTAAATTAATCTTCAAATATTTGCTTTCGAATTTGTTGAATTAAAGTATCCATTCTAATTTGAATTTTAATTTGAGTAAATTGTAGAGTATTTTTTTCAGGTGTAAGCTAAATGTACATGCAAGGTGTTATAATAAAAAACAGTAAAGGTTTTATGAGAGAATGGTTCAAAACGTCGAATACTGCTGTATATAGAGCATTTTCTCAGTAAAGAACAAATTCATTCGTTAATACCTCAGATGATTACATTTTACGAAACCTGATAGTTGTAAAGTACAAAACACAAGATTTAATGTCAAGGGATTTGATTGTATAAATTAGTCAAATAAATTACTTACCTAAAATTATGCAAAACGTCTTACGTTTTTCATGAATATAATCTGGATAACAATTTGAAGAGCCACGTCCATCAGTTTTCTTGGGCGTGATAAATAAAAAGTTAAAACAACAAGGCGTACACGACTCACTGATTTCACAACTTTTTTTTAATAAATTAATAACTTTGAAAAATAATTAATTCTGTTTTAAAATATTATGTGGATACATTATACCACGTAAACTGGTTAACCAAAGTGCTGCATGCATAAACTTTAATTGCAATCTTTTTCTTCGACGTTATTCTTGGAATTCGGTAAACATACCTAATCATTGTTTTACATTAGGCAGGCCTTTGGAAAATTGTAGGTTAATTTTTAAAGTGAAGCTAATATAGAGTTGCAACATAGCCCTTCGCGCTATTTTAGCTCGGGTAAATTATTAAAAAAAAGTTAATTTTAGTATTCATACCTCGAACGAAAATATTGTCAACTACACAATTTCTCCCTCTGTACCTAAACTTATGTTCCGCAGTTGCTTTGTTGCAGTTTTGCCCTCAATTTCGAACACGTACGTAACCAACCACTAGTGCAGTAGATACTTGTTCGTAGAAAATGAGCGTGGCTTGTCTAACTGCACCGAATGATACGGAGCGTTATCCATAGTTTGAACAGGGCAACAGCGTCTGCTCGGTTGTATCTGTTATCTTTGTGTCATTCAACTGTGCCAGTGCCTCTGCATGGGCCTGTGCCTGCATCTGCGTCTGCGCCTGCGTCTGCGTCTGCGTCTTCGTCTGCGTCTGCGCCTGCCTTGTGTTTAAATAAAAGGTCAAAATAGGTCAAATAGGTAGTTTCTAATGTTTAACGCTTGTACAAAATTTTGAATAACTACGCCATTTTAATGTGTAAATGCAAATTGAAATAAAATTTCAAAATAATTTTATGGAAAAAAATTATTTTCTCTTCTTTGTAGTACCAGTTTGATCACCTGTCCGTATCGCCATTATGTCCATTTTTATTTAATGTATATTGTTTTCATATTATTAAATTAATTTAATTTTTACCACTTTTATCCATTGTTAGTAGTTCGATAATAAAGCATAAGCTACGTATATATGAGTTTTTCAAGATTTTATTGATTTTGCGGCATCCTAATAGAAAATCTTAGTTAAACGTCTCTATTTATACAATACCAATCCTAGTACCTCGATTAGCTTGAAATATTATATGTAATAGTTTTTCAGTGTCTTTTATGCGTGTACGAAATTTAAATTTAACAGATCCACTTAAACGGCCAGTTCTCCAGAAAAAATTTGAAAATTGTGTAAGTTAGTGGGTACCAGAAGGAGGGGTCACGTATTTCTTTCCCTTCCCAAGGGGTAGGGCGGGCTGTTTGAGCTTTCCAAACACCTTCAGCCACAACGATCGATTCCCAGCATTAATACATACATTACGTATGTAATACGGGATTAACGATGGGTGTGGTCAGGATAGGATCGGGAGAAACAGTTAGGTTCTGAAAAAGACCACCAGCATTCCCTGTAGCCGCACATAGTGTGCGTATACACAGTGACCATGTCGCTACATGTGAATGAGGAAAACCCCCTGAAAAAACCTCATATAAGGTAGACGGTAACGGAAATCGAACCCATTACCTCCCTAATGCTAAGCAGGGTGTCGCCACTACTCTACCACCTCGGTATTAATAGGTACTTCTCGTGGTATTAAATATCCCATAACGGATTTACCACACAAACATACACCAGGAGCGTAAGACAAAATTGGTCAAAATGGATTAAGGGGCCCTCCAAACCTTAAGGTCGGTGAAAGTCTTGAGTTTGAGTTTTGATGATCGAAATACCTTCCCTTCACTATACTTCGTATAGTATAGCCGAATGTAAAAATTACAAATTTGGAAAAGGTACAGTATAATCGACTACAGAAAGCAACAAAATGTTAATATACTACACATTGTATTTATTATGGCAACGTTTGGAACGTTTGTTGAAATCCTTTGTACATGAAGTAGAATGAGCGCACTTGGAGGCAAACGACGGCCGGCGATGTGCGACACCTGCGTCTGAAGGAACCCACGCTCACGTGAACGTGCCCATTCCCCACCCCTATATTAAAGGACTCTTCTTGGGAGCCTTTTTCAACCCCTAGACGAAATTTTAAGCCTTTGATGGTATGTTCACCCCTAATTAGTGACATTTTGACTGGGGGTCGGTTTCTTTTCAGAGACGATTTTCAAACCCTTGATAGAATTTTCAGCAGAGAGTATTTTCAATCCTAATTAGGAGCCCTTTTAAGTAAAAGGCAAAACCAAAACTTCTACTAGAATTCTCCACCGCACACACCATACTGACACATACGCAACACGCATACACACAAACACCGCACACACACGCACACAGCACATCACACACGCCACACACGACTACACACGCACACACGCACAACGCACACCACACGCACCATGCACACCACCGCACACGCACCCACGAACACGCAAAACACACCACACACGCGCACTCAAACGCACAACGCACACAACGCACACACGCACACACGCCACAGCACACACGCACACACGCACGCACACACGAACACACGCACAACGCACACCGCACAACGCACACGCACACGCACACACGCACACGCACACATCACCACACAGCACACACGCACAACCGCACAAACGCACACGCACACACGCACACACGCGATGCGCACACGACAACGCACAACGCACATACACACACGCCACCACACGCAACACACCGCACACCGCACCACGCCACACGCACGCACACACGCACATCGCACACGCACACACGCCGACACACGCACACCGCACACACGCACACAGCACACACGCACCACGCCATACACACGCACACACGCCCACACACGCACAACGCCACACACGCACACGCACGCACCAATATATCACCAAACCAACGCCACGCACAACCGACACACCGAACTCAACACGCACACACAGCACACGCATACCGCGCACACACACAAACACCGGCACAGGCAACAACGCACACACGCACACGCACGCCACAACAGACACCAAACTCGCACACACGCACACACGCAATACGCACACACACACACAGACACGACACACGCACACCACACGCACAGCACACACGTACACGACACACGCACACGCACAAACGCACACAACCACGCAACCGCACAACAAAACACGTACACACGCACACACGCACAAACGCACACACAACACACACACGCGCACAAAACGCACTCACGCACATACGCAACACCCACAAACGCACGTGTACACACCACACACACGCACACACTCACACGCACACGCACTCACGCACTACCATGCACCACGCAATGCGCACACGCACACGCACACGCACACCGCACGCACACACGTACACACGCACAACGCACATAGCACACACGCACACCGCACAAACGCACAAACGCACACGCAACACGCACACACGCACCGCACACACGCACACGCACACGCAACACGCACACACGCACACACGCACAACGCAACAGCGCAACACGACACCAACCAGCAAACCACACAAAACAGACACACGCACAAGTCACCGATACTCACTCACACTCAACGCGTACAACGACACCACGACACTCACTAAAACCTAACACACGACACGTAGACACGCAAGCAAAGCAGCTACGACAGCTTTCAACAGACAGAAGCACGCACAACGGTCACAGCAACAGCCTACACATATACAGCACGCACATCGCACACTACAACGAGCACATCAGACACAGCCCAAGCACTACGTACACAGACAGACGAAACGCACTACTCAATCAATACCCACATACATACACGAAACGCAGCACTGCATCAGCTACGATACTACCATAGACTTTACGCACACGCAACAACGGCAGACGATCACTACGCACACAACATACACAACACACAAGAACAACGCACAACACACACGCGACGACACCGCACACACAGCACCTCAAACGCACACGACACCTAGCACATACGTGCAAAAATAGCAACAACACGCACACGCGCACACGCACACGCAACGAAACGCACAGCACACCACAATACGCACGTCGACACACGCACACGCACACACCACAGCACGCACACGCACACGCACACGCACACACGCACACACACGAACACGCACACGCACACACACACACACCGCACACGACACACGCACACACGCACACCACACACACACACACGCACACACGCACACACGCACACACACACCACACGCACAAACCCTACACACACGCACACACGCAAACACACACACCACACACCCAACCACACAGCCACAGCACCGCACACAGCACCACGCACACACGCAAACACCACACACACACACACACACACACACACACCACACGACCACGCAACAGCAACCCCAAACACCCCAAAAACCGCACACCACAACACACACACACACGCACAACACACACGCCACACCCACGCACCAGCAACACACACGCAAACCGCACACCACACACCCACACGCCACCACACGCACAAACGCACAAACCACAAAACACGCCACCGCCACACGCACACGCACACACGCACACCCCCAACCACCACACAGCACACACCCAACACGCACACGCAACCCACACCACACGCACACCCGCAACACACACAACGACAACACACGCAACGCACACACGCAAACACCCACACCCAAAGCAACACCACACCACACACCACCACCCAACGGACCACGCACACACGCACACACAAACGCACACACACACACCAACGCACACTCCACACGCACGCACGCACTACGCATACGCACACATGCACACGCACATTGACACACGCACACGCACACAGACACACGCGCAACGCACCACGTACACGCCCGCACATAAACGCACACAGCACACGCAAAACGACACGCACCACACGCACAGCCAACGCCACATTAACATGCCACACGCACACACGCACACACGCACGCGCACCACGCAACATGCACACACGCACACGCACACACCACACCACACACGGACACACGCACGCGCCACGCACACCACCACGCACACACACCACACCACACGCACACACGCACACACGCACACCACACGCACACACGCACACACGACACGCACACGCACGCACACACGAGGCACAAACACATGCACACACGCACACGCACAACGCACACACGCAACACGCACACATGCACACGCACACACAAACGCATACGCACACACGCCACACGCACGCCGCACACGCACACGCACATCCACACAAAACACTACACGACACGCACAAACGCACACACTACACACGCACACAGCGCACAACAAACGCACTCACGCACATACGCAAACACCAACGACACGGTACCACTCAACTCAGCACACACCACACACGAACGCACACGCATACCACATGCACTCACGCACATATGCCACGCACACACGCACACAAGCAACACGCGCCACGCACACGTACACGCAACGCACAAACGCCACGCAACACGCACACGCACACCCCACACGCACACGCACCGCACACACGACACCACACGCACACGCACACGCACCACACGTAACACGCACACACACACACACACCACCCACAAGCACACACACGCACACATGCACACCACACACGCAAACACGCACACACACCACACACACACACACACACGCACACCACACACACACACACACACACACACACACACACACACACGTACTCACGCACACAGGCAGACTAGCGGTTTTTCAGAGGAGACAAACTCTTGATAGAATTTTCAGAGTATTTAAACTGCACACACGCACACACGCACACACGACACACGCACACATACTCACCCACGCACTCACGCATACGCAACACGCAAACGCGCATACACACACACGCACAGCACACACGCACACACGCACACGCACACACGCACACACACATACGCACACACGCACACAGCACACGCACACACACACGCAACACGCACACACGCACACGCACACGCACACGCACACACATTCACACACGCACACACGCACACGCAACACGCACACACAAGACACGCTCACACACCCAAACTGCATACACGCACACATGCACACACACACACACACGCACAGACGGACTCACGCACACACGCACACACGCACTCACTCAGACATGCAGACACACACACGCACGCACGCGCACTCGCACACACGGACACATCCACACACGCACACACACACACGCACACGTTTCAGAAATATAAGTCGAAAACCAAAAACTTCTGCTACTAGAGACACTTCGCCACCGCACACACGCACACTGGCACACACGCACACACTCGAACTCACACACACACGCACACACGCACACACACATACACAGGCACACACGCATACACGCACACACACACACAAACACGCGCAAACAGGCACACACATACAGACACAGGCACACACGCACACGCTCACACGCTCACAACAGCACACACTCAAACTCGCACACACGCACATACGTACACACGCACACACGCTCACAAGCACACTTTGACACACGCACACCGGCACACACGCACACAAGCACACACGTACACACGCACACATGCACACACGCTCAAATGCACTCATGCACACACGCACACACGCACACACTTACAAACGCACACACGCACACACGCACACTCGCACACACAAACACACGTACACACGCACACACGCACAAACGCACACACATACACACGCACACACGCGCACAAGCCAACACGCACTCACGCACATACGCACACACTCACAAACGCACACGAGTACACACTCACACACTCACCCACGCACACAACACGCACGCACGCACTCACGCTTATACGCACACATGCACTCACGCACATATGCACACACGCACACACGCACACAAGCACACACGCGCAGACGCACCCACGTACACACGCACAACGCACATACGCACACACGCACACAAGCACACACGCACAAACGCACACGCACACACGCACACCGCACACACGCGCACACATTCATACACGCACACACACACGCACACACGCATACGCGCACACACGCATACATGCACACACGCACACACGCACACACGCACGCACGCACACACGGACACGCACAGGCGCACACACGCACACGCACACACGCACACTACACACGCAAACACGCACACACGCACACTACACGCACACGCACATACGCACACGCACACGCACACACGCACACGCACACGCACACGCACACGCACACACGCACACACTCACACGACACAAACCGCATACGCACACATGCACACACACGCACAGACACTCACGCACACACGCACTCACTCAGACAGACACACACAACACGCACGCCGCACACACGCACACATACACGCACACACACACACACACGCGCACACACAACGCACACACGCACACACGACACACGCACACGACACACGCACACACGCAACACGCTCACACGCACACGCACACACGCACACAGCACACAAGCACACACACACACACCGCGCCACTCGCTCACACAAGCACACACTCAAACTCGCACACACGCATACACGCACACGAGTACACACACACGCACACACGTACTCACGCACACACGATATGTCTGTTCCTTCACGATGTTCAAACCTTGATAGAATTCAGAGGTATTTCAATCCAATTAGTAGCCCATAAGGCAAAACCAAAGCCTTCAGCTACTAGAAGCCCTTCTCCACCACACACACGCACACTGTCACACACGCACACACTCATTACAACACACGCAAACACACACACACACACACACACACACGCACATACGTACACGACACACGCGCACACGCACCCACGTACACACGCACAACGCACACACGCAAACACGCACACACGCACATACGCACCCACGCACTCACGCTCATACGCACACACGTAAACGCGCACACGCACACACGCACGCATCACGTCCGCACACGCACACGCTCACACGCACACACGCACACGCACACACGCACACGCACACACACGCTAACGCAGACGCTCACGCTCACTACTCAAACTCATACACGCACATGCACACACACGCACACACAGACTCACGCACCACGCACACGGGGACATACACACACGCACACACGCACACATACGACGCACGCACGCACGCACGCACACGCACACATGCACTGACGCACATTCACACACGCACCGCACACACGCACACACGCACACGCACACGCACACACGTACATCACGTCACGCACACGCACACACGCACACACGCACGCACACGCACACACGCACACGCACACGCACAAACGCACACACACACACGAACACACGCACACTAGCACTTATGCTCACACGGACTCAGGCACACAACCTTGCACAAAAACGCTCACAGCGTACACACGTTATATACATTAGCGTTACAAAATACACCCAAAAAACCTTCAGTTTATTATAGATATGTAGATGACACATTTGTTATTTGGAAACATGGAGAAGAAGCACTGCATGAGTTTTTGGTTTTTATAAATGGTATACATCCTAGTATTCAGTTTACCATGGAAAAAGAAACTAATGGAAGTTTTCCATTTCTTGACATATTAATATCTAAAAATAATAATTCACTATATTTTAAGGTTTACAGAAAGCCGACACACACTGATAGATACCTTCATAAATTATCCAACCACCATCCACGTCAAAATATTAGTGTAATTAAATCTTTAGTAGATCGAGCAAAACGAATTTGTGACCCTGAATTTTTGAATGATGAATATAAATATTTAAGAAAATCCTTACAAGATAATGGATATTCACTTACAGATATTAATAATGTTATTACACCTTCTAGGCGTAACTAAAGAAAACCAGTTCTTAATGTTGGTACTGCTTTTCTTCCTTTTATAGCTAATGTTACAAATAGAATTGAAAAAATCCTAATCAAATATGGCATTAGGACTATGTTTAATCCTACAAGAAAAATTAAAGAGCATTTAAGATCACCTATAATTTAACATAAGTAGTTGAAAATAAATTAAGATTAAAAATTACAGAAAACGTTTTACATTGTGCTTTTCATTGTTAATAACACTTCCAATTATTGATAAAGATATCTCTTTGTTAGATTTAACTAGGTTATTTTATTTGATGTGATGTTTGGATTTGTGAATGCTTTTATCATTTTCAAATTGAAGTTTTTCACAACTTTACACTTACATCATAACTCGATTAAATTTTGTTAAATGTGTTTTTGGCTGACAAATTCCATTGTTAGTTTTCGTCGTAGAAAGTGTTCTGGTTTGTCATCTTTAAGGCAGTTTAACAATATTTAATTTTTAATGACCTCTAGTTATTCTTTACTAAAATTTGAAATTTAATTTTTAGAGTTGGCTTTTTACGTTTCTCAAACTGTTGTATTAATAACAGGCTGATGTTTATGTTTTAATTTTTCAACTTTGACAAAATTGTTTACTACATCTTTAACAATTCCTACAAATATTACTACTGACGAAGATAACTGTAAGTGTTATCGAAACGTTTAGATTGTATAATTTAAATACATCATTAAAAATTCCAAAAAAGATAAGTATTTTATTTTGCTATTGATAAGCGTCTCAGTTAACTCAATCGCGGTGAGTTTGAGAAGCAAACACTTAAGCCAAACTTCGCTAAATGTTTTTTTGATATGTAAAGCGACTGCAACTATTTCTTTTCAGGACTAAGCCTGATGAAGGAAGGAAGCAGAGTCCGCATCCGAAACGTCGCACTCAAAAAGCAAAAACTGTGGAAATAGGCCGATCAGCCCAGCTAATGTGAAACCACAGTTATAAAACACTTAAGGACGTAGAATTACAACTGTTTCGCCGGATTGCTCTACTATATTGCTTCAAACTTGGGTTGCATATGAAAGAAGATCACCTCTTGAACGACTCTAGTTAAAACCATATTAATGGACACTAGGGAGTGTGTTAGATTCTAGGAAGGAAAGTAGTTGCTGAATGATAGCTTTTTCCATGACTAGACAGAATGGAAGTGATGGCAATTGATTGGTAGTTAGAGGGATAAGTATCATAGCCTATTTTATTAATAGATTTAACATTTGCTAACTTAAAAGGAAATTTCAGAGTACATAAATTAATAGAACAGATACGACTGGTACTAGTTCGAAGAGGAACATTTCTTTAATGCAATACCCAGAATACCTTTTGAGATAATCGCGTTATTGGGATCAAGCTAACTGATTATTGACCCTAGGAGCTTTTACCGCAAATGAATTGATTTCATAGCGTGTGATGAAAAGTTAACTAGTTGCACATCTTTTCTATAATCATTAAGACACAAGTTTGAGACAAACACATTCACGAAAGGATTGGCTTTGTCTGCAGAATCACCAACTACAGATCCTTCAAAGATGTCATGAGAAAACTGCCTAGTGCATTTAATTTTCGTTGTTCAAATAAATTTTTAGCTTTATTGTAACACCTTGCTGACATTTTTAGCATCAGCGTAGTTAGCATGACTGAACCGTTTCCATTTGGTATGAGATTTATTTCTTAAAGATAATGTCATATTGAATCAGGGTTGAGAACAAGAATTACATTGGACATTGTTTTTGGGAATGTATAACTGCATGCCATAAGGATGAATTGTGATAATGAAAGAGCCAATGTCCGAAGACTAGGGCGGCTTAAAACAATACCCACGCGATTGGAAGGTTGCAAAACAACGTAAATCATTCCATTTAGCTGGACTAAAGCTCCATAAGGTTCAATCAGTGTTGTGAACAACAGGGAATTAGGTACAGTAGAAGGCATTTCTCTTAAAGATGGACCTAATGGAGAAAAACTGATTCTCTATAAACAAGTAGATTTTTTTTAGAAAACGGGGGTCTAGAGGATGCAGAGTATGGTAATTGCGAGATCACATGAAATAACAAACGTTTCTGCACTATGACCAGAAGGATTAGCAGCAGATGAAAATTGAAGCCCATTAGGCTAGTGAACATTGAAATCTCTCAGACTTGAGATATCGTAAGATGGAAACTGGTACAAAATATAGTCAGTTTTGAAAGTGGGACAGTTGAACTTCACACATTAGTATCAGAATTCCGACGAATTTTTTATTCTCTAAAAAAATCTTCTTTCAGTACCCTTGAGATTTGTATACACCCTTCGTTTATACCAAAAGTTAGAGTTAATATTGTTGGAAAAAAGTCGGGTGAATCAGAGTCTTTTAGGGAAAGTTGTGTTTCAGATAAAAAGAAAATGTCAGATTGTAAGTGTTCCAGATATTGGTACTAATATTAGACCTGACACCACAGAATACATCACAAAATAAACAAATAAACCGATGTTTTTCCAGACATCCGAACGGGACAGCATTATTCGTCAGGTACTTTTTACCATACAAACCACTGTTTTTAAATTTTGGTTACCCTTACTAGTCAAGGAAGCTCCACCATACCACATAATTTTTCCTTGTAAATGGAATCTGCAAACAAGTACACACTTAAACAGGTAAACTACACACATATACTTTCAAAACAAAGAGGTGAACAAACAAGATACCCAACAAATACGCAAGTTTGTAACACACAAACGCACGTACGCACCCGAGTGCACCAAAACCACGCACGCACACGCACGGGCCCGGACGCACGCACACACACACACACACACACACACACACATCCACACAAACACACACACGCACACACGCACACACGCACACACACACACACACACAAAAAAAAATTAAAACAAACACCCACAAAATAATCAAGAATAGGTAAAATACAGGTTTGTATGGAGATTTCTGGGTGTTTTCAGGGTCTTTCTGGGTTTATTTGTTTTGGGGTTTGCGCGTTGGTATGTTTCGACGTCGAGTGACTGTTCACATGTTTATGGAATGAAACGTTTTGTGCTTGGACTTTACTGTATTGCTAGTTTCTTAGTGTGCGTGTTTATATGTTTCAAAGTTTACGTGATCGGATAGTTCTTGTTTTGGGTGTAGAGTTTTTCGGCGTGTTTTAGTTTCTTACGTTAGGTATTTTGCGTATTTAGTGCACGTTTGGGTGTTTATTGCCTAATTTCTTTGTTTTGAAGTTTGCGTCTTGTATGTTTGGACTTTGAATAATTTATTCCTTTGTTTGTATTGGTACGTTTGGTTGTTTACATGTTCGTTAATTTCTCTGTTTGTTACACGTCCAAACCGCACTAGGCGTCGTGCATGCTCACTAATGTAAGCGGGTTGCCAAGCCAGCTAACAGGGAGATGGGCGTGGTCGAAATAATAAGTGAAATGTATGATTAATATGCTCAAACACCTTACACCTACACTCAAACAGCTCAATTCGGGAAAATATGTCTCTAGGCGCCACCACAATCGAAACTTTGCTAATATAATTGTCTTAAGCTGGATGTTAATTAACCCTACCTGATTGTGGACAGTAGGATTGCGCTTACTCGGTAAACTCATATACGAAGGTTCTAAAACAAACACTCGTCCAAAACAATTCAACTCAAACTCAAATAAATTTAGTACTACCCAGGTTATTAAAAACTTTTTGAATACACCTCGTATACCAAAACTTCCAAAATAAAATTTATCACTCAAATTCATTCAATGAACGGTAATTAATTTTAAAATTCAACATGAACGATATCTTTTAAATTTAATTTACTTTTATAATATTTCTGAATCGTACTGACATTCGTAAAAATTTAAGGTTTCAAAACTCAAACTTTTATTATACTTAATGAAATTTTAAGACAACAGCTGATCTGTTAATGCATTGCACTAATGAAACAACATGAAAATTTTGCAATCAACCTGGCTAATATAACTTTCAGGTTGTTCCAAATCTGAAAAATGAAAATATGCAAAGCTTACTTTTGAAATTGTCAAAACAAGATCACCAATTAAGTAAATGTTACAACTGTGTTTCATACCTGGTTAAATAAACAACAGAATAAAAATTTAACGATAAGTATATATTGTCCTGCATAAAATAATCAAAAACACAAATATCTACATAAATTACATCAGCGTGGTTGAAGTTAAACCACCAAATATCACTTTGCCTTCCTACTACTAAAACAAACCATACAATAAGACTCAAGAACGATTATCTCTTCCTTTCAAAACTATTTAATAATTTAAACAACTATACTCAAACAAACTAACAAAAAGATAATCGGGCTTAAATGAGTTCATAAAAATTCCTTAAACCTAATTTCTTACTTAACAAATTTGTCCATTAATCCTTGGATCTCCTTTCTTCCGTAAACCAATTATGTGTAGTCCATTGGTAATTCCTTAAATTGCATGAACACATTACAAAGGCTCAACAAAACTTATTCCTCTGTGCACCGCGATTAGTTCACTAGAGGTTAACTCCACAAACATGTAATAACGGTAAACCTTTGGTTGCCTCTTAAAATTTCTAGCAACCTTTACACCAATTAGTCCCTTATACAAATAAATTTTCAATGTCAATAACGTTACTTAAACATTGGCTTAATATACCTAAAACGAACACTTCGTTCACTTAACAGGTGGTCTCATAAATACTTTTAGCTGAATCTCGTTACAAGAGCACGCGCTGCACTTAACACTTTAACATAACAACTGTTATCTTTTATAAATCTGCTTACGCACTTTTTATTTTCTTGAAAATAAACAAACTAATTTTATCTTCAACTTCAATTTAATTATTGTTTTGTTTATGAATGTCTTTTACGATTCATCCCCTTTCGGGTAACGCAGTTGTTTAAACAATTACTGCCTCATTAAAAATTCACAAACATACTCCAACATCATCCCATTCTATCCCACACTACCTCGCGTGCGCGTCTCACCGAGCTCTCATCACAAGCCAAAAGCTAACTCTAACTTCAACTAACTCGTCAATCTCTGACTTTCCTATTTATAACTTCAGTCATCCATCTTTAAACATGTCTTCCTTCCGCGTTATATTCTCCAATAGTATTCACTCAAAATTTCATAGTTCTGATAGCTGCTTCCCTCTATACAAGCACGCGTGTAATTACAATACATCGCCATATTTGTTCTTACTTACAAATTTTACAATTACTTCATGAAGAAATCATTTTTCGTCACCACATTCATTCAATAGCCACTCTGGACCATTACGCAACTTTTAACCGTTATCTCGAACCTGCGCTCGATCTGCTTCCGCAACATTTGCAAAAATAAGTACAGTCTAAGGTCTCGAATCTCATATACATCCATTTATTCTCAAAACAATTGCACAACATTACGAAAACTTTCTGAAGTTAACACTTAAACATACCCAATCCTTCTCTACACATTTTCTAAAACATTTTACACTTATTCTTCACATTTTCTGACCAAGATTACTCATCTTATCTTCAAACATTCCTTTCTTGATCAGCAGCAAAACAGTAGCGATACAGTGGAGAGCATTATCGTCCCATCGACAAATTTCTCTTCACATTTACATTCATCAGAATCTAATTATTCCAACACTAAAGTCTCTATAACATTCAAATACACGTATCTACATACAGAATTATATTTCTCCTCAATTTCCAGTGGCGTATCATACACCCACATGTATTATGCATACACACAAAAAAATTTTTTTTTTTTTGTTCAAACTCAATACACTCGCACTCAAAACACGTCATACACGTCATTATAACATCCTACATACAGGGTGCGTCAACGCAACCTGACATGTTTGGATGTTTTAGTTACTTTGATGTATGTTTCTGTATTTGCAGAGTAACCTGTATTCTAGTTTACGTTGTACGTATTTGGATGTTTACTTCTTATAAGTGTCTTTGCTATAAGTACCTGCTTGTGTTTGTTAGCTCATAGCATTTCTACATATTTTAGTTTCTTTGGTATACTTTTTTGCTTGTTTGGTTGTTAGCAGGGGCTTGCTGGCAAATCTCTTTGAATGCTTATATGTTCGAACGTTTAGTAACTTGTATGTTTATACGTTTGCAAACTTACATGATTTGTGTTGTAGTGTTTACTTGATTGCTAGTGTTTCTGTTTTTGTACTTGGAGTTCCACGTATTCCTATTTATTCGTTTTCTAATTTCTTTACTTGGGTGCGTTTGTATGGTACCATATTTTTGCATATTTTAGCATCTACTTTAGTATGTTTTCTTGCCTGTTTCGTGCATCTTTTGGGTGATAGGTGTATGTTTATGTATTTGTTAAGTAACTTGTTTCCCTTTTTTTGTGTATATGTTTGAGATTTATGTGTTTAGGTGTTTACTTGTTCGCTTATTCCTTCTATATTGATAATATAGTATTTTGACTCATTGTGATAATAATAAATAAAAATATTCTTGCCATCCAGGTTGTTCCACAACGTTTTAGTTATGTGCATTGAAGAAATACATGTTTCAAAGCAAAACAAAACGTAAAGAAAAGAACTAAAACATGTAAATTTGTGATTATGCCACATCGTCTAAAATATGGAAACACATGTTCTTTGAAACTGAACGTATTCATCGTTGCAGCTCAAATCAGCACATACACACTAATTTAATTTAGAATCAATCTAAATGTGCTGAAGTATATTTATAATGAGTAGTATACTACTTATTTCTTACATAAACGCTGTAAACAGGTATGATGATATAATTAATATATATATATATATATATATATATATATATATATATATATATATATATATATATATACATCGATTATGTGACGAAGTCCAATATCTCGTTAAATGTACCACATGTAAAAAAATGTTTAAAAGTTAGCAATTGCAACATTACTCAGTTGTAAAACAGATATACAGGGTGCTCTGGTGAGTCGTGATTTTAACGAGATATTTTTTAAATGGCATCGGCAGTATGTTATTACATGATCGATCTCACCATAGCGATTTACAAACGTCACTATATTTTCTCACTGCTAAAAATATGAAAATTTACTGAAAATCGCTTCATCATAAATGAATTGCATAACAGTTTAATAATAAAAATTTAAGTAAAATGTTTGTATAGTTACAAAGACAAAGAGTGTATAAAATGTATGGGACAGGATAAAATGTTGTTTAATACACAAGATGTTTATTATGAAGGTACAAAATCATCATATTTTAACGGAGCTAAATTTACTTTTTTTTAACATCCTGATTACTCGATGCTTTTAAAAAGCTATTAAATCCGTTCAATTTATGTATAGACCATATGGTCTCTACAACTAGTAGTTCCTGAGAAATTATCCGTTTAATTAAAATTTTACGATTGCACAATTTCATGTTTTCGAATGGAATACCAAGCAGGTTCTAGGTATAACATTCCATTGTTTATAAAATTTCTAAATTTACTTGATCTATCTTAATCACTATGACCTCTAAAACCATGTAGCAGTGATTACATTTGTCCCACAAAAGTGCATGTATTGTTACAGATTGTTTCATTAAACTGATAATTTATTAAGATAGAAAAAATGGATTCAAAAATTTTATAAACTATGTAATGTTATACCTACAGGGCGTTCCAGTAGAAAGAACGAAATTGTGGAAGCGTAAAATTTTCATTAAACAGATAATTTCTCAAAAAATACTAGTTGCACAGACTATATGTTGTAGACATAATTTGAAGGGATTTAGTAGCTTTACAAAAACATGGAATAATATACAGCGTGTTTTGTTAAAAAAATTAAGTTTTAGCCCGTTAAAATGTGATAACTTTGTGCCTTCATAACAAACACCCTGTGTATAAAAAAACATTTTCTTTTGTCCCATACGTTCTATACACGCTTTATCTTTGTAACTATACAAACATTTTGCTCAAGATGTTATTAGTAAAATGTTATGGACTTCATTATGATGAAGCCATTTTCAGTAAATTTTCATATCTTTTAATAACGAGCAAAATTTTGGGAAAATATAATGACGTATGTAGGTCGCTATGGTGATTTCGATAATGTAAACACATACTGCATTTAAAATAATATCTTGTTAAATGCCTCAACTAATCAGATGTACACAGCAAATCACACACACACACACACACACACACACACACACACACACACACAAACAACACACACATATATATATATATATATATATATATATATATATATATATATATATTTGTGTGTGTGTGTGCTTTAAACTCGAACACAAGATTTAACATTTGAATGGACGTTTTTGCAGATTCATGCTCAGTAATTCAACCAACAGCAAAGCTAACAGCATCAATCAAATTGTAAAGTTATTATACATCCAAAGCCCAAAGGTACTAATTACAAGCCTACAAGATATTTATAAAATATTTAGTTTAAAAGGCTAAATAAGTAATAGGCGTTTTTAAAATACATGCCTTGATTTTTAATTTGTTTCAAATGTGTCAAATAATTTTAAAAAGTGTTTAGCGTTATTTAATATTGTCGTACATTTTATTAACTTTAAAATGAATAACTACTGCAACGAAGAAATAATTTTCAAAAAAAGTTAAATGGTATGAATCAAAAAATTGAAACTAATTAAGACAAAAGTCGCAATAATGTAGTTTAAAATACTGAATTGTAGAATTAGAGTTTTAAAACTTTATTGTAAAATCTAAGGAAAGACAATGGAAAACAAAATTACAGTAAATATTCAAACAAAAGTTTGTATATGTAAATTTGTAACAATATTTTCACATTTCGCATATTTGTCAACCGTTTTCTAAAGGCGCAATGATACACGTTGTATAACTTGACAAACCGCTTATGAAGTGATCTTTATATACCTTATCCGCTAACATTTGCTAATTGCCGAAAGTTATCTTTAATGTCTTTAATTTCATTAAAGTGATTTATCTGTAATGCGGAAACATTTATCTTACACAATACAGTATCTTTAATTGCTTATTTCTTTTACAAAATCTTGCAAAGTATTTAAGTTGTATCCACCTCTACTGTTTATATTACAACTTAGCCTACATTATCCACAACCCTTTCCTCCCCGCCCCCTTATCTGTTTTCTATTTGTTTCCTCCCTTTTCATTTCCACATCCGAATCTCGCTATCATTTTCTTCCTATCCCTCCTCCCTACCCCTTTGAGATATCCCGGTATTCCTTATTCCCTTAATGTTCATATAGTTTAGATTATATTTTCCTTCTTTCACCTTTGTCCACCTTACCTGAATTTGCACATCCCAGTCCCTTCTTATTATGCCCTCTCTCACACTTATACATTCCATTCTTAATCTCTTCACTTCTTCCTTTGCATACCGTTTTTGCATCTTTCATGCTTTCTTGTATTCAGTTTTCTTGCCCATACCTTATTTTATCTTCTTTTACTTCCTTCCACTACTCTTGTAGTATTTTACACTCCTTTCCTTCTCTTATTTCCTCCTCGTACTTTATTATTCTGTTTCCGGCCTCCACCATTATTTTTTCTTCTTTCACTTTCGCTCTGATGATATATCCCGGTGTTTCTCTTTCCAGCACTCACTTTCTGTATGTTCCCTTACTCCCTCTATCTCCTTATACTCTCTCCATCCCCACACTTCCGCCCCATAAACCACCATACTTTTTATTAATTTATCAAATAATAGTTTCCTTTTCTTTAAATCCATCCCAATCTTTCTCCCACACTCCACACTTGCCCTATTATATTGTTAACTTTCTTCAATCGTTCTTTTGTATGTATCTTTATTGTCTTGCCTTATCGTGTATCCCAAGTATATGAATTACTTCACCTGCTTTATTTCCTCATCCCTCCATATCCACTCCTCCTTTTTTCTTTTCCCTCCCCCTTTTCTCCACATAATTACCTTCGCTTTGTTTACATTTACTTCCAGATCTTTTCTTTTCTTGTATCTGTTCCTCGTTTTTATCATCTCCTTCATTTATTTTTTCTTCCTTTGATATTAGTACTATGTTGTCAGCGTCTACACTTTCACATTACCCACCACTACACCTCCCACTTGTTGTCCCCTAAATGTCTCCTCCAGGCCTCCTGTGTATATGGCAACCAGGGTTGGACTCGATGTCCATTCCTTGTTCCAAGTTCCTCACTCAGATCCCCATTCACTGTTACCTTGTGTCTCGCTTCCTCGTAAATTTCCTCCATCCTTTTTACCAACCTTTCATTAAGATTTTTTTTGTCAGGTACTCCCAAGGATACTGCCTGTTCACCCGTCAAATGCTGCCACTAGGTCAACGAATACCGCCATCATTTTCCTCCTCTTCTTTTCTAGTTCCTTATTTGCGGTACTTTTCACATATTGTATATAGTTCTTCTTTCCTGAATGCTGACTGTCCGTCGGACAACAATTTCTTTTCCACTGTTTCCAACCTTAGTTTTTCTTCTAGTACGTTCGTATATATTTTATAAGCAATGTTCCGCAGTGTAATTCCTCAATAATTTCTTACTTATTTTTTATCTTCTTTTTTATGTACTGGGTATATGTCACCTCCATCTTTCCTGGAATCCTTCTCCTCTCCATATTTTGTTTATTATTTCGGTCATCTTATTTCTACCTTTTCGCCTCCTCCTTACCTTGAATCCCATCTTTTACCACCGCATTTCCTTTATTCACCTTCTTTATTGCCTCTATTACTTCCTGTTCATCTATCTCTTCTTCTTCAACATTTCCTATCCCTTCCTACCTTGCCTTCCTCCTCCTTTCTGTCTGTGATTCCCCTTCAGCAGATTCTTGAAATATTTCTCCGATTCGTTATTGTATCCATCCCTATTTTCTTTCTTTAAATGGTTCCATACGTATTCTTCCGTATTAATGTTTCATATCTGCTCTTCCTGTTTCTTTTTATTTTTTCGTTTTTACTCTCGCATGTTTCCTTGTATCTCCTCACCGCCTCTTTAGACTCTTCTTTTTCTACCTTCCCTTTTTTTCCCCTTTTTTCACAGTGTTAGTGTTCTTCTTGCCTTGCTTTTGGCTTGCTTGCATTCTCTGTCCCAGACTCTTCCAATCCGGTTTTTTCCCCTTCCATCCTTTAAACTTGACTTTTTCTGTTGCTTCCGCCATTCTCTCTCTCAATTTTATTTTGTGTTTCCGATTTTCTCTTTATATATCTTTATACTCGCTTCTGTCCCTACTTTCTTGGTACGAACTCTTCTCTCTTAACATCTCTTCTCTTTTTCTCTCCCTCCCGTCCATTATCAGTTCCAAGGGTTGGTAATCTGATTCGACCCTTACCTTGAATGCCCTCACCCGTTGCCAAGCTTCTACATTACTTATTACATAGTCTATTAATAATTTTCCCTTTCCTATGTACGTACATACTTCCCCATACCTCTTTTTTCTTTATTCCCATGCATTATTGCCCATCCCCTTTCATTTCACACTTCTAGAAGTCCTTTTCTTTCTTGGCCTGTCTCTTTCCCGTCCCTTTCTTTTCTTGCCCTTTCCCCTCTGCTTCTACTCTCGCATTCGTTCCGTCCTCCCTTTCGTCTATCACCTATTCTAATTTCTTTCTTGTCTCTTTCATCTTTCTGCTATATATCGTCATTATTTTTATTTTTACTTTTCTCGCTGTATATTCCTTTCTACAATTCCTCTTCTTTGCTGTGCTTTCCCTTCTTCTTGTTTTTTCCTCCAACCAGGTCTCTTGAAAACCTACCACATCCAGTTCTCTAATGAACTCCCAGAATTCTTGGTTTTTGTTCCTTATTGCCGCCACATTCCAGAACATAATCATTAGGGCGTTTGACTCGTCCTGTGTTAGACAGGGACCCAGGAATGGATTAAGGTAGGTTAATATGGTGGTATAAGAAAGTAATTGTATAATGTAAGGGGGGGCAGGCAGATTTGTGTATATAAAAAATGTAGTTGGTTTAATGAGAAAGTAAAATTTGTGAGGAAAGAAACGGATACAGCATAACAAAAATTTAGATTAATTGAGTCATTGGAAGGGACATAAAGTGCTGAGGTTGGTAGGGCTTGGGAAGAGTACAAGTTAAAGAGAAATAGATTTTGGTGGTATTTAAAAAGGAAAAACAGAAATATTTTGTGGAAACTACAGATGGCGGGGTAGGAGACCTAGTAGAATGTGGAAAACTTTGAAGCAATTATTAAAGGTTAAAAATTGTAATGAAATCTGAGCTATGGATTTAACGGGGAGGTAGTGCATGAAAGTCTAGAAATGGCAAATAGGTTAAAAAGTATTTTGTTGAAAGTATCGAGGAAATTATAAGGGCAATACCAGACTCGAGTAGTACCTATAGGGAGCATGAAATAAATTACAGTGGGAAATTTTGAAAGAGGTTTGGTGTAGTGCAGGCTATGAGGTGTTGTAAATAATTCGCTTGTAAGCAGTACTGTACTGAGTCCTTGAAAGTTTTATGTATCACATCAATTCTCAAAGTTCCAAATAGTATAGTTATGTTCATTTTTCGCCCAGTAAATGCGTTAACTTTAGTTGATAAGGTTTAGAGTCTACTATTTTCGATAGGTTGTAGGACAAGTAAATAAAGATGAAGTTAGGGGAAATTTGATTAAGTGGATAGGATATTATTTAAGAAATAGAAAACAATATGTTAAAGTTAATGATGAATGTACGGATCTTAGAGACGTAGTGTTTGATGTTTCTCAAGGTAGCAAATTGGGACCGCTATTATTCATTTTCTGTATAAACCTATTACTAAATATTGTAAATAAAACTAAGGTGCATCTTAAATCTAATAAATATTCGGAGTATATAGAAAAGATACTAACAAAGAAGATTTGTGTTATTTGCAGATTAAGAAATGTGTTGTCCATGGAAACTAAAACGAAAGTTTTTACTTCAATGTTTATGCCACATACATGTTTTTGTAATTCTTTGTTATTTGGTGTAAATAGTTCTTTAATTGATAAGTTGGAGTAGTGTGGAATAGTGGTTTAAGAGCAGTTCTAAATGCAAATGCACACTCAAGACTTACCGATATGTTAGAGAAACTAGATTTGTTAAATGTTAGGAACAAAATTTTATATTATGTTTTACTTTCTATTTACAAAATAGATAAGGGACAGTTACCGAGTTATTTAATTGTTTTTATAAAAAAGGGAATGGAAGTGCATAGTTACGATACGAGCAATAGGAATAATTTTAATTTCGAATGTTAAACTTAAAGAGAACAAAAGATTCTGTTTTTGATGAGGGAGTAGTTATTTACAACGAGGTACCACTAGATATTAAGAAAACTGTGAGTATTAATATATTTAAAAAGAAATTGTTAAGCAGGTTTAAAAATGAAGTTATTAACTAGAAATGCGATATTAGCAGCATATTTGTTGTGTTTACTGTAGGTGTAGCTATTAGGCTACCTTGATTAAATAAATAATAAAAAATAAATAAATAGAAATAAATTTCCCTACTTTCCTTTCGTTCCCTTTGTTGTTCCTTTCTTTTTCCCTTACTCACTTTTTCGTTTCTTTGCCATTTTTTCGCCCTTCTTTCCCCTTTCTCCCATCCCTCATCTGTTAGTTTTTGCTTTTTGAATATCCTCTTCAACCCCTTTCTCTGTTTAATCTCTCGTTCCATACATATCTTTCTCCATCTATCTCCATTCTTCTGCATCCTACCCAAACTTTTCTTCTCTTCTATTTTTGCAGCCGCTCTGTTCAATATTTCTTTATGCATTCTTCCTCCCTTGTTAGGTCGTGGTCTATGTACATTCTTGTGCTCTCAGTTTTCTCTTCTCTGCCATCACCTTCTGCTTCCCCTCCCAACTCTCGATCTCCGCCCTCACCATCTCATTTTTCCTCTCTGTTTATCACTGTCACGTATTTTACTTTTATTTTTAGATTTAATCTCTCCTCTATAATCACCTGTAACTTTTCTTGTGGGACCTTGCTTCTCCAATCCATTGTTACAATGTTGTTCATCCTTTTCATCCTCACCTCACCGTCAGCTTTTCATTCTAGTTTTTCTATTCTCTACAACAATTTTTCTTTTTCTCTCCTCCATTGCTTTTCTCCATTTCTTCTGCATTTCTATGATATCGTTCCGTATTCCCTTCATGTTTTCTTCTATCGATTTCCTCATCTCTCGAATTAATTCCTTTATTTCCTCTATTTCGTTCTCTTCCTTCCTCTTTCCGGTTCCCCTTTTTCTCCCTTTCCCCCCTGCCTTTTTTATATCTGGTGACTTTATTATTCTCTTCCTTTTCCCAATGCTATTTTCTTTTGATTTCTCTTCTTCACTCCTATTCATTCCCTTTTTTACTTTTCTGGAGGGAAACTTAAAAGCAAGGGATCACACTATTCCGTACGATAGCAATACAGCGAAGGACACAATAAGATATTTAACGGAGATACATATGGAGAGAGGGTATATCAAGAAAATTTATTTCAAATTGTAAACTATGTTTAAATATACAGCCATGGCAACATAATGTTTAAAATAACAATTTTGTACATTTTCCTACTCTCTACCCTCTACAACAGTAGTAAATGCATAATACATTTATAATCAAGTTATCATGATAATCACACGTACGGCATTAAGCGTCAAATATTATTTGAGCGATAAATGCATACATATCAGTACATTTGTAATCAAGTTGCCATGATATTTACATGTCTGACAATAAACGTCAAATATTATTTGAAAATTTCAAATTCTAAGTAAAGATGCACCTGGTATTGGGTGTGGAGGAAGAAACAGAAATTGTGCTAATTGTGGGTGAAAATTATAAAAGGCATCGGGAAGCAGCCGAAATATTTAATAACAAACATTCAGGAAAAAATGTACACAATACAACAGTAATTATGGAAAACTCAAAGCATACGGAGATGTTAAGTAAGGGAATAAGGGAATACATTTCACACACATAAACCGAAATTTAATCATGCATTAGAACCTAGAGACTACGATATAGAAAAACTTGAAGATGATCATTTAATGGTTAGAAACATATTTTCTACATTTAGTTTCAAATGGATCGGTGAGTTTTCAAAATTTTGATGGTGGACAATCCTAACTTTACGATTAAGTCTCGCGATCAATATTCCTTTAAAACAAATGTTTGGTGTGGCATTTACAAGGATATGAAAATAGGAACGTTTTTTTTTCTACAATCCATGACAGCAGAACGATACCAAAATTTTATACAAACCCACTTGTTTGATTTTCTTGATGACCTACCAATACATAAATGGCTATAGGTATGGTACCAGCAGGACGGCGTAGCATGTCATTGTACGACGTAAGTAAGGCATAATATGGAAAATAAGTTTAATAGAAAATTAATCCATAAATATTCAGATTTATTGGCAGCTAGTCGCCTGATATAGCCCCTTTAGGTAATTTTTTTTTGTCACTTGAAAGAAGGTATACCAACAAGGGCCGCTTTCAAAAGTTCAATATTTAGACAGAATTATTGCGGAAATCATTCAGACTATAACTCCCAACATGGTTAGAAATGTGTTAAGAGAATTTTGTCGTAAAACGGAAACTATTGAAAATATTGAAAGAGAAGGTGGGTACGTTGAGCCATTAGTGAATTGATGGAAAAGCTATTATGTGCTACTTTGCATCACTTAAGACAATTTTTTACAACCAATTTTTTTCCTTAAAAAGTAATAATTGGATCGATACATTTAAATGAATCTATTACCTTCAGTTAAACATTTCATTAGCAAATGGACTAGCATCCATTTTTTTGCTTTTATTTTCACAAAAATTGCCAAAAATCCAATTTAATCTAGGTGTCTGAAAATTGGTATTCAATTAAAGACGAAACAACTTTTTCAAATAAAGTTTTTCAAAATTCTGCCAAAAAAACTCATTTTTTGGCCATTTGTTTTTTTTAATGTCAAATTTGACAGATATCCAAGTGCAACAGGTTGAGGTTTTCACCTAAAGTCATTAATAAAAAATTTTCCATGTGACACGGACTTCATCATTATATATATATATATATATATATATATATATATATATATATATATATATATATATATATATATATATATATCAGGGTGAAAAATCACTGGAACTATGGCAGGATCTGTAACAAACAAAATACACCCACGTACCACACAAAATTAAAGTCGACCGTAGATGATGAAACCATTCGGTGTTTTTTAATTTTGTGTGGTACGTGGGTGTATTTTGTTTATTATATACAGGGTGTTTCTTAAATAATGGGAAATCCTGAAACTAGAGATTCCTTACATGATTTCATGACGATTGAGCAAAACATATGTTATGTAGATGTTGATAGTTTACGATATACAAGGTGTCAAAGTTTCATAATTTTTTTAATCTTTTTAAATTTTCTCCTACTATTCTGAATTTATGTAACTCAAATTTGGTGTACTTACTACACTTAAGAAAACGTATTGTTTAGGTCAATATAACACGTCTGAAAATTTAAAGGGTGTTCGGGTACCCTTTAACCCATATGTACTTTTTTGGTGAGCCTCCCCGGCCTCTGCAAATTAAGTGCAGAAAATGCATGTTTAATTTAGAAACTATTTTGTCTCTTGCATTTTTTTCGATAAAAGCACCGCTTCTGAATTAAATGAGGCAAAAGAATAAGGCAATGACATTATTAATTAATAAACTAATGTGATTAATTCTTGTAATGCAGACACAAATAAACAAATCAAAAGTATAAATGAATTAGGTTTTATCCTTTAAGACAACAGAAAGAAACAAATGTTAACAAACTAAAACAAAAAATTGAAAAGTTAAAGAAACTGTTGTCCACCGCCTACCTCAGTTCACTTTTCAACACGTCTATGTACGGAGTTTCGTATGTTACGATGAAGTTGTCGTCTGCTTTTAAGAATGTTAGAAGCTTCCACCATTTTTTACAACAATTCTTCATTAGAATTACTTGTCTCTTTATAGACCATATCTTTCAAATCAGACAATATTGAGAAGTCAAACGGATTAAAATCTGGACTCATCGGAAGCCAGAAATTTGCTCCCACGACCAACCCATCGCTTAGGAAAATGTTCATCTAAGAATTGGCGTACCTGGCGGCGGAAATGAGGAGGAGCCCCATCTTGCGTCAACCACACCAAATATTTATCTTGAACTGGTGTTGGAAGCTCCACTCTTTCTGAGCAATGGGATTTTCGAGTCTCATAAGTGGTTGTTTTTAAATAAAAAATCCCCGCCTCGCAAATGTTGCCTCATCGGTAAATAAAATTGAACTTAAAAATTTGGCGAATCGCAAGCGATAGTAAAATTTTTACGGGAATGTAATGATAGGGTTAAAGACTCTCTTTGTGTAATATTTTCCATACCGAGGCGACGCTTATCCCGGCTGCGTTACCCTAGCGGCGAGTACTTAAACCTCTATCTCCGAAATCCGTGCGGTAACTTCTTCTTGCTGATCAACATTTATTATTTCTGACTGATCAGGATGTCTTTTTGTACGAAAAGGGCCTATTTCCCCCAAGCGGTTGTAGAGGCTTCTAAATAGTTTGTTTGGTTGTCCTCGGTTTGGATATCGCTCTAAGTATCTTCGTGAAGCAGCCAAACCATCAAAATTAATTTGAGCAAAACGCACAGCATTTCATCATTATTAAATTCCTTATGGCGCCGCATATTTAACTTTTTTAAAAGTAACAAACCTCCTATTTTACAACATTAAAAGAAACGAAATTACTGACAAACAATTACAATAGCGTGTGATTTTGACATACGCCTACTTAATAAAACTATAAAATTCGAAAATTATTGTAGCTGAGCCTAAATTAGTTTTCCTCAATCAACTCAAAACGTTTCTATATTGAACATGCATTCGCAGCACTTAATTTTCAGAAGTCAGGGATGGCCCGAAAAAATTTCATATTTGTTAAAGGGTACATGATCCCGGAAAAATCTACACCTTGTACATTTTAAGAAGGGTCATAGTGTCCTAAACATTACATTTCTTAGGTGTAGTAAGTACACCAAATTTGAGTTACATAAATTTTGAATACTAGGAGAAAATTAAAAAAATTGAAAAAATTACGAAACCTTGACACCCTGTATATCGTAACCTATCAGCATTAATAGAACGTATGTTATGCTCAATCGTCATGAAATAATGTAATATATTATATATATATATATATATATATATATATATATATATATATATATATATATATATATATATATATATATATATATATATATATATAAAGGGTACAGCATTAGCGCGTCGAAGTACGATATATCCGTTATTAAAGGAGGTATCAAAAAAAGTTATTTACAAAAATTATAGGCAACTTCAAACTTCACATTATAAAATTATTTTCGACGCACTAATGCCGCACCCTGTATATATATATATATATATATATATATATATATATATATATATATATAATACCAGTGTCAACGAAAGCATTATACATACCTTAACTTTGTTAGAACAACAGGTAGAAATTTGAAATTTCGGATGAAGATTTAGTGGATAAAAGTACATTTTTTGACATTAAAAACAGCTGGCTATCACTTTCGGTTTTACCGGAAGTGGCCTTACTTTTCTTATTTTAAATAGGAATCTACCAATTTTTTTATAGAATGATTCCTCTCCCATTCCAATGATGTATCTTTTGTTTTCAAAATGGCGGTTTAGGCGGAGTTTTTGTTGATTTCAGTGTTCCGTCATTTTTAAGTACTCGTTATTTTACAAAATAATTCAATGAATAGTCGAAGAAAATTATTTATTTTGATCTGTTAATTGGAATTTATAAAATTCTGCTTAAATAATTAGTATTTGTGATACTACGTTGTCCGAAAATTACTGTTTAGAAAAAATTTCACAAATATTTCAAATAGAAAGCACTAAATACTAAATATCCATAAGAATGTAAATCCATTTTATTATCTAAAAACAACACAACAAAAATAAACTTCTAAATCAGCTGGTATACTACCAGGGTATAAAAAAAATTAAAATTGGACTTTGTCCGGATGTAATTAAAATTCTTATACCTAGGTACTCTACAAGGTAACGAACAAAAACAAAACACTGAAAGCTAAAAAAAGCTTACAAAACTACATTATTCTATTAAATGTTCTATTCTTCGGCTTTCCTGATCCCGGCATACTAAACTCTTCTAATATTTTCTCGCCAAACATTTTCTAATTGATTCCTTGAAATACTTGTTATTGTTTGATGTATTCGGTGTTGAAAATTTTCTAAAGTTGCAGGTGGTGTTTTGTAGACCTCATCTTTTAAGTAGCCCTAAATGGAAAAATCCAATGGGGTTAAATCAGGTGACCTAGCGGGCCACGTTATAACGCCATTTGTTCCCAACCATTGTTGGCCAAATCTCTGATTTAAATAATTAGTTCCAACGATTCCTAACCAAACGTTAATTCCAAACCGTTCCTGGAATTCTCCATCTCTTACTAACCGGCGCTTCTTCGTGGCCCAGATTGATAAATCGATTCATCCGAATAAATAATTTTGTGATGAAATGTTTCCTCTCGATAGTAATTTTTTAGAAACCAATTGCAATACGCAAGTCCTTTAGGAAAATCATTTTCATATGAATGATGATGAATTTGGTACTCATAAGACTTAAAACTATGCTTTTCTTAAATTCTTCTTACACTTTCATGGCTAATATTTGAATTTAAAGCAATCTCTCACAAAGAAGCGGTGCGATCACATTCAATATAAGCTAGTACACTTATTTCACTCTCTTCATTTATAATAAGAATTTCATTACGCCCATATTGCAAATAATCTTCTAAATACGGAAAATAGGTAAAATGCGGTGCGCGGAGATCTGCATACCTTTCAGCGTATAACCTTGCTGCAGCTCTGGAATTTCTCTGACATTCGCGATAAAGAACGGACGTGAGCTCGGAAAGCTTCTCGTCGATTTACTCGAAAACGGGGAGCCAAATTTTGATGAGAGTTTCGGTATCGGAGAGGTTAGTCGAGACGTACCTTTTTCGTATAGTATGATCTCCTAATTTTCGTTTGTTTCGGGGGGGTGGGGGGAAAAGGATGTTTTTCGTAAATTTCGTCTGGCTCGGCCGAATGAGGGTTCGGGTTTTTTTATTTCGTCCCGTATTTTGAGTACGCGTCAAATGGATACCAAAATTCGGCAGAAATTACGCGAGGGGTGGGGGTAGCGGCCGAATAGTCCGACGTGCCGAGCAGTTCGGAAACGTACGTGTTGAGCGGGGGTTTCGTGAAGGAAATATGCCTATACGGCATTGTGAGGTCTAAAATTACCCCCCCCCCCCAACTCGCGCCTGGCGAGCGACAATCTGCCGTATCTTCCTTATTTCTCTTAGGAAATTGGCGATTTTTCGCGCTCAACCTCGGTTAGGGAAGCGCAATAGAAAAGAATAAGACGAGACGTTTCGTCTCGACGACCACGATCATCTTCGGTACAAATTACCCGTTACGGAGCTGAAAAAATGCATAAATTAAATTTTTTTCAAGAAAATGCTCATATCTTTCGAACGAGATAGAGGTCCTGTCGGGTCGGTGGGCCATTGACCTCGGTACGTCTACGGTTACCGCAAGAAAATCGGAGATCGTGTTCTTGGAGATGTAGACACGACCGACGTCTATATTTCGTAAATTACGAATCGTATCGTGGCGTAATTTGGCAAGTGCACGTACTAAGGCGCGCCGTTTAGTCTCCACGACCACCACTACCACCATCGGGACTAATTTTGGGTTATGCCGAAACATTTTGTGACTCTAGCATGACTTTAAATGTGTAGCATTTACATGCCTACACGGTACGACAATATCCGCCTACCCTTTCAAAGAAAATACTACATTTTTTCGACGACTAAAAAATTCTTTTTATACAAATTTTGCCTTTAAATAAATATCGTAAACGGATATCGTGGTGCGTTGTAACCATAGTGCGGAGCGGAGCTCCACGCTAGTATTTCATTTTATTCTAACTTTAAGGCACAACTCAAAAATTCTTCCACATGTTTGACTACACCATTGTGATCTAAATTATATAACCAACGCTTGTAGTACCGTTTGTCTATCTCGTCAAATACGCGAATTAAACCAGTTTTTAAAAACAAGACGGTAGATAATAAAAAAAAAATGAGAACTATTGATAACCTACAATCGTTACTTTTTCAAATCCTAACCGCAGCACCTATATCAGTTTTTATATATTTTCCTCTTATAACTTATCTGTAAATTGCTCTAAATCTGACCACCCTGTATCGAACGATGTCAGATTTCAGTACAGGCAACCTATGCAATATTTGTATCAATACTTTTATTAGCAGCGTGGTAGAAAATCCGAGAAAGTAAATCTAATTAGGTAAACTGAAGACGAAACTATTGAATTCGAACATAATTGTCACTTCAATGAATGATTAAATTAACATTATTAGGATTGTCGACGTACTTAAATTTGTATTTATTAAACAAATTAATCAGTTCTTCTGTAAACTGTTCCCGCAATTTCTCAATTTGCTGTTGTGTTGGGTTTAACACTTTTTCAACTTCTATTGTTTTTCCAACTAAAATGATCCAAACATGAAATCATTCTCATCATTTAGTAATATGCATACATACCTACTGTATTAATAGGTTTTTGAAAAGGAACTATTCCAAATATATCCTGCAAAAAACCTTTACCGTAGAAAATGGTTGCAGAGTAACCAATTGTAGATTTAACCCATCTTTCAACTGCTAAAATGTATCGATTTCGTATTTGATGGTAAACGTCATTAGTTCCAAATGAAAAAACTGGAACAATAGGTGTTCCACATTGTAAAGCAACACGCAAAAATCCCTTGCGTTTTTTTAATACAATGTGATAGTCACCAGATGTTGCATAAAACACTTCACTTGCGCCTCCAACCATGAGACCTACCGCATTTCCTCCTTCAGGTTTGTTCAATAAAAATTTTAATGAGTTTTCTGATACACTACAATTACCAGCTTCAAGAAAAAACTCACGTACAAACGGGACAAAAAATAGTTGTTTTAGGGTAACCAAACGACAGGTATGCTGGGAGAATAACTTCCAAAATCCATTAGTTGAATTGGAATTGAACATGGCCACAGCACCGTAAGGTATTATACCGTGCGGGTAGCAGCAAAATAGGTAGTTTTTAGCTGGATTTAGTTGCACACTTTCCGTTGTTTTGTAAGTCAATGGAAAGTAGTCAATAAAGTAATGGTTTAAACTACGAAGTCTAAAGGTGTTGCGACCACCAGTTTCACAAGTATTTTTATCAAATACATAAATCCACAATAAATACATTATCAACAGTAGCCAAAGTGAAGTATTAAAAATCACATATAAAAAAACACCACAGAATGGCACACAAAAAAATAATACAAAACTGATCAAATTCACGACAATTCGTTCTTTCACTTTATATAAATAATTATTAACCGCCTTCGTAACTAATCGTAAATTATTCATGTTGAAACATTATATTCACCAACTAACTATAACAAATTGAAAAAGTGACCGGAAAAGTTAATTACCTCGTTATCAATTGTATTTCATTAATCTACTCCGAACAGTAAAGATTAATTAGATCCTTAGTAAATTAAATATTATTAAACTATGTTGATGATGAGAAACCACAACATCCTCTAACGAACGAAAGCTGACAATCAAAAATTTATTTTCAGTGCGGTTTAATAATATTTAATCTTCAGTAAATTGAAACAAAATAAGATTTTCTAGTTGGTTTTCAAATACGTTTACCTAACTGTTATAGTACATTTCTTGACGGCTTTACATTCTTTTTAAAACTGTTATAA
This sequence comes from Vesta saturnalis, assembly GCA_036346205.1. Lineage (NCBI taxonomy): Eukaryota > Metazoa > Arthropoda > Insecta > Coleoptera > Lampyridae > Vesta > Vesta saturnalis. The sequence goes on from JARFJB010002187.1 coordinate 1,222,438, forward strand.
TTTACTGAGGATGATAACTGTAGTTGTTTTCAAAAAGTTTAAATAACACAAGACAAATAAAAATACGGGATTTCATATTCAAGCATCTAGATATATTAATTATGAATGATAATCGTAAAAGTTTGCATTTTCGTAAAATAGTAATATTTCTTTATTTCGTGTTGATGAATGACAGCAGAGGGATAATATTAAAAAATAACTTTTTCGCACCAGTAAGGTAATTTACTATTGCATTACATATTACATATGTAATGTAAAAGTGAATTACGCAAATATATACACCGTGGCCCGAAATAAAGGAGTGTATTTTTTAATGCCAAATTACTTTTTTGTTTTTAGGGCGATTTATTTTCTTTTTATCAACATATCATCAATAAGACGGCAATATTAGATAAAGAATTGATTTACATAACAAAATCCTCCGAATTTCTTGGATTCGCGAAATACAATTGTTTTATTTAAATAATACCTTCGCCACAATGTAAAAAAAAAATGAAATTTGGTGTAAATCAAGACAATACTTTTTAACATTCTTGTGCTATTGATTGTTTTTTCAATATGGATATTGCCACACACATAACAGTTTTATTTCAATTAAGAGATGCTCTAATAGGACTTCTGTCTTAAATTGTACGTCAGCGTACACACTATCATTCGGGGTTTAAATAATACATTTTTTCGTCTGAAGACCACATTTTTCTAATAACTTCAAGAGAAGGAAACCTTCTTAGCAATAAATTACATATTTCCCAACGTTAAGAATTAGTTTGGCATTTATAAGTGGAAATGTCAACTTTAATCAGTAAGTCATAGCTACTCAGGTTGTCATGGGGTTTGTTTGACATTTATTAACTTGAATTAGCAAATGGGTTAGTTCATAATGAGAGTTTTATGCAAAGAAGGCAGAATCCTAGTTAAATATTACCGTGAAGAATTTAACTATGGTACAAGAAAAATTGTGAACGAATTTCCTCAGAAAAATTGGCACATTGGAACTGTAGGAAAATTTTTAAAAGATCTAAGGGAAAACAATCGGCCTATTGCACATAAAAGAAGAAGAGGAAGGAAGCGAATCTCGAAAACTGAAGAAAATATTGACCGGGTAAGGGTTATTATGAGAAAATTGCAACCTTGCCAAGCTGTGGGAACTAGGAAAATCGCAAAAATAACTAGGAATTCGCATACGTCAGTTTAAAGAATCATTAAAGAATATTGCCATCTTAAAATATTTAATAAAGTTTACTGTCCAAAAATTACTGCCAACGTGAAAGAAAAACGATTGGAAGATGTAATTTATTGCTAAGAAGCTTTGGGTCTCGCGAAGATATTACAAAAATATGGTTTTTAGGCGAACAAATGTTTTATTTAAGACCACCTAAAAATACACAAAATAATAGGGTATACACTGACATAAGAGAGAAATGCCATTATAGCATCTTTTAATTGAAAAAGTTATTTCTCAACAGGTGTCTGTAGCAGTATCCATGTTGGAAAAATCCAGCCTAATATTTGTTGATGCCGGAGTGAAACTTAATTCACAAACATACCAACAACTTTTGCGACACCTATTACCTGAAATTGAAGACGTTTTTGGCAATTACACTTTCCAGCAAAATGGTGCTCCGTCGCACACTTCTCGCAGTACAAAGACGAACTTATGAAAATTGCCCGATATTGATCCACAGATGTGGCCACCTAACAGCGCAGAGTTAAAACCCTGTTGATTATTCAATTTGGGGAATTTTCGATCAACGTGTGTATGACGAACAACAATTTGAAGCCATCGAGCAGCTCAAACAAATATTGCAGTTTGTTTGGAAGAATTTTGAATAGGGTACTGTAAATGGGACTATCAATTTATGGGGCAGACGAGTACAAGAAGTAGTAAAAATATGTCCTATTCATAATTTCTCTACATAATAAAATTTTGTTTTTAGTTGCCTTATTTGTTAAAATAATTAGTTCCTTAATTTTAATTAAAAATTAATTTATGCGAGAAATTGGAATTTTGTTTTTACTTGAAGTAATTTTGAAATTCGACCAAAAGGTATCATTTAAATTTGCTAAACATTCATAAATTAATTTTAAAGAAAAAGCAAATCCAATCCTGTAAATTAATTATATCTTAATTTGCCGTTTATTTGTCGATTGTTTGGTTATTAAACTTGAAAAAAATAAATTGCGTTAAAACAAAAAGTAATTTTGAATTAAAGAATCTACTCCTTCATTTGGCACGGTAATATTTATGTAATTTATTTTACATCTATGTAATAGTAATGTAATAGTAAATTACTTACTGGTTCAAAATTAATTTTGATAATTAATCTTTGCTACATTCAATAATTAATTTTAAGAAAATACAAACTTTACCGATTATCATTATAATTAATATTTTAATGTTGAATTTAAACACGTAATTTTTATTTGTTTTGTTTTGTTATTTAAACTTTCGAAAAAACAAAGTTATCGTCCTCAGTAAAATTGATTAAAGAATGTAAAGCCGTTAAGAAATTGTATAACATTATAAACGTATTTAAAACCAACTGAAAATCTTATTTTGTTTCAATTTATAAGATTAAATTTATTAAACCGCACTGAAATAATTTTTATTTCATTTCGTCCGAAGGTGTTTATTCCTCATCTTCAACATAGTTTAATAATATTTAATTTACTAAGAATCTAATTAATCTTTGCTAAAACTCAATAGAATAAGTTTTCGCAGCAGGCTTCCAAAAACTACTATAACCAGCTTACGTTGAGTACCCATATTTTGAGAACTTCAATACCTTTTAACTTTTAATTTACCAGGACGATAAGGATTATTATCAAATATTTCAAAGTATAATAAGATTTCGACCCAAAATATAAGCTATTAATATTTTGTTTAATTGAATTGTAATAATAACATTATTCATATTAATACTATTTTTGTATTTATTTCATTTTATAATGTATTTATTTATGAACACTGTGTAAAAGTCATATTTCTGGAACATTAATAAATTAATGTCTGTTAATAACGCCATTCACCTTATTTTCTTTATGTTCATTTAAACTGTTACCAAAATGCCAAGAATCTTAACTTAACCTTCACTCCATTCCTTTGTCTTAAATTTATTTCTCATTCACAATCTTCTCTAATCTTTCCTATCTCCCATAACATCCCTAAGCTTCCGAAGATCATACATGTCTCGACATGCCCTTTTAAAAACCCTTATATTTGTTTCCTTTATCTCTTCTATAATTCACCTTTTAACCCTACCACCCGCCTTTTAATTAATCACCCATAAATCAAATAATAAATAAGGGAAAAATTCCAGGCCATATAAAGGGTTGGGGGTTTAAATTTTGTAATTAATACTCGGATAAACAAATTCATAAATTAAATATCAGGTTTTGACACTATCGGGGTCTAAATTCTACGAAACTAAAAAAACAAAAACTTTTTGCCTTTGAATCTAAATTAAAACCTTGTCCGCAACCCGAAAACCAAAACACAAACAAAAAAAACCAAAACACTACCCACAACCAACAATTTACACAAACATTAAAAAAACCAAAAAAAAAAAACAAATAATCACAAAGAAAACAAAACCAAAAAACCAAAATCATTAAAAATAAGTCAAACCCTCAGAACAACCACCAAAGAACGGCACGAAGAGCAGAACGAAACGCAGAACCACGAGCCAACAAGATAACACAAACAAATTAATACCCACACATATGTTCCTTAAAAACTCTCTCTTCATAATAAAATTCAATTCCTTTCATCAAACACATACCAAAATTCCAACTAAATAATTTAAAATTCCACACATAAATTCAAATACCTAAATCCAAAAATTCCACACAAATTTCATCCACACTACATTTAAATTTTAAAAAAACAATTTAAACTCCCCGACCCCAACAAATTTCAAAATTCAATACATTTAAACCACAACTCAATCAAACTAATCTTCAGGACTTACGAACGAGAAATCAAGGACTTAGGCCCTTACGCACTCACACACCACACTCCACACCACACACTCACACACCCCACACCACACACTCACACACTCACACACTCACACACACACCACACCACCACACTCACACCACATCACACACTCACACTCACACACTCACACACTCACACACTCACACACTCACCACTCACACACACACACACACCACACTCACACGCTCACAGGCTCACACGCTCACACACTCACACTCACACACTCACACACTCCACTCACCACACCACACACCTCACACACTCACACTCACACACTCACACACTCACATACCCACACACACCACACACACTCCACCACACCCCACACACACTCACACACTCACACTCACACACTCACACAATCACACACTCACACACTCACACACTCACACTCACACACTCACCCACTCACGCACGCACGCACTCACCACTCACCACTCACCACCACCACACACACACCACACTCACACACTCACACTCACACACTCACACACCACACACTCACACACCACACACTCACACACTCACACACTCACACACTCACACACTCACACTCACACACCACACACTCACACACTCCACACACTCACACACTCACACACACACACCACACACTCACACACTCAAACACTCACACGCTCACACGCTCACACGCTCACACACCCACACACCACACACTCACACCTCCACTCACACTCACACACTCACACACTCACACTCACACCTCACACACTCCACACACTCACACACTCACACCTCACACACTCACACACTCACACACCACACCTCACACACTCACACACCCACACACTCACACACTCACACACTCACACACACTCACACACCACACCACCACACCCACACACACACACCACACACACACACACACACACACACCACACACCACACCCACACCCCTCACACACTCACACACCACACACTCCCACACACACTCACACTCCACACTCACCCACTCACGCACTCACGCACCACGCACTCACGCACTCACGCACTCACGCACTCACCCCCACCACTCACGCACCACACACACACTCACCCTCACAGATACATCGCACACAAACACATCACACTACACACTCACACTCACACACTCACACACTCACACACTCACACACACTCACACACTCACACACTCACCACACCTCACACTCCTCACACCTCACACACTCCACACTCACACACTCACACACTCACACACTCACACACTCACACACTCACACACACTCACACCTCACCTCCACACTCACACACTCACACACTCACACACTCACACTCACACACTCCACACTCACACACTCACACCACTCACACCACCTCACACTCACACACTCACACTCACACACTCACACACTCCACACTCACACACTCACACACCCACACACTACACACTCACACACACTCGCACAATCACACACTCACACACACGCACACACATTCACACACTCACACTCACACTCACACACTCACACACACACACTCACACACACACACTCCTGCACACTCACACTCACACACTCACACCACACACTCACACACCTACACACTCACACTCACACACTCACCACTCCACTCACTCACTCACACTCACGCACTACACTCACACTCACGCACTCACGCACTCACGCACTCACGCACTCACACTCCACTCACACACTCACACACTCACACACTCACACACTCACACACTCACACACTCACACACTCACACACTCACACACTCACACACTCACACACTCACACACTCACACACACACACACACTCACACACTCACACACTCACACACTCACACACTCACACACGCATATGCGCGCACACACACACAAGCATTTTTCAAAAACCATTTTTTGGATCGAAGGGACTTCAAAACGGATAATGCTGGTCACAGTCCAATTTCGGAAAAGTTAAAAATTATGGCGGCATCTTCTAGTTCAAAAAAAAGAACTGATCATATCACTATAATTAGTTTTCGAGTTGTAAATCTCGCGGGAATTACAGTTCAAGTACCCCTCTGTATGTACAAAATTTTAGTTTTTTGTTGTCAAAATAAAACCATGTATTTGCGTATTGTTAGAAGTTTGTAAAAAGCCACCAAAAAAAGAAGTATTAAAATGTTCACAGTGTCTCTATGAATCCAATTACAATTTGAATATATATGTGGTTTTTTTCGTTCTACTTCCTCTAAATAAAAGATTAATCCTAATTACGTTAATTTGGATAGTTATAAAAACTTTAATTTAACAGGTAAAAATTTGAAGGTGTAGGCATTCAGTCTTATTTTAAATCAATATCGAGGTCTAGGTAGAAAGTAATAACAGCAAATGTTATTCGTGAAATGTTAAATCTGAATTTAGCGCTACCTATAAGAATTAGGAGTAATCTTTGTTTACCGGTTCCTTTTTGTTATGCAGAGGTCTGCAACCGAACTCTTAGATGTCTCTACGTGCCATCGCGAGTTTTGATAATGTTGCGATTACTTTTCGCACTACATTTACATATGATTTACTGCACCCCATTCTCCACATTTTACTTCTTAGATATACTTTGGTTTTGTTTCACTTTTTTATAACAGACCTAAAAGGTTCAAGAAGTAGTTTGAATTGAAAAGATTTTAGTAAATCGCTTGTAGTTTCGGTTTCACGATTTTATAAAGTAAATCTTATAAATTGGATGTATTACTAGATCATAAACATTATCATGCACAATATCAAAAAAGCTAATGTAGTTACCGATACCTGCAAAACAAGTATCTTTTGTGCTTGGTAACGTTGATTGGATGGTATGTAGAATGTATTACCGTTGCGTTGATCGAGATCATGTCCGTTGTTGTATATGCAATGTTACTGGAGTTGTAGATGTATATTACAGTGTTAAAAATGATAAATGTTGACAACAAAACTAGAATTTTGCGTAATGGATATTTATGGTTAGGCTCAACTTATGGAATTAGTCAGTAGGGTATGTCGGCTTATCGAAAGGACGTCAGAATGTCTTCATGTAAATATGTCATCGACTATCTGAATTAAAAGCAGGTTTAATCTATGTCACTTAAGTTTTACCGGAAACAGTTCAAGTGCAAGTCATTGCTATGCAAGTAAATAATATGCATTTACCGTTCGTAAATGTTGCTATGATGTGGGATTTGAACGACTTTGCTTAATGGCTTGTGACGATAGGAGTGGTAATATCATTAATGTATTGTTCTTTATGATGAAATGAAATGAAATGAACTGACCTGTTCATACTCACTTGATTTTTGTGGATCATGGTAATCTGTGTTTACAAGACCTCTGCTTAGTAGATTCACATTCTGAATTATCAACTAAATGTGTATTCTCAATAAAGCAATTTATCACAAGCTAGCTAAAATAAAATTTATTATACACTTCATGCAAGCATAATAAACTCAAGATTGTAACTGGCAACTTGATGACTATTATATTCAAATTTGTTGGTGTTAAGCGTGCAAAACAAAGAAAAAAACTGCAATTAACACCTTATCTTATCTAAATAAGTAATGACGCAATGTGTAGTAATTGACCATTTTCCTAGTGCGTGGGTTGTGGCCACACTTCTTTTATTTCACGATATACGCCAACATAAACAGTACCAAAAAAAACTTTATTAATTTTTGTAATTTACACGTTCAGAATGAGCACCCAGAATACCGACTTTCATCATACCCCAAATGATCAAGCGTAAGCTCAAGTGAATGTGAAGAGTAATCGAAATCTGTTCTGCGAGAAATTACAAAATGCGCGCGGAGAAGTTCTAATGAGCGTCTGACTGCATGGCTTGTGGCACCATCCTGTTGAAACCATTGTCTGTTCAACCGTAAATTTCGTGCGCGGCAAAAATTTCTTAAATCTCGTAAAAAAGGTATAATGTTCTGCCTGTAACGCTCTGAGTAACAGTAACTGTGTGTTGATTCCCGACCTCAACAAAATCCAAGAAATCGAGTTGTTGGTCTATTGATATAGCCATTTAGGTGAATATGACTTTCGTCTGAAAACCATAATTTTTCAAGAAATCGGTATCTTCGTATACGAGGTTCAACACGCGTCCATAATAAACATTTCTTGTATGTTTATCCACAGCGTTTGGTCGTTGTCCAGTTTGAATACGATGTGGATAACCACCAATGTCTTTGAACACTCTACGTGTGGATATTGAAGTGCTACAGATTTTGAGTATGTTTTTTTTTTATTTGTTTTGGAACAGAAACATTGGTTTTTTAATGGGAACCTGGAAATTTTGTGTTATTTGCTTTTATTGCAGTGTAGGGACGTCATATGGATTTTCCTGAATCAGAGGCCAACAATCAAATAGGTGTAAGTTTGTGATAGGAAGCACGTTCTGTGTAATTAAGTTTAGTTGATTATGGGAGTTTATTATAGTATTTACTTATAATTAGGTAGTCTTTCGTTTAATTTAGCCATTTATAGTTATTTTGTGGTTTAATGATAGTTAAGATAGGTTAGCCATATTGACGATGAAGAGAAAGTACTGTGAGTACTTGTGGGAGTGTTTGTGTATAAACACGTGCAGAATGAACGTTTCCAAATATTGCTGATAAAATACCAAATAAATCCAATGCTTAAATTCTAGACGAAGAAGTACAATGCAGATTCAATTAGGAAACGTAATGCATGTTTAAGGTTGCATTTTTTAGCGAAAATTTGTAAAAACAAATTCACGGTACGCCACTGGAAAAGGTTGAAAGTAAATTCAATTCATAATTCAAAAATACAAGGAGTAAATATATAAACTACCACTGGTGAAACCTTGAACAGCATTAGTTTCAAAGGGTACCGACTTTGGTACCACCTGTCAATGAAAATAAGAATGAATTTAACATTAATTATTACAGAATAAAGAATTCTAAATTACATAATATGCACAAGATTGTACATATTAAAAGTGACACATTAGTTTTGCAAATGAATAATGCCTCCTAGGTTATTTTTGTAGAAATATAGTTAGGGATGCGCGTTTTTACGACCGATTTTACTCGCTAAAATATGGTTAGATGTGTTTGTTTGGAACGGAGGCTAAAATTATCCAGATTACATTTCATCACATATCAGAGTTATGGGCATTATGGCGAAAAATTACAATATATTGCACTATATTGTCAAATAATTAAAGAATACAAGATAAGGGCAGTCTGTAAAAATTATACTACGAATTTTTATTGACTAAAAAGGTTAAAATGAATGAGAGCAGAAGGAAAAAGAGAAATTAATACAGTGATGAACAAGTCTAAGAAAAGCGGCGGGGTTTTGAGTCTAAGAATTTTAAGATTAGCCGACGCAGTTCCATAGAACAACTATGACGGATTTAGTAATTGTACTTAAATAAATGATAGAATTTTATTATTATCAAACTTGATAAGTGAGAATTTATTTAAACAAAAAAAAAACCTCATATTGATTGTCAACAATTACGCGCAAATAAATAAGGATCTATCAAGTCGAAATAAATGAAAATTTAAAATACTTGTTTTTAACTAAACATAGTACTAAATAATATAAAGTACATATTATTATTCATAATAATAGGTACAATAAATTAACCTAAAGTAAATAAAACGTCACATTACAAAATTTATAAAATTAACGTCCTGAACTAAATAAATGTTTGCGAAGCATTTATTACATTTACTAGTGAAAGTTAGTTAACAAGATTTACTCACATAAAGCATATAAGTGTAATAAAAGGAATTGTGTGAAGGTATATATATATATATATATATATATATATATATATATATATATATGAGATTATGAGGACTAACAAGCAACGTTAAAGAGTAAAATTACAACAGACTGATATACTTAATCTGAGTACCGTGGTCATGAGTCTTAATAGATAAATTTAATTCTCATGACTATACAGAAGATTAATAAATTCATTATTGCTTATAGAAACAGATACTAGGTACTACGTCAACAATAATCACAGTAAGTAGTTATTCTAACTAAATTGAAATAAAGCTTATTTCATATAAATTGAAACAAGATTACAAATAAGGTTACAAAACCATTATTAAACAGTTTTACAAGGTTACGGAAGTATTATTAGTTTAGACCTTTTTGTACACTTCAAAAATTGGGTCAGAGTTGTTTAATTTTTGATATTCGTTGAGTTTATTTAGACAAATCTTAATGTACTTATTGAAGTTGAATATAAATATCAAAAATTTGTTAATTGAGATTAAGTTAGTATCTCACCGAGTTGGGATTTATCTTCATTTCATTGAAGACAATTATTGACGTACATTCAAACTTGTTTGTTAACATTGTATAAGATTATCGACGCTTGACGTATATATGAGTTTTATTAGATATCGAGTATTAGGTTTTTGTGACGATGTTACATTCGTTACTTTTGCTGTACTATTAAGTAAATTTTTGCGATCTATTAGAATTAATGAATTGCTCGTGTTTCTTTAAATTCTCTATTTTTCTAAAAATAATAACATTTCTCTAAGTTTATCTCTGTAGTTTCTTGAATATATTTGACTTTTAATTTCACTTACTTCCGGTCTGTGCTTGGCGAAAGAAAGCTGTTTTGTGTTTCCTAAAAGAAAAATGTAAATTTCTGGACTTTATTTAGCCCATCGATGATTATCGGTTTATAACATTTTTTTTCTAAATTTTGTGCCAAATCACTATAATTAGTGGGTACAATCGATTTATATCGGATATGTAGGAAATACTGAAAACAGGTGAGCTTTTGTCACGCTTAGTTTTTTTGTTCTTTTACCACGTTTTACTTTCAGGCAATCGATCTGGTTCGATTCAAGAACTAAATCCATTAAGAAAATCATTAAACCAATTCGGAAAGGGGTTAAACTTAACCTCACAAATTTCTCTAATCACGAAGTTGTTTTTTACTATTTAACTGTTCGAGACAGTTATCAGCTGTTCTGTTCTTTACTTTTCTGATTCTTTACCTCGTTGAAGAGGTACTTTTCGTATGCTATACAATATACCTTTGGTACGCCACATAATATATTGTTCGTGCACTATCTAAATATACTGGTATGCTGTGTAAATATATGTACATTTGTATATAATTCGTATACTGTTGGACATACTGGCATTTCGCTGAAGTGTTACTTATTACATAGTTAGCAAGAGAATTGACTTCCACACCTGTGAAATATTTGAAATTATAACTTTCCGATAGGCTGGGATATAAAAGATAAGTGATAACTCACTCCTATTCAGTGTCTTTTGGATACCTTAATGCTTTGGTTAATCTGTGACCAATCCTATAAGTTGTATAGATCTATGTACATGTTTGTGATAAAACTTTAAGTGTTATTGCACAAATTTTTGCGCTTTTACAGTAAATTGCTTTGGGTAAAATGTTTCGAGTATAAAAATAGCATGTGTATTGGTAATGTATGAAATTAAACACTGTTTTGTAAGAAACTGTGTAACTGGATGCATTCAGCTCAACAGATTCGAGTTAAGGGTTTCACAAACCACCTGATCATTTCTATTATTTTTTTTTACTGCAAGTTATTCATAGCAATTTTATTATTACTATAATCTATTATTTGTATGTGCCCTTACAACTTGGGGAATGCTTAAATTACCTGTTTACTGTATGTTATTAAAGGCTATAAACCTATGTTTTAGCATAACTTAACTTTGCAATTCTGTATTATTACTTTGCAATTTTTGGATACAAATCTAATTTGGTTTTATCATCTAAATTTTAGTATCAGACTGTTTGGATGGCTTGCTATATTGTGTAATTAAGAACACAAATATTTTATGTATTCTCTGTGGTTAACAATTTGTGTAACACGAGTGAATTACTTATTTATTTAGGGAATTATCTCCCTTTTACTTTTTTTGGGAAATGTAAATTATATCTATATATGTGTACATACAAATGCAAACTATATACTGCCATTATTAGAAATTAATATACCGCTTTTGTTTTGGGGACTTTCTACTTTACAAATTTTTTTTTCCTAGTGCTCAGATCCTTGAACATATTTCGTTACTTGGCTAGAAAAGTGGAAAATTAACTAGTTATCTAGGGCTGGCTGTTTTATCCTTCTAGCTGGCGCCCTTCTCTTCTCTTTCAGCTACCATTACCACCTGTATAAATGTGGTACCCCTCCATCTCTACCGTGACCGAGCTACCGGCAAGTCCTATATAAAAGGTATCTCCTCTGTTGGGGTAAGCTTGAGCACAAAGTTCAAGTTTGCACGTAACAACGAGTTTATGGATTTATATTGACGTGTTCATAGTTTTTAAACAACTTAGTTGACTGCTTGTGATACAAATTTATGACGTTATTTGTAAGCTTGCTAGTTATTTTTGGATTTGTTAATAGAGGTTTAATAAATGGAACTTTCTATTTTTAACTTGACGTGAGTTATTGTGTGCTTTGACCCACCTTTTTAAATATCGATTCTTGCGAGCTTACGGTTATCCGAACCACATTTTTATAGTTATTAGAGTAAGATGAGATGGCATGAGATATATTTTAGGGTGTTCTATTGAAAGATGTGAGCTACGTAAAAATTTTTCTACAGCGATTTTGATTAAGTTACGGCGATTTGTTGAGTATGCGGTTGTGGAATAACGCAAAGTGGGGATCCCGTAAACAACTGAAACCTGACCTGTGAATTCTTGACATGGAATTCCAGCTAAAACGAGTTTTCAAGGTACCTGATGTTCTAGAGACCCATTCGTGGCTTAACTTTAGACAGGTTTAAGTAGATTTAGTTCTTAGGTTAATCGCTTTTTTAGGTAGGTTCACTGAGTGACATATGGAAGATAGGTAGTGGTAAGTTAGAGAGAGGGAAACACGTTATCGGACTCTGATCGTTACGACGTTCGCGGCAGATTTTTTTTCCGTAGTTTCAAGTACTCCATTATTTCTGTTAGCTAATAGCGTTCCAGGTCATTATGCCACATTGGCTAATAGCAATTGTCTTTGAAACTTTTGCTTTAGGTAGTGGTGTCGTTTTCTTACATTCACGCTGAACAACTGTAACATGGTTGACGTTTCCGTAGATTGGTTTAGGTTCGTTTTGTTTAGTTTTAGGTTATGTTCAGGTTAGGTAAGGTTGGTAAAGTTTAATGTAATTTATTGCTTCGTTGGCATGCATTTATAAGATTACAAAAATTTACAGGTAACGTTAAATATTGATATTACGTTCTCAATTACAAGGAACAACTGCACCTAATGAGAATACAGTTGTAAGGAGTCAATAGGTTAATTTAATTTTGAAAGATGTACAGGGATTAATAAATAAATAATTTCGTATGGACACATCTACTGTGTATTACGTCAACAATAGGCATAATAATTAGATATTCTAATTAAGTTGAAACAAAGCTTTTTAAACATAAACAAAAATTCAACAAGATTACAGAATTAATATCACTTGAGACTTTTTTGCTGCATTTTCGAAATTGGGGCAGTCATTAAATTTTCATTAATCGTTGAATAATAGTTAGCGTTTGTGTAAGATATACGAGTGTGGTAGGAAAAGTTTAATGATCGCATTTCACATACGCTAATACAAACTAAGATTTAATTAACAATGGGTTATTCAGTCTCTCGGGTGTAATAAGTTTATTTCATCAACGTTTAACGTAATTTGATTTTTAAAGTAAATATTACAAATATGGTGGCTTAAATTAGATTAATATTATTAATTGGGAATTTTTAGGTGTTATACATCACTCAAGACTAAGCACTATTCACAAATAAATCTTACTGTAGTGGCGCCAGTGTCATTTACTATCCAATGTGCAACTGCAAACTCTGATCGTGATCGACCGTTCAGCCGAAAAACTTATTTTAGTATCCCTAAGCGATGCCAAGTGCGAATTTAGTGGCTAGCGCATAACAACTACACAAAAGCAAAATCGCCTAATTAAAAAAGAGTCCACAGAGTCGATGGTTCCGCAGTTTGTACCTTACCAGAAAATTAAACTAACATTTGTATATATATATATATATATATATATATATATATATATATATATATATATATATATAAACGCGCAAATCATCAACCAGACAAGAAAATTATTTCCTGTATCCGTCTCTTAAACAAAGTAATTCTTAGACCTCAACTTAAAAGGTCAATACAACGAAACGTATAAAAAAATTTGGCTTAAAATCTGTTCATCTTAATAAAATAATGCACAATTTAATTAATCAACGTAACATTAACATAAGGGGTTAAATAAATACAGTAACTAAAGAAGAACTTGGTTAAGTTTTGAATTGTTTTGGGTTAGAACTATAAAATATGGACGTCAAACTCGAAATGAAACAGTCTGACAAATTAATCTAAATCACTAAAAAACAAAGTTATATGTCAAACAATTTTAGGTTATTGTAACAAACATTATGTCTACAGCGCTATCTTAGAGTTACATTACGGATCACTAAATGCTATGATTGACGTTAAATACTGCTTTGCACATTTAGTACAAGTCTAATTGTAACAATACTATAGTCGGTATTATACTTTGTAACTGTGGTCTCATATTAGTTGAGTTGATCGGCCTATTTACACAGTTTTTATTTGTGTAGCACGACGATTTGGAAGCGCACTATCTTTCCGTCATCAGGGGTAGTCTTACAAATACTGTTTTCACACTTGATTATTTTCGTTACAAACGTTTTTCTTATATTTCTGTGTTCTAACTTTGACTGGTCTACTCATTTCTCCTGTGTATGATCTGCCGCATTCACAATTGTTGAAACACTGGTCTTTGTTGTGAAGCTTGGATTTTGTTAGTTCTCTCGTGAGTATTCTTGTGGATTTGATTTATAGGAAAGGCAACAAATACTAGATGTGCATCTTGTATTTGTTGCCGTTCCTTTACATTTTTCCAAGGCATCTGGTATATTTGGTATTAATGGTATTACCGTTTTTTTTTCGGTTAAGTATTGTTACAATAATAAATAAGGATTGTTAAAATTAGTGTACTAAACAGATTTCAATATACAAAAGTCTTGTATTTGAGTATGGCTTGATACAGTGGTGGCTCTTTAATGAGAGCAGGTGAGCAGCGGTCTATAACTTATTAGAATCTCACTTAAAACCTACATACATGTTTATGACGAAATTCATACATACATAATTATACAGAAAGTATTGACCGCATAACAATAATAATTATGCATTTCTTTTTATACGAGGATAATAACAATGAATACTAAAAAAAACCGATAACCTACCTATTTATGAATGAAAATGTATTTGAAATTTTAAAGAAACGATCGTTAGGTACTAAAATGGCTCTAAATGTTTTATTATATCTTTTTTATTAAAGACTTTATATTCAATTATTCACATAAAGCACATTACTTAACTTAGTACCACATCAAACACTAAAAATCAAAATAACTCGGAAACGCACAGGAATTTCGAAACAGAAGAAGGTACATTATTTTTGTTAAACTGTATGTAGATAATGAAAATAACAGTTTTTTTAAAAAGTAGTAATTGCCGTAGAAGTTCTGTTTATGAAAGGGGTTGAGCACCCCCTCCACTCCGCCACTGTGCAAGTTTGTGAACATTCTTATCGCTTGTTTTATGCCCCTTAATTAATAGACATTATCCCCCCAACATGAAAAAAATCTAAGCATTCGTTTATGAGTTATAATGAATATTTGAGATAAAAAAATTATATTCAACACCCTGCATCTCAGAAACGAAGCTTTCTACGACATATGTTTATAGGAACATTTCTTTTTAGAAACATGCGTTCTATCTCCTGTTAAAGTTCGTCTACAAAAAACTGACTCACCCTGTATATATATATATATATATATATATATATATATATATATATATATATATATATAGTGTGGTCCAAAGTGTTTGACCGATAAGCAAAACTTTGTTAACACAGATTCTGCCAGTGGCGTACCGATTAGTGTTAAATGACCGATAATTGAAATTTTCTCAGTAAAATTTCCCTATTTTGCAAGATACGAAAGAAGGTTCTAGGACATAGCTGCTTATTTTTGATTGACATACACAGATACAAAGTTTGATTGACATATCGGGACGTTGTAAATTTCTATTATTGACGGTGTGGTTTATCGGAATTAATTTATTTCAGTTTTCAGTTTAAAACTGAATTAAAGTGTACTAGCCCAACTATTTGCTTAGAATGAATTGAAGAATTCAGGAAAGGCTACGTAACAAATAACATTTAAACGAGAAATGGAAAAATAACGGCATTGGCATCGATGAATGTCTTTTTAGAGCATTCAGTGGTATTATTTCATAAAATAATTTTTTGGATCGGGTTCGGAACATAAATCTACTTTTTTGTTTATTTTTATTTGGCCTATGAAAAGTCGATGCTTAGCGATCAAACTCTTTGGACCAAACCATATATATATATATATATATACAGGGTGGTCCTTTGAAAGTGTTACAAAGCGATATTGAGAAAATGGCTGAATGAAAATAAATGAAATATCTAGGGATACAATGCGACAACAAAATTAAAAAGAAAATCAACAGGAAAAAACTGATATTAGGGACATTATTTTATTATAATAGGTGTTCAAAATGACGACCATTTTGTTCTAAACATTTATCAACCCTCTTTCGAAAAGAATTCCGCACTCTGAATAACACATCTGGGGTGATTTCACGAACTGCAATGACACAATCACTTTTTCTTTGACGAAACCCCACAAGAAAAAATCAAGAGGGGTTACGTCTGGGGATCTTGCAGGCTAATTTACTGGTTTCCCACGTCCAATCCATCTGTTAGGGTATTATAATAAAATAATGTCCCTAATATCAGTTTTTTCTTTAGCTGATTTTATTTTTAATTTTGTTGAATTTAGCGTAGTGACATTGACATTTGCATTAAATTATTCATTGATTATAACGTAGTTTTTTCTGGAGATTACGAATCTGGAAAGAAAACTGCACCTTTCTATTTAACATTTAAAAGTTACCCCCCACCCATAAACAGTGGAAAGGTTTAAAACATTACTTACTCTGCCAAAAAGTGTCCCCCAACGACCAACTGTACCTCTAGAAATTTCATTTATTTTCAATCGGCCGTTTCTCAATATCGCTTTGTAACACTTTAAAAGGACCACCCTGTGTATATATATATATATATATATATATATATATATATATATATATATATATATATATATATATATATATATATATATATATACAACGTGTCCCAAATAACATTTCCAGCATGGGGATCTCGCTTATTATAAAAGATACAGATTTGGTTAAATTAGATGAATTACTCCTAAGGATTAGTGAAATTATAGGACACTCTCCAATTTCCATGTATTTTAAGACAAAGAAAAATGTCAAATTTCTTTTTCTTGTAATATATTTTTTGTTATATTAGACATATAAATTTTATTTGCACTTTCTTAAGATATTTTTTATGCAGAATTTAAATATCAATTTGGATTTTAATTTGCACTTTCTATTTTTTAGTTTCAATCCCTAAATTAAATTTTTCTTATGGAACTACAAGTCGGCTTTGAAATAATTGATCGTGTTTTTTTATCTTCTTTACAATGATATAGCACATGTACTATCTATTTTTAAAAACAACAAAGAAAATAAAAAAAAATGTATTTTATTAAAGACTCTAACAATAAGCAGGCCGTGAAACATAAAAACACAATCGAATTTAATGTCACTTAAAAATTATTCGTTCCAGAATATTTTTGTGTTAAACATGGCTTTATTTATTAATACTGAAAAGTTTGATATGTTGAGTTGTTACATCTTGTTTCATAAAAACAGATTAGAAGCTGAAGATGTACTTGAGGCTGTATCCTGAAAGAAGGCAGCCCAGTGCTCGTACGTACAGAAATTTGGCGGCCAAGCGCCAAGATCGTTAGAATTAAATCCCTTAAATTTTTTTCTATGTGGTTATGTGAAATATCTGGTGGATCATTAACCACCAACTGCTTCTGATCACATGAAACTGGGCATAACACATGATTTCAGACAGATTACGCGAGCGAATTCGCTTATGTTTACAAAACGAAGGCGCTCACATCGAACAGATACTTTGAACCTTTCATTAGTATAATTTTGTATATATTTTTTAAAACCTTAATCCTAGTTTTGAAAATTGAGAATAAATATTTTCCATTTGTTTAAACGCCTTCCGCGTCGCACACAGCAGAAGTTGTTAAAATAACAGTAAAAATTTAAAATGACAATAAAACGGTTAAAGATAGGTATAGGGAATGTAATAGACGTTTGATAGACAACAAAAAAAACGAATTAAAAAATGTTAGGGTTCTATTTAAAAAAAACCGAGTTACGTATGTTTCAAAATTTTAAAATTCGGCGTCTTCTATTTGGTACCTCCTGTCTTCGGTACCATTTTCCACAGATGGAAAGGTTTGGCCAATTGGTGCTTAATCTGATAGTTCAACCCCACCTCTCTAAGTTACACAGTTCCTGAGATATTTGATTTTTTAAAGACTGCAATAGGCGTCAATTTTTACAAAAAAAAAATCGAATTACTCGGAAACAGTCCATTTTAGACCTTACATGTAATACATAAAATTGATCTAAAATGAAACAAAGAATCAGAATATGTAATAGTATGTAAGGTGTTCCATTTAAAATAAAAAATGTTGCGCCTGATGCTCAGTCGTAGATTAAAGAGGGCCAGGTTCATAAAATTATCGGTTTGCCTTATTCAACAAAAAATATTTACATGTACCTATGTATGTTCGCTTTAAAATCGGGTTTGATTCTTCCTAAACTAATAGTTACATACTAGGACACCAACTTATTTTTAAATATGGAATAAATAAGTAATCCATTATACAATAAAGTTAGAAGAAAATTTCTACAATAACAAATTTTATTACACAACCTATATTTAATTACAAACCGAAATATCTTAATCCTAATGTTAGTAACGCTATATCTTAATGAATAAATAATATTAAGGGTGATTAATGGAACCAGAATACCTTATTCTTGGTCGCACAGTAGATAACGGAATGGCTCCATGCTGGGTCAGCGTTTTGGAGACTTGCGTAATATTACTTCAGGGTTGAAATAAATCTGGATTTGTACGCTTTATAATCCCCAAATGAATGGGCCTCACTCTCGATTAATCGTACTAATACCGCAAATTGGATTAACGGTAAAATAATTAATTGCGTAGACATTTATAAACATGTGAAAAGTAACATTAAAGGTGAATTTAAAGTAAAAATAAAAAAGTAAAAGTGCCTAAAATGCAAACGTCTCAAACATTGTAAAATAACTTTAAATAACTCATCGTAGAATTTACAGCTTTTAATATAAAGTATTTAACTCAGAAAAATGAATGCTCTACTAGCTTTTAGTAACCCACAAAAAACGACGCTCCTAAAAGGTCTTTTCCCATGAACATGTCTGAAACTGAATGTGCAAACGATATGCGTACGAGTTCTAATCAAAATAATTAAATGCTTGTTTTTATGCAACTATGATATTCAACACACGCTGCACGCAATGCATGTTAAGTTGGCTAAATACACGTAAATTTTATTGCACACGTAAAGAGTTTGTGACAAGTCAAGAGCTTGGGAAAAACTGAATTCGACTCAAATGCGAAAACAGACCTATCCAGGATTAAGTCCGATGACCAGAGCAGGTTCCGCTTTCGAAACGTCGCGCAACACAAACAAAAGCCGCCGTAAGAGTCTAATCAACCCAACTAATACTGTAGTCCACAAATTAAGTGATTACTGTTTGACTCGGTTTCTGTAGTAAGGGTTTCGAACACGTCTAGGAAGTGAATATAAGGGTACGCACACGGTTCTATACTGTAATTATTTTAAAGATTACACTTTTGTACTATATGGCGAACGTGTACAGCAATGATTCACGAACGATACGAAGGTTCAGACAACTACAAAAGCGTAAGTTTCAGTACAATTCGACCTCTTAGAAGAATGTACGCTCAGTAGTAAATAACACATTTTTAAGTAAAAACTACTAATGTAGCACCATAGTTTAACAACTACAAAGGTGGCTAGTTCTAAAGTTATGTATTTTTAGCCGTTGTATGATTCCCCTATTCAAAGAAATAAACTAAAAGTGAAAAGAACAATAAAATATATCCAATCTTTAATAAACCTCCAGCTGCTATGTAAAAACTAAGAGACTGGCTTCAGTGATTCTAATAAATATTTTAACCCTGGCTATTTTCAGTACCAGGTTGGACCAGGGTGGGTAAAAAATGTCCA
The DNA here is from genome assembly GCA_036346205.1 of Vesta saturnalis. NCBI lineage: Eukaryota > Metazoa > Arthropoda > Insecta > Coleoptera > Lampyridae > Vesta > Vesta saturnalis. The sequence goes on from JARFJB010002187.1 coordinate 1,242,730, forward strand.
CATATTTTTGAAGGGTACAAACATTTTTTATTCAAAAGATAATGATTTGGAAATACAGAAATAACATCAAAACATTCTAAATCTGTAAAAAATTAATATCACACTTTAGGCAGGTGTTGGACTTCTGCCCTTGCTTTCCACATACATATTTCTGACATTTATAGCAAGTAATTGTTGTATTTGATAACTCACTTATTGTTGATTTTTAGATGATGCCACTTTGCAACAAAAATGGCATCAACCCTTCATAACGTCAGATGACGTTTCAGTTGCTTTTTTAGGTTCTAACTTTCTCTCCAGTAGGTTTTCCATAGCCAGTTCGATGTGTGAGTGTAAACCGTTGACTTTTTTGATATTCTTTCTACGTTTGGTAGCAGCAAAGCAAGCCCAAGTTCTTGAAGGAATAAGTGACGACGATTGGTCTTTTTTTCATTCCAGTTTGGAAAATTTAATATAAACAAAAATACGCATTGAGTGCTGCAATGTCTATCAATCTATAAAAAATTGATAGTGGCCCTCGTCTTGTGGATCGCCTTGTTGTGTATTTTCTGGCCATCTGATCGATGACATCCACTCCTCCTTTGGTCTCATTATAGAAGAGATTTATATCAGATTTGTTCTTTTTGTCCGTACGAACAATATCATCTGTATGTTGCGTTGAAAGAAGAATCAATATTTTTGTGGGTTTTTCACGTGTAACATATGAAACCAAAGTAACAGGAGGTTGTCCACACTTGGGATCCGTAAAGGGAAACATACTGGAATACAGTCGTCTTCCTTCAGTTTTATTCAGCACCTCGGATATGTGTTTACGGTTTAGTTGCATGGTCCCAACTAGTGTAAGTTTAAAATCTGTGTACAGTTCTGCTGCTAGCTCTACAGATGTGTAGTATCTATCAGTTGTAACGTTACGACCGGAGTTACGAACTGGAGATAAAAGTCGTTTTACAATACCTTTTGGACCTCTAGATTCTGAGGTACTACCTTCTGTTTTACCTGCGTAAACTTCCATGCGTAGAACGTAACGTGTATCACAGTCTGCTAGCATCCTTATCAAAACATCGTATTTCCCAGGTTTATCTTTCATGAACACTTTGAACGGGCACCTCCCTCTAAATAAGGACGACATCTCATCAATTACGACGTTCATACCCGGTGTATTTCAAGAATGATTCATTTATCTCTTCAAAAATTTCACGAAGCGGAGCAAATTTGTCTTCAGCACCAATATAAGCTGCTCGTCCAAATTTCTTAGAAAATAAATCATGATAGTCTAAATTATTGTCATCATCAGCGCCCATCAAAATCAGAACACCCAATAGTGCCATAATTTCTCTTGTATCAGTCTTTTCTACATTTTTAATTTCTGCTTCCTCATTTGTATATGTTACAACTTTTTGGAGGATTTCTGTTGCAATGAATTTTGAGAAAGATTCCAGAATCGATTTGGGACTGCTTTCCGACAGTACCGTGGAGGATGTGCTAAATAATTTCTACCTGATTTACTTTTACACTCTTGGGCAGCATTATCGCCATTTAGAGAAATATCAGAACTGCTCTCGTCTAACTCATCACTGGCTTCTTCTTGATAAACAACTGTACAGTCCTCTGGTTCACTTACATCCGAGTCACTATTTTCGGCATAACCCACTGACATAACCTCAAAATCTGACACGTTTTCTGCCTCAAACTCTAATTCCTTTTGAGTTAAATATTTACTCATTTTTACTAACAACAGCACTAACAAAAGTCTAGGAAATGTTTGACACCGCACTCACTAATTTTTAGCAATTTTAAATCAACTTAGAAAACAACACAAACTTAACAAATAACCCGTAATTACAACGCTACCGCTACACAGAACGCCAGACTGCGTATAACCATATTAGTCGCAGGTTGGACCAAGGCTTTTTTCAATATAAACTATATTTAAATATGCATAACGCCTTTGCTATCACAATATAAAGTGCACTACATGTATAGGAACAATGTCTAATATTTTCAGAATTTTAAAGGAATAATTAAAAAAAAATATAGCCAAAAATCAAAATCGTGGTTACTTTTTGTCCACCCTTGGTCCATCCACGGTTAATTTGTGAATAAATATCTAAAAGTCCCATTGTAACTATAAAGGCTTATCTTTAAGGTTTTTCAGATTGTCATATGGCTTTATACGATTCGAAAGTAGTTGCAGCTGTCGTTGTTACTAAAAATGAATCGGTTAATATTAATTCAAGCGTCAAAGAAATTTATTAAATATGAAAACGCAAGGAGTGCGCCCTAAAAAATAACTAGTTAGGTATAGATTCAAAGGTACTACTCAACGTTATTTTATTTTAGATAATTATTGATAATTATGAGTCTAAATCGTAAAAGTTTACACTTTCATAGAAGTAATTGTGTGAATAAAAGTTGTTTGTCAGAAATAATAATTTCTTGATGTTAAATTACTGAATACACAGCTATTATTCCATTTGACTAAATAAGTAAAGATAATAGTGCGTTGCCTTAAATAGATGAACAGAGCCGTTATTTTGTGTCTGAAACCCTTGTCACTACCACACTGATTTTCAAACAGAAATGACATGATAGGGTTAGAAAATTTAACTAACTAGGTAAACGTACGAGTTTGAACCCTTGTCACAATTTCATCATTTGACATCGTTAGAATTAAATAATTGACGTTATATTCTTTTTGTGCATTATACAGTGACTTTAACACACCAAACTAAATTTATCCAATTTTCAATCTGATCGGTTGGTCATTAAATATAAATTGTACAGAATTGCTTATTTTTTATACAGCGTTAAAATAAACATAAGCTTCTATCACAATAATAATGACAACTAATCATAATTATTGTATACCATCATTGAGTAATTACTCAATGATATCACATCGTTAATCAATCAATTATAATGGAGCTACGTAAAGGTCAATAAATTTATTGAGTTAAAGCAAAGGTTAATGGAAAATTAAATTATTCTGACAAAAAAAATTGTATTGACAATATCTTAAAATTGTTAAAGATAACTAACCTCTCAGTAAGATTTGAAAATGTTTGAAGCATAATTACAGATGAAAAATGTTGAAAAGTTAAAAGCTATTGATTAAAATTTTTAAGTGTACTTACAACATCGATGAGCTGTGATAACTTCAACTTAATTTTTACAGTTAGTGCATCAGTAACGTTGACAACAGGACGAACTAATTTATTATAATTTGATAAGAGATCATCGTAGAGACGTTTGGCATCTGGATTACCCGAACATCCTGAAACAAAAGATATCTTTGAATATTTCGCTTCGATAAACATGGAAAACATGCAACTAATTGGCTTTGCCAAATTAAAACTTTTGAAATCAAATTTATTTAAATTTGAGGTCTAAGCAAAAGCTGGTCAGAAGAGCTACTATACATCGCTATCTTTCGGTATTATTTACAAGATTGTTACAAAGTAGTTTACGCTATTTAGTTATTTAATGTATTTTTTCTCACAGATGGCAATTCTCACACCTAACGACAAGAGACTATTAGGAGATATGTCTGATTGTTCTTGAAACTTATAGTCACATGCAGATCAGCGAACTAAACTGCTGACCTGAGTCTAATTTAAACAATTTGTTTAATTTGGTGTGAAAAATTTGTTTTGTTCAATAACGGGATACACTTAAAATTGAAATATCTGGTGTGTAACAATACACGACCTTTAAACCTACAGTGGAAATTAAATACTTTTAATAATAATTTTTGTAGGATAATTATGCAACCTACTTTATATTACGTTCATAATGAAAATAGGCACCATTGTAAAAACGAAAACAATAATCTGTCAGGTAGACGTTTAAAATTTCGTATCAGACAGAGTTTATTAAATATATAGATGCTGACTTAAAAAAAATGTTTGAAGCCGCCCGCCCGCTTTTATAAAGCATCGATAATACAATTTAAGCATTTTCAATCCTATTTAAATAATTTTTACACTTAGTTTGCTTTATACTTTACAAAAAAAAAATTAAGTAAAGATAAATTACCTTTAAAATATATGCTTTAGTCAAATACTTCTAAAACAGCTGTATATTTCAAAGGTATACAGGGTGCCCCGTAAATATTGCACGAACGTCAGGAGGTAAATATATACCTCTAAATATGAAAAAAGTTCCCATTATCGTACCTTTGAAGATGCATCGTTTATTAGATACAGGTCTTTAAAGAAAAAAAAATTTTCGTTTTTTGTCCGTAACTCCTAAATTATTAAAGGTATATAAATGAGATTCGGTTGACGTATAACACATAAGGGATGACGTGTTGATCAACGTATGAGTTAATTTTTAACCCTTCAGTACCCGTATGAAATTCTAAGACACCAGTACCCGTTTCGGTCTCACAAACCGACGCCCTGCTGTCGCCGCCAAAGACATATTTAAGTAGATTAAGATAGGGGAATGGATTAATATAGTTGTTGTGATGTGTTTATGAAAAAAAAATCAACAAATAATTGTCAAATAAATTTAATAAACAAACAAAACTTAAACTACTACATCAATTCAAATTTAAACTAAAACTAATTAATTTAGGAACAGTAAACCTTATTATATGTATTGCTCAAGAGTATATTGATGTAAAAAACATTCTTGTATGTTACTGATCTGCAAAACAGTTTTCATAACAAAATTCGCAAACCACCGTTACATGCTCCAAACACATGAACTTTTTTACATTTCTTGTAAAAATACCGTGTTTTCCGATTTCTTTTTTGTATCACAGAAATAACATCTACCTTTTTGGTTTTCAACATTTACAACTTCGGAATTCCTTTCTATACCACACAGTTCTTCAATTCGGAGTTTCATATTTCAAGGAAGGCACTGTACACTAGCTCGTACACGTAAATGCGGTTCTATCATGTCCATGGCAACCTTATGTAAAAATTCACGACGTAATATGGAAACATCTGGATTATTGGAGCCGTATATTACCAAACTGTTGATTCCAGCTACATTTAAAGTTGAATAAAACACCACCATGGGCCATCTACGAGTAATCCGAGCGCAATTGTAGTTTGAACACAGTTGGTCGATCACATCAACACCGCCCTTTGTACTATTGTACATTGTTATAATTTCCGGCTTAAATTCTTCGCCGCTTGCAGCATCAATAGTATCGTCGTGATGTAGGCTGGATACTAACAGATCATTCTTATTTTTACGAGGAATGTATGAAACTAAGGTACAAGTGTTCATGAAGCTAAATACACTGGATTTGAGTGGACGCTTTACTGGTTTGCTAAACTCCAACGGTAATTCTCTTTTATTTTTCCTAATTGTGCCAATAACAGTCAGTTTCCTTTCCAGCAAACTGTTGACCAATTGAAGAACCAGTTATCTATAGTCACATTCCTCCCTGTATTATATATTGGTTCACAGAGCCTCTCAACTACCGCGCCAGGACTATTACTGTTGTTAAAGGGTCCTTTTGGCTGTGTTCCTACATATACTTCTAAGTTACTGGTATAATACATTCGAGCATCTGACATAGCAAAAATTTTAATTCCGTATTTGTTCGGCTTTACGGAATATACTGCCGAAATCCATATCGCCCACGAAAACCCTCGAGTTTTTCGTCTATGGTGACGTACTCTGAATGGCTGTAACCTTTTTTACAATTCTCAACAAATTGATCAAAATATTCTCGTATAGGAGCCAATTTATCAATTTTTCTTCTCTCTTCGCGTGTTACCTTATCATCAAACCTAAGGCTGCTAAGAAGGAATCGAAATCTATTCAAAGACATGGTTAACCTAAAAACTTCGATCCCTGACCCGTCAGTTTTCCATAAGTGTTTGGTATTCAAATGATTAGCTTTCAGAACTCCTGCATAGTATATTAATCCTAATAAGGCTTGTATTTCTGGTTTGTTTGTTGGTCTGGCGTTATTGACACGTGAATAATTATGTAATATTGAATTTATAAAAATATTTGTACTGTCCACAATCAAGTCTAATATTGTATCATTGACAAAATATTTCCAGATTTCAAGGGGTTCTTTTAGTGACCTTGTCGCAGTCTTGACAATGGTAAACGAATGACTTTATTTTCAGATCGGGTTCGAACATTTTTAGCTGGAACATGTTTCCTCCATTTTGTTACCTTATCTTTTCCTTCATAAAATAATTCATCATTTTCTCGTTGAGTAGCATCTTCATCGTCTGATATTTCCTGTTCAGTATCGCTATCTAATTGCCTAGATTCTAGTAAATCCTCTTCGTCCGACGATGGCGCATCATCATAAACCGTATTGTCATCATCCTGCTCTGTCATTGCATTCCGCATCAACTGTACTAGGCGCGCCTGTTCTCTCTCATAATCTCCCATGGCTAGAATAATGTTTTAGTGTAACAATGTTATCAAAAATTTTTAAAAATACTACCTTATTTTCAACTTGGTCGCAAATAAAAAAGAAAAATAAATATAACTTGAGTACCCACTTCGGTCTCTGAAACCAACATGCAAATAACTTTTGAACCACTACACCCACTAACTTCAAACTACGTACTGACCTTCGAGAGTAACATACACGAAGGTATTGAAATAGCGGGTACGCTGACGCTTGCGCAGTAGATAATAAGTTGGATCGTGTGCTTGATCGGTCTCACCAACCCAATACGGGTACTGAAGGGTTAAATATGTCAGAGGCGTAGATATAGGGGTCATTTGAAGTATTTAACCCTATAACTTCTACGTCACTGGCATGAACAATTTTAAATATTTAGCCGATATGCATCTCATTTACTGTGAAGCTAATGGTCATGCCAGCTGTGCGTTTGTATACAGAACGGTTTCCTAATCGTCCACCTCCATATAATTGCACTTTTGAAAGAATAGTTTATATATGTTTAAGATCTATATCTCGGTATTTTTATATCTTTGAAATATGTAGCTGCTTGTTTTCTCCAAAAATCTAGTCACCTCTAATAAAAATGAAATGAACACGCGAACACACGAACACACGAACACACGAACACAACGAACACACGAACTCACAAACACACGAACACACGAACACACGAACTCATGAACACACGCACACACACAGTCGCACACACACGAACATACACACACACACACACACACACCACACACACACACACACACACACACACACACACACCACACCACACACATACACACCACACACACACACACACACACACACACACACACACACACACACACACGCACACGCACACAAACAAACGCACACGCACACGCACGCACACCACATTCGAACACCCACACGCACACGCACACGCACCGCACACGCACACCACGCACACGCACACGCACACAAACACGCACACACACACAGCACACACGCACGCACACGCACACGCACCGCACACGCACACGCACGACAGCACGCAACACGCACACGCACCACGCACACGCACAACGCACGCCACGCACACGCATCGACACGCACACGCACACGCACACGCACACGCACGCACACGCACACACACGCACACGCACACGCACACGCACACGCACACGCACACGCACACGCACACGCACACGCACACACATTCCCACTCGCACGTACACACGCTCGCATACGCACGGTTAATATTGGCGAAACTTTGCTAAACGCTTTAAAGTGACGTAATAAGTCGATTTAGTTATAGTGAAGAAAAAGTCGATTGCATATCCTTATACCTACCTATAAGTGCATATGTAGGTCGAAAGGTAAAATATTTAGCTAATACAGATAAATTGCGCAATGTTTGTTGACACAAAAATTAATGTTATTAAAGTTAGGTATAGTGAAAAGCTATTATTATAACAATTATTAATAGATAACACCGGAGAGCAATTGCACACTAATGAAGTTATTTTTTTTAAATTACGTTGAAAAACCTATACATGATATTTATTAGTTTTCAAATCATACTGTTTTTTCATTTACGAAATTATATACACTGTGGCCCGAAATAAAGGAGTACATTTTTCAATTAAAAAAATTACTTTTTTTTTGTTTTAGGGCGATTTGTTTTCTTTTTACCGGAATAATAACCCAACATATCCGCAATAAGACGGCGAGACTAGATAAGGAATTGATTTACAGGACCGGACTCAAATTGAATAATCAACAGGATTCAATTATGGGGTGTTAGGTGGCAAAATATAATCTGGGCAATTTTCATTGAAGTACATCCTTGTACTGCGAGAAATGCGCGACGGAGCGTCATCTTGTTGGAAACTGTAATTGTCACAAACTTCTTCAATTTCATGTAATAGGTGTTGCATGATTTGTTGTTGGTATGTTGTGAATTAGGTTTTATCCGGCATGAAGAAATATTAGAGTGGATTTTCCCAACATGGATACTGCCACACACACACCATAAGACTTGTTGAGAAATGGCTTTTTTCAATTAAAAGATGCTCTAATGGGATTTCACTCTTAAATTATACATCTACGTACATACTATTATTTTGGGTATTTTTAGGTTGTTTTAAATAAAATATTTTTTTATCTGGAAACCATATTTTCTATCTTCACGAGAACGAAATCTTCTTAGCAATAAATTACATATTTCCAATCGTTTTCTCTTACGTTGGCAGTAAGTGTTGGGTAGTAAATTTTTTTAATATTTTAAAATGGCAATCTTTTTTAATGATTCTTTGATCTGAGGTACACGAAATACTAGTTATTTTTGCGCTTTTCCTAGTTTCGACAGCTTGGCTAAGTTGCAAATTTCTTATAGTAACCCTTATCCTATTAATATTTTCTTCAGCTTTCGAGCTTTCACTTCCTTCCTCTTCCCCTTTTATGTTCAATAGACTCATTGTTTTCCCTTAGAAGTTTTACAGATTTTCCGACAGTGTCAATGTGACAATTTTTCTGAGGAAATTCGTTCACAATTTTAAATTCATCACGGTAATATTTAACGAAGATTTTGTCTTCTTTGCTTAAAACTGGCATTAGGGACTAACCAATTTGCTAGTTCAACATATAAACGTCAAAGAAATTCCATGACAAGCTGAGTAGTCGTGGCTCACTGATTAATATTAATATTTTTTAACGGATGCTAATTCAATTCCCGAAACACATATTGTTTTCACCGCGCTTACGATTTGAAGAAATGGTGTTTTATGATTAGCGAATTGACGTGAAATTTGTGATGGCAAAATCTTTTAAATTCGTAAAGGAGTCTCAATCCAGCTGTTAAGGGAGCAGGGTGAACGCACAATGTGAGCTTGGACGTACTGAATTTCCATACCAGCTACCGAAGTTATTTGAATTTGCTGTGGGAAATCTGTTCCCGTTCATCCCTGTAGACCTTAAAGAATATTCAGTCACCCCGGTGACATTATAGTGTTGTGTATCGATTGCCAATGGTGACATTGTTCATGGGCCCATCGAAGGGGAATTGGTGTTAGAGTTACTTCTCATTTTTTTATGGTAATCACATTTTTTACGGATTCTTAGTTTGCAAGTTCAGTATAATCAGTGCTATTCATGAAGTTTATCCGCGTTCACAGCCATTCAAACAGATAGAAAGTTTGCTCTAAACGTAAATTTGTGTACATAAAGGACAAAAACGTTGTAATAATATAATATATATATATATATATATATATATATATATATATATATATATATATATATATATATTACAACCTTTTTTGTGGTTGTATTAAAAAGTACATTAATTTAAGGATCGTTCATCTATTTGGCATAATATTAGAAAAGTTTTTAATTATTAATATGTAGAATTGAAAATGGCATTTCCTAGAACAAATCTTTTGGTTGTAATATTACATAAATAGTTTTAGTTCCCTTTCTTAAAAAAATTGGATTTATATTATTGTATTCGCGCAAGCGTGAAGACTTTTAAAGGGGAATACACTTACTCTGAAAGCTTTTTTCTAATTCACTTAATGCTGAATGTTAACAGCAATAAGCATGATTTTTACTTAATTTTTTATATTTTGGTGCCATCAGAATTTTGGTGGTAAGTTATTTTTTTTCTCATTATATTTTAAACTACAGCCTTTGCTTTTTTTTAGGCACCTTTTAATTACCTTTCAAGTATGCACTTTTTATTTTTTAAGTACTTACTTTTTAAGTACGCACTTTTAATTACTTTTTAATCACTTAATTTGTATACTTAATAATCTTTAATGGCACGTATAAGTCAATATTTAACTGTACTATTATTTTAAATGGCAAGTTTTACTTGAGTTACCTTTACAACGCAAGTTCTACATTCTTTTACAAATAAATTTGGCGAATTAAACTTCAAGGAAATTCCATATTTTAAGGATAACTAAGCAAGACATTGACCTCACCATATGAACCATTCTGCTTCATAGTATCTGTAACAGTGTATGTACAGAACCGTTAAAAGGTAAAGTTTTTTTATAATTTAGTTTATGACTTCTGAATTTTTTTTTCGTTTTCAAACATGTATTAAATAAACTTATGTATAATTTGTTATTTTATTTTCATTTGTGTTAATTGTTTATAGTATTCAATAACTAGGTTTTGTTGTTCCTAGATAGATATATAAAAAAAAAGAAAGACAACATGGCGCTCGAGAATTTATTATTTTTTTTCATAATTTTTTTGATAACATTTTTGAAATTAAGTGAAAATAATCAAGCAGAAAAGAAGCAGCTAGCATTTCAGGTAGGTTAATTAAACTATTTATTAGAATTCCCCCTTATTTTAATCTTCCGTTTGAAGCTATTTAATAATATACTTTGGCGCGGTAAACTATAAATTAGAATCCACCCTTATATTCATCTACCGATGAGCCGACGGCAGTAGCGATTATTAAAAGGTAATTTTTTATATTAATTAAATTATTTGATCAATTACGAATGGTATATTACATCATCGCTTTTTTATTTCATATTATAATTTTCCCTTTGTAATTGATAAAATATATATATATATATATATATATATATATATATATATATATATATATATATATATATATATATATATACAGTATGTCCCCGGATCGACTTTAAAAGAGGGAAAATTCTTTTATTTTTGATTTCTCAGAAAATTTCATTCTTGATGATTTGCCCTGCCCCCGAAACACAAATTACTTTCTATTTTACTCGTACGGTTCTCGAGATAATATCATTTTTCTTGAAAAATTGGAAGAATGTTTTTCCTAATTTTTAGAAGTAACTTTAGTAGGCGGATTTCATTGAAAAACACCACTGACAGAAATTGTCAAATGTGATAATTCTGTTGAACTGCAAATGAATTCATGCTAATTTGAATTGTATGCTATAATGTTGACTTTACAACAAAGAATTTGTCTAATTCAATGTTACGGAACTGGGGAAGAGTACTAACGAGCTGTTATCAGAAAATTCAACCAAAAATACCCGGAGGTTGCCATTTCGAATGCCGGAGCAAAAAGCTTGGTAACTAAATTCCTTCAAACAGGCTCGGTTTTAAACCTAAAGAAGTCAAAGAAGTTGTTCGATGAAGAAGATGCTGCTACTGTTCTCGCCGTTCATTCCGCAACAGAAGTTCCAAGGTTGTCTTTAAGAAGGAGGACACTACGAATTGGGATAGGTAAATCTCATTTACAAAGAATCTTCAAGGAGAACAAAATTTTACCATTTAAGCCGCAATTTAGGCAAACTTTAGAGAACGGTGATGAAGCCAAACGTCTGGATTTTTGTTTGGAAATGGGCAATAGAGTTTTGGAAGATTCAAATTTTCATAAACGAATAATGTTCTCCGATGAATCGACCTTTTCAACTAACGGAGTCGTTACCTCCCAACTTTGCCGTTACTGGAGTAGGACGAATCCAAACTTCCGAATTGCTAGTCGCAGACAATGTTTGAAAAAAGTTAATGTTTGGTGTGCGGTTTCGTACCATGGAATTATTGGCCCATATTTTTTTGATCAAAATTTAAACCTTTATTTGGAAATGTAAAATTTTTTAACTAATAAACTGGATGAATTGCCATTGAACTACCAAATTGAAATGTTCTTCCAGCACGATGGGTGCCCTGCTCATTATGCCGGTACTGTTCGCCAGTGGCTCAATACAGAGTTCCATGATAACTGGCTAGGAAGAGATGATCCCATTTTATGGCCGCCGAGAAGTCCTGATCTCACAATAATGGGCTTTTATCTGTGGGATCGTTTAAAACAAATTGTGTACAGTGAGCCATTAGACAATGATGAAGAACAATTGAAAAATAGGATACGGAATGCTGTCCAGTCCCTTTCAATCGAAGAAATAAGGCGCAGTTTCAATGAATTCAGAACTCGCATTGAAATCTGTGCGGAAAACGGAGGAGCATTATTCGAATAGAAAATGAATAATTCAGTTTTTTGAGAATTTCATTTCATTTTACCATCAATTGTTAAATTTATTAATTAAAACTTGTGAGACCAATTTGATTTTTCCTTTGAAACAAATCAATTTACTTCAAAAAATTACGAAAAGCTCGAATTTTTCAAGAAAAATGATATCTCGAGAACCGTTTGAGTTAAATAGCAAGTAATTTGTGTTTCGGGGGTTTGAAAACAAGCAGGGCAAATCAGCAAGTATGTCGATCCGAGGACATACTGTATATATATATATATATATATATATATATATATATATATATATATATATATATATATATATATATATATATTAAATCTGTTGACTCAGCTAATCGGCTGGTGTGGGCTTAAATATTTTCGCTACTAAATTTGCGTTTATATAATTTATAAATATACGGCTCGATCAAAGTTGTCGACTGGTGAAGCTGTTGCATTGGAAGCTCTATTGAGAGAGATCCAAGCATGCCGGTGTCAATTACACGAAATTTACTCATACCGGTGTGCAAAGGGAAGGGGACAAGGCAGACTGTATTTTGCTTCTTTCAATTGTCTTTGAGGCCGTTGAATACTCTTTCTTGTGTTTAGTTTTGCATAAAATCCCTTTAGGCGATTGAGATTAAAGTGTATTCACCCATGATCATTTCACTATATCTGTTGCGCTATTTTTTATATACTCTTTTCACTGTATGATAAAATTTCATACCACGACGATTAATCAAACTTATGTTTTAAACAATATTATTATTCCGTAAGGTGTTTATTTAAATTAAGGTGCTTACAATATATGGTTTTGGGGAATTTGAACCTTGCAAGCGTTATTTAAATATTGGATTTACGAAATTGAATCTGTTTCAATATATGTATCACTAGGTTAATTGTTTGTTATAATTTACATCATTATCATAATAACGAATATTGTTAATGACTTGAGAGCATTGGTCCATTTCTGTTTAGTATTACTGCAACTTAATTCATTTGTTACTGCGTTATTATTATTTACGGAGTAAGGGTATATAAGACCCAACAGCGTTTTTAGTTTAGCCTCTCCAAAATGATCAACAAAGCTGCAATTATCCCCATAATTCACACTTCTGTGTTCTGTGATTTTTTCATTTGTATACTCTAAAATGTTTGACAACATATAAGGTGTTATAAGAAGAGACCAGACTTCAAGTGGACTGGATGGTTTAGCTTGTAAGACAGATCCACGAAGATGACTTATAGGATTGTGTGCGCGAACTCTTGATGGTGCAGGAGATTTTTTAGCACACTAAGATGAATTTCAGAGGCTGCATTATATTCTGAGTGATCGCTTTCATTGTCTGTGTCACTGTTATTTGGGTCACTATTATTCTCAGCACTCTCAGGCATATCTTATATAGAGCCTGGAAAGTCAAAAACATTGCCCGGTATCACTGTTACATTGCCAATATTTATTACATTACCACTCATTTCGATATAGTCAATAAAAAAATAATAACGCAAAAACTATCGCGGGGTCAAATCCGACCCCAAATTCAAGTTACGGGCGATAATCCGGGCGGACACTGAAGCACTAGGCGGCATGCTAGACTACACACTGAAGTGGAAGAATACATAGGGCGTCAGCGCGTTCAACCAAATCATCACTCAGATATCCACCCAAATTTAGACAGTGGAGACGAATTTGACCCCACGATAGAAGTCGAGGGTTAATGTTTGTTATTCGACGTATCCGTGTTGCTGGATAAATATTACTCTGTCCCAGATCGTAGCATACTGAGAATTTTAGCGTACGGATTGTGCACATAAATGTCCTGAATTTAATTCTGTATTCATATTTATTTGACGGTTGTATACGCCACGTACGCAAAATATCTTTGACGACCACACGATTGTTGGCCTTGGCCGCCAAGTTTCTTTTTGGCCGTGAAAGTAGCATTTTGCGTCCTTGGTATACAAATAAATATTTTTTAATGAAAATTAACAATAAATTCAATAAGTGATCTAAAAGATTTCCTTCAATAGGCACAATGTCAATGTTTATACAATTAACTCATACCACGTATATTTTGTAAAAATAATCTAAAAACACTTTAAACGAATAAATTAAAAAAAAGCATATTAAACGTTCAAAGTAATCCAATAAAAAATTCAAATTAGAAAACTTCTTCAAAGCTCTCCCGTTGTAACTACTACAAATTGGCTGTTAATTCCAATTATCTAATACAAACTTTTCGTGGCAGCAAATGAATGAAAAACCGATTTACTGTACCTCACATAAAGAAGATTAATTAAAATTGTGCTTAATAGACAAAATTAACATATGATCAAAAGCGTGAAAATGATATTTCCCATAATTTTTTTATGAAATAAATATAAAGTGTGAAATAGGAAGAACAAGCTAGACTAATAAATTACAAATAAATTTCCTCGCAATGTTGTTTCACTACATAACTTAAAGCAACTAAGATTATTCAAGCACAAACCGGAAACGTTTTCCCATTTTCATTTATTACTCTTGTTTCTCTGCACACATGCGCAAAAACTGGTAAAATGTAAAAAAAAACATACAAAATTAATTAGCCTCTCTTGCCGGTATCAATATAAATGTTAAGCGTGAAAATCGTTTTTGTCAACTTGCTAATAGCAAAAGTTCTTTTATAAAATGTCGAAAAGAGGCATGTTGCTTAATAAGTTGTTTATTGCGATCTTATGTTAGAAAAGGGCTAAAAGCACATTTTGATAACTTTCTTAACAACTTCAAAGTCTTTCTATAGTTATAATAGCTCTACAAAATCGCGTCGACTGAATTAGACCGGAAAACTTTATTCGGAATTTTAGGTTCCG
The DNA here is from genome assembly GCA_036346205.1 of Vesta saturnalis. NCBI lineage: Eukaryota > Metazoa > Arthropoda > Insecta > Coleoptera > Lampyridae > Vesta > Vesta saturnalis. The sequence goes on from JARFJB010002187.1 coordinate 1,257,936, forward strand.
AATTCCCAGTTAAATCATTTCATTTCAAAGTTACAATATACAAGATGGCGAAAGATTATAATGTTGAATAAGTTTTGTATTCATTATGTCAAAAATGGATCTAATTTTAAGGCGTTAAGTTTATTATAATTAATTGTGAGTTTCTCATGTTTGTTGTGATTAATAAAATAGTAATTTACGCAGGGAGAGTGTAAAATGATTGTTTTATGCAAAGTATAGACACAAATTTAATAACAAATGAGCATACGCCATATCGTATGCACCAATATCACTTCATAATTCTGAAGGTGTTAATGTCAAACTAAAAACAAAAACGAAACCGCTACAGAACATAATCAATACTAGTAAATATAAACTCCGAAATTACTTTCCATTTTTTATTGGATAAAAGAAATGCTCGGCTTGCCCAAATATATGTACAGTGTGTTCATTATTTATGGTTCCATTTTTAAACGGCTGTAAAAAATTATTTTTTAGATAGAGGTGTCATGATTTAGATTTTTTCTATAGGGTTCGGTTTTCAAGCGGACTACATAACAAAAGTTTTTTTCAATAAGACACCCTGTATATTTTACGATATTCGGATAGATATTTTTTTTTCTGCTTCCAAACATATATCATATAAGGCAGTTATCTTCAATACTTTTGCTATAATTGGTATCCTACATTCAGATAGATCGCTTTAGTGTTTTAAGGGAAAAAAATAAACTGGCCTGAAACTGCAGGCTTTTGTTTTGTAACTAATGTTTCATGTCATTCAATTTAAGTTAATTTGAACGTCATTTCGTAAGTATCATGATGTGTTTTTAACTTTGAAATAACAAAATATGCATTATTTTATAGATGAATAATGTATTACAGCAAAAGTATTAGAGATAATTGCCTCATATGATATATATTTGGAATCAGAAAAAAATACCTATACGAATATCATAAAATATACAGGGTGTCTTATTGAAAAAGAAAGTTAGGTTATGACGTCTGCTTGAAAACCGAACGCGATAGAAAAGATTTAAAGGTATATAACCTTAACTCAAGCCAAAGTATATAAACAATTATTAAAAGGCGTCAAATTGTAACCTTATAAGCGGCTGCTAAGTGTATAAACACTAAAACTGGGCCAACTTATAACATTAAATAAAAAAGCGATGATGTAATATACCATTCGTAATTGATCAAATAATTTAATTAATATAAAAAATTACCTTTTAATAATCGCTACTGCCGTCGGCTCATCGGTAGATGAATATAAGGGTGGATTCTAATAAATAGTTTAATTAACATACCTGAAATGCTAGTTGCTTCTTTTCTGCTTGATTATTTTCACTTAATTCCAAAAATGTTATCAAAAAAATTATGAAAAAAATAATAAATTCTCGAGCGCCATGTTGTCTTTCTTTTTTTTATATATCTATCTAGGAACAACAAAACCTAGTTATTGAATATTACAAACAATTAACACAAATGAAAATAAAATAACAAGTTATACATAAGTTTATTTAATATATGTTTAAAACGAAAAAATTCAGAAGTCATAAACTAAATTATAAAAAAACTTTACCTTTTAACGGTTCTGTACATACACTGTGACAGATACTATGAAGCAGAATGGCTCATATGGTGAGGTCAATGTCTTGCTTAGTTATCCTTAAAATATGGAATTTCCTTGAAGTTTAATTCGCCAAATTTATTTGTAAAAGAATGTAGAACTTGCGTTGTAAAGGTAACTCAAGTAAAACTTGCCATTTAAAATAATCGTACAGTTAAACATTGACTTATACGTGCCATTAAAGATTATTAAGTATACAAATTAAGTGATTAAAAAGGCGCGTACTTAAAAAAATAAGTACGTAAAAAAAGTACTTAATAAAAAATAAAAGTGCATACTTGAAAAGTAAGTACTTAAAAAGTAAAAAGTGAAAAGTGCCTAAAAAAAAGCAAAGGCTTTAGTTTAAAATATAATGAGAAAAAATAACTTACCACCAAAATTCTGATGGCACCAAAATATAAAAAATTAAGTAAAAATCATGCTTATTGCTGTTAACATTCAGCATTAAGTGAAGTACAAAAAAGCTTTCAGAATAACTGAAGTGTATTTCCCCTAAAAGTCTTCACGCTTGCGCGAATACAATAATATAAATCCAATTTTTTTTAAGAAAGGGAACTAAAACTGTTTATGTAATATTACACCCAAAAGATTTGTTCTGGGAAATGCCAATTAAATTGCCATTCTCAATTCTACATATTAATAATTAAAAACTTTTCTAATAATACGCCAAATAAATGAACGATTCTTAAATTAATGTACTTTTAATACAACCACAAAAAAAAAGGTTGTTACACACCCCCTTCTAAAATTTGGACTCGGAGATCACCAAAGCGGAGATTCCAAACACTAAGCTAATAAATGAAATTATTAAAATTAAAAAAAAAAACAAAATGTTAAGCTAATTAAAATATAAGCAATATTGAAAAAATAACAAGAAAATGTACGAAGAAGTACGGAAAATGTGGTGACGTTGGTCAGGAAAGACCCCTTGCAACACCAAACAAGCTAATGACGCGCTACCACCCGCACACGCTACTAGTCGAGAATCAAGGACCCGAAACCTTAAATAAAGTAAAAAACTTTAACTGGTGGGGTTAGTGATGCAAACCACCATCAGAAGAGCAAAATGAGTATCCGGTAAAAAAATTTGAATCTAAGGTAAAAAAACGAACGGAAACCGTAACCTACCATGACCTGAAGGGACAGTGGGCAGAGAACCCGGAAACGGTCATCGTGCAACTTTATAACAAATCAAGGCTAAACGCCACTCTACTCGAGAGTATAAAAATAGAAAAAAAAAATCCTTTCGGACTAACAATAAATAATCGCGAGACTTGAGGTCGAGAGAGAGAGCGGTTCAATTACCCTACCCCGGTGGTCTCAAACCAAGCCTCCTAGGTACATAACACAACTACCACTGTCACGTTCGATAAGTGAGTCAAAATCGGTAAACCCAAGATACGACTATTTTCATGGCAAATTAGCTCAGGATGCTTCGTCGTGGAGAACAAGAGAGGCCACTCTACACTTCACGAGATTCAGGTTTCATGTTGTTCCGCAGTTATCGTCCAAGACTCAACATACCCTAACTAACACGCACGTTTTATAAATAAATCGAAATCTAGGTGAGATAGCAAAGAGAAAGATGAAGCACTCTTACGAACAACAACCCCGTCCTAAAACTACCAAAACGTCATAATCAGGAAGTGAACTAATCGAGGTTGACACAAGGCAAACCGAAGTCCTCAAGCACCGTCCAAGAATAGTAACACTACACAAATCAGGAAAAATAAAATAATTAAATCAATCAAAAAATATAAGTGTATAGAAGCATTACTAGTTTTCTTATCCATGGTTATGAGTTTTACACGTCAAATTAACGATCAGAGGTAAACTCAAAATAGTTATCTTCAATTTTACCATTGTAACAATAGCAAATTGTAAATCCAATAAAGGAAGATAATCTGCCTGAGAACTAATGTCCCACAAAGTCGGCAATTCAATCGCATGATGTGATCTAAATATCAAACATCATGCTAAACAAATCAATCGCACAATGGGATCTAAATATCAACCATCGTGCTAAACAAATGTAGCAAAAATCATGCTAACAAATGTAAAAAAAAATAATTAAGTGGTTTGCAAAGCCACAACAATATAAAATAAAATAATGTGCGAAATAAGCACAAAATAAAATTATTTTGAAAAATTATCAAAATAATTAAAAAATATAAATAAGAAAACCAGAATGTCAAAAATACTAAAATCGAAAAATAATTAAAAAGAATACTAAAAAATAAGAACTAATGAGGTTTTAAATCCTTAACATGAAAAACACCTAAGGGTTTATTATCAATAGGGGTGGCCAATCGGTACGTAGTTGGACCTACCACCTCAATAACTTTTGCTTCAACAAATTTTGGAGCTAACTTTTGACTATAATTTTTAGTCGCATCAGATAAAGTAAAATTCTTTTTCCAAACTAAATCGCCAACATTTAATTTCAACGGACGACGTCGCAAATTGTAAGATTTTGAATTTCTTTCGTAAGCTGCATGTAAATTTTGTTTAACATGTTTAAAAATGGGTGAAAGTTCATTTAAATCTTGAACTAATTGTTCACGGTTAGTAATAAATAAATCATCCTCTTTGAAATCCTTTAGTCGACCATAAAAATCTCCAGAAATAGGAACTGTCCGACCAAACGCCAAAAAGGAAGGTGAAAATTTCGTAGACTCATGAACAGCGTTACGAATTCAATAAAAAACAATTCAACAGAGAAGAAGAACAATCTAAGAAAATACAAAATGGTATTTACACACAAATAACACAAAAATATGTTAAACTTTCGCATCTAAACTACTACCATTAAATTTTAAATTTTACAAACATGAACAGGACTCTTAAAAATTTGTAAATATTCCAATTAATTTGGAAAAAAATCTTAAGCAGGAATACTAACTAAAGTATTAATATTGTCATTATGTGACATAAAAATAAAATAATCTAAATTTGTAATTCATTTCAAAGTTTTCGTTAAATGGATTCAATAATTTCTAATAAATCGTTACGTAAATTTAATAACTGATCGTATAAATATAAAATTCATTATCAAAAGTAATGTAATTCAAGCGTTTAAAAATTTAAATAAATGTATTAACAATTGAATGTTATGAAGTTTATCAATAACAAAACTTAAATATGATAATTGAGATTTACAAAATTCACATTTATCTTTTAATTAATATTTAACTTGGCATCAGTAAGCCCTTAAAAGTACTTAAAAAAAACAATAATATCGTTTAAATAAACAAAAAACTGAATGGGATAAATCATGACCTAGAATTGAATCTATAAATCGTAGTAATGTATCATAATCAAATATTGAATGCATTTTTTAATAATTCCACCTACATAAAATGTAATCAAAGCAATTTGGATTAATCCTCTTAAATTTAATTTACGTTTCTCATCTAATGTCAACCCTTCTGCTCCATTTACAATTAAAAAAAATTTAATTCTACTAATATAACTCATCAATATATAAAACATCAACTAAATAATTAAAATTTGACATCGTAAAAATATTATATAACTCAATCAATAAATTTCATTAAGCCTAAACACATAAAAATACCAAGCTTAACACTAAACGGTAACACTCCTTAAATCTCGGTCAACTCCATAACATAATCAAAATAAACAAAGTGAAAATAACTAGCATTGAAACAACACAGTAAATCCCTTTTTCTGGCCCCACAGTAATATTATACACAAATGTAAACAAAAATCTCAAATATGAAACAATAAATTTCAAGCAATAAAAATCAAATAATAAAAATCAAAGTCCCTGCTCGCCCGCGCCAAAGTATAACCTTAACTTAAGCCAAAGTATATAAACAATTATTAAAAGGCGTCAAATTGTAACCTTATAAGCGGCTGCTAAGTGTATAAACACTAAAACTGGGCCAACTTATAACATTAAATAAAAAAGCGATGATGTATTATACCATTCGTAATTGATCAAATAATTTAATTAATATAAAAAATTACCTTTTAATAATCGCTACTGCCGTCGGCTCATCGGTAGATGAATATAAGGGTGGATTCTAATAAATAGTTTAATTAACCTACCTGAAATGCTAGTTGCTTCTTTTCTGCTTGATTATTTTCACTTATTTCCAAAAATGTTATCAAAAAAATAATAAATTCTCGAGCGCCATGTTGTCTTTCTTTTTTTTTATATATCTATCTAGGAACAACAAAACCTAGTTATTGAATATTACAAACAATTAACACAAATGAAAATAAAATAACAAGTTATACATAAGTTTATTTAATATATGTTTGAAAACGAAAAAAAATTCAGAAGTCATAAACTAAATTATAAAAAAAACTTTACCTTTTAACGGTTCTGTACATACACTGTGACAGATACTATGAAGCAGAATGGCTCATATGGTGAGGTCAATGTCTTGCTTAGTTATCCTTAAAATATGGAATTTCCTTGAAGTTTAATTCGCCAAATTTATTTGTAAAAGAATGTAGAACTTGCGTTGTAAAGGTAACTCAAGTAAAACTTGCCATTTAAAATAATCGTACAGTTAAATATTGACTTATACGTGCCATTAAAGATTATTAAGTATACAAATTAAGTGATTAAAAAGGCGCGTACTTAAAAAAATAAGTACGTAAAAAAAGTACTTAATAAAAAATAAAAGTGCATACTTGAAAAGTAAGTACTTAAAAAGTAAAAAGTGAAAAGTGCCTAAAAAAAAGCAAAGGCTTTAGTTTAAAATATAATGAGAAAAAATAACTTACCACCAAAATTCTGATGGCACCAAAATATAAAAAATTAAGTAAAAATCATGCTTATTGCTGTTAACATTCAGCATTAAGTGAAGTACAAAAAAGCTTTCAGAATAACTGACGTGTATTTCCCCTAAAAGTCTTCACGCTTGGGCGAATACAATAATATAAATCCAATTTTTTTTTAAGAAAGGGAACTAAAACTGTTTATGTAATATTACACCCAAAAGATTTGTTCTAGGAAATGCCAATTAAATTGCCATTCTCAATTCTACATATTAATAATTAAAAACTTTTCTAATAATACGCCAAATAAATGAACGATTCTTAAATTAATGTACTTTTAATACAACCACAAAAAAAAAGGTTGTTACAGGTACCAGATAAAACTTTGGGGACAATCATTCAAATTTCTTTTTTTATGACTACTCTATCTCAAAAAATAAATATTTCACCGTTTAAAAGTGGGACATATATAATGAACACACGGTCCATTAATAATAAAAATTTACGTTTCGCTCGTTTCTCATTATAAAATTGTGGTAGAAAAACGAAATAAGGATTAGAAAAAAACGCATAATTAATTTTTTTTTCAACTGCTTTCAACGTTTTAGTTAGTATCTTTCAGGAAAAAAAGGAGATTGTTCATAAAATAATATATTATGATTATGGGTCAAATGTACAGTAGACTATTAGTCTATACTAGTAAAGTGCAAGGTTCCGACGTAGCTTAGTGGGACGGTCCGTAGTTCTTACTTGCAACCAAATAATCACTAGCGCACTCGTTGTTATTCAATAATACGTCAAAATCAGATAGTATAATGTAACTTAGGTGCTACCTGATTTAAAATTTCTAATGGGATGCGTCATGGGCAACAGGGTTGACTCTTTTGCCGTAACGTAGAATGACCATGACTGAGAGGCTTTAACCCAGCACAGTCCAGTAAGTACAATACAACAGCTAGCAAAGTAATTATAGGACTTTGGATGCGTCATCAAAAGACTTATTATATGCAGTAAAGTAAAATTCAAAAAGGGAATATAGAGAGAAGGGAGCTGAAACAGAAAATTTGAATTAGCACATGTACAAAGACACAAATAAATCAAAACAAGAAATTAAATATCCTGTAAATAAAAAATAATTCGTTTTTTTAATAAACGAATATAAAAATTTAAGAAAATCTAATTTTAAATTTTAACATCAAAAATATTAAATTTCCGAAATTATAAATCTGCAGAATGCAGTGACACATCAAAGCAATTTGTATCTGTAAACGTTATTGTTTGTTGAATGCAATAACTATAAGTGATATTAAAAGAAACGTAGCCCGTTAAGCTCAAGGGTTAATGATAATGTACTAAAATTTTAGTAGCTTTACCTCAAACGAACTGATCTTCATGTATAACTGACACGAGCACACAAACAGTTAACAAATAATATACAATTAATAATTATATTCCAAATAATAGCTATACAACTTCCATTTGTGCAAACAGTCAGTGATGTGAATGTAATTGTGGACTAATTCGTTTTGATGTACTCAGAGCGGCGGATGACATCCAATAATATATTGTTAGTGTGTAGTCATAAAATTAACAGTGATAGTAGGTGTAGGCGAAAGGTGACTATGCAATTTCAATAAGAATCATAGAAGCTATTCATCGAAGTAATCACAATGATCTAACCACACTGTGCCATTGTTAGTGTACAGAAAACAGTACAGAGAAGTAAAAAAAAAAGAAAAATTATTACCGCTAGATGTAAACTTTTATGAAATTTGTATAATTATGCTATTAAATTAAGTTCAATGTACCAACAGTAAGTAGTTATGTAACTATCAAATGTATTACTGAGGACGATTAACGACCAGGTTTAACGCGTGAGGTGAAAAAAGGTAAAAAAGTCAAAATCGTTAATGGCGCATTAATATTCGAGTTGGTTACATTAATTTTCAGAGAATAATTTTTTTTAAGTTTCCGGTTTTTTTTCAGTTCATATCGACCAGATTTTCATCTAATAACGAAAGTACATGTATACCCACAAAATAAAAAATTACAATTTAATTAAAAAATACATAACAAGTATGATATACAAAAGTCAATGGCGTAACATTGGGGTTTTATTTATGGTAAAATTATTGTACATATTGGTACAAAACGTACTAATAAAAGAAATGCGAATGTAGACTAAATTACACGAAATAAAATTACTCACGTGACACAATAGTTACGATGTAAATTTGTTTATCTAAACCAGGAATACAAGCTATTTACTCAACTTAAAACCCAAGTAAGATTTGCTTCAAATTATCTTACGTAAAGCTTATTTACACTCACATTTAAAGAAGCTTTCTTCATAAATTCGCAAAATTCGTAAACCAATTCTAAGAATTTACCATAAATTGGCAACACCTCCTTACGTTTATCTTATTCTAATTTTGACAGAAACGGAAACTGTTGGTTGGTTAATTTCACAAATAGAAATTTGAGGTTAGGGTCTCTAGTGAAAAGGTTGACTTTCGCTAGGGGCTGACTAATTGTTAATTTTAAAAGGAACAGATCCTCTCCAGACGTTGTTACTACGATGTCATACAGTAGAAGTGATTACGGGATTACTATCTCTACTGCCTAGAACACGAGGATACAAAACCGCTTGCCGTTTCGTCCGCCAAGTAGCTCCGAACCTAGGGCTGCCATTACTCAGTTGAGGAAGACTACGAAAGACAAAAACTAACTCCACACGTAAACGTAGCGCCGCTAGCTGAGGTTCAGCTAGTGATTAGGTTGACTTCTACTGCCACTACAATCGACACTGTAGGAGAAACAAAGAAATAAGACGCCCGACCCTGATCTACCAGTCTCCACGAGTCTACCATAAGGAGAGACAAAAGATGTCAACTAGCGTCCCTCTAATAATGCTGTCCCTTACATACAACGCTTTCACGCCACTGCGAGCATCCCAACAACGACGACGCAGGCGACGACTACGAACGTACCAGAAAAAAGAAGACTCTCGTAATATCCGTTTGCCACAAAATATGAATCCAGCCTGCCTCAACTAAGTGTCAGATAGGATCATGAGGCACATAGGTGGGCATTATACACCGTACCAAACCTATCATATCGTTTGTTTAAGGTGGTTCTACGTGGAATTCAACTCCCGTGATATTAATGTCTTATTGATTAAAGATAAAATAGCTAAGATGACAAATCCTGCTGGTGCATGTTCCATTGAAAGATGATGTTTAGATGATCCGGGATGTGGAGGACGTCGCCTCCTTTCCATTTTAAATTGTGGGCTTTCGTTCGTAGCTAGTGTTCTAGAATGTCGTTTAAAAAATAATTTAACAATAGTAATATTCTATTAGATTTAATTATTAATCATTGATAATAATACTACAACACATAATGCAAGTTTTATCACATGGATTTTTATACCATGAAACCTAATGGTGATGATTTTTATTGGTTATTGCAATATGACTATTACAGATACGATTGATTGCAACAAAACAATGTACAATGGTTTGATTTAAACATGTAATGTAGTAACGGACCAAAGAATTAGTAGTAATCTTCTTCAGAGAGAGTTAGTAATAACCACCTAGCAAAACATTCAGACTTAAAATGAAGCTTAAAATGAAGACCAAAAATACAAAATTTTTGTTGTAAAAAGGCATAATATATATTTATACGGTCAAAAATAAAAGTGTTGTACTCCAAACGTAATATTTGTTTATGTACGTTGGAATAAATGCCAATAACTCTAAAAAGAAGGAGGTAAATATATTTTTATTTGGGCACGAGAAAATTTTTTATTTTATAGCTTATCAAGCGTAACTGATGTTCTGCCACTGACAACTTTCACTTTCACTTTCTTATATTAATATTTATAGCTACAATAAAAATGTTTGGCTATTTTAAGTTATTTAATTATCAAATTGTGAAAAAGAAAAGGAATGGGCACGGTATTGCGTGATACAGGTATTATAAAGCAAAAGATGCCAAGCAGTAGCGTTTACAATTTAAAGTAATGAAGTCATTCACAGCTGAACGTAGATAGTTTGTCGAATAAGCTGTCTTTCATAAAAAATAGCGATTAATTTTTGAGAGTTTTGCGGAAAAACGTAAATCCCATTCACTAAACATAAAAACTTCAAATAAAATCTTAAATGAATACGACAACCGAAATTAACGTTTCGGAAAAGATTCTAATGTTTGTTACGTATTATATTATTATATATCCTTTCATATTTACAAAGCAGCTGATCGATATTATCAAATTTTAAATTATTACGAAATGAATCTTTTAGTCATGTGGAGTACGCCGGAATAATTCAGAATTAAGAAATAAGCCCTCTTTCATAATGCAATTAAGTTGCAAATTTTTGTTAAATTTAGGCTAACAGCAGCTGTTCATACTTGATGGAATGACGTAATGTCTCTGTCTAACATTTCTACAAAATTTCAGGTATTCTTTGATCGCATGATTTTTATCTATACATTAAGCTTTAAGGGGAAGTGTAGTCCGACAGTCACGATTACAACGCGACCCTCCTGTTGAAGTGACTTTTCGGATGTGCGATAATTTCGGTTTCCCATACTGTAATGTACCCAGCCAGTCTATCGACTGCACAACTCAAATGCAGGAACAAGGTTAATGCGCGAACTTGGTTAAGGCAAATGATCGTCATGAAAAGCAGGTTGGACCACTGTGTTGTGTAAGAGAGTTGTTACTGGGATATGTGTTGCGGTATCCAAGGGAGGGTAAAAATAAAGGTACACAATAAAATACAGTGTGTAAATTTATACGCAAGTGCTATATTTATTGGGGATTGAGGAAAGAACTACTAAAGAAAACCTGACCGCCTCATACTACAACAAGAATAACAACATAAATATAGTATCAGTATTAATTATAGGTGCCTAGGTCAATACGTATTTAGATTCTACTGTTATTGCAAGATTATTGCTATCATTCTACTCTAACCTTAATAACTCAATGAATGTAGTTGTAGTAATTTAATACAGGCCTGTATTTCATAAATGGTGATCACCAAGTTATAGTTATAGCTACTGTAATATAAGAAAAACATCACAACATGTTATGGGCCTGCATTTACAATTAACGAACCAAAAGGTAACATTTCATAACATTCATGCACACAGTATTCCAACGAAAATATGCTTTAGTTTTGCTACGGTTATCACCCATAGGTCAGCATTATGCCAGATTTACCCGAGTGCCGATTTTACGCCGCCACTACATTTACAAGGGATTATCCATCTTAAAATATGCTACATTATAGGTATGAAATGTCAAAATAAAATATATCAATAATGCAATCAAGAGACCTCTCTACATTAAATAACAAGATTGTGATCTAACTTTCAAATCATCACTGATATTAATTTGTATTAGACCAAATAATTATTTTTACCATGGTATTGTAATACAAATCATATACTCGTTTCACTTATTATTTACTTCAGTTTGTAAGAGAACGTTCTGTTTTCGAATCAATCTATAGTAATATTGCGAATAAATTAATATACCTTTTCATTTAGATAATGACATTATAAACATTTTCTGAAAGACAATACAGTTAATGAATATATAACATTACCGTTCATTCTATTCTATTTTATCAGACCAAAGATAATACATTTTTCTTTTCTAAATTTCAAAATCAACAACCCTCTATTATTTTTCCTAACAACCTATCTCTAAGCACACCAAAATAAACAACAGCCGCCCATATTTACTAGATCGTTTCAATTCAACCCACCTTCTAATTTATAAAATAAGATAGGTACAGATGCACCAGTTGTGATACATCACAATACCTTTACTAGAATATTATGATACGAAATTAACATTTGGGAATAAACGCATTACGTTTATAACTAAAGTTTTAAACAAATCATTGAAATGGAAATTGTTTTGAAATTATTATAGATTTTCCTCAATACAATAAAGCTTATGTCCATGACATTTTGATTTATTGGAAAGTGCACAGCGATCGTGGTCGAAATTAATTACGAAGTTTGAGCCAGTATCGTTCATTAAAAATCGTGTTATAAAGAAAAAGGTTAAAAGGAGTTACTTTATAATCCTTTCTTTTTTTATTGTCTTTATAAAAGTTAATTGACGTTAAAGTAAATACGAGCAGTATATTACTAAGTGATGAGATATTGTAAGGAGAACGTTTATAAAGGAGAAATAATTTGTTCTATAGAGACCGCTGCCATTATTGTCTTTATAATTTTAACATAGCATTAATTAGTAGGGCTAGATAGTAAGATTGGGATTCTATTTATGTTGTTGTGGAGGTCAACGTACTTTTTCATGAAATTGCCGTACCTCAATAGCCTTCCATTTTGAATAGTAATGGCTTCTATTAACGCATTACAAATAACAATTTAAAAATGTACAAATTAAACAAGTTTAATGAGTTTATTAAATAAAATTTTAATATATATTAGAAATTTAAAGCAAGTTTTGCTGGTTTTGTGTTTAGGGATTGAGTTAATAGTGTACGTGTGGGCACTGAGGATCTTCAATATCACTTTCTCGACTTTGTACTGAAACATTTCGATTGTAGTGATGCCGTATATTATCGCTTTTGAGATCCATTTTAAAGTGTTAATTTTAACGTAATATTTGAGATATTTTAAATCTTGCTAAACACCGGCCTTCTTAGGCGAGTTTAGTCGACAATACCTTTATTTTAATAAGTTTATGAGACACTTAATCTGGAGTGAGTATGTAACACATCGCCAATAAGCATTCAATGAATTTTATGATTTTATTTCATAATACATTTGGTGTCCGATATACTAAAATTTTGTTTATACGCCATTTAGTTGGGAAAAAGATTGGACACATTGTGATCAAACACTAATTGTTCGAAGTAAGTTATAACTGGGATAAAACCCGGTATCAAATAAAGTAATCACAGCAGTTACTGCACATTTTTCAACAAGAAGGATAAAGTCGAATTAATTTACTTAAATTAGCAAAAGCTTTCTAATTCGAACAAGTATGGAAAAGAGAACTATTTATTTACTTGCAGTACTTAAGTTAGCATTTCTTTGTTAAAGTTAAAACACATTTACTAAGTTTTTAATCTAAACGAAAACTTGGGTCAAAAAATTAGAAACTGAACAGGTACCGCAGATATGCAAAACAGGTTGTTTTTTTTTCAAATACAGTCCCTTTGTCTGTGTACGCTATTTAAAATATCGGGTGTGGAACAACACATGACCTTCCAACCTACAAAGTAGAAATTAAAGGGAATGAACTATTGCATTTTTTAAGAATAATTGTGCAACTTGCTTTGTAATATGTTCATAACGAAAATAGACCACCAGAAAGGGCGGGGAGAGTGTATAACAAAAAAAAAGTGAAATAATTACTTCCTCTTGGAAGATAATTCAGACAAAGAGAAATTGTCGCTTAAATAAAAAGTAAGTTTGGACCACGGTCTAGATCAGCAAGATACATTACGTAGAAAACCTGCTGTAGATAGAGAGCTCTTTTCGTTATGAAGTCGTAAGGGGGGCTGAGATAATTCTATAGCTATACTCAGTTGAGCATGTCGAGCGCTGCCCAATTTTTTATACGTTAAATAATTAAATTACACCGAAAATTGTACTTTAATACCACTCGTAATCTGAATTAACAATATAATAGCTGTATTTGTTAGTGTATTTAATAAAATAAGATAATATCTGCTGATTGTTTACATCATAAAAGCAAATAAAACAGTACTTAACTTTTCGTAAAGATTTACGATAGCAAACTAATTCTTAATCGATGACTAAACTATACATGTAATCTATGTTTAGGTAGAATTATCCCTAAATAAAGGTTATTGAAACTATGTAACTTTAATGTAATAACAAGGTTTAGATTGACCTATGTCAGCAAAATACTACTGTTGTAAGATTAATAATAATAATAATAATAATAATAATAATAATAATAATAATAATAATAATAGTTTATTTCTCAAGTTGTGGTAACAAAGTTATCGCAAAACGAGATAATGTCAGAGAAGGAGAACATTTCAATCATAAGTTACAAATTATAGTCATAAATAACAAGCTAAAACACTAAATTGTACAAAATTCATCAATTGTGTATGGATTTTTAGACAGTAAAAGTGTCTTTACTTTCTTTTTAAATATAGTTATGTTTTGTGATTGTTTGATATCGTCGTTTAAACTATTAAATAATTTACATCCCAGATAATAAAATTTTTTTTGATAAAAACTAGTATGATGCTTCTCAGGCTTGAATGCATTTTTGTACCTCGTATTATGTGAATGGAAGTCTAAGTTCCTGGAGAACATACTTTTATGTTTAAAAACAAAACAACATAATTCGTATATATACGTAGCTGCAACTGTTATTTTTAATCTCTTAAAAGCATCACGACACGAGTCCCGATAATTTAATTTAGCTAAAATCCGTATCGCATACTTTTGCAATAGTAATACCCGTTTTACATTACTGTTACCCCAATTTAATATGCCATATCTCAGATGACTATGAAAATTTGCGTAATACAGATCTAACAGTATATGGTGACTGCAATAGTTAGACAGAAATTTTGGTTCATAGCATGCACTGCGCAGTTTTTTACATCACTTTCACTCTGTTCATTCCAGTTTAGAGCTTCATCAAAAACAACACCTAATAATTTTACCGAATGTGCTACATTTAAGTTATAGCTATATTGAGTTAAGGAATGTGTTGCAGGTCTACCTAGTATACTGAAGTGGACTGCTACGGTTTTAGTTACATTTAATGTTAATTTATTTGATTTTGCCCAGTGTAAAACCTTAGCATACGCTGTGTATAAATTGTTTTTGGTTTCGAAGAAATTTCTTCCTGTAATTAAGATATTTGTGTCATCTGCATAGGAAATAGAGTGAATATTTTCATCATTTACGTACTGTAAGAGTTCATTATAATAAATTATGTACAGTAAGGGACCTAAGATGGACCCTTGTGGTATACCTTGAGTAATTAGACAGGAGTTGCTATACGCATTTCTTACTTGTACGATTTGAAAGCGCTCATGAAAGTAGGATACAAGTAGCTGAAGTGCAATACCTCTAATTCCATATCTATTTAGTTTGTAGAGCAATGTTGGATGATCGACTAAATCAAATGCACGAGAGAAGTCAATAAATAGACCAAACGCAATCTTTTTACTGTCCAATGCATCTACAATTAGGTTTTGATATGCACACAGCGCTGTTTGTGTGCCTTTGCCAGTTACAAAGCCGTGTTGATCCGAGGATATTAAATTATTTACCACGAAAAAACTGGAAAGTTGGTCAGATATAATTGATTCATAAATTTTAGAAAAGGTTGAAAGCAAACTAATGGCCCTATAATTCGAGACATCATTGGGATCCCCCTTTTTGAGTAGTGGTTTTATGAGAGCAACTTTTAACTTCGCAGGGAAAACTCCGGTACTAAACGAGAGATTAATAGCGTAAGATAACGGTTTGCAAACAAAATACTTAATTTGTTTTAGCAAGTGACTAGAAATATTGTCAAATCCGTGAGATTTTGACGCTTTTAATTTATTGATGTATGTTATTATATCATTTTCGCATGTAGGAGATAAAAAAAACGAGCGATTGTTAGAAGGTACATTTTTTTCTTGAAATTCATAATTACTCAGATCTGTCTTTTTGTTTTCTAGGGTAAAAAAGGAATTAAATGTAGTTGCTGTGTCAAAATCATTTCATGTGATACCATGTCTTTGCAATGAAAGGGCAGATTGTTCTTTTGATTTGCCCTGCAACTGATTAATGATCTCCCACGTTGCCTTGGTTTTGTTAGCAGCGGTATAAACTGCTTTGTCGTGATATTCTTTAGCTGTTCGTGATAATTCGTGTTTATATTGTAAATTTAATTATGCACTGAAACGTTTTTATCTTAGAAAACGTTAACCGAAGTCAGCCGTTTCCTTTTCGTTACAACAGTATTAAAACTTCTGAAACAATATTGGTAACAATGTTTTTCCACTTAATAAAAACGTAATTTGCAGTAAAATGACGCGTAATTACTTGTTTTACGCTTAAAATAAAGTTAATACATTAGATTGTAAAGGATTGCTGTCGAGCGATTCATTCCTTGACGACATGATAAACACCAGAATAAGCCAATCTCTATAAGGTGAAAGTAAGCGTCATGTATGCTCGAACCAGGGCAACCAGCACAGATGTTGTGGCTACTAAAGCAGACGTAGGTAACGTAGTCGGACTACATATTTAATAACAAAAAACAAATAACAAATTGCATCATCGTAGGTACTATATCCACGCCATTTTACCTCGTGACGTCATTCGACCACGTTTTCTTCATACGAAATAAAACCCTATATTCACAGTTACAAACGGTACGAAATTGCTTAACTCAAGGTAGGGTTTTTTTTAACACAATGGAATGGAACGCAGAAGTAACGGAAATGAACTCAAATTCGTGTTGAGTATAAAACTAAACTGATGTGTCTAAAGACCCACTATATATGATAAAAATATATGCAGTATTCCAGTACCCGTAACTATATAGACTAAGGAGAAGATATCGACATATCCATTAAAATTTAGTTATTAAAAGGAAAAAAATAATGGCTAAATATACCCAAGTAATGTAAATATATTTTACAGATATAACAAAAATTTAAAACTGGCATTAAGGTAACGATAGCCAAAAACTGGCACGTTACAAGTAGACACTGTTAAATTTGATAGGCTTAATAGCGCCCTCGTACAACTTAAAATGGAGTATTTTGTTCGCACGCGCGAAATTTAGATTTTAGATTAAATGTATTTCTAAATCTTATTACTTCAAATCGCTTACTTTTATTCAAAATTGTAATTTACATGTGTGAAATACGTTAAAACGTATACATATTTATTAAGCAAACAGTAAAATGATATATTTTTATGTAAAAGTGTTATTTGCGCATTTATCTTCAGTACATTCAAGTTAAGTTTTTGAAAAATTTTCAAATGAACTCCAGAATACAACATTAATTAGCGAATCAACTTGCTTTAATTAAGTTAATTATTTTTAAACAACATATTTGCAGGCCACTAAATAACAATATAGGCAAACGAACGTTATTCAAACTTCAATAACTTTGTACGGCACGATTATTCCAATGTTACAGTATAAAAATGTTTTTCACAATGTAAGCGGCACAAAAAGCGACCAAAAGTACTAATAAATTACCAAAAATGTTAATAAAAATTTACAGAAAGGTACATAAACTTTCAAGCGCTATAATGGTGAACGTCATATACGACCAAACATCCAAACATGAAATATCTGATGTGGAACAACACACCACCTTCCAACCTACAAGATGGAAATTAAAAGGAATTAAATAATTTTAATTAACCATTTTTTAGGATAATTTTGCACTCCCTTTTTTAATACGTTCTCACCGAAAATAGGCAACATTGTAAAAACAATAACAATAATCGATGTCAGATGGCCGTTTACAGCTTCATTTCAGACGTTAACAGAGACATAGATGCTAAAAAAAATTCCAAAGTCGCCCGCTCCTTTAAAATTTTATTATACACGATGTTAATTAATTAATGTTAAAGTTTCAGCTAGCGTTATAATCCAGGCAAACCTGAGAAACCCTATAACAAAATTATTGCTAGGCGGTATGCAATTTCTTCTCACGAGCCATCCAAAGTTCGAAATTTGACCGACTTCATTAGCTTTCATCTGGAAAAGTATCCGATCAGAAATTCATTTTCAAACAAAATATTGATGTTGAATTTCTTTTTCAATTTTTTGGCTGCATTCCGCACCTTCTAGAACCTCAGATTAAGATTTTAAAAGATGCAGAATTTGAGAAAAATACGCTTGGCAACTAGGCCAATTTTGTGGTGACGTTTGTATACATTAATGTAACAGGCATATTTTGCACCCATTGCGTCGTTCGATTTCATATTTCACTGGTAATCATGTACTCATTCAACGAGTACGCAGATATGTACGGTGTACGGTCCAATCGCTTGGCCTGCGAGGTCGCCGGACCTGAATCCTTTAGATTTTTTTGTATGGAACTTCTTCAAAGACAAAGGATACAAGACCCCCCGGAGAATGAGCAGGATGTCCAGGAGAGAATTGGTACTGCCGTTCAGCAAATAATCCTGGTAATGTTGGAACGTGATTTGGATTCGACCCCTCTTCGATTGGAATTGTGCATGGACATGGACGGTGGTCATTTTCGACAATATGTTCAATAATAAAAAATGTGTTCTGTACTTTTTGTTTGTTTTGATCACCAATACGCTTCTGACGCCTTGTGTCACGTATCATGTGGTGAATTTGTTTACATGTACCTTTCAACGTTGCAATTTAATGTCATTTTTGGATGGCTCGTTAGAAGAAACGACGCATCGCCTAGCATTAATTCCTTTATGAGGATTCTCAGATTCGCATGGGCTATAACGCTCACTGAAGCTTTAACACTATTTAATAAAAGCCGTGTATATATAGTAATAATATTTAATTAATTTTTAAACTTAGCTTGCTTTATGTGAACTTTATAAAGGCTAGGTGAAATAAAATTTTCTTTAAAAAATATGTCTACGCATTTTCTTATAAAATTAATAGTTACTCAGATATTGAAGAAATTGAATCTAACATTTAAGTTCTATTATAGAAATTCTTGTCGCGAAATTACGCGTCGTATCAAAAAATTGCACAGAACACAATTAATTGATACGTTTATGATCTATTTGTTCGTTTTGATATATTTGAAATAAACTGCTGTTTCAGAAATGATTGGCAAAGATTGCTTCTAATAAACTTCCCCTCTCCGCCGCTGAATTTCTCCGAACTTCTAAACAGCTCCAGGAGAAATAAAAACAGGATTAAATACGAAATTTAAAGTATATCAGTGTTGTGTTGGCGTTATCGTGGATTCTCTCATATACAGACACGCAGTCACGCAGGCACGCAAGTTCGTACTCAAGCACGCACACACGGATGTATGCATGCACACCCATATACGAACACACACTAGCACACACACGCACACACCCACACACACACGCATACACACGCACATACTCACACACACACACACACACACACACACACACACACACACACACACACACACACAACACACACGCAGACATCATGGCCGATCTTGGCAAAACTGTACCAAACGTTGTCTAATGAGCTAACAAGTCGATTTAGCGTTAGTGAAAAAAGCCGATTGCTTTTCCTTCTATACGTACATATGTATATGTAAGGTGCAAGGAAAGAAATACTAAATCGTATGTATGCATTGTGCAGCTACAGTAATATGTTATTTTTCTAGTTATAACTCCATTTGTATGGGAGGAAATAACCCATTCTCAAGTTGATCTATGCGAATGTTCTGTCTTCCTACCCTCTGTGTAGACAGCATTGAAAAAACAACATCAATAGTTTGTGTCAGGTAGACGTTTGAACCTTCATTTCAGAAAGAAGTTAATAGGCATCTAGACGTCAACGTAAAAAAAAATTCCCAAGGCGCTCGTTCTGTAAACATTTATTTAATAATTATCTAAACTGTAGTTAAAGTCCAAGTTTAGAAAACGAACGAACGTATTCCATACCCAAGATACTACTTTCGTAATGGCGGTAATACGTCTATTGTTTATAAAATATTTAATAGTGTATTCCAAGATAAGTTACAAGGCCAATTTTTCTAACCCGAGTTCAAGATTCGAACCACGGCGAGGGTTCGAATGAATGAGTGCTTAGAAGGCCTTCTGAAGCTTATATTTTACACTATTTATTCTGTTTCGGCATTAGCATGCACAATTCTCGCACTCATTTTGATCTTGGATTGAACTCAGTTCTTATACGATTTTTATTGACCTTTCTTTCAAAAGTTTACGTTATTCACGTTATTAGAAAATTAAACATAAAAGTTGTTTATTAGCTACGGAAACTATCAAATTAACTCACTGTTACCAACCTAATTGTCTTACAACCATATTTTTGAAGTCAGTAAATAATAAACAAGACGAAATAAGCCCGAAACAGAGAAAGTAGTATACAATATTAGTCCCAAAAGGGTTCCTAAGCACTCGTTCATTCGAATGTTGAACCCGTGATAGAACAGTTGGCCTTATAAAACTTATTGTTTAATACACCATTATCTGTTTCGAGATTATTTTATCTTGTTTATTAATTACTGGCGACAAAAAACCTGCTGGTAAAATAATTAGGTTGGTAATAGTGAGCTAATTTGATAGTTTCCGTAGCAACTAATAAACAACTTTCATATTTATTTTTCTGATATAAAAAAAGTTACTAAAAACCGTTCAAAATGCGTGCGACGATTGTACATTCTAATCCCCAAACAGAGAAAATATCTTTCAAATTACTATCTACCATCACAGTACACCATAATATTAAGTAACCGCTTACGTAATATGTGCATAATTAATAACTGGTAACATTGTATAGACAACAACAATAATTTGTCACATTGACTTTTAAACCTTCATGTCAGATAGAAGTTAATAGACATCTAAATGCTTACTTGATCTGATGTGAGACAGCACAAGTCCTTGCGATTGTGTGTGTGCATGTGTGTATTGTGTGTGTGTGTGTGTGTGTGTGTGTGTGTGTGTGTGTGTGTGTGTGTGTGTGTGTGTGTGTGTGTGTGTGTGTGTGTGTGTGTGTGTGTGTGTGTGTGTGTGTGTGTGTGTGTGTGTGTGTGTGTGTGTGTGTGTGTGTGTGTGTGTGTGTGTGTGTGTGTGTGTGTGTGTGTGTGTGTGTGTGTGTGTGTGTGTGTGTGTGTGTGTGTGTGTGTGTGTGTGTGTGTGTGTGTGTGTGTGTGTGTGTGTGTGTGTGTGTGTGTGTGTGTGTGTGTGTGTGTGTGTGTGTGTGTGTGTGTGTGTGTGTGTGTGTGTGTGTGTGTGTGTGTGTGTGTGTGTGTGTGTGTGTGTGTGTGTGTGTGTGTGTGTGTGTGTGTGTGTGTGTGTGTGTGTGTGTGTGTGTGTGTGTGTGTGTGTGTGTGTGTGTGTGTGTG
Organism: Vesta saturnalis; assembly: GCA_036346205.1. Classification (NCBI taxonomy): domain Eukaryota; kingdom Metazoa; phylum Arthropoda; class Insecta; order Coleoptera; family Lampyridae; genus Vesta; species Vesta saturnalis. The sequence goes on from JARFJB010002187.1 coordinate 1,279,383, forward strand.
TGTGTGTGTGTGTGTGTGTGTGTGTGTGTGTGTGTGTGTGTGTGTGTGTGTGTGTGTGTGTGTGTGTGTGTGTGTGTGTGTGTGTGTGTGTGTGTGTGTGTGTGTGTGTGTGTGTGTGTGTGTGTGTGTGTGTGTGTGTGTGTGTGTGTGTGTGTGTGTGTGTGTGTGTGTGTGTGTGGTTGTGTGTGTGTGTGTGTGTGTGTGTGTGTGTGTGTGTGTGTGTGTGTGTGTGTGTGTGTGTGTGTGTGTGTGTGTGTGTGTGTGTGTGTGTGTGTGTGTGTGTGTGTGTGTGTGTGTGTGTGTGTGTGTGTGTGTGTGTGTGTGTGTGTGTGTGTGTGTGTGTGTGTGTGTGTGTGTGTGTGTGTGTGTGTGTGTGTGTGTGTGTGTGTGTGTGTGTGTGTGTGTGTGTGTGTGTGTGTGTGTGTGTGTGTGTGTGTGTGTGTGTGTGTGTGTGTGTGTGTGTGTGTGTGTGTGTGTGTGTGTGTGTGTGTGTGTGTGTGTGTGTGTGTGTGTGTGTGTGTGTGTGTGTGTGTGTGTGTGTGTGTGTGTGTGTGTGTGTGTGTGTGTGTGTGTGTGTGTGTGTGTGTGTGTGTGTGTGTGTGTGTGTGTGTGTGTGTGTGTGTGTGTGTGTGTGTGTGTGTGTGTGTGTGTGTGTGTGTGTGTGTGTGTGTGTGTGTGTGTGTGTGTGTGTGTGTGTGTGTGTGTGTGTGTGTGTGTGTGTGTGTGTGTGTGTGTGTGTGTGTGTGTGTGTGTGTGTGTGTGTGTGTGTGTGTGTGTGTGTGTGTGTGTGTGTGTGTGTGTGTGTGTGTGTGTGTGTGTGTGTGTGTGTGTGTGTGTGTGTGTGTGTGTGTGTGTGTGTGTGTGTGTGTGTGTGTGTGTGTGTGTGTGTGTGTGTGTGTGTGTGTGTGTGTGTGTGTGTGTGTGTGTGTGTGCATTGTGCAGCTACAGTAATATGTTATTTTCTAGTTATAACTCCATTTGTATGGGAGGAAATAACCCATTCTCAAGTTGATCTATGCGAATGTTCTGTCTTCCTACCCTCTGTGTAGACAGCATTGAAAAACAACATCAATAGTTTGTGTCAGGTAGACGTTTGAACCTTCATTTCAGAAAGAAGTTAATAGGCATCTAGACGTCAACGTAAAAAAAATTCCCAAGGCGCTCGTTCTGTAAACATTTATTTAATAATTATCTAAACTGTAGTTAAAGTCAAGTTTAGAAAACGAACGAACGTATTCCATACCCAAGATACTACTTTCGTAATGGCAGTAATACGTCTATTGTTTATAAAATATTTAATAGTGTATTCAAGATAAGTTACAAGGCCAATTTTCTAACCGAGTTCAAGATTCGAACCACGGCGAGGTTCGAATGAATGAGTGCTTAGAAGGCCTTCTGAAGCTTATATTTTACACTATTTATTCTGTTTCGGCATTAGCATGCACAATTCTCGCACTCATTTTGATCTTGGATTGAACTCAGTTCTTATACGATTTTTATTGACCTTTCTTTCAAAAGTTTACGTTATTCACGTTATTAGAAAATTAAACATAAAAGTTGTTTATTAGCTACGGAAACTATCAAATTAACTCACTGTTACCAACCTAATTGTCTTACAACCATATTTTTGAAGTCAGTAAATAATAAACAAAGCGAAATAAGCCCGAAACAGAGAAAGTAGTATACAATATTAGTCCCAAAAGGGTTCCTAAGCACTCGTTCATTCGAATGTTGAACCCGTGATAGAACAGTTGGCCTTATAAAACTTATTGTTTAATACACCATTATCTGTTTCGAGATTATTTTATCTTGTTTATTAATTACTGGCGACAAAAAACCTGCTGGTAAAATAATTAGGTTGGTAATAGTGAGCTAATTTGATAGTTTCCGTAGCAACTAATAAACAACTTTCATATTTATTTTTCTGATATAAAAAAAGTTACTAAAAACCGTTCAAAATGCGTGCGACGATTGTACATTCTAATCCCCAAACAGAGAAAATATCTTTCAAATTACTATCTACCATCACAGTACACCATAATATTAAGTAACCGCTTACGTAATATGTGCATAATTAATAACTGGTAACATTGTATAGACAACAACAATAATTTGTCAGATTGACGTTTAAACCTTCATGTCAGATAGAAGTTAATAGACATCTAAATGCTTACTTGATCTGATGTGAGACAGCACAAGTCCTTGCGGATTGTGTGTGTGCATGTGTGTGTATGTGTATGTGTCTGTGTGTGTGTGTGTGTGTGTGTGTGTGTGTGTGTGTGTGTGTGTGTGTGTGTGTGTGTGTGTGTGAGTGTGTGTGTGTGTGTGTGTGTGTGTGTGTGTGTGTGTGTGTGTGTGTGTGTGTGTGTGTGTGTGTGTGTGTGTGTGTGTGTGTGTGTGTGTGTGTGTGTGTGTGTGTGTGTGTGTGTGTGTGTGTGTGTGTGTGTGTGTGTGTGTGTGTGTGTGTGTGTGTGTGTGTGTGTGTGTGTGTGTGTGTGTGTGTGTGTGTGTGTGTGTGTGTGTGTGTGTGTGTGTGTGTGTGTGTGTGTGTGTGTGTGTGTGTGTGTGTGTGTGTGTGTGTGTGTGTGTGTGTGTGTGTGTGTGTGTGTGTGTGTGTGTGTGTGTGTGTGTGTGTGTGTGTGTGTGTGTGTGTGTGTGTGTGTGTGTGTGTGTGTGTGTGTGTGTGTGTGTGTGTGTGTGTGTGTGTGTGTGTGTGTGTGTGTGTGTGTGTGTGTGTGTGTGTGTGTGTGTGTGTGTGTGTGTGTGTGTGTGTGTGTGTGTGTGTGTGTGTGTGTGTGTGTGTGTGTGTGTGTGTGTGTGTGTGTGTGTGTGTGTGTGTGTGTGTGTGTGTGTGTGTGTGTGTGTGTGTGTGTGTGTGTGTGTGTGTGTGTGTGTGTGTGTGTGTGTGTGTGTGTGTGTGTGTGTGTGTGTGTGTGTGTGTGTGTGTGTGTGTGTGTGTGTGTGTGTGTGTGTGTGTGTGTGTGTGTGTGTGTGTGTGTGTGTGTGTGTGTGTGTGTGTGTGTGTGTGTGTGTGTGTGTGTGTGTGTGTGTGTGTGTGTGTGTGTGTGTGTGTGTGTGTGTGTGTGTGTGTGTGTGTGTGTGTGTGTGTGTGTGTGTGTGTGTGTGTGTGTGTGTGTGTGTGTGTGTGTGTGTGTGTGTGTGTGTGTGTGTGTGTGTGTGTGTGTGTGTGTGTGTGTGTGTGTGTGTGTGTGTGTGTGTGTGTGTGTGTGTGTGTGTGTGTGTGTGTGTGTGTGTGTGTGTGTGTGTGTGTGTGTGTGTGTGTGTGTGTGTGTGTGTGTGTGTGTGTGTGTGTGTGTGTGTGTGTGTGTGTGTGTGTGTGTGTGTGTGTGTGTGTGTGTGTGTGTGTGTGTGTGTGTGTGTGTGTGTGTGTGTGTGTGTGTGTGTGTGTGTGTGTGTGTGTGTGTGTGTGTGTGTGTGTGTGTGTGTGTGTGTGTGTGTGTGTGTGTGTGTGTGTGTGTGTGTGTGTGTGTGTGTGGGGGTGTGTGTGTGTGTGTGTGTGTGTGTGTGTGTGTGTGTGTGTGTGTGTGTGTGTGTGTGTGTGTGTGTGTGTGTGTGTGTGTGTGTGTGTGTGTGTGTGTGTGTGTGTGTGTGTGTGTGTGTGTGTGTGTGTGTGTGTGTGTGTGTGTGTGTGTGTGTGTGTGTGTGTGTGTGTGTGTGTGTGTGTGTGTGTGTGTGTGTGTGTGTGTGTGTGTGTGTGTGTGTGTGTGTGTGTGTGTGTGTGTGTGTTGTTGTGTGTTGTGTGTGTGTGTGTGTGTGTGTGTGTGTGTGTGTGTGTGTGTGTGTGTGTGTGTGTGTGTGTGTGTGTGTGTGTGTGTGTGTGTGTGTGTGTGTGTGTGTGTGTGTGTGTGTGTGTGTGTGTGTGTGTGTGTGTGTGTGTGTGTGTGTGTGTGTGTGTGTGTGTGTGTGTGTGTGTGTGTGTGTGTGTGTGTGTGTGTGTGTGTGTGTGTGTGTGTGTGTGTGTGTGTGTGTGTGTGTGTGTGTGTGTGTGTGTGTGTGTGTGTGTGTGTGTGTGTGTGTGTGTGTGTGTGTGTGTGTGTGTGTGTGTGTGTGTGTGTGTGTGTGTGTGTGTGTGTGTGTGTGTGTGTGTGTGTGTGTGTGTGTGTGTGTGTGTGTGTGTGTGTGTGTGTGTGTGTGTGTGTGTGTGTGTGTGTGTGTGTGTGTGTGTGTGTGTGTGTGTGTGTGTGTGTGTGTGTGTGTGTGTGTGTGTGTGTGTGTGTGTGTGTGTGTGTGTGTGTGTGTGTGTGTGTGTGTGTGTGTGTGTGTGTGTGTGTGTGTGTGTGTGTGTGTGTGTGTGTGTGTGTGTGTGTGTGTGTGTGTGTGTGTGTGTGTGTGTGTGTGTGTGTGTGTGTGTGTGTGTGTTGTGTGTGTTGTGTGTGTTGTGTGGTGTTTGTGTGTTGTATGTGTGTTGTGTGTTGTGTGTGTGTGTGTGTGTGTGTGTGTGTGTGTGTGTGTGTGTGTGTGTGTGTGTGTGTGTGTGTGTGTGTGTGTGTGTGTGTGTGTGTGTGTGTGTGTGTGTGTGTGTGTGTGTGTGTGTGTGTGTGTGTGTGTGTGTGTGTGTTGGTTTGTGTGTGCGTTGCGTTGTGTGTGTGGTTTGATGTTGTGTGGTGTGGTGTGCGTGTGTGGTTTGTTGGTATTGGTTTGTTCGTGTGGTTGTGTGTGCGTTTGTGTGCGTGTTGATGTTGCGTTGCGTGTCGTTGCGTGTGTGTGCGTGTGTGTTGTGTGTGTGTTTGTGTGTGTGTGCTGTTGTGTGTGTGTGTGTGTGTGTGTGTGTGTGTGTGTGTTGTGTTGTGTGTGTGTTGTTTGCGTTTGGTTGTGTTGCGTTTGCGTTTGCGTTGATTTGCGTTTGCGTTTGTCATTTAGTTTGCGTTTGCGTTTGCGTTTGCGTTGTTCGTTTGCGTCTGCGTTTGCGTTTGCGTTTGCGTTTGCATCTGCGTTTACGTCTGCGTCAGCGTCCGTCGTCTGCTGTTTGCGTTTTGTGTTGCGTTTGCTGTTTGCTTTGCTTGCGTTTGCGTTTGCGTTTGCGTTTGTGCGTTTGCGTTTGACGTGTGCGTTGCGTGTGCGTGTCGTGTGCGTGTGCGTGTGCGTGTGCGTGTGCGTGTGCTGTGTGCGTGTGCGTGTGTGCTGTGCGTGCGTGTGCGTGTGCGTGTGCGTGTGCGTGTGCGTGTGCGTGTGCGTGTGCGTGTGCGTGTGCGTGTGCGTGTGCGTGTGCGTGCGTACGTGCGTGCGTGTGTGTGTGAAAATTAAAAAAATAAAATATATAGTACAAAAAATCCCTGTTTTTACTGATTTTGGCATTCTATAAATAGCACGGTATTTCAAAGGAATAGTTTACCCTGATTTTGATAGGTAACTGCAAGGGAATGGAGTAATTGATATTTGAGTGTTATGGGTGTAAGATGTATTGCGTTAGGAAAACATATCTCAGGTTGAATTTTCTAACTAAATTTATCGAAAACATAAAAAGTAACAAAATAAAGTTTACAGTAAAACGGGGAAACCTAAATGACTTTCTAATCAATCTTTTCTCACAAATACAATAATTCAAGAACAGCTCAAAACCCTCCTTCCTGCTCAACTCATACCAGAAATTTGGTCCTTATTTCTCAAATTTCTCGAGGATTTACATTTTCGAAGGCTTGTCCGATGCGTTGCTACATATCTTCCGAAGTAGTTGGCTTATCGCGGTAAACCAAGTTTTTGCGTAGCCTCACTAGAAAGAATCCCACGGGGTTAAATCTTGTGAGCGTGGTAGTCAAGCCAACAATCAAATAATGAGGAGGTGTCAGGTCATTCTGGATTTTCAATCGCATGTGGAGGTCAATATCCTTCCCGTCGAATAAATATGACCCCAGACATTTAGTGATCACTGATGTTGGTTATCTTCATGAAATTTGGTTGTTGAGTAATTTTTTCCTTCATGTTACAACAGAAGCTGAAGGTGATAGGAACGATAATGATTGTTCTTGGAAAGTCTCTAAACATATAACGCACTTATGTAAAGCTGAGTACTTGTTTCTTGAAGGCTTGCATGGGTGTTTTCTGCAACGGTAAGATCACGGACATTTCATTGTCCTCCCTTGTTGTGAGCTGGTTGACAACTTCTTTCTTAAGATAAAGTATTCTACCAGTTGTTACAATCTCCTCTTCACTTTGGTAACAGCTTCAACTCTAGGTTGTCTCGCTTTAGGATAACATAAATGACACAAACGGCAATCAAATAGACAATTTCTCTCTGCTTCATTTAATGCATGAACCATATTTACCATTTATGCTTGTCTGAAATTTATAATTGCCCAATAAACACTAGTATAGTATATTTTTTTCAATAATTTAAATCGTAATGTTGGTTAATAGACAAATGAGGTCAAAACTGCTTGAATGTTGAATATTATGCAAATTTACTATTACTTGTAGAAAACTATACCAAACTATTCAACCTGTTATTTGCAAGATGCTGCAATTGACACTAATCTGTGATTTTCTAAAGAACCATTCGTTTTAGATATAGAAAACCTGATATTAGTTTGAATAGAAATGAATACTACTTTAAACAAAATTATATTGTACAGGGTGTTTCATTTAAAGAATCAATTTCTGTAGCTCTCAACATTCTTAAATTTGACGGGCAATCGTGGACACACTGTATACTTCCACTCGATTTCTTGGATTCTGTCATTTAACACATTCAAAGTTACCATCTGAATAGTAATTACATTTCTCTACTCCGTCTACTCACTAAGATTTAGGGATTTCTAGATACCACTGCAACTACACAGAAATTAAAATAACGCAAAAACATTGAGGTTTAGATATATAACACCTCATATATTTCTTACTCATAAAAATGAGCCGAATATAATTCCACAGTGAATTATATTCTAGGCGAACACTCTGTATGTTTGACAATATTTTAAAATGATGGCCTTCATAGATTTATGTAGAATCCATGCGTGAAATAATAGATATCGTCGATAAAGCGGGCGTAAGAGGGCTACCTCGCAATTTGAAAAACGCTGTATAATTGTATAAAATAATTGACATTCTTTTTGGCAAAGAATTGTCAATTATTTAAATATTTTTTTCTTTTTTTTTTCAATTTCACACATGTATTGAAAATACATTATGTATTTCACACTCAAGCTATTACTTTCGAAAGGGCAGATATAAATAATGTTATTATGTTCCAACGCTACCTTACTACCATACTAATATGCAATCGCTTCTGTAATACGTTCATAATGAAAACTGTCAATATTGTGAAGATAACAATAATAAAGTATCTCAAATTAACGCTTAAACCTTCACATCAGGAAAAGGTTAAACACCTCAATGTTGACAGAAAAAAAAATATATAGTCAAAAATAAATCATTTGCTGATAACAATTCTACGTTTCGATTTATTTAGAATCATTTTCAAGAAGCTAAAATATTAACTAAGCAGAAAATTACAAACATTGATAAAGTATTGATACTTACAGAGAGCTTGATTAAACGTTAATTACAATTAATAATAAAAAGAAGAGTCTGTCAAATACAAAGGTAAAGTAAATCAACTGTAATAAAGTCTAAAATTTTCCAATGTATTAAGCTATCACGGTTACCAGTTCAAAGTTTGTTCCATTTCATAAACATTGCATAAATGTAAGAAATTACTAAATCGTTGCAGGTAAAAAACATATATTTGTTTTACGTACGTTTCAGGAATATTATTCCCTTCTTCAGAAACATTAAAAGGGTTCTTTAAAACTAACTGATTAACATAATGATCTACAATAAATATTTCCTAATTAGTATAACAAATATTGGCTAAAAAGTTGTTAAATTCATTTTGAACTTACCATAAATGAACGAATAACATGAAAAATGCAGATGAATTACTTATAAACAGTAACACATAATGATTTTTAACGGAACTACTATTTTCAATAGAAAAAGTGGTTCAACGTTAAACCCCTATAACAGAATGAAAAGTTTGTATCAGTTAAAAAATTTTATTTGATTGAAAACAATTAAAATCTTACCGTCAAAACGGGTAAACTGTAGACCCCCATGATTAAATGATGATAAAAGAAATTTCCAAAAGAATTTAATATTATCCCTTAGCAATTGATATTAAAGAAAGAACGTGTCTTATTACAGTATGCTACACATATAGAAATGTCAGAAAATGCAAGTATAAATACCAACTTGGTTGAAACACAAGACGGCAACTTAAAAACTAATTACAACTTAAAAGTAACTAAACACTATGGTTTACATTTACTTATTTTTAATGATATTAAGATATATGTTACTTAAATTATTAATGTCCATTTTGTGGTTAATAGTCATGTTTTTGAATATAAAACATTTCCATGAATAACCTTTTATGGTAATTACTTTCTTGGGCAAGAATTTTTTTGCAATTGAAATTGAAAGAATGCCCTGTTTGTAAGTAATGATTGCATAGGGCGGTATCATTACGTTTAACCTTGATAGAGTAACGGTGTTGGCTAATACGTTTTTTCAAAAATTGTGACGTTTGTCCAATATATGATTTAGAGCAGTCATTACATTCAATTTTGTAAATTAAATTTGTTTTATCGTCATCTGGTACCTTAGTTTTAAGTTTGGTGTGAAAGTAATTGATGGTATTGAAATTTTTAAACGTTATGTGATCTTTATGTTGAGTCTTACTAAGAATAATCTTTTTAATTTTTGTGGTAACATTCGGAATGTAAGGTAAAGTAAAAAATTTTTTTTGGTGTTTTGGGTTATCATTGTTTGTGTTTTTAAATTTATGTTTATTCTGTATCCACTTAATACGTTTTTTAATTTGTTTGTTAATGAATAGTAATGGAAAATTATTTTTAGTAAGTGCGTTTTTAACTTTTTCGATATTTTTCGGTCTAAATTTTGGGTGAGAAAGAATAAATGCACGATCAACTAGCGCGTTAACAACATTTATCTTGAAGTTCATGTAATTCAAAGAATTAAAATTGAGGTATCTTTCAGACCAAATGCTTTTAGTGTACCAATTGGTGATAATACTATTCCCATCATTGATTAAAGTGACATCTAAAAAATTTAGTTTTTGGTTGTTTTCCATTTCAATAGTAAATTGTATACGAGGATGACAGTTGTTAAAATGTGAGAGTAAAGAGTCAATGTATAAAGGATTAATTAGCAAAATGCAGTCATCAACATACCTTTTGTAGAAATTAATTTTGTCGTTCCAATAATTATCGTCCAATATTTTATTTTCGATGTATTCCATAACCAAATTAGCGATTGTGGAAGAAAGAGGACTACCCATTGCCGTGCCAAACGTTTGTTTATAAAATAAATTTTTATATTGAAAGTAAGTTGAGTTTAAAATTAATGTAGCTGCGTTGACAAAATTTTCTTGTGAGAGGTTTGTAAATTTTGAAATTTCATTCCATTTATCAATAATACATTTAATAGCTAATTCTGTAGGTATATTGGTAAACAATGATTGGACATCTAAACTAATAAGTTTGTAGTTTTTTGGAACGTAATGATTTTTGACAAATTTGTGAAACGACCAAGAATCCTTGCTATGGAAGACTGATTTACCTGTAATATTATAAAGTATTTTGGTTAGGAATTTTGAAAGTTTGTAGGTTGGCGACTGAATATTGCAAATTATAGGTCTTAAAGGTATGTTATCTTTATGTAATTTAGGTAATCCATATATCTTAGGTGGTACTGAGAATTTACTTTTTAAATTTTTATAGGTACGTTCATCTATTTGTTGCTCTGTTCTACACTTTTGAAGGATATCATTAACCTTTTTTTCGATTTGTCCTATTTGTCCTATCAATTAGGATTCCAATTCGTGATACCGATATAATCTTTAAAGAAACTAAAAAAACTAGAATCTTGTTGACTATAATTTAGCGAACTACCTTTTCATTGTTTAAAATAGATAAAATGATAAAGAACACATTCCCCAGAAAACAATAGAATCTAAATATTTGCAAAAGAGGTACTTTAAACAGACAATTCGCAATACCATGACTAAATCATTTATTTCCAATTCACATTAACGCTAAACCATTATATCAAATAAGAAATCAGCATTTCGAGAAACCATCTAAATGTTCAATTGACATTTCCATTTACTTTATGTTTGACTGCAAATTTATGGTTTGCGGAAACACTCGTAACCTTAAGTGTATTGTCGTTACATTTTCAAATGAAAGGGATTTTCACAATAATTCAACGGAACTCTTTTATAACGTATACATGCCCTTTCACTTTCACAAAGGTAATCAGATTTAAAAGAGCATCCAGTAGAAGTAATAACAATATATTATAAGGATTTAATCCAATAATAGTACACTTTGTAAAGATAAAAATAGAAAATAAAAGTAGTGCATTTAATGAGCTAATCATTATTATTTTTCTGGAAAAAGTTGATTTAACTTGGTGCTTAAATGAGTTTAGTTTAAGTTTTCCTAAAACGATCCCATCAACTGCATCGCTTTGTACAACGTTGAAGTGTAAAAAACGATGTGGACGATCTGGCCTCATTTTAAAGGAATGCTTTAAAATGGATGTCCTTCTAAGACGAATAATGGTTTTTTTTTATCAAGATACGCGAACTCACAAGTTAGCAACCTATATATCATTTTCAGTTTATAAATTCTGTAATAGTTAAGGAGTATTAATTTATAAAACTAGAGTTGAGTAATTATTAATTTAGGTTCATTTTATTATTTTATATTTTGCTGAAATTCATTTCTCTACGATTACCATTACTTAATATACCTACAGTGCGTTAGTAAAGTAGCGGATAAATTCAATTAAAATTCGAATGGGAGTTTAGGAATTTTTTTAGTTAAACGTGAAATATACAGAGTGTGTCAAGAAAAAGATATAATATCATCAACACTTTTTGAAATCTCAACGCCCATTTTTTATTGCAGCATTAGAAACGGTGTATTTTTTTTACATACCACAAGGTACATATGGATTATATTAATACAGGGTATTCCAAACCTACGTCCGCTGGCGATACTTCCCTTATTTGGTGAAACAGGAGAACAAAATTTTGAAGTGTAGTAGAAAGAACTGAAGCGCATATTTGAAAACTATTTTAGGTTATTCAGAATGTTTCATTTATACAGGGTAAAATAAATATAGAATTTTTTAATGGGACACCCTGTATGTTATTTCAAATTTGGATTCAGCTCACTTCGGCTATTGTTTCGATACAAGGTTTGATTATGTTATACAGGGTAGTTTAGAAGATAAGGTTATTTTGAAGAAAAAAACGTACCTAACTCGATTTCATGTATCATTTTTACTAAGAAATATTCAAATGATTTTTTTAATAAAATATATTTTGAAACACTGACAATTTTTTGGGGTTAAGCCTAAAAAATGATTCCACTAATTGAAATTAAATGTTCTAATTGAGCCAAGTCGATAAGAAAATTATTTTTTATCGTTGCTGATGACATCTGCGGTAATGTTTCTAATTTCTTGGCGAATTTGTGCTTTTAAATCTTGTGAATTGGCCGGACGCGTTGCGTATACTTTACCCTTTAAGTATCCCCACAAGAAGTAATCTAGAGGATTTAAATCTGGCGATCCGACTGACCACTCAATTGTTCCTTTTTTACCTATCTAACTATTTGGAAAAACTTCCTCCCAATAAGCGCGAACAGGTAAAGCGTAGTGTGGCGGCGCTCCATCAAAAATAGGTCACGGTGTAACAACCCATTCTGAGTTGTATTAAAATATATCATAATTTAGGTCCTTCATTCGTTTAGTTGTAAATATAAGAAAAGTTTAATTATTTTTGCATTATAGCTATGAGGTAGGCAACTTAATTTGCATTTTGGTGTAACTTAAGTGCATATCTCCTTAAGTATATACACTTCATAATGGTTTATACTTCTTAATGGTTTATACTCCCCCTTTAAATTATTTTTCTACTCAAATATTATCGCGCAATACGTCATTGGTGACTTATTTCTTTGCGCAAATCTTTTCGCGCACGACTACATCGTCTAATTTCAAAGCATCCATTTTTTTCACTTCCTGATGAAAGTTGTGTTGTTAGGAAGCTTTTCTTTGGTTTCCACCTAAATTTTGTGAAAGTGCCATTGATTTAATGGTAAGACATATTATAAAGCATTATACAAAAAATTAAAACATTTGCTCTTTGCGGGCAGTTTCTTTCTTTTATTTTTACTTTGATTTACACTTTTATTATAATTACTTTTCTACTTTAATTACATTTTACGTACGCATTTAATTTTACTTTGACGTACGCTTTCAATTTATGATTGCAAGTTTTGTATTCAAAATTTCAAGAAAAGGCAATAAACGAATTATTCAATTTCAAGAAGACCAAGTTATAAGAAATAAAATTCCAGTTTGGGTGTGGTTGACAACATAAAAGCATTGTTATTGCAATATATTGCGCAACATTGACACAAGGATTACGTCATCCTGGTTTGCATTTCTGCACTATTTTTTATAATACCAGGGGTTCTCAAGAAGATGTATTATATTTTGTAACAGGTATTTAATGTTTAATGATTTTTTAGTAACTTAAGGCTATTTTAAGATATATTTTATTTAACCCTTTCATTTTAACTTGTAACAACCTTTTTGAGGTTGTATTAAAAATACATTAATCTGAGATCATTAATTTATTTGGCGTAAAATTAGAGTTTTTAATTATTTTCATGTAAAAGTGAGAAAGGCAACTTAAATTGCATTTCATATAACATATCTTTTGTGTAATATTACATAAATAGTTTTAATTCCCTCTCTTAAAAAATTGGATTTATATTATGTAACAGCGCAACGCAAGAAAACTTTTACGCTTGAGTTATTGAAAGCTTTTCTTAGTTTAGTTAATGCTGAATGTTAACAGCAATTAGAATGATTTTAAATAATTTTTATATTCGTGCCATCAAGAAAATTTTGATGGTAAGTTATTTTAATTCAGTATAGTTTAAACTAAGCATTTGTTTGATTTTTAGGCACCTTTTTTACCTTTTTACCACCTTTTAATTTTATTAAACACGTTAATTACACATTTAAATACTGAATTTTTAAAGTATGCAATTTTGAAGTATTTAATTTGTATACTTACTAATCTTAATGGCACGTATAAGTGTATACCTTAATCTATTATTAGTCTGAATGGCAAGTTTTACATGAGTTACCGTTACAACGCTAGAACTATATCCTGTTACAAATAAATTTGGCGATTTAATTTCAAGGAAATTTCTTAATGGATACTTAAGCTAGACATTAACCTCACATCAACCTTTCTGCTTCATAGTACCCGTACAGTTTATAATAGAACAGTTAAAAGGTAAAGTTTTTTTATATAGTTTAGTTTAAGACTTCTAACCTTTTTCTCATTTTCAACAACCATTTATTTAATAAACTTATGTAACTTGTTATTTTTTATTTCTATTAAATGTATTAAATGTTTTAGTATTCATTATTTAGGGTTTTGTTATTTTCCTGGACAAAGATAACATGGCGCTCGAGAATTGATTATTTTTATTCATAATTTTTTGATGACAATTTTTGCCAGTAAGTGAAAATAATCCAGCAGAATCGAAACAACTAGCATTTCAGGTAGGTTAATTTAATTATTTATTAGAACTCTCCCTATCTCAATCTATCACTGAGTCAGAGGCACATTATTATACAACATTAGTATTTTTGTTATAATTTTAATCTTCCGTTTGAAAGTTATACAAGTGGCGCGACGTGCAGGGACATTGAAATCTATTACTTGAAATTTATTACTTATTTGATATTTTATTTACATTTGGGTTATATTTGTGGGGCCAGAAAAGGGACATGCTGTTGTTTCAATGTTAATTATTCTCACTTGATTGTTTATATTTTTAATTGATTTTATGTTAAGAGTAGACCGAATTTTAAGGAGTGTTACGATTTAGGTTACTATTTTATGTGTTTATATAAGGAACTTTATTGAGTGTGTTACGATGTCAACTGTAAATTATTTAGTTGATGTTCTTTATAGTGATGAATTATTAATTGAACTACAATTTCGCAATGTAAGTGGAGCAGAACGGTTAATTGTGGAAGAGAAGCGTAAAATTTTAAGACGTCTGTTGAATGCAGAAAAAATCAATCCAAATTTACTTGATTCATACCCGAAGTGCGATATAGATCAAACAGTAGAATTGGAATTATTGAAGGAAAAGTTAAATCATATTCAATCTTCAATTAAACTTTTAAACATAAGTCCTCGAAATCAGTTTATCTTAGACTACACACGATTATTGCATATATTGAAACGCTTGAATTACATAACTTTTGATGATGAATTTTTATATTTACATGACCAATTGTTGACTTTATGTAACCAATCGTTAGAATTAATTGAATCTATAAATGAAAATATTGAATTGAATAATGATGTTTCAAATTTAGATACTTCAATATTTCGATGTCACAAAATGATCCTGTTAATACTTCAGTTAATATTCCAACAGAAGATTTTCAAAATTAATAGATAACTTGCAAATTTCAAAAGGTTTTGTTCCTGTATATAAATTAAATTTAAAGTTTAATGGTAGTGAGAAAGAAGTTTTACATTTATTCAAAGATGTGAGGAGCTAATGATTGCTCGAAATATTTCTAGGAAGGAAATGCTTTTATCAGGTGTTGATTTATTTGCAGGGAAAGGTTTGGTTTGGTATAGGGCAGTTAAACCGTTTTTGCAGACTTGGGATGATCTTATTACTAAATTAAAAAGCGACTTTTTACCGGAAGGACATGACGAAGTTTTGTTAGATGATATTAAAAATCGTAAACAGGCTTTTGATGAAATTCCAACCCTTTTTATTTCAACCTTTTCTCATTTTCAACAACCATTTATTTAATAAACTTATGTAACTTGTTATTATTTTTATTTCTATTAAATGTATTAAATGTTTTAGTATTCATTATTTAGGGTTTTGTTATTTTCCTGGACAAAGATAACATGGCGCTCGAGAATTGATTATTTTATTCATAATTTTTGATGACAATTTTGCCAGTAAGTGAAAATAATCCAGCAGAATCGAAACAACTAGCATTTCAGGTAGGTTAATTTAATTATTTATTAGAACTCTCTATCTCAATCTACCACTGAGTCAGAGGCACATTATTTATACAACATTAGTATTTTTGTTATAATTTTAATCTTCCGTTTGAAAGTTATAAACTGTTAATAAGCATGGTCTGTATAATTTTTTATTTTTTACATTTCGATAAAATTTTTATTGTAAAACTCGGTTTAGTTATTCTGAGCATTATTAAAAATAACTTGGCGTCCGAGATCATTTTATTAATGTTACATTACATTTTTATTATTTATGTTCAGTGGAAGTAATCAAGCAGAAATTGAGGTAATTAAGCAAATCAAAAGAATGAACCACCCTACGTTAATCAACCGACTGGGACAAAGGCATTATTTTTGGTAAATGGTTAAACATTTATACCATTTTCACCACTTCATTTTATAACGGTGCTACACAGCACCTTTATGCGGGAGACACTTGAAAACGATGTGATTTCACGTTTTTCATCTTACTCTCCGGACTTAGCTTCCTTGGATGCATTTGTTTGGGGTATGCTGAAACTATGTGTTTTCCGATATAACATTTAGATTACGATTCAATAGTTCTAAGAAAAAATTACACAAGTAATACGATGCAATAGCCTCTATTTTCAGATATGAAAGAACGGTACGAACTATGTGTCCAACGTAATGGAGGGTACTCGTGGCACATTATTCGTAAATATAAGATTTAAGTGTTAATTTTTTACGTGAAAAAAGTTTGAAGTTTTCAGTATTCTAAATAAATAGCCATACTGAAGTAATAAGAATGGAAACAAACAATAAACTATAACTTACCTTTAATGTACTTTACAAGATGTTCGAGAACAAATCACCAGACATAACATTAAGAATACGAAACGGGTACGTTACTATGCACAATCCCCGTATGAATAATTCAAACAAATCATGTGTCAATAAACAAAGAAAGATTTTAACATTTCAATTATTAAAGATTAAATTTAATTCGAAAATATCAGGACAGAATTAATCTTTCTCTTCTTTTTTATACCAGGTGTAGTGTAAAGATAAGTTCGAATTTAGGAAACTAGGTAAACTATATAAGTTAGTGTGAAAGGTGTTATGATGTAAATTGCACACAGCCCCTTTTAATAAAAAAGGTTATTTCGTATGTTGTTTTAAGTTTAAATGCTGAATTTTCTGGTAATTAAGCGAAACAAATAGCAATTAAATTTTTATCTTTAACCTTACTTTGTGAAATTCCATATTTAAAAGCACTTTTAATACAGTGTAATTCCACAATTTATTTTGTATAATTATTTATTTCTCTACGCGTTCCAATACAAGTATCATTATCAAGAGAAAACATTTTTTTTACTAATACTATTCCTGAACAGGCTAAGATTTGCCTAACGTGCTAAAGCACCCAGGAACACTGGGAGGGTTTAGGGATATTGTTTGGATGCCGAGAAATGTTAATAAGTGGCTACCTTAAATTAGCTCGTCAAAGTTTGGAGGAAAACAGAAACTAGGTAGTACATCCCACAGTTTGGTCGCCGTATGTAAAAATGTAGATAGCGTCCGTTTAGTGTGACAAGATGGAATTTTAAGCACATTGATTATGGTGTGAATGGGCAAATCGATTGTTCTTGGCGAAAATGGGTTGCGAAGGTATTAAGGAGTGTGTTTTGTAGGTACACTTGTCATAGTAATAGCGATAGAACAAGGAAAGAACCGAAACTGTTCTTCTATGCTCAAGAGACTGCAGGTCAGAAGTCAGAGACGGGACATTTATAAGCCTTGTGGCCCTTTTGTGGATGCGGTGGTGGGAATTGTATTCCATATGAGGTTGAATTTAATTTGCTGTATTTTTTAATTTGCAGTTTCTATGAGTAACTATCAGGCTGTGGAAGATAAACCAATTCGGTCACTTTAACTTTACTTTGACGTTAGGTACTAGTTCGTGCTGCTATTTCTAGAATCGAAATATGCAACAATATACAGCGGGTTCCATTTAAAAAAATGCATTTTTGATATAAATCGCCGTCGCGTATAAACACCCATATATATATATATATATATATATATATATATATATATATATATATATATACAGGGTTTATTACAAATGATGTTCCTGATTTCGATTGCATATGTCACTAGAATATTATGTATTAAAACCATTTTGGTTGGTACCGCTGGAAAGAAAAACTCATAAAGCTTTGTTTACATTGATTTCGGTATGTATCAGTTGTTTCTTAAGTCCATTGTTGACAGTTTTGTGCAATGGCTGAATTTGAAAACAAGAAAGCATTTTGTGTGCTAGATTATCACGTTAACCAATCAGTTATTAGTGTTAAACGTTGTAAGGTCCTTTACACAATTTTTATATTTGCCGCGGCTAAACTGCAATCGGTCTTTATATTATAAACTAAAGGGGGGTGGGTTCGTCGGAATATTTAATCTTCAGCTCTACACTGTCCACATAAAATAATCACAGTAAAGCGGTTTAAGTATATATTATCCTATTATTTACAAATCTAATATATTCACACTTAAGCTAAATAACTACCTGGTTAACAACTAACATAAACGTAACAATACGAAAACAACTTGACGTTAAGATTGAGACGGCGGCTTCGGGGGCGTCCACTCGGTTTGGACGGCGAATTTGGATGTCCTCCTTCCTTCCACTCACTCGATACGACGGCTTACTGTTGTCGCAGGCGTTTCTGTAAATAGATATTAATGCTCCCTAGTTACACTCAATGAGGAACGTAATATTTAAATGATTAATAACGTTGCGTTTAATTAATTATTTATGCTGGATACGGCCCTGTCTACAAAAGAAAAGAATGTATAAACAAACTACTGGTTATTAAAACGGGGGTTGCGCAGATCTAGGTCACTAGTGAAAATCGATATCCTGAGTTCACGCATGACGAGCGTTCACCGGTCTAATGTTTGCTTCCCTTTACCTTCAGTACTTTCTGGAAGACGGACAGGCGCGTATGCTTCGTGAAGCAATTTACTTTCGCGATCTTTTATGTTCGAAAATATGACTTATCTTCAGAGGTTTATTCTCGCATTGAATTTAGACTGGGCTGATTATACAAGTGTGGTTGTATAATTAATATATTTGCACGTTATCTACGGGGGATGCAATTTTATGGCGATGATTTCTTTTATGCAAATGAACGAAATCTCACGTAGATATAAATGAACGTTACTTAATGGTATACGCACAAAAACGCGTATTTATTAAAGGCGGTTTATACTTGCGGAATAAGCTGGTGGAAAACAATTAATTGATTGCTTTCTTGAAATTCGTTTACTAAGCGCGTGGTTATCGGTGTACGGTTTTCTCCTACGACAGGTCTTTGACGGATACTCTACGTTTAATTCGTTTGTGATTACAGGCACTTCGGTCTTCGCCAGCGAGCTGGTGAATTCAGGTGTTTAGAAGTTAAGTGATAGTAAATGATAAAAGCTGCAGGTCTATACAGTCCTACTTAGCTCTCGTCGTCAGGTATATGGTATAGTGGTGAGTGTTTTTACTCCCGACTGCCTCGTGGCTTTGCCCGTGGCGGTCTGGGGGTTTTGTGGGTGTACTATGCGGGTGTATACTCCCGACTGCCTCGTGGCTTAGCCCGCTGCTGTCTGGGGTTTTTTGTGTGTTATGGGTGTGTATACTCCCGACTGCTTCGTGGCCTTGCCCGTAGCGGTCTGGGGGTCTGTGTGTGTGTTTGGCACTCCCGACTGCTTCGTGGCCTTGCCCGTAGCGGTCTGGGGGTCTGTGTGTGTGTTGTGCTGAATTACTCTGCAGACTTACGTGTCGTTAATCACAAAGATCGAGGATAGCTATTTACAAAAGGTTCGTGGTACGCGTTTGCAAATACAGGGAGCTAAACTCGCGGTGGCTATCACTAGGTCTGCGGCGATTTACTTTAACGCAACCGTCACGTGCAGGTTTTCTGGAATCGGAGTTAGTCTAACAGACTAACTAATACAGGAGCTGGTAAAACCAACTAAATAATTCTCGGCGGCGGGATGCGTTCACGTGACGCAACGGAACTCTTCTACGGCGGCTACTGGTCTGGTCGGCTACGGCTACTCGTACTAATAATAATATTAATATTAATAATAATTAACTAACTAAAATGCGCGCGGCGCAGTTTTTATAGGGGACTCTCGGTAGGCGGTGGTGGCTTCTGTTTGGGGGAATCCTATTTGTAATTGGCGGAGATTACTCTGACGTATAAAACTTTCGATGTTTTATGAAATCTACGTTGGAGGGGAAACAAATTAATTTTTGTTGTGCAATCACACGAAATAATAAGAAATATTAAGTTAGGTACTGAGTAATACGGAATACTAAGAAATATTAGATCAAGTCTTGCAGGTGTTTGAATACTAAGAAATCTTACATCATTTCTTTTACGAGGGCTGATTGTTAAATAATTAATTAATTAAAAAAATTTTGTAGTAATGACTTGCGGTTCGTTACAACGTCACTTTAGAACCAGATTTAATGAAGATCCTCCTAGCAATCACTCTATTCGCAAGTGGTACTTGAAGGCCGTCAGTGAGCAATGAAGTTGTGGAGCAGGTAAGGGAAAGTTTTACCCGCAGTCCATAGAAATTTACTGTTAAATGCAGCAGAGAGCTCGGTATACCACCGCCAACAGTTTGGAAAATTTTACGTAAACGTATTAAATTCAAAACTTACAAACTTCAACTGCTTCAAGCATTAAAACAAAATGACAAAGTTAAAAGACTCTCTTTTTGGGAGAGCATGCAACTCTTGATTGAGGATGAAAACTTTCTGCAGCGTGTGGTCTTTAGTGATGAAGCAACGTTCCACTTATGTGGTAGAGTAAACAGACATAATGCAAGAATATGGGGCTCAGAGAACCCACACGCTTACATTGAGCACGTGCGTGATTCTCCTAAAGTTAATGTGTTTTGTGCTATTGCTTACAATAAAGTGTACGGCCCTTTCTTCTTTATTGAACAAACAATAAATGGAATGGTTTTCTTGGACATGATGACCGAATGGCTTATACCACAAGTAGAGCAAGATTCCCCAGATTTCATTTTGCAATTGGATGGCGCACCTCCACATTACCACTTGGGTGTTAGGGCTGAACTTAACAATCTGCTACCTGAGAGATGGATCGGGCGCGTTGGTCCAAATGATGACCCACTCTTGAACTGGCCTCCAAGGTCTCCGGACATCACCCCCTGTGATTTTTTCTTGTGGGGATACATCAAGGATAAAGTGTATACACCACCATTACCACAGAGCATACTTGATGTCCAGCGACGGATTGCCAATGCCATCGAAACAATCAATCAAGAAACTCTCGACAACGTATGGCGAGAGCTTGATTACAGGCTTGACATCTGTCGTGTCACAAGAGGCTACTATATTGAACATTGAAATTCTGAATACCTGTTATGAAACTTTTTGAGTTTTCCTTCAAATGTAACTATTTTTTATATTTGTAAAACGAATAAAACTTGATTTATGTATGCTTGAAATCATGAACATCATTTGTAATAACCCTGTATAATAAATGGGTGTACGTCGGTTTGTAATTACCAACCGGCTACACCGTTCAACCGATCGACCTCATATTTGGAACGTAGGTTGGTCTGGGTCACCATTGTATTTATGGATATTGACCATCTTAGTAGGTGGCGTTGGTGGTCAAATATTTCAAAAATCTCTATTTATGGCCCAATTAAGTTCCCATTCGGAACATATGTTATCTAAGTCCGCGTAAATTATTGCACAAAACCCATTTTTTTGGTAAATATAGAACCTTAATTGCAATACAAGGTTTGAGGGTCGAGTAGTGGAATTATAATTTATATCGTTTGCGGTTTACTACTGTTACCATAACTACTTGTTTGTTATTTTACTTACATATATATTTTCTCTTGATAGTGATACATGTTGAATTAATACGCGAGGAAATAAATAATTATAAAAAAGAGGTTGTGGAATTATATTTAAGTTAAAACAAGTGTGCTATTATATAGTAATTAAATTCTCAGTTACATTAATTTAAGTATTGGGTAACGAACATAAAAATGATAACAGAATAGCGTAGAGTTAGAACTCTACAAAACATAATAGTCAGTGTTTTGGACAATTCGCAACGAAACCAAGCTAAATTTAAATACATCCTGTTATTGAATGTGTGCATATATTTTTTTTTTGTTTTTAACATTTTGAAATTATAAATTTATTTTTTTAGTTTTATTGTTCAAAAACAGTAGCTTCTGGAATGCAATGCGTTAAAGTCAGATTTTTGGAGTGTACTTACGTGTTCTTTATCTTGGAAATGATTTGCCATAGATAATATGTTTCTGCCTTTTTTATTCGCCATTTTTATTAGCAATAAAAGTTCTTCAATTGTCTTGATAACAAAGAACTGCCTATTCCTTTTCTCTTTATCGATACAGGTAATAAACATAAAAATCAGAAAGCAACTGTAATTTGTGAAAGATCTCATTTAATGCATTTAATAGAAGGAAACCCACGGTCTTTATCGATTGATGTTGAGAGATATTGAAAAGACGGTCGCTAATGAAGGAAATATAGGGAAAACTGATTCGTAATGAAGTTTCATTTCAGAATATCCGTAAGAGCCACTTCCAATGAAATTAAACTTCCGTTATAGGAAACTTGACAGATACTGTTAATATTTCCTATTTCGCGAACCGCAAAATTAATCTAACATTGGGAATAAAGTGTCCCAAATAGAATAACATTTGTGGGGAGAAATTCTTGAGGCATTATAGAATTTATATAAAAGCGAAATAGGGTGCGTTTATTATACCTTTATGATTCCACATCACAATTATGTAATTGTATTCAAGTTTAATGGGTAAAGGTAACATACTGTTAATATACGTCTATCCTTTGTCATAAACTACATACAAATCCTTCAACTCATATATTATGCAACCCTGTGATGTTTTGACGTAAATAGATACTGTTTCGTTATAAAAGAGAGATGAAAAACTATATTAAAGTGAAATAGAATATGTTTTGCGGAGAAATTAAATGAGATTTTCGAAGTTAGAACTATGATAACTTTCAGGATATCGTATTATTTCCCCTCCTACAAATCCTTCGCTGATAAATTTCAAATCGGAAATGGAAAATGCTTGGAAACAATCTGACAACCACTAGAGATTTACGTCGGGCAATTGAAGGTCTTTCTAAATGAATGGGTTCATTTCTAAGCATAGGGCATCAGGGCACTATATTTATCGTGCAAATTTAATCAAAACACATATTACCGAAAAACACTTTTAATTATTGCAAGTATTTGTTATCAAGTCATTGATTGTTGACAAATGCACAAATCGGTTACGTAATTTAAACACACTTTTAAGTAATACAAAATACTGAACACCCCCAAGATAATCCAGTTATAATCTAAATCCCTGCAGAATAAAGTGACATAAGCAATAATAACCGTGTGTAACCATTATTTGAACATAAAAGTTACATATTCATGGGTACGTGACATTATTGTGAAAGCTATAAATTCGTATATTAAATTAATTAAATAATGTAAACTGGTGGTTACGAGACAAGGTTTATATACGCTTCAAGTGTTAAGTTTATTAATTATGCTAGCGTGTAACTATCCCTTTAGTTGTTTTTAGTCTTTAAGGGCGGAAACTCTATTTTATTATACATGAAAATGATTAGGCTGGGGCAATAGATTTTTTAAAAACACTTTACCCTTGAAATGCACAATTTTTATTTTCTCGTATATTAAGAGAAAGTATTGCAATCGAAAAAGATTTTTGAAAAACATCGATTTCGCGAAAAAAAATTTTCGTGTATGTCTGTGAGTGGCTCCGAGACTATTCGATCGATTTTAATGAGATTCGATATGGGCCCCTATATCTGAAAGTTATGTATAAAACTGGCCCCTATATCTGAAAGTTATGTATAAAACTGGCATCTCGTAAAAATCAATAATTGGGAGGCGAACTGAGGGTGTTTTTTTGGGGATGCATTTCCAAAACGCCAGCCAGAAAGTCTATCTTTGGTGAAAAGTTAGTACCCTAACCCCGATCGAACAAAATTTTTGTAATAATTTAAAATGGCTGCCAATATGACGATTTTAGTACATTTCGAGAAACCACAAAAGCTATTTGCAACTTTTAAATAAAAGTACATGCTTTCGAACGGTTTGTAAATATTTAAAAAAAAATCGCCTTTCTTTAAAACTGACTGTCTCAAACACGGCTTTGATAATTTGTTTTAAATTTACGTATTTTATAGTCACATATAAAGAAAATATAACGAGCTTTATGAGATTTCTCTAACTTAACCAGGACCCTCATAATTATGCTTCTGATAAAAATGAAATCTTGGAATTAAGGGATTATATGGTAGACACATATAACTGCTAAACTGCTATTTTGCAATATTTTTAAAATTTTTTAATTTTCTATATCAAAGTTTCAAAAACAAATCAAAAATAATTTTGTAGGTAAGTACATCTTATTACATTTTAAGTTATACGGAGTTAGGATAGCTCCGGGCAACAGTTAGTCTCCTTATACGAGAAAGTGTTGTGCCGAAGTCCATCGGCCAAATTTTTTTCTGTGCAGTTGTGTAAATATTTGGTGTGGAGCAACACATGACCATCTAATGCAAAAAAATGAGATTAAAAGAATCGAAATAACTTTAATAGCAATTTTTTTAGGATAATTATGCAACCTTTTTTGTAACATTACGATATGTACAACATTGAAAACAACCAAATCAATAATCCATATCAAACAAGAACTTCCAAAGCCTCCCGGTTCTTTAAAATTATGGATACTACCGTTTAAGCATTTTCAATCTCTCTTAGCCTAATTCGGCTATATATTAAGAAACACTTACTTTATAAATTGTTTTGCCTCTAAATTACGCCTCGTATCAAAAAATTGCATAGAACATGAACTATATGATTAGGTCTATTTATTGATATCTTTTATCTTTGAAATATACAGCTATTTCATAAATATTTGACAAAAATCATAAACAGCTCCGTCGAATTGCTCCCAAAATCTAATTAGGTGCAACAAACAAAAGCTAAATAAAAGTACAGACTGTATTCGTTCAGGAGATATCGAATACAACATACACGCACACGCACCACACACATACGCAACAGCACGCAAAACGCAGCACACACACACACAGCACGACACACGACACACACACACACACACACACACACAAACACACACACACACACACACACACACACAACAACACACACACAGCAACACACACACACACACACACACACACACGACACAGACACACACACACGACACACACACAACACAGACAGCACAGGCAGCAGACAGGCAGACAGGCAGACAGGCACAGCACAGCACAGACACAGACAGGCAACAGGCAGACAGACAGGCAGACAGGCAGAGCAGACAGGCACAGCAGGCAGAACAGGCAGACAGGCAGAAGGCAGAAGACAGAAGGCAGACAGGCAGACAGGCAGACAGGCAGACAGGCAGACAGGCAGACAAGGCAGACAGGCAGACAGGCAGACAGGCAGACAGGCAGACAGGCAGACAGGCAGAGCAGAGCAGACAGGCAGAAGGCAGACAGGCACAGACAGGCAGACAGGCAACAGGCAGACAGGCAGACAGGCAGACAGGCAGACAGAGACAGGCAGACAGGCAGACAGCAGACAGCACAGGCAGACAGGCAGACAGAGACAGACAGGCAGACAGCAGACAGGCAGACAGGCAGACAGGCAGACAGGCAGACAGGCAGACAGGCAGACAGGCAGACAGGCAGACAGGCAGACAGGCAGACAGGCAGACAGGCAGACAGGCAGACAGGCAGACAGGCAGACAGGCAGACAGGCAGACAGGCAGACAGGCAGACAGGCAGACAGGCAGACAGGCAGACAGGCAGACAGGCAGACAGGCAGACAGGCAGACAGGTAGACAGGCAGATAGGCAGACAGGCAGACAGGGGCAGACAGGGCAGACAGGCAGACAGGCAGACAGGCAGACAGGCAGACAGGCAGACAGGCAGACAGGCAGACAGGCAGACAGGCAGACAGGCAGACAGGCAGACAGGCAGACAGGCATACAGGCAGACAGGCAGACAGGCAGACAGGCAGACAGGCAGACAGGCAGACAGGCAGACAGGCAGACAGGTAGACAGGCAGATAGGCAGACAGGCAGACAGACAAACAGGCAGACAGGCAGAAAGACAGACAGACAGATAGACATACCCAAACTGACGGAGGGGCCGGACGGACAGACGGACAGGCGAACAGACGGACACAAGGACAGACGCACAGACGCACAGACGGACAGAAGGACAGACGGACAGACGGACAGACGGACAGACGGACGGACGGACGGACGGACGGACGGACGGACGGACGGACGGACGGACGGACCGACCAACCGACCGATTAGCCGACCGAACGGCAGAAAGACAGACAGACAGGCACATAGACAGACAGACAAGCCGAGAGACAGATAGACAGACAGACATACAGACAGACAGACAGATAGACAGACATCATGGCCGATCTTAGCGAAACTTATCCGAACATTGTTAAATGAGTTAATAAGTCCATTTATCGATACTCAAAAAAGATACGTATGAATAACCTTCTATACATAGATATCAATATTGTTTTAATAGTTGATACCGGGGCGGTTTAATTGTATAATATTTCAACTTATCTTTAATTCTAATTCGTCAATGTAAAAGTATGTCATAGACATTTTCGATTAACAGGAAGATTTTCGATGGTAATACTCTAGTAGCACCATTGATGACGACATATAGGGAGTTTCAATTCATAATTTTTATCTTATATGTCTAAGGAGAGGTTTTGCTTGGGTACGTATTTCTGATGCGGGGACTCTGCCATCTTGTAACCATCGCAAAAATAGCTCATACCTCGAAAACTAATGGTTTTAGCATGAAACTTTAGTTGTATAGCTATGGGGATACTAAATTTCCGTGCAAGTATGTTCACACCGCTTATAGGTTGAAGTTCATTGACCCTTAAAGGTAGGTCAATTGTCAATCACTATTTTCTAGGTCAGCAAGAATTTTCGAAAAGGAAAGTAATCACAGAGCTGACTCGATGACATGCGAAAAATACCGAGATGCGGTAAAGGCCATCAAAGTTCAGTCTCAGATGGACAAGGTCACTAGGGAACCAGAGGAAATAGCACAGTAAATGAAGGCAGAGGAGAATAACTTGTTGGATCCCTACTGGAAGTATGATAATCCAAATCCAAGATGGTAGTCGTTTCAACCAAACTCAAACTCATTCAATTAATTTAGAGGTACATTGTGATATAAATTGTAACATATTTGTTAGAAATAGGGACGTTAAAATGTGTAATGCGTCTTTAAACTCTGACCCTGTGTGGGAGGAACTGTGATTTCTATTTGTGGCTTAGAGGTTCTTTTGTAATTGGTCTTCGGTGGTGGCAAGTGAAGCTTGCCCTCAACGAAATCCAGCACAAAAATTAAGACTCATTTGGAAATATACTTATTAATTGTATTTATAAGTTACGATATTTTATCTTATTGCAATGCCAACTCCTGGGTGGTAAACGGATAACGGGTTCTTCATCAAAGAGGTCGAAGCAGATTAAACGGTTTCGGGCGCCACCTAAAGATTAGCTGCAGTCCAGGCAGTCTTTGGGCCCACTCCTGAACTTGTGCGGTTTCCAAACGGCTACTTCGGGTTACCCAGTGGAGGATAAATTCAGGGTTGAATCCTCGCGGTCGAAGATGTACCTAAAACTTAATTAATACCGATGGGAGGCGGATACGGTAGACAAAGGTCACAGGTCTCCTTGACAAACAAAATTCCTTTACCAATGATGGGTGAAAATGAATTATTCTTAATAGATATTAACTGTGTGAATTTATTTAAATCTCACTAATTACGGGTTAACCAAGACGGTCCGCGATAGCAAAGTGAATTTTTGCTAGTTATCGAAACAAATCAACTAGGTTTCGAACTTAATTACAGAGCAAGTCTTTATTAAGTTTAACTGGATTAATTAATTGTTAAACTATTCTTTACCTCATATCAATTTACGACATCGCAATTTTCGCTAGGTATGCAGTGAGAATGTAGGAAAGATAAAGATGTTTGTGAAAGCACTAACCTATACAGAGTACTACATTTAAAAGTGGGGAACGGCTGGAAATTCCATAACTTTAACGATGAGGCCAAGCGTAACAATTTGTTTTAATCAATATTAAATCAATCAACGAGCTAGTATTTATTTCAACGTGCTAAAACTATTATTTGTAAAATAACAAACCGATTGATATAAAATTCGGCCAACTTCTTTTAATAAAACTACTTATTCTATCTAACGGCTTAATTAGTAATTAGTAACATTTCTATCAACTCAAAATCACGCAATTCCAGAAGCTTTAACATATCTGTCAGTGTTCGCGCTATTTAAAATACATAAAATTTTACACAACAGTAAAAGATTACATTCCTTTCATTGTTGTTGAAATTCATAGAAAGTATTTCGTATTTAACTTTACTTATTTTTATCGAAACTATTATTTAACAATGCAATTTTTACTAACTAAATTTACTAATTTATGAGGACAGTGTTAATTATTACTTATTTATTGTAATTTGAAACCTCTTAATTAGATTGATCGGATTTTACTATAAATCCGAGTGCTTTGGTTTCTTCTCTAATATTAATATAAAAGGTTTTGAATGTAATTTTCCATTGGACATGTGTGTTTGAATATAAATTCTATTACTATTTATCAAGTTCTAATTTCGAAATAACAAAAAGAAAACTTGTATTTATATTAACGGTTGTTTATAGCAAAGAAAATTTTCTATTTACAATTAACGGCTATCTTAAAATTTTCTTCTTATCAATATTAAACGGTGCATAATTAATTAATTTACGGACTTAATTATTGTTTATTATAAGTTTTTGTTATGAACGAATAAGTTCAAAGGTAATTATGTAATTAAATTACATCAGTTCTACATACATAAAGACAAAACTTGCATCGATTGGGACTTGAACCTTGGTGGCGCAGTTGGTTAGCGCGGTACTCTAGCAAAGTACAGGTCGTAGGTTCAAATCCTACTCGAGGTAAACTTTTTTATTTATGTATTTAATAAAATTAATAATAATTTTTAATTATTGTTTGTTATTAGTGAAGTAAAACGAAAAAAAAACTAATCTTCACACTGTGATACCTCGAGAAAACGCATATTACATTTAGGTGCTAACGGTGATAGCCCGACAGTGATTTTGATTTGTGACATTTGTGATACCTGCGGTAGTGTTGTTTATTTGTACATATAACTTTATTTACAAGTGTTATATGGTCATATTTATATACGACAGTGGCATGTAACGCATCAATATCCTCCAAATTAATACAAATAGGAGTAAAGTAGCTCTACACCTTTTAGAAGCTACTATCCGAAATGACAATACCCACATTGTCCTCGGCCAATAACAAAATACAGCGTAAACTAAACGGACGTTCAAAAACGATAATAAGGACTATTTCATAATAGATTGCCAGCGAATAAGCATATTAGCGGAAAAGGCTTCGCGGGAGTGACAATAGGGGATATGACGTTTTACTGCTACTACTCGTTACCCCCCTCGCCAAACTTTTTTAACGTTTTTAACGGCTATGTCAAATTTAGTAATAAGGAGTAGGAGTAAGGAGAAGACCTCAACGCAATACCTGTAATTTTCAATTCACCAACTACAAGCGAAAGGGGCCCAAGAGAATCAAACTACTGAGGCAAGCATACCCAAAAATAGAAGAGGTGTCACGAAAGTAAACAGAAGATCGGTTACCCAGTACGAGAAAGAGGGATTAATGGCAAACTGGAGAAAAAACAAAAATCTCTTCAAAAATCAGGAAAGATAAAACGAAGGTATGGAAGATTCTTGGTACTGAAACAGAAAACGACGTCTGGGGAAAAAGAAACAGAATAGTGAAGGAAAACTGACACTGAGAGTGATTGTAACCCTAAACAAACTTTTTCCTAAACAGCAAAATATAACTTGGCATAATGTAAGGATACCACATCACGATATTCTTAAATTTACATCCGACGAAGTGATAAAAGCCGTAGACAAAATAAAATAAAAAAAGAGAATAGACTTGATACCACACGTGTCTTAAGATAATAGCTAAACATGGTATAGACACCTTTACTAAAGTAACAAACTCATGTGTGGTAACGGGCGATTTTCCGATACAATGTAGCAACACCAAACTTGTCCTCACCCATAAAACAAAAAAATCAACAGACCACCCGAGTTCGATGTCTGGTAAAGTTCTGGAGAGGTAGAGAAAGAAACCAATCCAGAATCGGAACCAATATGACTTTAGGCAAGGGCCACACAAATGGTTTGAAAGTCTTCAACAGAATCAGTTAAGAGAGGCGAATTTGTTGTTAAACACAGAGAAAGAAAATTCAGCTGTGTTGATTAGGGTTTAGAGATCTGCTACAACAAACTAGCTAAAGGGCTGGGTGGCATAATAGGAATGACTCGAAGAAAAAAAGCTGTTGCATTGCGCAGAAGACACAATTCAGTATGAAACATGTTCAAGAGTGATATACCAAGACTTTGATAAATAGTCGGCTATTTTTGTTGTTTCTAAATTTCGAGAATATTTTAGTACTAATTTGACGAAACATAATTTTGGCATTAATAATCTGATTAAAGCCCAAGAGCTTTAGCTGGAGAGCTTTAACCATTTTTTCTCACGTGCGTAGATGGTGAATGAACGCAAGCAACAGGTGAAAGAAACAGGTTTTCTTTAATAAGCATATTTAATAAGTGAATTATTGACAACAAGTAACGATAAAACCAATAGAAAAATAGTAAGCATACCATTTATGGATTCTCACTAAAATAAAAATTAAAAGTCGCATTATCACGACCTTCAATATTAAACGAGAAGCTGTGATGGATGCGTTCCAAATTTTTTTGATTTGAACTGTATAATTTTGCTTGTTCTTTAATTGTGAATAAAATCGTATACAAACCTTGGCAAAAGTACCATTCCCCTGTCTCGAGAACTAGTTCACCTCGAGGCTTCGCCTCTATGTGAACTATACTTCTCTCGACAGGAATGGAACACTTTCCGCCTCAGTATGTAATATACTATTATCAATGGAATATAAAATGCAAAAAACAGTAATGCAAATGACTATTTCTCTAGTGCAATAGTCGCTGATATTTTATTCCGATTTAATCTAATTGGTTAATATAAAACAAGGGAAATAATCAATAAATATGCTTTATAAACGAATTCGTAGAATTGTGGAAAATGATGGCAGTTAAACAATCAGACCCCAAATGCATTGGGAAAATGATTAATTTTATTTCTGGCAATAGGTTAATGCTTATCAGAAGAAGAAAAACGTTTCAAACAGATGTACGCTCCCGAACAACAAAAGAAAAACAGTTCAGGGAAGAAGTTTTAGTTACCAAATCAAAGAAACCACATCCACATTCGTTAAGAAGAGACCAACACAACATAGAAAATAAACAAATCTATTGATGTAAACGTAGAAACATAAGATGCACAGAGTTCATGTTTCACGGGATTGTGGATACTCAATCGACAAACTTTTAACATTTGAACGAGACAGCAACATCTTTAACTAGAGAACGGCAATCTGTTAAAATCAAACAAATTAAATGTGAAAAAAATAATTAAAACCAAAATACAAAGTACATCACAATGTCATCAAAACATATCATACACGGTTGTTGACTTTATGCTTCATGCTCGCACAATAGCTGCTGCCACTGCAAGTTCCAATACAAACTTTGGAGACATATATCATTTGAACAAAAAGACAGATTTTTAAGTTCAGTAGGGCATTTAAAAGCTGTGCATGGAGGAAAAACACACAAAGTGGAAGCACCTCCTTTGTGACGAATATTTCTTCATATAACTTATACCGTTAAATACTCAAATATTGAAAGTGTGTTAATATGTTAACATACAGATGTGTTTGGGCAGTTTTTTATTTTCATACAGAATTCAAGGAGATTGATTTGAACGAACCTTGGACTTCTTCTAGAAAAGGTCAAACAACAAAGTACATTCGCAACGTTTCTCAGACAATATCAAACGATGTTATAAAAGTATTTCCTCCAATCCATTCTCTTAAGTAAGCAGCCGTAAAACCTGCAAGAAATTTCGCACACTTGACCAAAGGTTTTGGAAAATAATAAATGACAAGTACAGTTGAGTTGTTGAAAATGCTGAAGAATTTTTGACCAAAACGTTTGTAAATGCAAGACTTGCAAAAAACTAAACACTTGTACACGCAAGAAGAATGTGATTGTCTGTTCCAGATTTTGTACATGTACTTGTGAACTTTTGAAATGCCATGATGATCGGAATTAGGTTTTATTAACAACAACCTCTTATTGCTATTCTATAATGTATTAAAAATTTTATAAAACATTTAGTATCTTTCCTGAGAATTCCATTTTATTACATGCAACTTGATTTTCTTGTATATATTATGATTTTATAGGATGTAAAAATATGTTCTGATCAATTTTTGTTCTCTGAATCTTTGATCTGTAACCAATAGTTTCAGAGATATAAACCATTTTTGCAAACGATGCATGAAAATCGAGCGCCCACCTTGGCTGCCAGTTGGGAGAAACCTGTCTATATCATAAATGCGTAGCCAAGCTAAAAACTGTCCTTAGACATGTAAGAAGCAGGCTTTAAAGAGAAACTCTCTATATACCCCCATAAATCGATCGTCACCAGTAAGGCTCATCCACTCGCCTCAAATTTTAAAAAAATAGCACCAAAAACTCTAAAGGAGAAAAAGAAAACAACAGATTAAGGAGGCAACTACAAATAAACATGTAGATACACGAAGAAAACTATTATGTTTCAGCTACGCTTACGACTAGGAGAGTTGATTACGCAGCCAGTTACTAGTTCTTATGGGTTTACAATTATTTTCACCAGAAGGAAAGTCTTGGCTTTGGACTTATGAGTTGATTGCAGATAAGTCGTATTATCAGTAGCTTTTCGGTATTAAGAAATTAGATTACACCATAGCTATTATTTGTGATGATAGTTAAATGTTGATCGAACGAGCCAATGTAAAGGGATAGTGAAACCGGGATACACTTACTAGATAATCTAGTTTTTCTTTCACACACGTTGAGAGTTGTAAAGGGCGACATATTCTTGTGTAAAGAAAATTTATAATTTGTAAATTATTGTATTAATACTCGTACGATTTTGTACATCGTATCGGCAAGCAAGTACCGATACAAATGGCATAATGGTTGATGACGTAAATATACTAGTTTTCGTGCACGCAAATGACATAGTCTTATTAAGTGACAGTGTGGATGAGCTACAAACTGCTCTGGGAGTTTGATACAGTCTGTGTGCGCATGGACCTAAAGGTAAACGTGAACAAAACTAAAATTGTGGTGTTCAATCGGAAAGGTGAAAAGGAGAGTAGAGTATTTGCTCTGAAAAATGAAATTCTGGAGGAAGTGGACGAGTTGGTAAATCTGGGTATGGAATGTTTACTGCAGATGGTACAATCGATGGCAAGATTTGACGAAGGGTCAATGCTGGAAGGGAAATGTTTGGAAGTATGTGGACGATAATGGGAAACGAAAGCATGGGCCTAGCTGCGAAACGAGAAATCGATAATGGCGTGTTTTTTCCGTCAGTATTGTATGGAAGTGAGACATGGGTATATCAAAAAGGGCACGAAAGAAAAAAAATGCCGTGGGCGTGAGATTCGTGAGAAGGGCATGTAGTAAATCGAGAAGGGATAAGATAAAGAATGAGTGTGGCGAGGAAGAAACGATGATGGATAGATATGAAAGTAGTATATTACGTTCGTTTCGTCACATTAAGAAAGTGAACAACGCAAGATTAACGAAGAAAATATGTCTGGGTAAGGTTAGAACTAAGGCCGGGCCTGGTAGGACGCGTAAAACTTGGCTGAATGTAGAGGAACATATACTGACTCCCATAAAAATTGCAACATTTAGAATTTATTGAACGATTTTATTAAAAATTTCGTCAGTCAACGATGTCCTTCATTAGAACAAAGGATTAAAATTTGAAAACAAAAGAACAAAAACTAAAAATATTTTTTTCAATAATGAGTTGTTCCGTCACGATTTATAATGTTCTCATTTAGACGGCGTGTCATGCTATCAATCAAGTGATCTATAGCTGCCTGTGGTATATCAACCCAAGCTTCTTGAATCCCTAGCCGGAGATCGTGTAAGTTATCTGGAGGGTGTGGTAAATTACCCAGTCGCCTACCGACCTCATCCCATACATGTTCAATGGGCGACAAATAAGGCGACCGGGCAACCCATGGGAGGACGGCTATGTTAGCTTGTTCCAAAAAACGTGTTGTAGCCCTTGTCGTCTGAAGGCGCGCGTTGGAAAATGGGATTTTCTAGTCCCTGAAGATGTGGAAGCGCAACGGGTTATAGCACTTTGGCAATATAACGAGCGGCGTTTAAGTTGCCATCAATGAAGACCAAAAGTGATGTGCTACCGTAACATATTGCACCCCATATCATCACTCCTTGTGTGAGGGCTGTGTTGCGCCCCACAAGAAATGTTGGATTTTTACGTTCTCCACGCATCCGTCTGACCCTCCTATGACCATCGTGGGCCCACAAGCAAAGTCGGGACTCGTCACTAAACACAATTCGATGCCATTCTTGCGCCCAATTCGCTCCATTCTAACCTGCGTAGACGGTGAAGAGGTGGAAGAGGAAGACTTAAAAATGGACGATATGAACGCAGACCATAAGACCATATCCGGTGATAAACAGATGACATTGACATTCTGGGTCCTACACCTCTCATCCAATCATTTGCAATCGATCGAGTTGTTGAAAATCTGTCTCTTGTGGCCAAAAGTCCTAAGCGACGTTCTTCGCGATCTGCAGTCCTACGGGGACGTCCAGATCCAGGGCGACGTTGTTGCACCCCTTCCTCGGACCATTTGGACTAACATCTCAATACTGTTGTAATATTTCGGTTTACACGACGAGGAATTTCTCTTAGCGAAAGTCCGGAATCTCTCATGCCAATAATACGGCCACGTTCAAAATCAGTCAATTGGGAAAAATGATGATGTTGACGTACTCTTGGCATTGTTCCCAAGTTCAGAACGAAATTGGGAACAAAAAATTTGAAAAATTGACAGTTAATTACACACTGATTGGTTTGTTTCTTCAAATTTATTGTTACTAAGTGCAGAGGAAAAAACAAAAAAGAAAACTACTAGCTAGATTTTCTTCAAATTCTTTGTTCTAATGAAAGACATCGTTGACGAAAGTTTCAATAAAATCGTTCAACAAATTCTAGGTGTTGCAATTTTTATGGTAGTCAGTATATGATAAAAGAAAGAAGGATGAGGAGTTTTAAAAATAAAAAGACATGTCAGAGACAGTATATGAATCTGGCGGAAGCTAGGGAGGTACCCTGCAAGGGAATAGCGTAAAGGTTGTTATGTTATGATTTTGTAATTAAAATGTTGTGTTTGTAATCATGTGTAATGGGCGAATACTGTAAATAATCTGCTACAACTGGTTTTATGCCACGAAAGCATACAATTAATGACAACGCGTGTGTTGAAAAATGCGTGACATGCGTAACTTATTTCTATTACACTTTTAAATATAAAACGTTGGGCCCTTAAAAATTATGCAAAGCAAGTATTTGCTACTTTCATATTTAAATTGCTATGTCATGACGTGTTCAAATTCCGAGACTAGTATAAGTATTACTAACCTATCACACAGACAGGTAGGTAAACAACAAAACATAATACATTTTTATTACCTCTAATTTATATTAATAAATGTTTAACGAAACTGCACTCTTAATATAAGTAACAAAATATAACCTTCGAAAATTGTTATTAGACGAACTGAACCTGAAACGTGAAACACAGCTAACACTTCTAATTACGAACGAATAAGTTCAACACACATAAAGACAAAATTTACATCGATTGCGGCGTGAATCTCAATAGCGCAGCTGTTGAACGCGGTACTCTAGCAAACAGGTCGTAGGTTCAAATTCTACCCGAGGTAAACTTTTTATTTATGTATTTAATAAAATTGATAATAATTTTAACACTTCTAATTACTAATAAAAAATGTGGAATGTCTCCATTCAACATTCCCGTGCTATATTCGACAGAGTACGCTCTAGCCCAGAGAGCTCTCGTTAATTGATAAATTTTGATATAGGTACATAAACCCTTAAAGGGCTCAGTTGCTGAGATACACAGTGTTGAAATTTTGAAATCAAAATTACAAATTTGCCATAAATCAAAAACGCGTTTCAATATTTTTTTCAAATTTGGTGAAGAATATGCTCTTTAGGAATGTAATATTGTGACATAAACTAACTGAAAATTTAACCGGTGGTACGCTATCGGGCTTAGTGGAAACTTTTAACTCCTTATTTTTGACGCCACTGGAGATAATATTTTTTTTACTTTTTTTAAATTCTCCGTTCGTTTTTAATTAAAAAAGTAATAACATTTTATGAAGCTAAATTGAACGATGTAGAGATTTGCTTCTGAACAAAAGTCTGCAAGTTGTCAGATAATTAACAAATTATGATTTGTAGTGTAATTCACCCGAACCCCATTAACTTTTTTATCTGGGGCTGCGTGAAGCCCTTAGTGCATAAAACCATCGTCGAAACTGAAGAAGTTTCTAATAACGAGAATTCAAGCTGCGGGAGAACACATTCAGCCCAATCTGGACTTAATCTCAAAGACCCGTTTTTGAACGAGAAAACGGCGTAGAACGTGCTTGTAAATAAACGGCCAACAGTTTGATCAACAATCGTAATTTTGTTAATTTTATTACTGTTGTAATACATTTGTTTGAATTTAGTTTTGATAGCTTTTGCGCTTTCCTGGGTTTTATGTTCATTAAATTGCAGCAACTTAAGCAAATTAAGCCCATAAGTAACTTGCATTTTTTGTTCAACTATTTACGCTTAATTAATATTCAAAATCGAATTGATACTATGGATTAAAGCAAACATTACCTGTTTAGCAAAACACCGACAGGCAAATTACGCTACAAATCATTATTTGTTAATTATCTGAGAACTTGTAGACTTTTGTTTAGTAGCAAATCTCTACAACATCGTTCATTGTAGCTTCATAAAAGTTTCTTACTTTTTTAACTAAAAATGCATGGGAAATTAAAACAAAAGTAAAACAAAAATTTTCTCCAGTGGCGTCAAAAATAAAAGGATAAAAGTTTCCAGTAATCCAGATAGCCACTGGTTAAATTTTTCAAAAGTTAGTTTATGTCAAAATATTACTTTTCTAAAGAGCATATTGATCACTAAATTTGAAAAAAATATTTAAAAGGGTTTTTGAATAATGGCAAATTTTTAATTTTGGTTTCAAGATTTCAACACCCTGTATCTTATCAACTAAGCCCTTTAATGGTTTATTACCTATATCAAAATTTATCAATTAACGATGGCTCTCTAGGGTAGAGCGTTGTCGGTCGAATATAACAACACCCTGTACATACCTTAAAAATACTAGCGGATTTATATAATTACATAATCAAACTGAACCAACAATGCAAAAATGAAACTTAAGCTTTTTGAGTTCCCTCAACAGTTTTATTCTACTCTAAGATAAAAATGACCTACGTAGAGACAAAATTTACATCGATTGGGGCTTGTATTTCGATAGCGCAGTTGTTTAGCGCGGTACTCTTGCAAAGTACAGGTCGTAGGTTCAAGTCCTACTCGAGGTAACTTTTTATTTATCTATTTAATAGAATTAATAAGAATTTTTAGTTAAAAATTACAATAAGTTTCTTAACTATATGCATTTTTTTAGGTAATGTCCAATGCCTTGTATTTAAAACAAAAAGTCAAAATACAAAATATGTTGTAATTTCTAATCTTTAACGCTTGTAAACAGTTTTGAATAAGTATGAGATTTTAAAGTTTAACGCACATTAAAATAAAATTATTTAAAAAAATTTAAAAACAATTTTAACAAAAGAAAAGTTCTCCGATGGGAGTTAGAACTCTCATGGCTTGCATTGCCAGTCCGATAATTTGACAGCTAGATCAATTGAGCTTTTCCTCGTGCCGTCAAGAACGCATGCCAAAGTCAAAAAACAGTTGATCGAGGGTAATGTTTTGTATGCGTTTAATTGAACGGTTTGGCAAAAAAATTACTTTAAAGGACAAACCAATAAAATTATTGTTTGTAATTTCAAAAATCTTTAATTATGATGAGCGTGTTTGCGGTCGGTGACAATCTGTGATATGGGTGAAATGCACGGTTAAAATATGACAAGATCTTGTGCTGTTATATAGCACATAAAATTTATTATGTTGTCATTTAAAGTAACTTAAATCAGTTCAGTGTAGATTGTTTTTTAATTTATTGAATTAAGAATTAATTAATATTTTTCACTTTTATTACCGTAATAGACTCGTTATTTTGAGAAAGCAACAAATACTCCTTTTTTTGATAAAATCTGATTACAAATAAAGGACGTGGATTTACTTTCACAATTTGTACGAAGAAAAATTTAAGTTCAGTCTGAATAACGTTTGTTTGCAAGTTAACCACAATTATCATTATTAAATTATATATATTAAAGATGAGATCATTAGTGTTACAATTTGTACACATGTATAATGTACTTATAGTTTTTGTCTATGTACAGTTTAATAAAAAAACTAATTCATGAATGATTAGTAGACGTAGGCACATAGCCCTTGTGTTATAATTCATAGACTTGCACTTTTTTTGTTAAAATTGATTATTTAATAAAGCTGTTTCTTGATAAGAAACGACGTACAATATTTACAATTAATTGTGATCTAAGCCGCATACAAAAACGAAACTTCACCGCACAATTGATTAATTCACACAGGCTTAACTCCATTCAACAGAACACACTTTCAAAATCGATATTTTTATTAAAAAACATGGATTTTCCTCAATAGTCCATATAATGACTAACAAAGGCTGACCCGCATCAGCTACTTGGGCGGAATTTGTGACATCAGCTGATGACGTACTTGGCATAGCCCAATAGCTCTATTTAAGTTTAACGTTTATTGTTAGCATATTATTAAATTGTTATAGATGTTCAATTTTTAGCGTTTTTGTCCATTTTTAGTTTGATATTTAAGTTGAAATTATGCATGTGTGTGAGTGTGTGTGTGTGTGTGTGTGTGTGTGTGTGTGTGTGTGTGTGTGTGTGTGTTTATATATATATATATATATATATATATATATATATATATATATATATAAGTGCGTGGACGAAGCTTTATGAGTGTATACAATATCGTTTTCAAAATTATTTATTGCAGAATTGTGGGATCTTTCGGGTTACAATTAGAAAATATTTTCGCAAAATTACTACTCGTATACAGGGTATTACAACACAAAGTTATATTTTTAATTGGAGCATACCGTATATTATTCTAAATTTGGATTCCTGGTTAATTTTAAGGGCACTTTATTCATTATATGAGGTATCTTAAACGCGCAATTTAGGCGCTGCATTCCATTTTTTGAAAATTTAGAGGTTGAAAAGAAAAATTGTAACAACCGTATGGAGAAATGTGTAACACAAAAATTTTAATGGTTGATTAGTCATAGACTGTGCTACATAAAATCGTAAAATAGTACTATTATCTTATTTAATTTTCGAGATATCGTAATGCAAAGTATAAGATTTTCAATCATAGATAACTTGATTTTTCTAAATGGAAAGGTATACATTGTTTTACATTGTTAGATAGGACATTTAATTACATTTTTTTATGATATAACATTGTTGGTATTTATGTTTTGCCGTTTTTTGATAATCCAGCTTTTTTACTGAATTTATCGATTTTGGAAGAAAATAATATTAAATTAAATGTTCAAATTGTCGACCACGCTGATTTAGACAATACTGAATTCTTTTAATAAAAGAAGCTTCAACCCGATCTAACATATTAGGAGTAATTGTAGCAAAAACATTTCTAATTCGCAATTTCATATTCTCAGCAGTTGTTGGTTC
Source organism: Vesta saturnalis (assembly GCA_036346205.1). Taxonomy (NCBI): domain Eukaryota; kingdom Metazoa; phylum Arthropoda; class Insecta; order Coleoptera; family Lampyridae; genus Vesta; species Vesta saturnalis. The sequence continues at coordinate 1,318,660 of JARFJB010002187.1, forward strand.
TTCCTCATATACTTTATTCTTCACAAAGCCCCAAAGAAAAAAATCCAATGGAGTTATATCGGGAGATCTAGCTGGCCAAGGTATCGGTCCTTGTCTTCCTATCCAATTTTCGTGAAACGTCGAATTTAACCACTGGGTTACAATTCTGGCATGATGAGGAGGTGCCCCGTCTTGTTGGAAATACATACCTCTTCTTTGAGCCAAAGACACATTCTCCAATAAATGATATAATGCATTTTCTAGAAAATTATGATACTCTACCCCAGTGAGTGTGCCATTGAAAAAAAAAGGACCAACAATAGTTCCGCCGAATATACCTGCCCAAACATTCATTGACCATTTATTTTGAGAGACTAACCGAAATTGGTGTGGATTTTCATTTGAATAAAAATGAAAATTATGTCTGTTCACAAATCCATTTCGATGAAATGTACATTCGTCGGTAAATAATATCCCCGATATAAAATTTTCGTTCGCATTTAACTGTTGTTGAACCCACTGGCAAAAATTAATTCGATTTTGAAAATCTTGTTCTTTCAGCTCTTGATGTAATTGTACATGATAGGGGTGAAATTTATTTTTCTTTAACATTCGTCTCACGGAAGTTTGACTGATTTCTAAATTGTCACTTAATTTCGGAATAGTAACGTGGGGGTTTTCAACTGTAGCTACAAGTACACGAAATTCATTTTCTTCATTTGTAACAACTTTAGCTCTTTCGTTTTTAGGATATCCAACACTTCCAGTACTTTCAAATCTTTCTAAAAGATTGCGGAACGATTCTTCTCTTGGTTGTCTTCGATCAGGATAACGCTGCCCGTAGATTCGACGGGACAATAAACAATTTTTGTTTGATTCTCAAAGCACAAATATCATATCAACTAATTCATTTTGCAAAAAATTACTCATTATAATTCTTAAATAAAAGTATTACGTATATGATGTTCGTAAAGTTAAGCGTCAAACATTCACACTGCAATAAAGTAATTAACTCAGTTAAGTTTGTACATACACGCGAAATGGCAAAACAGATACTATTGCTGAATTTTGTTTCTAATATTCTTTTGTTTTCATAGCTTGATGTGATTCAAACAATTATACATACATATGTAAACCTACCAAAATCGACAAATTCAGTAAAAAAGCTGGATGATCAAAAAACGGCAAAAAATAAATACAACAATGTTATATCAAAAAAATTGTAATTAAATTTCCCATCAATCAATGTAACACAATGTATACCTTTCCATTTAAATAAATCAAGTTATCTATGATTAAAACTCTTAAACTTTGCAAATTCAGTAAAAAAGCTGGATTATCAAAAAACGGCAAAACATAAATACCAACAATGTTATATCAAAAAAAATGTAATTAAATTTCCTATCTAACAATGTAAAATAATGTATACCTTTCCATTTAAAAAAATCAAGTTATCTATGATTGAAAATCTCAAACTTTGCATTACGATATCTCGAAAATTAAAAAAGATAATATTACTATTTTTACGATTTTATGTAGCACAGTCTATGACTAATTAACCATTAAAATTTTAGTGTTACACATTTCTCAATACGGTTGTTACAATTTTTCCTTTCAACCTCTAAATTTTCAAAAAATTGAATGCAGCGCCTAAATTGCGCGTTTAAGATACCTCATATAGTGAATAAAGTGCCCTTAAAATTAACCAGGGAATCCAAATTTATAATAATATACGGTATGTTCCATTTAAAAAAATATAACTTTGTGTTGTAATACCCTGTATACGAGTAGTCATTTTTGCGAAAATATTTTCTAATTGTAACCCGAAAGATCCCACACCATCCTGCAATAAATAATTTTGAAAACGATATTGTATAAACTCATAAAGCTTCGTCCACGCACTATTGGCGGACCCTGTGATATATATATATATATATATATATATATATATATATATATATATATATATATATACAATGTGTCCGCTAATTAATGGTACACAGCAAAACTGGATATTCCTTGGGTAAAAATATTGCGATTTAGCCAAACTTACCTTAGTCCAAAAGTTGATCATAACCGAGATACAGGGTGTTAAAGTGTTAATTTGCAATTCGTTTTTTTCTTAATAATTCAGCAACAGGGGACATAACGGCACAAAATTAGATATATGGGGGTTTTCGGGGGTGAGAAGTTCAAATCCGTTCTTATTTTGGACGCCACTTGTAGAGACCGCCACTTACAGTACATTACATCTATTAAAAATGACCTAATTTTTTTGTATCTCCCTGTATTAGTCTAAATATTAAAGATTATGAATTTTCCATCTTTTTCACAAAAAAAAGTTATACGTTGTAAATGTCTCTCCGAGTGACCGTTTTCAAGATATTTGCGTATAAATTATTCAGTTCACCTTTTCAAATTCTACATAAAAATGTTGCTTGAAGTAAGCTGTGATTAAATCAGATGCAATAATAAATGCTATAATTGTAAATGTCAAATTTTATGGGTGTTTGTTGTTATTTTGCACGTTTTTTTAAATTTTTATAACTATGTACAAAATGCCCAGACATAATGAGTTTTCAAATGAAGAAATGCGTGATATTATATGTGTATACGCGCAGAAATTATTTGATGGACGTAGGGCGCATCGAAGGTATTTGGAAATGTATCCACGACGGAAACAGCCAGATTTAAAAATTTTTAAGAATCTCTATGATCGACTGGGAGAAAAAGGCTCGTTTCGTCCCAAACGAGATTCTACAGGACGCCCTAAGATTATAACTCCTGACCAGGAAGATTAAATTCTGATTCGTGTAGCTGAAAACAGTGAACTAAGCACAAGACACCTTGCTGCGAGAACTGGCTTAGGTAAGTCCACTGTTCACAAAATTCTTACTGAAGAGTGACTGTATCCATTTCATTTCACGCCTGTACAAAATTTACTGCCAGCTGATTTGCCAGCTAGACTGGCATTCGCTCGTTTTTGTCGTATCCAGCACAATGCCGACCCATTGTTTTTAAACAAAATATTATTTACTGACGAAGCAACCTTTACACGTAGAGGCGTTTTAACCTTAGGAATAAACATTCGTGGGATTTAGAAAATCCACATTTAGGAGCCGAACATCACTTCCAACATGAATTTAAAATTAATGTTTGGTGCGGCCTTATTGGTAACCATGTATTGGGTCCCTTCGAATTACCTACTAATTTAAACGGCGAAATTTACCTTAATTTTCTGCAAACTCAGTTACCCGAGTTTTTTGATGATTTGTCCCTAGAACTAAGACAAAACATGGTGTTCATGCAGGATGGAGCCCCTGCACATTTCTCTAGACGTGTCAAAGACTATCTAAATGTTCAATTTCCTCATCGCTGGATAGGTCGTGGAAGCCAGACGCCTTGGCCGTCTCGAAGTCCCGATTTCAATCCACTTGATTTTTGTTTTTGGGGATACTTGAAATGGCTCGTGTATAAAGAAACAGTGAACACTCGAGAAGAATTATGGCAGAAAATTGTAAATGCTGTCGAACAGTTTCGAAACGATCAGTTATTATTTAGGATAAGACGGTCGTTCAGCAGACGGGTTCTCAAATGTATTGAAGTGAATGGTAATCACTTTGAACAGTTATTGTCGAAAGATGCTCTCTTTTTTTATTAAATGTTAGTATTTTTGTATTGTAGTTTTCTTCTTGTTATTTCTGTAGTAATTATAGCATTTATTATTGCATCTGATTTAATCACAACCTAGGTACTTCAAGCAAAATTTTACATGTGAGAATTTGAAACGGTGTACTGAATAATTTATACGCCAATATCTTGAAAACGGTCACTCAGAGAGACATTTACAAGGTATAACTGTTTTTTGTAAAAAATATGGAAAATTCATAATCTTTAATATTTAGGCTAATACAGGGAGATACAAAAAAAATTAGGTCATTTTTAATAGATGTAATGTACTGTAAGTGGCGGCCTCTACAAGTGGCGTCCAAAATACGAACGGATTTGAATTTCTCACCCCCTCATCTAATTTTGTGCCGTTATGTCGCTCTGTTGATAAATTATTAATAAAAAACGAAATGCAAATTAACACTTTAACACCCTGTATCTCGGTTATGATCAACTTTTGGACTAAGGTAAGTTTAGCTAAATCGCAATATTTTTAACCAAGGAATATCCAGTTTTGCTGTGTACCATTAATTAGCGGACACCCTGTATATGTATTATATATATATATATATATATATATATATATATATATATAGGGTGAGTTAATTATCACTCCCAACTCTCGGATATGTTTTACAATTAAAAATAAGACAAAAATGAAGAACACTAAAATTCCGAAAGCTAAGCGGTTTTCAGGTAAAATTGAAATAAAAAATTAATATTTTTAAATTCTTTGTTTATTCTGAACAAATCTAAATACAAAAAAAAAAATTGGAATATTAAAAAAAACAAGAACTATCTGAGTCGTGCTAAGCTAAATGAAAATAAACATCTAATTCCTTAACAAATCTTCAAAATTGTTATCATTTTCATTGATGTATGTAACCTACGAGTGAAGTTCCTGGCAACAGAAACGAAAGTGTGATTTACTTCTGCTACTGCTTCGTGAATCCGGGAAATAACGTCATCCACTCCGGCAGGCATAGTAAAATAGACTTTTTCTTTTATGTATCCCTACAGCCAAAAATCTATTGGATTTAAGTCGGGATACCGGACTGGACACGCTATTGGTGCACCCCGCGCAATCCATTTATTAGGAAAACGGCGATTCAAAATATCTTGCACTTGTAATGTAGCGTGTGCAGGCGCTCCATCATGTTGAAAAAACATTGTTGCACGTTGTTGTAAAGCAACATCCTCTAACAGACCTGGCGAAGTGTTCTCCAGAAAGTTACTGTAATTTTCACCATTCAGTGTTCTTGGTAGAAAATATGGACCGATGATTTGTTTTCTCAACATACCTATCCAAACATTTAAAGACCAGCGCCTTTGCTGATTTCGCCGACGTACAAGCGCCTTTGCTGATTTCGCCGACGTACAACATGCGGATTCTCATAGTGCCAATAATGAAAGTGGCGAGAATTTAAAATTCCTTCTTGGTTGAAATGAGCTTCATCAGTAAATAAAACATTATGGAAAAAGTCGGAATTGCTTTGAATTTCGTGTAATGTCCATGTACAAACATTTACTCTAAATAGGTTATCTCCTAGATGTAACATTTGAATAGGCTGTAGATGGTATGGATACAAGTTGTATCTTCGAAGACATCTATGAACGGAGGATTGGGTGTGGCATCTATTTCTTGACAACCAACGTGTACTGATAGGAAGTTAAGTAAATCCATGGCAACTACATTTTTTGTCTGGCACCAAATTACTCAAACACAAGTTCTGTAATTAAAAAAAAAATGATAAGTTTTTGAGCGTTTATTAAGGAAATAGTGAAATTCTGTTTTCGTTTCGGTTACTCGACCCAGACGGTTCTGCGTTTTCAACATTTCAAGCTATTTTTTTAATTTGAATTTATAGAATTAATAAATGTTAATTCTTCATTCCTATTTTACGCGAAAATGGGTTCGATTTCGGGATTTTAGTATTTTAGTATTTTTAGTGCCTCGATCAGCTTGAAATTTCATATCTAATAGTTTTTGAGTATTTTCCATACGTGTGAGAAGTTTCAATTTAATAGCTTTATATAAACGACTAGTTTACTTGTAAAAATTTGAAAACTGTGTAGCTTAACAGGTACTTCCGGTAGCACTACAGCTCAATAATAAATAAACAAAGACTTCAACGCCCTGTACATCTAAAATTAGTAGTTTGAGGGATAAGCGAACCAGCCTGTATAATGTTAATAAACCTTATACTACAAAGTTATACGGAAAAATTTTACCTACAGTACCACAAACGTGCAGGAACTTCCCTTAGTAACCTCAATTAACTACAACCACTCTATTTTAACAGGTCTTAGCCTATTCTACCTTTTTTTGTTAAAAAATAGAATGCTTACCTTTACATTTTTTTTAATAAATGCATTTAAATAGGCATGGTACTAAACATAACTCTTGATATATGACAGGAAATATAATGACAGCTTGAAGAATTAATATAATTTCTAAAACTAAAATTAATACCATTTACAACCCAATTTGTACAACATTGTGGTAATCTAGAATGCAAGCCATTTGTAATTTCAACAAATTAACAATAATTCCATGAACACATTTTGATGACAAGATCGTGTGTATAAACTTGTAATGATTGCGTGTGCTAGCTACCAAACTAGTAACCAGACCAACAACTAGTGGTTATAATAGTATTCAATTTTCAAATATCAAAATTGAATATACTTGTAAGCAATTAGCACAAATTAGTTAGATACTTATCCACAAAAAATGGCAACGTAGGGTTTTGTTTCCTATAAGTTAAACAAAACTAGCGACATTAGGCGCTACGTTAGTAGATATATTATTATCCTCGCCAGGAGTGTTTACCGCTACGTCACCACATACAATCATAAGGTGCAATATGAAAAACCTGAGTCATAATTATTTTTGTTATAATAAATTCTGATTAGAAAATATACCTCGATGGCAGCATTTAAAGCTGCATAATTCCAAAATACAATTACTTATTTATTGTGATCCACTTTTTTAAAATTAGAGAACGTTGATTATCGTAATGATAATGGTTGAAAAACAATATCCTGTAATTCAAGGTTATGAAGTCAAATGAGAATTAAATTGATATGCATATAAAACAAATTGATTTCGCGTTTATAGGTTTACTCTTTCTACTACATTTGTTGATTCAATACCGTACGTCGATTGCGTCAAATGCACTACGAACGTTCACCATCCTTATTTAATTCACTGTTTTATATGAGAAGACAGTATAAACAAATTGGATAGCTATATTAATAAATTAATGCCGTAGCGGTAAACACTCCTGGCGAGGATAATACTTGAACTAAACAGTTTGATAATGTAATGTAGAATAAAATTTAATTATGATTACGTTCGCCACTGAAAAGAACGTATTCAACAATTCTATTTTAACTTTTTAAAATATAAGTAAGTACGGTTAATTGTAAATAATTGCACTTACAGAACGATTGTGAGTAGAACAAATTAGGTTAAAAGGATTAAAAATAAATTATTGCATAAACATAGATCTACGCTACATTTTCAGTGCTACTGTACTTGGAATTAATTATTTCGCACGTACAATAGGGAGGGTTTATCATGTCCATCAAATTTATACTAAAATTGAGTTAACAAATTTTTGTTATATACCAATATTTCAGTTAAGTTGGATGTGAAATCTTTATATATTTTTAACTTTATATTGTTAATTTATATTTGAAACCATGAAATATAAGTTTTATGGAAAATAAAATGTGTTTTATAAATTCAGTTTAAAAAATAAGGCAAGCAATTACGAAGGCCAATTCACCTAATTTTTAAAATTACATGTGTTGTGTGCGCGCGCGTGAATGCGTGACGTTAATGAGCAATCAGAACACCTGGCTAATATGTTAAAATTAGGAAATACCCCGTAGCAAAGTCATGTGTCCATGATTTTATCAAACATTTTCCGATAAATTTCGAAATTTACTTTATTTCTTAGTACCGAACATCTTAAATGTAGCCATAGACTCTCGTATTTAGAAGTAATAATGCTTTAATTAATGATTGGAGAAGCTTTGCTATTGTAACGTTTTCTTTTGTCGTTTACGTATTTAAAAGGTGTATGAATTTTTTTGTATTTTCTAAAACAAAAATGAAGCTTTTGTTGTTGATCGAAGTAAAAGTACCCAGATATGCCCACCGTACTACATGTAGTACACTTACAACTTGTTCAATCCTGTTTAAACCTGCAACCCAATACGTTCTATACTGCTTGAGGTTATTTAGTAAGCATGTGAGTGGATGTAAAAGTTATCGTTTGTAACTGCATAGTGAATATTATTAGCGGCTGAAATTTGTTAAACTGTGACAATGGCAGATTATTGAATACGTTTTTCAAGGTAAGGTTTTTTTGCTAATTTTAAATTAATTAAAATTTTAGTTATATGTCATGTAATATATACAAAACATGTAACATTCGCGTAATGAAAAAAAATTTTCACAAAATTATTTTAGAGTAACTTTTATAACCTTTATATTGTAATGTACTATAGGTAGTCCAGTGGGCACTTATACAGTCACTTCATTATTGTTTGAGGGGATTTTCTCTGAATGAGGCATTAGTAATGTTGGAAGACGATGAAGATGTAATAGAGAATGTGGATTGCATAACTCTTTTTTCGCCAGAAAATACTTGTGGAAATGAAACCGACGAAGATTCTGGCGCGGAAGATTTTGTCAATCTAAATAATTTACCTGGGTCGCAACTTCGAGCACCGGTAGAAATACGGAATATATCAGACAATGAAAACAATTTGAGTGACTCTAGCTTCTCATCTGAAGATGAAATGCCTCTTTCAGTTTTGAAATGTCGATTACGAACTAAAGTAACTAAACCCAAAAAAATAACAAGAATTTATAAATGGGAAGACAATCTCTTGCCACTTAACAACAATATTTTTGATGATACAGATATAGCACAAGCGAATCTCGAAAACCCTGCGGATTTATTTTTTAAATTTTTTGACGAAGAAATATTAGAGACAATTGTAACAGAGACGAATCGGTATGCACAACAAAGAAACCAGAATGTGTTGATAGAAAAGTCGGAATTGAAAGCGTTCATTGGCGTATTATTACTGAGTGGGTATATACAGATACCTAGGCGACGAATGTTTTGGGAATACGAGAGAGACTCTCATAATGTATTGGTATCCGAGGCAATATCGAGAAACAAATTCGAATTTATTCTGTATCATCTTCATATAGCAGATAATAATACAATAGATGCGACTGACAAATATGCTAAAGTTAGGCCTTTATTTATACACCTAAATAAAAATTCTTAGAATATAGCAAATGCGAGGAAATGCATTGCGTTGATGAAGCCATGGTTCCATACTTTGGTCGCCATGGTTGCAAACAATTTATTTATGGGAAGCCTATTCGATATGGCTATAAATTGTGGGTAGGGGCAACACGATTCGGCTATGTTAATTGGTTCGAGCCCTACCAAGGTGCAGCTACAAATATTAGCGTTCAGTATGCTAGTTATGGAGTTGGACCATCTGTAGTTCTGGAATACGCAGATGTTTTGAGAAAAAAGTGGCCAAATAAGCAGTATATGCATTTATCTTTTGATAACTTTTTTTCTACTTTACCATTGCTGGAACTGCTTTCCAAGAAGAATTTCAAAGCTACAGGTACTATTCGGGAAAATCGCATACCTAGCAGCCCTCTAAAGACTTCCAAACAAATGAAAAATGATGCGAGAGTATGTTTCTACTATAAGAAAATTGAAGATAGTAACATAATTGCCGTGAAATGGCACGATAATGGTATTGTTACTTTATGTTCAAATTCCGCAGGAATTAATCCAATCCACGCTGTCAAGAGATTTTCTCAAAAAGAAAAGAAATCCATACAGGTAAGTCCAATCGATTACCATTCTGCCCATAGATCTTGAAAATGTTTTAGGTATCCCAGCCGCATTGGATTAACTTATATAATGCCAATATGGGAGGTGTTGACAGGAGTGACCAAAACATAAGTCTTTATAGAATATCGATCAGAGGTAAAAAGTGGCATTTTCCACTCATATCACACTGCATCGATATGGCAGTACACAACTCTTGGCAGTTACATAGGCAAAAGGGGGGAGAACTAGATCAATTAAAATTTAAAAGACGAATTGCGACCACGCTATTAGTGCAAAACAAAAAACAAAACTCTTCAAAAGGTCACGTGTCACGTAATAAAGGCATCGATATTCGCTTTGATCGTTCAGATCATTTAGTAATACTTCAAGATAAGCAAACCCGTTGCGCGCATTGTCATGAGAGAACCACAACTAGGTGTAGGAAGTGTAACAAAGGACTGCATGTAAAGTGTTTTTTGTCCTACCACACAAAATGTTAAATTCTTTAATAACAAAGAATAGTTGATTAGTTGCCATACATTTGCCCACCGTACTAGGTGTAGTACGGCTTCAATTTTGTATTATTTTTCAATAAAATTTATTTTTTCAGATAAATTGTGTTTATTTGTACTCTAAACAACTACGGTTTTAAAAAACTATTTATAAATACCTCGCGTAAGCGTATGGGTATATCTGGGTTAAAAGGAAAATGGGATTTACATTTTTGGTATCAATATTTAGGGAATCCCTCTGACTAATTTGAAAGGAACCATTCGTTAGTGTCTTCGTAAATAAGGATACTTTTGTATAAATGAATGTGCTCTTTATTTTAAATTGGTTGAATTCAGTTAAATCAAGTTGAGGTTACGTCATATAAAATTTAAATTAAAGAACGTATACGCATAATTACATTGTAAGGTACATCCTTTGGAAAAGTTGAATTTAGCCGCCAGTTAGGCACCATTTCCGTTGATCAGAGTTTGTTTTTAAACCAATCATGTGACTTTAAATACAGGGCAGTAAAGGCTAGCGTTACATGAAAATTTCAATTTACCACAAATCAAATTACTTAGATAAGGTTTCGAGTAGAAGTATGCTGTGCTGGCGATGTAATTTCTCCCGACGATTTTCGATTGGAACTTCTTCGTCCATTAATTGGTTAATTAGATAGAGGGGGGGTTTAGAAAAGCCAATGTGGCGACAAGTCAAATTATTTGCAGTGGCAGTGAGAGTTTAGGCTTGGAAGCTTATCGTTACGGTGGCGTAGTTTTGCCGTAATGAATGTTAATTGTTCAACCTTCACGAGACCAGTTTATCGTTTTGTGCAGTTGGTCCATGGGGATTATCAAAATCCAGAGAGGCGTTTAGTGTTTAAGATACCAACTGCTTTCGTCCTTCTCTGGAGAAGTCTTCGGTTTTTAGAGAAAAAATACAACGTTCCAAAGTTTCTAACGTACTGTTCACAGTGCGCTAATACACAAATAACCTGCTGTGAGTAAATAAAGCTTTTCGTAATGTAAGAATATTAAGCATTATTCAGAACTTTTACATTATTGGTGTAAAGATAATAAGTAACGCGCTGTAAATAAACCAACTTTTGGTGTATTGTTAACGTAGAATAAAACGTAACAAGCAGTATCAGTTACATCGACGAGGTTACCTTCTGAGTCCATCATCGGTGTCTCTGCATAAAAAAGCTGCCCCAAGTAAGGTAACACGGATACGGACACGGACGCGGACGCGGACATGGACACGGACACGGACACGGACACGGACACGGACACGGACACGGACACGGACACGGACACGGACACGGACACGGACACGGACACGGACACGGACACAGACACAGACACAGACACAGACACAGACACAGACACAGACACAGACACACCAATGCACACACTCATGCATGCGCGCAATCACGCACAGACGCAGACACAGACACGCCGATCTTGGCGAATATTTGTTAAACATCGAAAAATAAGCTAATAAGTCGATTTAGCGATAGTGAAAAAACCTGCATATGTAAACGTGGGTTGGAATGTAAAACCGAACTTGATTTATCAGTCCGATGCATACGCATGTCATCATCTTGTAGTTGTGTTAAAATCGTGTTGTAAGTACTTTATCTAAACTGATCGTTTTCCTTATTGTTGCAATGTGTCTATCCAACCACGTTACATAAAATGGGGAGGAATTAGTTAACTCGACTGGTAACTCAGCCAAATGGTCCTGAGACCGCAGAGCACTCGGATAGCGCGGGTGTTTTGAAGTGTTGATAAAGAGTAAATATATGGTTAGGTTAGTTATAAAGCAAGAACGAAATTGTAGGCAGAAAGATAAGGAGAACAGACAATAAATAGGCGCCACAAGCTTTAAGGAAAGCAAAGATAAATTACTAGTTCTTGGAAGAGTCACTGTAAAGCTTGAACCAGGGAAGAAACAGGAAGAACAGGTAAACGACAATCCTCTTAACAAGCGTAAATTTATTTATAAATTTACCAACAATAAATAACCTTTGTAAATTTTAATATCTATATATAATAATAACTGTGCATGCCTATCCCAACATGCAATTTTACCCCAACCCCAAATGTAAGTGTAGCCTTACCTGACTATCACAGCGTGAAACACTAAAGTTTCGTAATTAACATATATTTTCAAAATGGTTAGTGACGAGGCAAGTCGCGTGATTTTACGGGTAATAAACTCACCTTTAATCAATTTAGCTAATTTAATAAAAGAACGTACACTTCTTTCTGTTACGCTCAATTTATCTAATTTAACAAATGAACGTATACTCCTCTCTGTTACGCTGAAAGATCTTTCATAGAACGTAACCCTGAACAGGACAATTTATGTATGTATATATATATATATATATATATATATATATACATATATATGTATAACCGTAATAGCTTACGTTGGAAAGGTAACACTTGAACATGCCTTTCGTTTCACAATATCCAAGGATAACCCTCCCCTAACAAAGACAAATTCACATATATAGGTAGGCAGAGAAGCTTATTCAGTTCATATACATACGATATGCATGTACCAATGACCAATAAATTTCCAATTAGAGATTAATGATCTGAACACTCTTATGCCCAATAAAAGAACCTTTGTACTTAAAGGACAACACATATAGTACAAATAATACGACACTGACAACCGGTATATACAACTTGTGCTTTGGGGTACTGCCACCGCGCACGATAGCGTAAACAGTAGTTAAGGTGATGTCAAAGATGGTAGCTAAAGTCAACACATCACTGGGTGTTTTATGTAAAAGTTCAGTGATAATCTCTCTGAATTTGGTTAAATTAAGTGCACAACATATTAGTTAATGATTAGATCAACTTATAACAACTTCATAGTAGTCAAACCTTTACCAAACTTAAATGAATTCGGTTATCAAGATGACACCGAAGTTGCAGTAAAGGTAAACAATGTATTAAAAATGGTTTTGTAATATGATTAATTCAAAGGCACCTTTGTGTAGATACTGTAGTTATTCCTGAGAAAGGCAGCGTGTAACCAATGACAGGTTCAAAATTAAATTCTAACCTTTTGATGGAAGAGTACTTCCGTAGGTAATACCGTTTAAATTCGATCCTCGTAATTGCAGCACAACTACCAGTAGTCAATTCGAGCAGTCCCAGTTAAGAGCACATCGTGGCAAAACCAAAAGCGAGACGAAAGATACACTAACGGATATTCAACTACTATGTAAAGTAAGTGACGAGAATGACAGACGAGAAGAAATAGCACAAAAAGGCTAGAAATATGGTGAGATATATAATAGCAATTTATTTACGTAACGTTGTTTTACCTCTATAGATCGAAGAGGAGCCATATGTGATAATTTAGCACGAACTGGTTAAATATACCTCTTTCAATTTAAATATCGTATTTTAAGCCTAAAAGAAAGATTCCAATTATAGCGAAATTGAATGAAAACCGAGCTAAACTTATCATGTGTGTGTAAGTAACATATTTTTTACATCCGCATTACTAGCGATTTTATTACTTCACCAAATGAAGAAATAATGTTTTGAGAAGATTCTCCTCTATAAATGGTGATTTACACCCCGAAGAACAGTAACCAGAGAAATTTTCTAAAATATATTTTACACCACACAACATGGCCGTTAAGAAACCACACCTTAAAAACAAGGCATTGAACAAAACTTTCTTATCAAATTTTAAAATTGTTAAACAGATGTATTTCAATAAATCATGTTTAGTAATATGTAATTATTCAATGGTATCACCATCTAGTAGTGATTTGGCAAACTATCAGGTGTATATAAAATGTATTAATTTGAAGCTAACCAGAACCCACGTATAGATGGTACAAGTAGGTTTATTTTTTACAACTTTTACAAAATAAATATAAATACGACAAATAAATAATTTCATCAGTTACAATAAATGGTAAAGGCAGTAAATACAGAAAATTTAGGTCAAATTGGTAGAGAAATAAGTAACAAGTAAACCGAAGTAAATAACAATCCTAACTATTCAGGCTACAGACAAATTTTGTTTTACCAAACAGTAATAATCAGAGAAAATTTATAGAATCGACCAGAAAGTATCAGATATCGATTTTTGCACGTTACATGTTTTACCACAGATTTAGTGCCTGAATGTTTATTTTTGGTTTAAATAAGCTAAAGGATGCCAAAGAAGTGGCCTCCTAAAGATGTGTGTAAAATCCAGAAGCATTTCGTATCTACTAAAAAGTACCTACATAAAATTTGCCTAAAAACAATTCTCATGATACAAAATTATTTATAAATAAATATTACGTATATAGATGACCCCAAAGATAACTAGCATCGTAAAACAGTAAGGCTCTGTTATTGTGCACCACAACAATGCGTTTGGCCAAGTAAATTAGGGAATAAATAAGATTTTGGGAAATATTTTGCTCCGTATGATGAGAAATGTCCTAAAATTATAAATTGTTAACCAATGAGATCGAAATTTTCCTAATAAAATTGGTAAATAAATAAAGTATTTGATTTTCTTTAGCTTCAAATGGTGAACAATAACGTAAAACCACATCAATTAGTTCTTGCCCATGGATCTAGGAAAATTCACCGCCAACAATTCACCGACAGCAATTTGCCGACAACAATTCACCGAAAGAAAATTCACCGCCACAACAATTCACCGAAACAACAATTCACAGAAACCAACATTCACCGGAAAAAAAAATTATTATTTAACTAATTAGTGAAAATATAATATAATAATAAAGAAAATATTAGTGTATAAAAATTTAGTTTATTAATAAAAATCATCGTCAAAAGTAAGGCAAATATACATATTTGACATAATATTATTAAAACATCGACAAAATAATAAACATAATATAAGCAAAAATTAATAAGATGTTATGGGCTATCCCTCTAATGTAGTCAAGTATGTTGCCAGGATTATACTGATCAACAAGAGACTTGACACGCTGAGCACAATCCCTATATTAATTAAAGAATTAATTACAGGTAAATCAAAATCGAATAACAGGAGGTAAGTTATTTTTAACTAATTAGAAAACAAAATTAGTGTGTTACTGTAATATATTTTTATTAAGATTCTATTGAAGATAATTAAAATATCTAATAATTATTCTTATTATGAGCGATGAATTTTTGTTTCGGTGAATGTTGATTTCGGTTAATTGTTGTTTCGGTGAATTGTTGTGGCGGTGAATTTACTTTCGGTGATTTGTTGTCGGTGAATTGCTGTCGGTGAATTGTTGGCGGTGAATTTTCCGGAACCCCTTGCCCATCAAGCCATATAGTAGTATTTACTTTAAAGATTTTGACACCATGTAATCAATTAATGCCCTAAAACCATTGCAATTAGTTTTTGTCCATGCGTTTGATTTTTTCAAAGAAAATGGTTTTTTGGGCATTTTTGGTGGTTTCAAATAATCACCTTCACCGTAAAACCATAATATTAACTAAACAACGCCTTAAAATCATAAAAGTTTGTTTTTTATCGTCGTATTAATGCGTTTGGTCGTTTTACTTGATTAAGGTTTAAAATGATATTTAACATCGTTAAACCAAAATGTATAAGGAACAAATAAAAGCTAAACCACAACTTTGTTATAAGTTGGGTTATTATTTTATGGAAAACAAAATTAAACAACGAAAGATAAGCATACGCAAGATTTACTAGCGTCATTTGTATTAGGCTACTTCATTTTAACGTTTAAACGGATTCACAATTTAAACAGGCGTCCTAAAGATCCAATATTTGACAAATTAAAGTATGATATTTAAAGAAAAAATGCTTACAGACAGTATTTCTTTTTTCAATCGTTTCAGACATGCACCAAATCTTATATACTGTGGCATACGCCATGTTTGTTTCAAAATAATCATAGAAATAACCATCTTCACATTGTTTAAAGAAAATTAACCTAAATTACATGTTGCTTTACTTTGATGCTAATGGAGGTCATAGTAAATACAACTTAGGATTACAGTGTTTAAAATGGTTAATTTAACATGGTATAAATTTATTTGAACATTAATCATTTCATAATATATTATGTGATATTCTAACGAACAATGGTTATATTTCGTATGGTATATAACACTCGCAAGAAATGTTTAAAAGCAACAAAATGACGCTTAAGTGTCACATATTTCTCAAATGTAAGGATTGCAATGCAATGTTGCCCATTTTTACAGGCGCAAACGTAATTGTGCCATAGCGAAATCTCAACTCATATATTCAAGGGCAACTACGTACCCACGGTATCAGAAGTGCGCGCTACTAGCTCCAATGATATATAGAGGAACTCAAAGACCGATTTGGGGGTACTGAAGATACGTTGTCACTTCCACTGTAATTTTGTTTTTAAGATAGTAGAAGGGCCCCAATGCTAAAACCATTGACGAACGTTAGCTCCGAAAGCAGAGGTGCTAATGATATATATGAGGTGGTAATGGTATGATACTAGTATATAGCAATACACATTGTGGGTAAATTAAAATTTAAAAATACATACAGAAAAAGAATTCCTCGAGTTGGATCTGTTCTTTTTTAGAGAACTGCGTTACCAACTAAGCTATCGAGGGAGAAAATCTCACTCGATTTAAACTTAATTTGTCTGTACTTGCATTAGTAATGCTGTACACTATATTTTTATTTATTAAACTGATCACAGTCAACTTTTTGTACTTATCATGTGAGCCCACAATTAGCAAGGTTTCACACATGGCACAGTACATGACTAATTAAAAATTTGTTTGCGAGGGCAAACTATAGAAACTAATCTTTTATTTGAACGAAGTTCATTGATAATAATGCAAATTTTATGTAAATTAAAATTTCAAAACACATAAAAGAATTGATGCCTGCTGTTGCGTTTCTTGTTAATTATATTTTCGCTGACTTTCACTTTCTCTGTTTTACTTCATTTTTTCCATTTCACTGGTTTTCTTGTGGACTCCAAAAGAGTTCTATTGTGTATTGTTGGTTGACGGTTTTTGTTAATACGAGTTTCCTTGTATTAGGCAGTTTCTGCCCGTCGTCTCGGGTCTGAGGGTTTTTCAGTTTCTATAACTTCTTCTATTATTCTCTTGGTTAGATTTTCTGCTGAAGGTATCCTTCTCGCCTTATCAAAGCCGATGACGTGCGATGTCGATTGGACGTGTTGCGTTATAGATGCGGCCTTAACGTGTTTGCTTACTGCTAATCGATGTTCTTTGATACTAGTACTGATTCGTCTGTTTGTTTGAACTATGCACAATTGGTCACAGCCTTCACATGGAATCTCGTATATGCCTTCTAGCTTGATTCTAGTTTTTGGGTTAGGGAGTATGGTTCAGACCTTTTCATGGGTTTTAAACATCGTTTTGATGAGCTTTTTTAGAAATCTGTTAAATCGGTCTGTTATTCCTTTTATGTACGATAATAATACACTGTTTTTGTGTTCTTCTTCTGTTTCTTCTTTCTTTTCTTCGATTGGTCCGCCTCTTATGTATATTTTTCGGTGAACTTTTTGTAGTAAAGGTTCCATCGGTGTCCGCATGTATGCTGGGTGATGATGGTATTCAGCACTCAGGTACCAGTGTGGGTGTGTGTGTGTGTAAATCTTATATATATATATATATATATATATATATATATATATATATATATATATATATATATATATATATATATATATATATATATATATATATATATATATATATATATATATATATATATATATATATATATATATATATATATATGTATATACAAGATGCACTACTTAACTGGAAATGGCTTCTAAATTAGTTATAATTTACTAGAAATGTAATTATTACGTTTGTTTTACTAATAATTAGAATTATTGCTGAGGTTACACTTTAGTGAAAATGAATTTTCAGAGTAGTTATCAAAAATATGGCAACGGCATTATTATTCCACATTTGAATACCTCAACACAATTTCAGCATCTTACACCGAGTGCTTCCGAGGATATGACTATTTCTGTGTCTGAATGGACATGTGTTGACCACTCTGTATCTTTCAAGAACAAGCGAAATTAATTATTATTTGTAGTAGGATATTAATTTTATGTATATGGTCTATTTTATTTTTATACAAATGGCTATACGAAATATCGTATATCGTAGACAGTATGGTCCAAAACGAGAATCGTAGATTTTCTCGAAATTTTCAAATGGAACTCCCTATATTTTTCATTGGCATGTGCTAGCTTGTTTGCTATTCTATCAATTTTATTAGTGATTCCCTATAACCAAACCCGTTATTAATCTAAACTAGAAGTAAAAGGGAACACCTGTATTCCTTTATTCCTGTTGGGTAGGGAATAAAATACGCATCTCTTATACTTGTAATTATATTATGTTTCAAAGTTTCAGAGATATTCATCAAAAGCTGTTATTAGACATAGATTTATAATACCAATAATACCAACAAATTTTAATATTTAAATGAAATTTTTTATAATCCAGCTAGTATCTTTTTTTTAATACGCTTTTGTACTTCATTAAAATACCCTAGACATGAATCGTAAACTAAGGTGAGTAAAAAAAACTACCGTTACCATACTTTCATGGCCATGGAAAAAGAAATGCGTAGTAACTGTCAAATAAATAAATATTAACGTTTCAATTATAAGTTTTGCGCATAGTTACTTACGTGTTGCTAAATATTATTATTTATTTGCACTAAAACTATTTTCTAAACGGTAATAATTCATTTAAGAGGTTGTTGCTGGTAAAAGTGCTCCTTGTGATAGAGTACCAGAAATATGAACTCGTAAATATGATTTTTGTACTAAGGGAATGCCAATGAAACTCTTTTTTGGCAAGTCTAGTTTATATAGAGCGGTATCTCGAACTAAGACTTCCATACAAGCGACGTCTGAAAATTTTTTCACAAAAATGTATACAAACGGGGCATGTAAACTATAAAAAAACCAGTTAACAGAAGACCAGTTCGAAGTCAAAAAAATGAATTGCCTGTTATGTTATCTCTTACCGAAAGTCCTTCAGTTAGTCATAACGCAGTAAGTTCGGTGTTAGTGAACCAAGCGTTAAAAGGATTTTGAAGGATAACCGTTTTCATGCATATCATATCCAGTTTCATCAAAAACTATTTGATATGGATTTGGAGCGACGTGTAGTATTTTGCAATTGGGCTCAAGATGAAGTTGATATAACTTCCACTACTATTCAGATCAGAATACGAGAATTTTCAGGCAATTTAACTGTCAGTACAAACGGTCAATAAATGTTTGGGGCGGAATGATGGGTGAACAAGTTATTGGACATTATTTTTTTAACGGGCGTTTCAATGGAGCTATATATCTTGATTTTTTCAAAATCATTTGCAAAACATATGTACAAATTTGCCAATAACTATGAGGAATGAAATGTGGCTGCAACACGATGGAGCCCCCACCCATTATTCCGTTTACGTCAGGGACCATCTTGGCACTCTTTCCAAATCGTTGAATTAGCGGAGGAGGGCCGCGTAACTGGCCATCCCGATCTTTCGATTTAACTAAACTGGATTTCTTTTGTGGGGATGTGTTACGGAAATTGTTTACCAAGAGTCGCCAACTGCACAAGAAAATATGCAACAAAGAATAAGGAACGCTTTTGAGAGCATTACGCCCGACATGTAAAAAAGAGTAGCAAGGTCTTTTCAAAACCGCCTTTAGTTGTACCTCCAAGAAAACGTATCGAACATAGATTTTAATTAAAAAATTTTGAAATGCTAAATTGACATCAAAAACTTTATTTGTACATACGTTAACGATATCACAATAATT
This sequence comes from Vesta saturnalis, assembly GCA_036346205.1. Taxonomy (NCBI): domain Eukaryota; kingdom Metazoa; phylum Arthropoda; class Insecta; order Coleoptera; family Lampyridae; genus Vesta; species Vesta saturnalis. The sequence goes on from JARFJB010002187.1 coordinate 1,338,523, forward strand.
TTGAAATAAAACTATTCATAAGTTTGCTACGTATAAGAACAGCTTTTTGATGAATATCTCTGAAACTTTGAAACATATCAGTATCATTATAAATATAAAATATACAGGTGTTCCCTTTAAAATATATAACTTTTAACGCCTAGTTTTGATATAGACGGATTTAACTAAAAAACGAGTGGGTTTGGGTACAGGGAATATTAAAATTGATAGAGTAGCAAATAAGCTATCCCATGCCGATGAAAAGTATAGGGTGTTCCATTAGATAATTTCTAGAAAACCTACGATTCTCGTTCTGGACCATACTGTATACGAATTCTGACATTTCGTGTAGCCATCTGCATAAAAATAAAATAGATCATAACATAAAATATCCTACTGCAAATAATAACTAATTTCGTTTGTTCTTGAAGGAAACAGAGTGATCAACACATGTCTATTCAGACAAATAGATTGCCACATATTCGAAAATACTCGGCATAAGACGCTGAAATTTTGTTGTGGTAATGTACGAAGCGAGGAAAATTCAAATCTAGAAAAATCTATAGGGTGTTCCGTTAATAAATATATCAGTTTGTGTTGTAATCGACTTATGGGCCACCCTGTATTTGTGAAAATATTTTTAAAATGTGCTGTCTAGCAAGCATTTTATTGCTCAATTTTAATATTTTTTTATAATATACATCGTTTAGATATAGTGGAAGACGGTAGCTAAGATGCAGGACCCTGTATATTTGAAAAATAATTATCTGAAATATATTTTTCTGCACCAGTATACATCTAGTACGAGCGGGTAAGGTAAGACAAAACTAAAAAAACAGTCATAAGCGTTAAGCAAAAGCATAAATCTTTTATACCGAGGCGCACGTGGTTTCAGAAAGAGCTCTGCTAAAGCGTTTGTTATCTAGCATGACAAACCAAGCGTTTATTACGGATAAACGTCAAAGAAACGAACCATAAATCTATGAAACCTGTACTCATCCTAAGCAGTGAAAAACACACTATTTATTAAATTTGTAAAGTAACCTTCTGTATAAATGAAGGAGTACATTAGCTTATGGAAGAGTTGGCACGCGTTTTCCCCGAGAGAACCCTCAAAGCTACGGCTTACATGTAGTATTCATCAAAATAATACCTTATATATAACTCAAGATATCTACCTACCCGATTGGTCAACCCAAAGGACTATCAATACGAAGAGACCCACAATATTAAGAAACTATCAGCTTTTGACTAAACGACCTACTAAAAATCTTCTCTAGAATTTAGAGATAATGTAAATAAGCTAGTTAACAATGCACTTCAATGTGGATAACCCTGTATGAGTTATATAACCTTCTGAAACGTAGTTCTATAGTATTAACGGCAACTTCATATAGTTAAAGCTAACTTTGACAATTGATTGCTGTCAATTCACTTCTAATAACGAGAGCAGCAATATAAAATAAATGATGTAAAAACAAAATTTGCTACGGAAATTACATCCAGCCACGTAAAGTAAATGCATGAGTTCCTAAATTGTAAGTAAAGTACATCTCAAACCAAGCAGAAGGTTAATTAAAACCTCAGATATTACAGTAAGAAAACCGTGCAAGAACGGCAAAAGTATTGAGTTGTTGTTACATTAATGCTCTCTTCAACAACTGGGTAATATATTTACGAACTCAATAGCAACGCGTAGGTTTAGTGAATCGATACTTGAGGGATTTGCTGTCTAATATAGAAAAAATATAACTCACCGTTGGCTTCTTTGTATAGGTGGATACATAGAAAAATGTATTGGTTTAAAACTTGACTAATCGGTAGGAATAAGTGCATGTAAGCATAAATCGAGATCTCAAAAGGTGATCATAGCATGCAATGAAAACGAACGTACCTACAAAAGGAACTTAGATAAATAAAACTCGTAGTTGTCAAGCCAACAATATGTATGGAAACTTCAAGTGCGTCAGTAGCACAGAGGGCGCAAAAAAATAGATAACTTGTCCCTTAACTGAAGCGAAGGTCACTTAGTATTAAGCAAGCGTATATCCGTATTAAACGAAAGAGAATTATTTTTATTATTAAGCGCTTGGAACAGAACACAGTAAAACTCGTTTTCATAAGCATAATTTTAATGCTTAGCAGACAAATGGTGTCACCCAAAAAGGGTCTACCGATTCCAAATCATATTTTTTATCAAAGTTTCAAACACCTCGAAGTATTACAACAACCTACAGTTACCATAGATGTGATGTTGCCACGTGTAACTTAAGACATTTCTGAGTGTATCAAAAAACTTTATTAAACCAAATAAAACTTTAACAGATGAACGCTAACAATGAAAAATGTCATAAAGGACAAATTTGATCAGGTTATGATGTAAGTGTGAAGTTGCGAAGAATTTTAATTTGAAATTAAAATTTGACACGCCAATTAAAGACCTAGTCAGATCTAACAAAGGAATATCTTTGGGTAATAATTGTAATTGTTATTGTGCAGCGAAAACACAGAATGTACGCTTAATGTGACTTTCAATTTTAACTGTATATGTTAAATTATTGAAGAGTTGAGGTAACTATATTTAACTATGCTTAATTGCTATATTTAATTGCTAAAGCCCTTCTAACTAACTCTTCCACCAAACTACATGGTCTACCAAAAATCTATAAACCTAATGTCCCTTTGTTCCTGTTCTTATGGAAAGTGTCGCTTTGATACTGTACGTAAATAACGTATGACATTTCGTAGATTGGTCAACCAGAGAAATCTGCGACTAGCTGAGCATGCTTTAAATAGCTTATATCATGATATTCAATTTAATAATATGGAAATATTGTCAAGAGAAGCTCATTATTATGTTGCTTTACAAAGTCGATCTGTTGAGATACATAAACAATTCTATTAAATGGATTTTAGTATTACATAATTTAAAAGAGGCATAATGGTACGTTTTAATGATATCTTTTGGAGTATCTAGGCTTAAAGCTTTTAGTTTAGTTAGTTTAGTTACCAAAGCACTACAATAATTTAACATATATATTTAAAACTAAAAATCATATTAAACGTACACATTCTGTTTTCACTATACAATAACTATTACACTTATTCACCAAAACCTATTTCTTTGATAGATCTTTTCTTGGTATATCAAATTTCTATTTCTAAATGCTTTATCAATTTGAAATTAAAGCTTTTCACAACTCTACAATTTATTCAATTTATTCTTTAATTACGACATTTTACATTATTAGCCTTTGTCTGTTAGAAGAACTCCGCCTGCAGTAAATGAGAACACATGGATTGAGTAGTGTGTTGGATACGTTGCCGGTCCCAATCCTGGATAAAGGGATTGGTAGGCCAGACCAACACTCTACCCACCGTAAAACAAATAATACTCATAGACCCTAATGACCCGCCGAGATAATGGACAACGAATAAGGTGAACGATTGCACTAAGAAGACAATGAAACAAATACATATTAATTAATGATGGACTACAATAAACAAGATAGTCTCGGAACTCGGACTGTCCAAATGGAAACGACTCGGCGAGATGAAGGATTAAGATTGAAAAACAGAATGAAAACAAAACAAAAACAGAATAAAAACAAAAGATGGAAAAAGAACATAATTAGATTAGGATGTTGGAACATATCATCGTGGAATACACACAATCAAGAGATTATTTTAGAAATGAACAGACATAGCCTGCAAAAAGAAGGGCAAAGGAAACGTGAAATATAATAATTATATCCTTATCTACAGTGGCAAACCTAAACATAAAAGAGCTCAAGGAGTGACCTTGCTCATCCACGAGAAATACCAGAATTGCATTGAAGGGATACACTACCTAAGCGAAAGGATTTTACATACGGAATTGAATCTTGGAACAGGAAAAATACATATAATTAGCATTTATGCCCCAGATATCAATAAGCCCAAGGAAGTTAGAGAAACACTCTTCAACGAAATACATGAACTGATAAACACTACACCAACCCAAGAAAAATGTATATTAATGGGAGACCTCAACGCACGAGTTGGCAACGAACCACACGCAGGAATAATGCAAAAACACAACGAAGAAGCAACAAATGACAACGGAGACTTGCTCATACAAGTCTCTGCCCAAAACGAGTTGAGAATAAACAACACCTTCTTTCCACACAAATGGCGGTACAACAGAACATGGTCAAACAGTAGAGAGCAGGAATCGGTTATAGATTAGATAATTACCAATCGAAAAGTTCTACCTGAAGAAATACTCGATGTAACAACGCTGAATTCCTCAGACTTAGTAAAAGAGGACCACAGACTAGTACTTTGCAAATATAGACCAAAATCGCCTCCAAAAACAAGAACAAAGGAACAGAAACAAGAAGTGACGAAGTACAACATTAAAACATTTGCTAATACTAGCACCCAGCAGTTATACCAACAAAGACTCGCAGAGAAAACCAGAACCATCAAAATAAATGGTTACGATAACGTTGAAGAAGCATGGAGAAAACTAAAGAAGAACATCAAAGAAAGCGCAACAGAAGCTATAGGAACACGCACGATTAATACAAATAGGAAACCATTAGTAAAAAACCATTGTTTACAATGGAAATTCGCACAGGAAAAACGACTAGCATACGTAAAATATAGACAACAAAGAACCAATGATGATTACGAAGAATACAAGATTATAAAAAACGAAGTAAACAACAGAATAGCAATGCTGAAGAGAGAGTACAGGGAGAAGTATGTGAGAGAAATTGAACATGATCTGGATATAGGGCAGTAGAAAATATGGAATATGTTGAGAAACAGGAAGAAACCCATTAACGAATACGTCCAGTTAAACGCAATAGAAAGCGAAGAATGAGCAAATCACTTTAAAAACTTGTACCAGTCAACAAATACACCAAACAAACAAACATATGATGACCAAGAACGACAGAAAATAACGCGCATAGCGAACCACAACACATCAGAAGTGGAACAAGCAATTAAAAAACTAAAAAATAGGAAATCCCCGGGAGTAGATGAAATAACCAACGAAATGATTAAACACGGAAGCAAAGCCCTAGTCAAAGATATTACTACTCTATTTAAAAAGATACATCAAAAAGGAGCAATACCCAACAAGTGGAGTAAAAGCATAACGATCTCCATTCACAAAAAAGAATCAAGAAAATACCCATCAAACTACAGAGGAATTAGCTTGCTATGCAGCACAATCAAATTACTAACAAAAATACTATCACAGCGTATTTTTAACACTATAGGTAGCTGTGAAGAGCAACAGGGGTTAAGGAACAACCGATCCACGATAGATGGAATATTTATAATTAGAAAATTAATAGAAAAAGCGATCGAATTCGGTAAACCCCTGTATATGTGCTTCGTGGACTGCAGTTAAGCATTTGACCCTGTTAGATTAGGTTACAAAGTAGACGATTCAATAATTTTCCTAATAGAAGAATTAAATCACAATAACACAACAACGATAAAATCACATAACAACCTTACAGAACAAATACCGGTAGCAGTAGGCATAAGACAGGGGGGCAGTTTAAGCCCGACACTCTTCAACGCAATAATGGACGAAATCATCAGCAGTGTAACAAAAAACAACCTTGGGATGTAAAATGAAACGCAGCAATTGCCAAGCAGTGTGCTTCGCGGATGACGTGACGCTGACAGCCGACAACGAAGACAATTTACAGCGAATGTTTTTCCAACTACACAAAACAGCAAAAAATTACAATATAAAAATAGCACTTGATAAGTCAAAGACGATGGTAGTAGCGAAAGAACCAGTACGTTGCAAGATAATTGGTGGAGGAAACGATTATCGAACAAGTGAGTAAACTCCAATACCTGGGAGTGAATATCACAACCAACAGAGGAAGTGAAATTACAAACAAATAAGGCGGCGATGATATCAGGACAACTCGGAGACATGATATGGCATAATAAACACATGGACATCGAAAGCAAGACAAGAACCTATAAGACCAGTGTAAGACGAATACTGACCTATGGAGCCGACACAAGAAGCGAGACGAATAAAACGAAATAATCAATGAGAACAATGAAAATGAAGACTTTACGTATAATAACTGGGAAAAGCCTCAGAGATAGAATCAGGAACACACAGATAAGAGAGGAATGTGGAATAGCAGACGTGGGAAAATGGGTCAGAGGTAGACGAAGAGAATAGAGCGACCACGTGAAGCCGATAGACGATGGGAGTCTCGCCAAAAGAACAATGAGGGACAAACCGGAAACTAAACGGTCACAAGGCAGACCACCCAAACAGTGGAAAGACAGCTGGGTCTCGACATCCACAGAAGAACGGTAGAGGAACATTAGGGAAAATACAAGACTAGTCCTATATTAACAGGAAGAAGAAGAAGTCTGCTAGAAGGTGTTCTGGTCACGTTCAAGGCAGTTTAACAACACTTAATTTGTTAAAGATATAGCTATTATTTACTAAAATAAAATTAGATTCCATAGTTGACTTTATACGTCTATTAAACTGTTACATTAACTGCAATCGTATGTTTGCGTTATCATATTTTTTGATATTACATAAATTTGTTTTAGGATCTCATGTAATTTTTAAAGATATTACCATTTATTAAGGACAATAACTGTAATTGTTATTGAAATGTTTAAACTTATATAAAAGAGAATTTATAAAGAAACACGATTTAGTACCCAAAAGATAAATACTTTAATTACGTAATTTTTCATTTTGGAATCCAGAAGTAACTCGTTCTTTTGGAAAGGCATAATTATTTTTATCACATGGAAGGCTCAGATATCTACTTATATATTTTGTAATCACATAATTTAACGTAATACCCTAAAAATAAGTTCTTAACGGTTTCAGTTGAACTGTGCAAATAATAGAAAATAAGTTATAGCAGCATTTTTTGAACACGCCCTTGTCGAAGAATCTTATAGAATAGACGAGTCATCATTTTGGAAAAGCCTATTCGGTGGGGTTACACATTTTGCAGTTGGGTTACATAATTTATTTTGATTCATACCAAGGTTTCTTGTCCACGTTTCCTAAAAAATTCAAACATTTGGGGCTTAGACCTTTTTGTTGCAGTATACAGATGTACTAGAGAAAATTCCATATGTCATTCCATTTTTGACAATTATTTTGCGTGTTTATCTCTACTCAAAGAGCTCGAACTACGAGGTACACATAAAAGCTACTGGAACAATCGAATCCTACCTTTATCCAATGCAACTACAATAAAAAAGAAGCAGTGGCGATTCTTTGAGTATATCATTGCAGATAATGAAACTGTCATTTGTAAATGGAGCGGCAACCATGCCGTAAATGTTCCAATGTTTATCATTTCCCCTAGATAAAATAAAAAGATTCTCCCAATCTGAAAAAAATGTATTTATGTAGATTAGTCAAAAATTTAGAATGAGAATGTGGGAGGTGTAAATAGGGTTGACCAAAACTTTAGTGAGTATAGGGTGTCAATAAGAGGAAAGAAATTGTGCTTCCCATTATTTGCTTATTGCAAAATGCTTGGCGCCTCTAAAAAAATCATAACGGAAAATTGGACCAATGGGAATTTCGAGTCAGTTGGGACAGAATTACTGAAAACATGGAAACGAACAACCAAGAAGCGTCCCTCAAAACCTCCTAAAAATATTCACGAATTTTCTGGCTATACCGGATTGACCACTTAGCATTATATCATGAAAATCAACGACGTTGCTTTGTATGCCATACAAAAGCCAATTTACAAAATCACTACACTAATTTTGTGTTCTGTGTTTTTTAGAATAAAGTTCCTATTTTTGCAACCATATCTTAGTCCAAATGTAACGCTATGAAACCAACTCATTCTCGGTACAAGCTCTTGGAATCGATCATCAGTAGGCTTGATCTCAATAAGGCGACTGGCCCAGACGGTATCCCAGCTGTTGTCTTAAAGAAATGTTCCCCCGAACTAATACCAGTCCTATCTATGCTCTATACGATCTCTATGTCTTCTGGGGAATTGCCTTCATTATGGAAGTTAGCAAATGTTCAACCTATTCCCAAAAAAGGCGATAAGACCGATCCCTCAAACTACCGACCAATTGCCATAACTTCCGTTTTGTCTAAAATCATGGAAAAAGCCATCAATCAGCAACTCCTCACGTTCCTTGAAACTAACAAACTTAGTGACCACCAATATGGGTTTAGGCAAACAACAGGTCAACAGGTCATCTTATTTCATATGTGACCCAGGTTTGGAACAATACAATAGAGCAGTCCGGTGAAACAGTTGTAGTCGCTTTAGATATCTCAAAGGCATTTGGCCGAGTTTGGCATAAGTGTTTACTTACCTCGTTTGGGTTAAATGATACGCTCATCAACTGGGTTTCTAGTTTCCTTTATAAAAGACGAATACGTGTCGTAGTTGATGGCTTTTTTCAAAAGAAGTTAGCATTAACGCGGGCGTACAACAGGGATCAGTTATAGCGCCTACACTTTTTCTACTGTACATAAATGACCTTATTTCTTCAACAACTAACCCCATCCATTGCTGTGCTGACGATAGCACTCTTCACTGTAGTTCATCTCACTCTACTCATAGTGATAATCCATCTTCTACGTCAAATCAAGAAATTAAAGCTGAAATGGCAAATTCAATCAACAAAGACATTCAACGTATTCTCGAATGGGGAAGCAATAATCTAGTTAAATTTAATGCTAACAAAACCCAGTGTTGCCTTGTGTCCGCCAAAAAAGATCGATCATTTCCTGTTGTAGGTATGAATGGCTCAGTTCTTAAGTTTTCAGACTCTATTACTCTGTTGGGTATGACTGTATCTTCAAATCTCTCATGGGTTGTCCATCTTCTGTCAGTTGCCAAAACAGCTGCTCGTAAAATAGGCTTTTTGTACAGATCTAAGCGGTACTTTAACTCTCAACAACTCCTTCTGCTGTATAAGGCCCAAATTCGGCCTCATCTGGAATATAATTCTCACTTCTGGGTTAGTGCTCCCCAATACACTCTCGATATCGTTGATCGTATTCAAAAGAGAGCGATTAGGCTTATAAATGACCCGTCCTTAACTTCTCACATACAGTCCCTTGAGCACAGAAGGATGGTTCCAGTTCTTTATTTGTATTATCGTTATTACAACGGTTATTGTGCTGCTCAATATATTCTTTGATACCATCTCGGGCTATCTTTGCGAGAAACGCACGGTTCGCCCATTCACATCATCAGTATGCAGTACAAATCTCCACTTGTCGTACCAAACGGGCGCAATCTACATTTTTCTACACGGCTTCTAAAGTCTGGAATGATCTCCCTAGTTCCTGCTTTCCTCTCATTTATGATATGAGAAAATTTAAGGTAGCTGTTCATAGGCATCTATTGGCAATTCATTATCCCTCTATCCATCCTCCCAAGTGTTCCTGAGTGCTTTAGCACGATAGGCCAAATTTAGCCTATTCAGGTCCACAATCATAAAAAAAAGTATACCGGGTGTTTCAAAACGTACCGGCAATATTTAAGAGATGAATTCCAAAACTAATACAGAGCCAAAAAGTTTACATAAACATATGTCATAAATGTTACCATTAAGGAGTTATAGCTTATTTAATAATTTATGTGGCTAAAATGTTAGTTTCCTGAAATTCTGAAATATATTAGAGATGAATTCCAAAACTAAATTTAATTGGAAAATCTTAAATGTTATCGTTAACAAATAATTTTGTTTTATTTGGATAAAATTTTAGTTCAAACAATTTCTGATCTAAACTAGTTCGTATGATCGGGTCATGTTTTGCTAATATTTACATGTCATTTCTGATAGTTCGTCATACTTGTCAGTTTATTGTTTCATTTGTTGTATCCTTATTCCCATTATAATTCACAATTGATTAAAATGCCAATGTTATTTTCAAATGAAGAATACGGGGATATCCATTATGTTTACGGTCTGAGTGGCGGAAATTCTTTAGCAGCACAACGAGAATACAGGAGAAGACTGCCTACACGAGCAGTTTTCTACAATTCACATCTCAACTGAGGGAATATGGGACATGCAGCCGAGAAAGGGGTTGCCCGTAGGCCGATAAACGATGAAGAACAAATTTTTAATTTATTTAAGTATGCGAAGAATTTCCTTACGTACTGGAGTATGTAGAAGCCAGGTTTGGAGAATAATAAAAACTGCTCGCTTACATCCTATCATCATAAAAGGGTTCAAGATCTAGGTAATGATTTTGAAGCTCGTTTAAGGTTTCGTAATTGGTGCAAAATAATCAAAACCTACTGCATTATTTATGGACTAACGATGCTTCTTTCACATAAGATGGTATCACTATCGTAATTTACATGAATGGGCTGCAAAAAAATCCTCACTTAAGAAGGCATTTCAACATAGAAGTTTTATTAATATGATATCTGGTGTTCTAAATGATCGTCTGATAGGACCATTTGAATTACCGCATCGATTAAATGGTGCGAATTACGAATATTTTTTAGATAACACTTTACATCTATTACTGGAAGATGTAACATTAAATATAAGATGCACTATATGTTATCAACACGATGGCGCATTAGCACATCAATGGAAAATTGGAAAACCCGTAGCATGGCCATCGCGTCCAGATCTGACGCTATTAGATTTTTATATGTGGGGTCATATGAAACAGATTGTATATGCAACCGAAGTGCACACAATAGACGAATTACGCCAAAGAATACAGCGGGCTGCCTGTATTATTAGGAATAACCCAGCAATCATATGAAGAGCGCATCCTACTACTTCTACTTCTACGAAGTGCGGATCAGTCGTCGAGCATAGTGGAGATAATTTTGAACATTTCATATAAATTAAACAATAAAAAGGGACAGTCATTTTAAAATGACACACTATTTTGACTTAATCTAAAACTGAAAATATTTTAATAGGTATTTATAGCGAGGAAAGTATAACATTCCCTCCCACCGATGAAGGCTAATGCCTGAGCGTAGCTGTATGACAACGTAGATTATGCACATTGCCTCCCGCTGCTATTAGAAACCATTACTGGTATGCCTACCAGTAATGGTTTCTAATAGCAGTGTATATTTTCGCTCCTAAGAATTAATTGACACTTTCGAGTAGAGGTGGTGAAAAAATTATGTTTGTTACTTAGTTTTATGTAGTTAAAAATAATAATATTTAGAAAAAAGGTGGTATCAGGGTTAAATGGGTTACAGCGAAGGGGCAAAAGGTGACCAAAAAGTTTTTCCTTGCTCTTTATACAAGTGTAATTACCCAGAAAAGTAGTAAGCAATACACATTTTTATTAATTTAAAATTATGAAGATAATGCAAACAAAAACTTATTTAATTTCACTATCCAGATGTGGTAACAAACATCATATTTGCGTGCGCACCAGTTCTCCTCTGCAGTGTGTGCACAAGCCATCGCGTCAAATTTTACTTAAACCCCACTTCATCAAGAAGTATAAAAGCGAAAATTTCAATGTAATTCAACACCGAGCTGGTGGCGTAGTGGTGACACGACCTGCTTAGCATTCGGGAGGTAATGGGTTCGATTCTCGTTAACGACTACCGTTTATGAGGTTTTATTCAAGGGGTTTTCCTCATACACATGTAGCGGCATCGTTACTGCGTATATTCACTCCATGTTCCGCTACTTAGGCGAATGCTGGGGTAGTATTTTACACATAGGAACCCTAACTCCGTTCCTTCCGATCCCATCTTGACCACAGTCATCCCTAATTCCACCATACATATATACGTAATGTATGTATGTATGCTGGGTATCCATTATTGTAGCTGAAGGAGCTCCAAAAGCTCGAGCAGACCACCCTCCCCCATTGGAAGGAAATGAAATACGTGGCCATTTCCTTTCCTTTTTATAATTCAACAATTCCCCTATAATTTTGAACTTATTGTTATAAGATAACGCATTTCAATATTTCGAAGCACAACTTCTAGTACAAACATCAATCGTTGAAGTACCTGTCAATTCCTGTCATTAATCAATCATTTTACAATTAATCTGACGCAAAAGAGGGACTAACAACAAATACCAAATTTATTCTAATACCTGAGCACCTCGCGGAAGCGTATATTTGCTATAGATTTTCCTTTATAAATAAAGAGGCTTAAAGCCCATCTCAGGGGATCAAAAGTAGTTAATGTCTCTGGGACATTAGGGTAAATTTCGAACACACTAAGTTCTGCGTATTTTGAGCTAGTCGTAACTGGCTTTAAATATCTAGAATAGTAAAAGTCTGTACAAGGCAACTGCTAATTGTTAGTAGTAGCCTTGTACGAACTTTTGAGGTGCGCATTTTGGCTGGAAGGGAATTAAAAACAAGACCATCCTGTATAAATCCGTTGTGCATCAAACCCAAATTCAGCAAATCATTTCACAAATCCAACTAAAATAATTATTAGAACGTTGTTTTCCAATAAACCGAATACTGAGTAATTATAAGAAATACGCATTCATTAACGAATTTAAAGTGAAATAATAAATCGCTAAAGATTAATTTAATAGAAACGTAATATTAAAGCAATCTTAATTAACGTCAAACATTCGATTTATTACCAGAATTTTCCTGTTTTATTTACAATTAAATAATAAATTTAAATCACGATCTGATTGAAAATTACACTCCAACCACGTGGAAGTAAAACGAATACAAAAACCTCTCGTATTGAGTAAACTCTTCAACCCTGTGTATATATTATAATTATTGCCAAATACCCCGTTTCTGTTTAATAATTTCCGTGTGTATATGAATTCTGGGTTCCAATGTGTATTGGATGACATCATGAAGTCACGATTTCGATTCATTGTTTGTATTTTAACAGTACCTGAATTAGAATCACCATAATTAACGATCAATCCATTGATCAACAAGCCCTCAAGACAATATACCCATACATAACTCTTCCTAATCCTGATTCATACTTAATTAAATATATTAACAAATGTTACTCACCTGTGTATCGTTTTTGTACCATTTTAATAAAAAAATGCATTATTCTAAGTAGCTGGCTGTCATCTCAATTTTAAACCATTTCTAAATATTTGTCATCTGTCTACACTTGTGAGGGTGAGAAATGGTCACATTATTAATTTTAAATTCAAAAATGGAAGAATTTGCCTTGAATGAGTGTGCTAATATGCACATGATGTTTGGAATGGAAGACAGTAATTCTAACCTAGCCAGAAGACTTTATCCCTAACGTTATCCAATTCGAAGGTTACCAAATTGAAAAACGTGTGAACACATAGATCAGAGTTTAGGAGCAGCAGGTACGTTTAGCTTAATGTAGTAATTTTATAAATTGGTTTTTACAATGGATAATTACGTTTTAGGTTCATTTTTACGGAACAAAGGTGGCGTAGGATAAGAAACGTGCGTACTCTGATAATTGAAGAAAACATACCTGATGTTGATAATGAACCTACAATCAGTGTGGAGAAACTTTCGGCACAATTTTCAAAATCAAGCGTACATAGACTTCTACACGAACTATGGCATCCGTTCCATTTTCAAAAAGTTCATGCTGTCACCAGATAACTATCCTTCTGTGCTTAATTATGCGAACTGGTTTTTGGGTAACAACGGGAAGACCAACATTTCATTGAAAAAGTACTATTTACAGATGAAGCAGGTTTTACCAGGGATGGTACAATTAATTCCCATAACCTACATATGTGTGCATAATTGAGATTAATCACCAATAAAGGCTTATAGTAAACGTCTGAATAGGTATTATAGGCATTACAATTTTTGCAGGGTATTATGTCAATTTTGTTAGAGGATGTACATTTACAAAAGCGCCAATGTATGTGATTTATACACGATGGGACATCCCCTCACTTCTATTGTGAGGTACGTGCCCATCTAGACAACATATTTTCAAATAGGTGGATAGGTAGGAGTGGACCATAGCTCATTCGCCAGATATCAACCCATTAGATTTTCATTTTTGGGGCTATCTTAAAAGTTTAGTTTACAGTAAAGATGAAATGAATTAATTGATAGAATACGTTTTCACTGTGAAAATATCCGAAATAATCCTGGAATGTTATTCCAAGTACAAAGATCTAATCTTAGAAGACTGGAGAAATGTGCATAATTAAGGGGAACCCATATTGAACGTTTGTTATACCGGTTTGACTTTTTTATTATCGTAATTTTTTTGGTTACTCGTTACTTTAATCTGTTATAATGCAATATAGTTATAAATTTTTAAGATTTTTGTTGTTATTCTCGTATTTTTTATTTTTGTTAAATTTACACGTATTCATTTTTATTAAAAGTGTTTTTAATATTACCATTGTAAGTCATAAAACTAGTAGATTTTAAGGATCATTTTTATAAATGTACATTTTAAGAAATGGTCAATGCGGCGATGGGTTTGCCGTGCGATATAAAATTGCCCGTATCTCTTAAACCATTAATTTTATCGAGATGTAGCGAGAGGATGTTTTTTCTTTAGATATGTTTATGATGTGGCATTTATAAGTGAAAAAGGTGATATTTAAAAAAAAATTGTCGCATCATCCATTGAACTTAGTCCGTACCTGAGTTCACAAGTGTAATGCACACTTGTTTATGACGCCACCAAGTGTGCATTTATGGTGGTTGAAACGGTTGAAATTTTATTGATTTCCAATAAGTCATTCAATAGTTATAAACAAAAAACAATTTTTAATTCCCAACTTTAGAGCCCTATAGTTCGTTAAGAAAAATTTTATATGAAGTACTATAATTAATTTTAGTCCCTCTATCATCTCCCAAGTTTTTGGCACGAATTCCTGGGACATCCTGTATACACACAATCATTAAAGTACATAAGACCGAGGTTTTGAATCATAAACACAAAGCACGACATTTTTTGTTTGGTTACATTAACCTATTAACACGCCTTAGTTATATTTCCAGTCAATGTACTAAAAGTCCCTAGTTGCGCAGACAAGGATAGAGCGCAACAGACATCACAGCAACGTGTGAAAGGTGGCCTACCTGATAGCGTACTTCTCTGTAGAGATGTCGTAAACAGAAATTCTCCAATAATTATTGGAGAATTTCTGTTAATTTTTAAATTATAATTTAAAAATTATTAATTTCCAGAACCATTTTATGTTAACTTATTGTATCCAGAATATTTGTTTTATTTCTTAATATACACTTGAGTGCATACAAATCGGCCCACTGTAAACTTTTGACTTTAACTATATTTTGCTATGAATCTATCTATCAGATTAAGAAAAAATATATACTGTTTGAAAGACAATTTCATATGCTTTAATGTAAGTTTACATTTATTCAAATTTATTTCGGTTTCTTAGTCTTAAAATTGTGAAATTAACGCATGAAACAAATTATCGTTTCTTGTTACTAAAATAAAAGTGGTTTACTGATAATTACAGAAATTAACTCATAATTTTTAATAATGGGTATGACCCCCTCTTGCCCTAATAACATCCCACATACGATTCGGCATAGATCTAATCAAGTTCGCAATTGTTTCTTGTGGGATGTCAAGCCACTCTTCTTCTACTGCCACAATAAGCTTTGGGATTGAGGTTGGGGCGCGAAGTCTAGCACGAATTCCTTGTTTTAGCTCATCCTATAAATGTTCGATTGGATTTAGATCGGGACTGCATGCTGGCCAATCCATAATCCGAAAACCGACTTCTGTAATGTAGTTTTGCACGATTCTTGCGGTGTGCGTCCAAGCATTATCATGCATAAAAATAAATTCGTCTCCAATGTAATCGACGTAAGGTACCACATGAACTGCTAAAATCTCCTCGATGTACCTAGCACCAGTTAAACCTCCTCTACCGTGACCACGGTCGTCCCTTACGGATGAAAACAGGATCGGTTCGTGCTCCCATAGAAATTGCACCCCAGATCATGCAAGAACCACCTCTATTAGCAATCCGCTCTTCAATGCAGCATTCTGCAAATCGCTCTCCTGGTCTCCGGTACACTTTTACTCTTTGGTCGTTGCCATAGAGGCATATCCTGGTCTCATCTGAGAATAGAACAGAACCCACTGTTCCAATGTCCAATTCAGATGATCCCGTGCGAAACGCAGGCGTGCTTGACGATGAGCTGGAGTAAGTTTTGGACGAAGTGTAGGGGTTTTACAAGTCAGGTTATGTTCCTTAAGTCTTCGCCTTACTGTCCACTGACTAATAGCCACTCCTCGTATTTCACGGAGCTGCTGTTGCACTTGGACCGCATTAAGGCGACGATTTCTTAATGTTGTTAACACAATAAAGCGGTCATCACGATCCGTTGTGTATCGTTTTCTGCCGGTTCCAGGTCTCCTATGAAAGGATTCAGTCTCTTGATAACGCTGGTAGGTTCTTCGAACAGCTGCGCGTGTCATCTCCAGTTGGCGAGCAACAGTTCGCTGGCTAAGACATTTTCAATTAGAGCAATTACTTGGGCGGCTTTTTGCGATGCATTAACCTAATACACTTTTAAACTAATCAAATTGCGAAAACTAATAATGTACAAATTTCAGTTGGAAATGCAATCAATTCAATATGTCAGAAGTTTGTTATTCGCGTTATAATAACAACTTAAATACATTTCATTTATTTACCGGTTCCTATGCATATAAACGCTAAGCACTCTTGATCAATTTCAACTTCTATCAAAGCATATTAAATTGTCTTCCAGACAGCGTAGATTTTTTCTTGATCTGATAAATAGATTCGAAACGAAATATAGTTAAAGTCAAAAGTTTACAGTGGGCCGATTTCTATGCACGCAAGTGTATGTATAAAACCTTTTTTGCGCACAATTATTAACCGCTATAGAGTCAAAAACCCACCCCAGCTTCCGCTGAAGCTAGCTAAAAGGCATGAATACAAAATCTACCGTCGAGTGGAATTAATGTGTCAAAAAGTGCCTTACACAAGTAACAATCTTTGAAGGTGCTTTCTTTGTGCAAATACTTGTACACTAAAGCATATTGCAAATTCTATATGAACAAAGTGACAGCAAATTCTTGCTAATTTTTTTAGTTACTCTTCGAAAAACAACCTTAAAAAAAATTAAGAAAGAATTCTGAAATTGATATGGCATGAATAATTCATACCAATTTATACACCAAAGTAAACAACATTTTAATAACAGATTTTCCAAACTACGTTTAACCCTAACACATTTTAAGATTAATTAGAAATATTATCCACAAGCCAAGCATAAATAAAAAAAGTCTTTATCTTTTTTTTTTTTTAATTAATTAGTTTCCTTTAAATTAAATTTTAAGTTGATCGTGATGCTTCTTGTTTATTCTGTGTTCACCTATTTAAAATTCAGCGAACATTATTCATTGTTGTTAACCACATACGAAATTTTCATTCTAATTATTTTTTAGTAATATTTGCATTTAAATGAAATACTATTAAATATTTGTGTTAAATTGCTCGAATAAGGATTTCTTATCTTAGAAACTCTACCTACTTGACGATCTGGATTAAAGTATAAATGAACTACACATCTTATTCCTAATCTTCTTATCCATTGAAAAGTTAATGAGGAAACGTTAAAAGGGTAATACGATGTGGATAATTTCAGAGCATAAAAACCGATTAACTTCTAAAATACAAAGAAAAAATACAATACCGTAGAAGTCTCTTTTAATCAATATCAAAAAATTCAGCATTTTAGATAGAAAAGTTTATGAAGTTTCGCTATTATTGAAGGAAGCTCACGACGAAACCTATCGCAGTTTTTCTATGTCAGTAACCACAAAGGGCATATTGAAGAAGTGTATTTCCGCAACAAATAACATCAAGATAGTATAAACGTTTACTGAAATATTCTCCAATAACTTGAAAAGATGTCGGTTGCATTCAGAATGTCATGTGATAAAAAATATATAACATAAAGAAACAATTTTGATGTTACATGAAAATTGGATGTATAAAAATATTATCCTATCTCTGTGTTTCAAAAGAATAAAAATTTTGAGTTAGAATTTTCTGAATAATTTTAACGAAGTAGTTATATTTCTTACCGTTGGCATGGATTTGCATGTTACATTAACAGGGTGAGTTTTTTTAAAGCGTTACAAGGAAAAATTTCGAAAACAATTTAACTTTTTTTTGTCACATGCATCCAGAAATCTAACGAACCACCGCTGTTTATTGAATTTTAGGTCTTTCATTACTGTCCGCCTTCAAAAAAGTTGCTTAAAAATGGAACTTATTAGAGTATAAATTTTTTCGTTATTTGAAGGTGATTACGATGTTCTGATAGCTAATTAAAGTCCCAATTCTGTAAATAATGCAGACTTTTTTTTGGTTGTTGCCGCAAATAAATTGGAATCGTTTGTAAAATAACGAATCATTTCCGCACGCGTGTTTCCTATTTCAGGGAAAAGAGATTTTAATTTAGCTTGTGTAAATAATTGCCCTCGTTATTTTAAGTTTTGGTAATTTTCGTTAGTTGGAATGAAAATACATCATGTAAGATTATATTAACTATAAAATTGGTATTTTGTATGGTACACTGTTTGCAATATAGAAATTGTAGGCGACAGTTTGACGCATTTCATTTTGATAAATTTTGGTTTAAACACAAAGATTTCTAAAGACGAGGTTTCGTAGGAAGGAATCTGTCACAAACAGATCATATTTTAGCTATAACCCCGAGGTACCTTTGGGAACGCAGTTTGTATCCATGAGGTAATTCTTTTCCCGATTCAGTGTCTTCGTTTTGGGCGCGTATGAAAATTTAAAGTAGCGAAGTTATATGATAGGTTAGATAAGAGAGTTGAAATTAAAGATGTCGAGCACTGAAGATGCTTAGCTGAGTCTAGTCAGAGTATCCAACGAAGGTAGAGCGTTAAGTGTTCGAGCTAGTGAATTACGTTCCGTTCCATGATCAATGAACATTCGTTAAGGGTAGTTTCCCTGTTAACCCTTTAAGGGGGATATTGAAATTGTTTCGACTAACGCGAACAAATCCTATCGTTAGGTACCGACCGTCGTTATTGGACACCGTTGAAGAATTCTGGGAAAATGGCAGTGTTTGAATATAGTGCTGCTTTCACTCTCGGATAATTACTCCTGATGCGGGTTATTAAAGAACATTAAATTCACGAACTTTGGAAATCAATAGGTTATGGCTAGCTCAAGAACCAAAAGTGTCGATGTAAATAAATAAGAATTCGCACAGTAATAATTTACGTTCAAGTAACTACATGTTTTAAGGTTAATGAGCACCGTGTAAGTATAAACTTTAGTATACCGTATAATCATATGACACTATACATGGATATAAGCAAGTTTCTTAAATTGACGAAGTGATTTATCCATTGGAAAGTTTTCGAGTGTGGTTACGACGAGCACGTCATTGAAGCAGCCACAGGGGCCATACTGTGAAGCTACGGTATCTGCCGTATCAAGGAACTAAGGAGGCAGTCCGAATTGTTGCTGAGGCCGATCCACAATTAAAGATAACCGCGTATGCACATTTATTGTTATGCTGGTGACAGATCCAAGTGTTGAGTTTATTTTTTTTTTTTTGTATTTGCGATCGGTTGAATACGATTTCATTGAAAGTTTATTTGCTAGATTATCATCGATTAATGAGTGGATAAAGCGTATCCATCCGTGAATTAATCAAATTATATGAGGTTTATTGTATGTGGTGTTGATCCATTTGGTATGGACATTTTGTATCACAGAAGCGTTAAAAATGGGAACGCTTAACCCTTTCTATAATCATTTTTTTTCTGCTTCAAAAGTAAATTGGAACTGGCTAGTCTCAATCCGATTTAAACAAAGTCTAATAATTTAATTATTGATGAATTTATGTAGCGCCGTAAGATTTGTTGGTGCATTTATGTTTATTTTATAACAATATATTTTACAACAATATAGATATCCAGGTTAATGCACTAAGAGTGTTTCTGCTGTATGATCAGCTGTTTGTGATTTTTTAGATGAAATGATATACCTAACGTAGTAATTTCTGAGTAGAGTAATAGTTCGCGGAAAGGCGTTGATTTGTGCCCTTGTTACTAACACCGCTCGAAAGTGTATGAATCGTTTTGATTGATTGTAACGTAACAATTAGAGAAAGGTGTGTTATGAATCATTTTTATAGTTTTTTTTAGGAGTTGATTGATATAATTTAAATTAGTTTTAAATTGGATTAAATTGTTTTTCTTAAATTATAATCTTAAGGTATAACGTAACGTAGTTGTAAAGAAAAGAGATCGAAGAACAATCGATTGAGTTGTTTGAAGCACGGTATTATTTTACGGACCAGTGCGAACACCATTTTGTAGCCTTTAAGGTATTAGCGTACCTGTCGCTGTTCCCGGACTCACCTATAATTACGACAAAGGTAGGTAAGCAATGTTTTTAGTTATTTAGACTATCTGTGAGCGTTCGTAGTCAGATATTACTACCCCTACTAGAATATTTTAAACATTCGCTTATGACAATCCCTACTGTTTTTTTTTTTTTTAGTATGCTCATGCTTTTGTGTTAGTAATTACTTATTATTTGCTTATATTTATCTTATTGTGGACTGTTCAGGAGTCCTTCTCCTCTTCAGCCCTGGTCATTCCTTGTTGTTGTGTTGTTGCGTTGTCTGGTGTTATTGTATAGTGTACAATCATGAGGTGTGATTATTTTTGGGTTAAAAAAAAAGAAAAAAAAAGGATTGATTTTAATTGAGTTTAATTGAGTAGTGAGAGTTACTGGGTTAAGTGTGCGTGTTATATGTGGTGGGTTTGGCGTGGTTGGTGTGCTTATCTGCATTGGCCGGTGTCTTGCTAGGGTCGTCATCCAATAAACGTGGGGATGCGGAGGGCATAAGGGATGTTATCTATGGATCCTTCTATCTCCTCTGGGAGGTCGTCGAGGAGTTGAGTAAGGATAGCGGGAGGATGTTTAAATTTTAATTTGGGATTCCTTCGTGGGAATTGGGGAAATCGGTAGTTATAGGGAGTGGTCAGGATCTCTTTGGTTGGGACGGTGTCACGGAAAATTCTTTTGTGCGTGTAATTTCTCTGGAGGGTTTGGATTCTATGGGTGATTGGTGGTATATAGGCGTGATGGATGGTGAGGTTATTAGGGTACCTGAAGGGTAACCGGTGTATACGTCGGAAAATTCGGAGTGCACAGGAAGCTATAGAGGAAAGGTGTTTGGAGTTTATGTTAGTGTATATGGGAGCTCGGAAATCCATAACAGGGCGGATGTAGGTTTTATAAGTGTGCATGAGTGTTTTGGGGTGACAACCTCTGATTCTACCCCGGAGGGCGCCCAGTAGGTTTGCGCGGTTCCTAATTTTATTGAGGGTTTTCTGAACATCCGGGAGCCAATTGAGGGTTCTCGTGAAAAGGATTCCAAGGTAGGTGATTTTATCTTGGAGAGGGAGTCTTTCTTGATTCAAAGTGAGGGACACATTTTTGGAGGCAAGTTTGGAGAACTTATCTTCGGTGTAATGAGGATGGCGGAATAGGATTGCTTGGGTTTTGGTAGGATTGACGGAGACTCTCCACCGGTTGGCCCAGTTGGAGAAGTTCCGTAGGGTTTTGGATATGAGGAGGGAGGCCGTTTCCTGTTCCGATTAACCGTCCAGAAGGCTGTGTCATCTGCGAACTGTGCTACGACTACTCCGGGTTGGGTGACTTCGGGAATATCGGAAGCGAAGATAGTGTATAGGATCGGGGCTAAGGCAGAACCTTGCGGTACGCCTGCTGTGGGTTGGAAAGGATCTGAGTAGGTTTTCCCCACTTTGACCTGAACTGATCGATCAGTCAGGTACGAAAGTAGGAGTTTGGTGAAAGGATCGGGAATGTTTAGGTTTCGGATCTTGTGCAGGAGACCCTGTCAAATGCCTGCTTAATGTCCAGAAACACAGCCAGATGGCATTGCTTGTGGTTGAATGCTCTGGTGGTCTCTGTAAGCAGCTTCAACGAGGGATCGTGATACGTTCGGTTGTGACAGAAGGCGAATTGGCTGTTGGGAAGGTCATTAAATTCTAGGTGTTCCCTGAGTCGCCTGGCTAGAATCTGCTCGAAGCATTTTCCGAGGCAACTCAGGAGGAATATAGGTCTATAGGAGGAGGGTGAGGTTAGGTCAGCGTGAGGTTTTGGTATCATGACGGTGGAAGCCGATTTCCAGTCCGTCGGGAAATACGATAGGGTAAGGTATTTGTTATAGATTTCGGTAAGTAAACGGAGAGTTGGGTCGGGTAGGTGCCTGCGGATCTTTCTATTTAGGCCATCACGACCTGGGGCTGAATTTTTCCCTTTTTTGAAATATGTGAGGACCTGTTTGGGCGTAATGGTGGCATAAAAAGGACTCTCGTTGTCGAGTTGGGGTTCAGGAAGGTTAAGGTTGCGGAATTCATCAAAGCGACCCTCGAGGAGTGCCTTGAAGTGATTATCAAACTGGGGATCATCTGGGGATTGGAAAATGGTTTGAAGGTGGTGACCAAAGAAATCGGCCTTTCCTTGGTCGGAGGAGATTAGGTTGCCCTGAAGGTCGGTTAGGTGTGATTTAGGATTAACTTTCCTTCTGGTCAGTCTATCGAACTGTTGCCAGAAGAGTTTGCCATTTCTATAATCTAGCTGGGAGGTGGCTTTGGACCAGGAGTCTTCGGAGTGTTTGTTGGTTTCTCGCCTGATCAAGGCGTTTAGGCGACTACATTCGGCCTTGAGAGCCGGATCTCTGGATCGCAGTAATTGACGATAAATTCGTCTTTTCTCTTTGATCCAGTTCACAATGTGTTGTGGGAGCGGTTTGTGAGAAATGTCGATGTTTTTTAGTGGCACAGCGGTATCGACCGCTTCCGCAATTACGGAAGTTAGGTCTTTAATGGCTCTCTCGAGATCTTGGGTCGTTTGACTCGTATGCCAAGCTGCCCTTATTTATACTAAAACAGGTTAATAACACACCCACCCCGATACCTACTCTACCAGCATCCCCACTTAATCTGATACTCCGTTTCACTGCCGATTTTGACCGTAACATTTTGCAAAATTTTGGTGAAGTAATGGTGGCAGCTGGTAACTTTTTTCTTATAAAATTCGAGTTTAAGTAAACAAATAGACATAAGTACAAAGAATTTGTAACTTGCTCTACTGGTTACAGAAAATTATAATGTATTAGGTTATAATTATGGCCAATTTCAAATTGCCAACTTACTTAAAAAATTAACAATAAAATTTTGGAAATTTTAAATAAACCCCGAAACATTTTTTTCCTGATCCATAGCTAAGAGCACTCTCGATCAACTCACCTTTCAAACAAAGAAAACTAATCAATATCGGTTCCTTAATTAATCCCATAATTAATCGGTACGTTTAAGGTCTAGATCTTTGGAATACATAGCTGTTTTAGAAATATTTGATAAAAACCAAAAACTGACCCTAATAAATCCCCCGTTTCCGACGCTGAATTTCTCTAAAATCTAATCAGCTCCGACCACTTTTGTTTCAAACGCCTGGGGTCATAAAATGTTTATTTTGTCTTAAAACTTACATCCATCCAAAAAATTTACAAAAAAAAACTTGTCTTTGCTCACGTAGTATGACGTTACGATAAAAAAACTGTCCTGCGCAATGTCTAAACTTTCAAATTTTGAGCTGAAAATTTGTGTAGCTTCTTTATAGATAAAAATGCAATGAGACCCCAGGCACCTCAAAAATTGGATGTTTCAAAAATAATAGTTTTTCATTTTTCTACCCTTTTCGCCCCCATCTCCTACCGCACTGTCAAGAGCACGAAGTCCGCGCCTACAACAATACATCATGAAGTAGTAGGGATAAACGCTTGAGACGTTGGCAACAAGTTGAGGCTTGTTCTTATTAGTATTTGTTTGAGGTTAATACGAGTAGCATAGGTTAACGTGTAATAATTTTTTTACGATTTTGTTTTCATCATCAATCCAATTATTTACTTATCCTCAGCTCTATCATTAACAAGCAAGTAATAAACTATTCAATTTAAGGTTTCAAAAAGGCGTTTTATTAATTATTTTTGGTTCTAGGTTAGATACAAGCAATTACGTGTACGTAATGAATGAGCCAAGCAGACATATAACGCGTAATAAGGTCAAATGCGAAATAGTTGGGACCCCCGAAGAAATGCCACAAAATCTTTTACCAACGTACGACAATGTGATTAAAGATTTTTTGTACACTAAATCTTGTTTGATGACGAATACGAAAAAGGCTCCCACCATTTTAGAAATATGTGAGATTATTTCCTCAAAATTGGAAAAAATCTGGGCAACGGCGTCGATACCGATCATAAGCCATCAAAAAATAATTCATTTATTGCGAGAATACTATGAAAAATATAAAAAGCTTTTAAAATTTTCTGCAGCTCGTAAGCAAACTTTAACCTATATTAATAAAATCGAAAAATTTAATCAAGACACAAAACGTCTTTTCGATATTTCTTCTTGCAAATGCACCGATTTTAAACAAAATTGCAAATGTGAGAGAAGTGGCAAAGTACCTCACATGGAATAGGAATATTTAATAGACCAACGATCATCTCGCAAAATGGTTATAGGTACGATTGATATAATAATTACAAAGAAGAACGTTATAAGAATGGAAAAGAAATCACGCTAGATGAAAACTGCCCGAATTGAAGTTGATGTTAAAGCAACAAAAAGAGATTTGGAAACACTACTTTCTACCTCATCATCCCTTTCAGAAATATCCGAATTGTCTGATTGTGAAACTTCAAATGTGTTATAAGATAGTTCTCCAACATAGCCCTCGCCAAAGCCTTCAACGTCTAAAGGGATTTATGATAATTGTAACTACGGTCGCCAGTTTCCTGAACTGGCCTTAGCCTGTGATCGCACGGGTATTTCCGATCGCTCTGCTGCGGCAATCGGTAGTGCTGTGTTGGAAGATGTTGGACTCGTAAGCGTGGACTTCAAGCGTGGTCGATCGAATGACAATAAGAAGAGCCAGAAAAAGAAGTCAATTAGAGCTAAGCCAAGAGTTATCAGGATATGAAGTTTATTTTGGTTTGTACTTTGATGGCCGAAAGGATAAGACCCTAAAACAATACCTCTTAAATGGAAAATATTATCGCTATACAACAACCGAAGAACATTTATCTTTAGTAAGGGAACCGGGGTCCATTTATTTAGGCCACGTTACCCCAGATTCTGGGTCAGGAGTCAATATTAAAGTAACTATTGTAGCCTTTCTACGGAAACATAAAATACCGTTGTGAAGAATTGTTGCAGTTGTCTGTGATGGAAGTGCGGTCAACACAGGAGTACGCAACGGTGTCATTAGATTCTTGGAGGAAGAAGTGGGAACTCCGTTACAATGGCTCGTATGTCAGTTTCATGCAAATGAACTACCACTTCGCCACTTACTGTAGCACTTAGATGGAAAAACTGCAGGACCTCGTGGGTTTTCAAGACCCATCGGAAAGCAACTAGAAAATTGTGAGGAACTTCCAGTAGTTCCATTTCAAATTGAATCTAATCTACCTGTAAATATTGATATTGGTCGATCTGATTTTAGTACCGATCAACAATATTTATTGGAAATGTGTCAAACCATTTCCAAGGGGCATTGTCCAGCAGATTTGCCTCAAAAAAATCCAGGAAAGTTATCACACGCCAGGTGGTTAACTCTAGCAAACAGAGTGTTACGATTATATGTTACCAGCAACGAGCCCCCTGAAAACCTTAAAACTCTAGTAATATATATATATATATATATATATATATATATATATATATATATATATATATATATACATACAATGCTAGTTTATGCTCAAATTTGGTTTTGAATTAAATTGGAACCCTTATGTACAAGTGGAGCAAAATATCCTTTTAATATGATTTCTTTCTCCCGCTATTTAACTGCAGAATTAAAAGAGGTAGTGGATCCCGTCATTCGACGTAACGGATATTTCGGTCATTCCGAAAATATCCTGATCGCAATGCTAGCTGATGAAAATCTAACCATACGGGAATTGGCTTATAGAAGAATACTTAAAATCAGGTCCCTAAAAAGAACGGACTCGCCTCAAATTAGAGTATTTACTATACCTGATTTAAATTTTATTGCATCTGATTACACCCAGTTAGTTGACTGGTGTTCAGTGAAATTGTCTGAACCACCACTCACATTTAATATTCTGAATAAACAGGAGATAGTAAAAAACAGATCATTTGAAAAGGTAAACTTTGATAGTTTCCCTTGTCACACCCAAGCGGTAGAAAAGATAGTAAAATTAGTAACCGAGTCATCAGCGGCAGTTTTTTGAGAAGGTTCACGCGATGGTTTTGTCCAAGCAACCTTAAAATCAAGAGCATCCATGCCAACTTTTGAAACTAAATCAGAATATCGAAACAAATAGTATATTTTCATACTTTGATCTTTTTTTAACCTAATTACCATTTTATGTTGTTTTCATTACGTTCTGAATAAAATATATCAAGTCCTCAAACAATTCAGTTAAATATAAAACATACCCCACAAAAAACATACTTCGATACGTCAAGGTCTTCATGCTGCACACGGCAGTTTGTGAATGAATGACGTCATGCGATCTGCGCAACACGAACAAAATTTTTTTTTTCAATTTTGTTTCTGTCATATCATTTTTTTCTTTATTTCGCACTTTTTGAAACCTCAGACAATCCAAATAAAAATATTCCAATTTCACATACTGAAATGTTTCACCCTAACGCACACACGCACACACGCACACACGCACAAACGCACACACGCACACACACAAACACGCACACATGCACACACACACACACGCACACACGCACGCACGCACACACGCACACACGCACACACGCACACACGCACACACGACACACGACACACGCACACACGACACACACGCACACACGCACACACGACACACGCACACACGACACACACGCACACACGCACACGCACACGCACACACCACACAAGCACACACGACACACGCACGACACGCACATAAGCACATACCACACATGCACACACGCACACACGCACACGCGCACACACGCACACAGCACACAGGCCCACATGCACACATGCACATGACGCACGCACACACGCACACACACAGCACACGCACACACGCACACACGCACACACACCACGCACACACGACACACGCACACACCACACACGCACACACGCACACAGCACACACGCACACACGCACACACGCACACGCACACACGCCACACACGCACACACGCACACGCACACACGACACACGCACACACGCACAACGCACACACGGCACACACACACATAACACGAGCATACACGATTACACTGCGCACGCCACGCGCCCTGCACGCCTACCACGCCCCGCGCTCGCACATGATGGCCGGTCTTGGCAAAACTTGGCCAAAAATTATAAATAGAGCTAATAAGTCGATTTAGCGATGCTGAAAGCAAAGTCGATTACATAACCTTCTTCACCTGTGTCTTCTAGTGTCACTTTGATGACGTAATAAATCCAGAAAACCAAAAACCAGAAATAATTGATTATTATAATATAACTAAATCAGGAGTTGTTACGGTAGACCAAACGGTTGGTAATGTAGCCAAGAAACAGAAGATGATGGCCAATGGTTATATTTCATGTCGTGTTGAATATTGCCGGGATTAACGGACACTATGTTCACATGTTCACCCAGAATGTAAAAATACGACGGCGATTCTTTATTAACAACCTTGTAGTTACTGTCGGAACAAATGAAACGACGAGCCTATGTTACTACTGGTATACTTTGCACCTAATCCTTCAGAATTTTCAAAAACAAGTTGATGGAAATTCTAGCACCGACCCAAACACAGTTGGAGCGGTAGTAGGCAATAACAAAAAAAGATGTACCTTTTGTTATACGTCCAAAACCACACGTTTTCCGAAACATTTTTGTAAGTATTGTAAAACCTTATGCCTTGAACATAGCAATATTGTTTGTCATAGCTGTTATACCCGTTTTGCTAATCCATACATTGAGGACTCTGATTAGTTTTCGTTGATTTTATAGAATTGTTAGTTTTTTAATCATTTCTCCTTAACTTTGCTAAAGTAAAATGTTTTTCTTTTATATTTAGAATGTACCTAATACAGTATGTTCCATCGGGAAGGGCCGTGATCGGTATATGTAAAAATACGTATAGGGTGATTTTGAAAATTTGGTTGTTTACAAAGTTCTGTGGGGCCTATCTTTTCTGGCACTTCTGGTATAAACGGAAGTCGACACCAACTTGCTTATTTTAAGTAGAGCACCCTGTATATTTTTGCAGTCTTGGATTCTGCGTTGAATTTTAAGTCAACTTTGTTTAAAATGACAGTTAAAAATGTTGTCTTGGACAGTGGTTGGCTTTTAGTTACAATATTTGCAACAGCAATAGTTTAGACATCGCTACATCTGAAAATGATTGCATAATGCCTGAGGAACATACAAGGCCCTCAAAATGTATAAACCAATTAAAAAAGTTAAGAACTTACAACACTTGCATTTTTCAAATGGAACACCCTGTATATTTTTGTAGTTTTGGATTCTACGTTCAATTTTAAATCAACTTTGTGTAAAGGTACCTAAATTTAGTTATTTTCGAGATATATCCATTTTTAAGAAAAAAGTGACAGTTAAAGCACCATATTAAAACTGTTGAATACTGAATAATGGATGACTGAAACAGTTGTAGTCGCTTTAGATATCTCAAAGGCATTTGACCAAGTTTGGCATAAGTGTTTACTTGCCAAACTCACCTCGTTTGGGTTAAATGATACGCTCATCAACTGGGTTTCTAGTTTCCTTGATAACGCAACAGTAATGGTTTAGACATCGCTACATCTGAAAATAATTGCATAATGTCAAAGAAACATACAGGTCCCTCAAAATTGATAAGTCAATTTTTTCAAATGGAGCACCCAGTATATTATTTTACGGTCTAAAGAAGAATTAAATTCTGAATCGAATGATATAAATTTATATTTACCTATCTTTTAAGGTTTACCAGTTGCAGCGAATTTTGTTTATAAAATCGTGTAAAAACTGAAGTAATTGATTTCGCTAAGTAGACTGAAAAAATAAAACAATACAGCATATAGACACTACTGAAATAGTTAACATAAGTAACACATATAAAGACTATTTCAATTTATTTTTAATTTATTTACAATGGGAAAATAGGCATTCAAAGGAGAAAACAGATTGTTGATGAGAATAATGCATAGAAATACTGATTCTGTGATATTAGCGAGTCATACCAATAACTAAATATAAGAAACAAAAGTAGTTATAACAGGAAAATAATTTTATAAACAAAAATAAAGATATATTAATTCAATAAATGTTCAAAATTTTGACCTGCGACCTCTAAACATTTTTTGCATCTACGAATTTTTTTTTTTTTTTTATGATTGTTGACCTGAACAGGCTAAATAAGGCCTATCGTGCTAAAGCACTCAGGAACACTTAGGAGGATGGATAGAGGGATAATGAATTGCCAATAGATGCCTATGAACAGCTACCTTAAATTTTCTCATATCATAAGTGAGAGGAAAACAGGAACTAGGGAGATCATTCCAGAGTTTAGAAGCCGTGTAGAAAAATGTGGATTGCACCCGTTTGGTACGACAAGTGGAGATTTGTACTGCATACTGATGATGTGAATGAGCGAACCGAGTGTTTCTCGCAAAGATAGCCGGAGATGGTATCAAAGAATGTAATTCACCAGCACAATAGCCGTTGTAATAACGATAATACAAAGAAAGAACTGAAACCATCCTTCTATGCTCAAGGGACTGTATGTGAGAAGTTAAGGACGGGGCATTTATAAGCCTAATCGCTCTCTTTTGAATACGATCAACGATATCGAGAGCGTATTGGGGAGCACTAACCCAATGGTGAGAATTATATTCCAGGTGAGGCCGAATTTGGGCCTTATACAGCAGAAGGAGTTGTCGAGAGGTAAAGTACTGCTTAGATCTGTACAAAAGCCTATTTTACGAGCAGCTGTTTTGGTAGCTGACAGAAGATGGTCAACCCATGAGAGATTTGAAGATACAGTCATACCCAACAGAGTAATAGAGTCTGAAAACTTAAGAACTGAGCCATTCATACTTACAACAGGAAATGATCGATCTTTTTTGGCGGACATAAGGCAACACTGAGTTTTGTTAACATTAAATTTAACTAGATTATTGTTTCCCCATTCGAAAATGCGTTGAATGTCTTTGTTGATTGAATTTGCCATTTCAGCTTTAATTTCTTCATTTGATATAGAAGGTGGATTATCACTATGAGTAGACTGAGATGAACTACAGTGAAGAGTGTTATCGTCAGCAAAGCAATGGATGGGGTTAGTTGTTGAAGAAATAAGGTCGTTTATGTACAGCAGAAAAAGTGTAGGCGCTATAACGGATCCCTGTGGTACGCCCGCGTTAATGCTAACTTCTTTTGAAAAAAAGCCATCAACTACGACACGTATTCGTCTTTTATAAAGGAAACTAGAAACCCAGTTGATGAGCGTATCATTTAACCCAAACTAGGTGAGTTTGGCAAGTAAACACTTATGCCAAACTTGGTCAAATGCCTTTGAGATATCTAAAGCGACTACAACTGTTTCACCGGACTGCTCTACTGTATTGTTCCAAACTTGGGTCACATATGAAAGAAGATCGCCTGTTGAACGACTTTGCCTAAACCCAGGTTGGTGGTCACTAAGGAGTTTGTTAGTTTTAAGGAACGTGAGAAGTTGCTGATTGATGGCTTTTTCCATGATTTTAGACAAAATGGAAGTGATGGCAATTGGTCTGTAATTTGAGGGATCGGTCTTATAACCTTTTTTGGGAATATGTTGAACATTTGCTAACTTCCATGATGAAGGGAATTCACCAGAAGATATAGAGATCGTATAGAGCTTAGATAGGACTGGTACTACTTCGGGGGAACATTTCTTTAAGACAATAGCTGGGATACCGTCTGGGCCAGTCGCCTTATTGAGATCAAGCCTACTGATGATCGATTCCAAGAGCTTGTACCGAAAATGAATTGGTTTCATAACGTATGAAGAAGAGTTGACTAGGGGCACATCTTTTCCAGAATCATTGAGACACAAGTTTGATGCAAACAAATCCACAAAAACGTTGGCTTTGTCTACAGAATCAGCAACTACCGATCCGTCAATAGATGTCAGGGGGGGAAATGAAGATGTTCGAAAGTTTTTACTAATGGCTTTTGCTAAAGACCAAAATTTACGACTGCCTAAAGGAGATGTAGCTAGTTCATTGCATTTTCGTTGTTCGAACAACTTTTTAGTTTTAGTGATGACACTTTTGCAGATATTTCTAGCACCAACGTATTCTACATGACTGTCAACCGATTTATTAGATTTCCATTTAATGTAACATTTATTTTTTAAAGGTATTGCATCAGAACAAGCCTTATTGAACCAGGGTTGGGAACGTGAATGACCAACACGGTATTGTTTTTTCGGAATGTATAACTCCATTCCCATGAGGATGACTTCAGATACTGAAAGAGCGATGTCCGAAGAAGAGGATGACTTAAAAAAATATTCACGCCATGGAAAGGTTGCAAAGAAATCCCGTAAATCACTCCATCGAGCTGACTTAAAACACCACAAGATTCTACCGGTTTTGCGAACAACAGTGGAATGGAAACTGAGACAGGAGATAGTCAACTTTCATACTAAGGTAATCGAAGAAGTCTTGAAAGCTGCTGTCATTAGGAGACCTATAAATGCAACAGTAGAATTTCACAAAATTAGGACCAGAATGTTTAAACCAAATCACGTCAAAATTTTTATTCTCTAAGGAAGAAACCCTCTTGCAAGCAATTCTGTCCTTGATGTACGCACATACACCTCCTTTATATCGAAAGTTAGTGTGAAGATGGTATTGAGGAAATTGCAAGTCGGGTGACTCGGATCTTTCAGAGGAGACTTGTGTTTCAGATAGAAACAATATATCAGGTTGTAATTGTTCAAGATGTTGGTGAATAGCATTAAGATTAGACCTGATACCGCGGATGTTGCAGTAGTGAATCAGAAAGTTGATACTTTCGATGACAGAGGTCGCTTGGGCTCTGCCCTCTCGGACATCCGAGTGGGGCAGGATTTTACGTCCGGAATTTATAACCCTAGAAACCACAGCCATCTTATTTTTTAATTTGGGACTTTTAATCCGATAGGAAGACAGTGAGGGCGAGAAAGAAGAATAAGGATGAGAATAGATTAAGGATGATGGAAAAGGTAACCGGCAGCCCTTACCGAGCTCAGAAAATCGGAGACCCAATATTAAGGAGCCCATGGTAAGGGTGGTGGTACCTCCCCGGCTGGCATGGAGTATACATGCCTACCACCTATAAATTAACTCAGTATGAGTAGCACATTTAATGGAGTCTTGGGACAGATTCCGATATGCATGAATTCCTTACTATCTGCATCCATTGTTGTTAATGGCGTTTCGTAGACCTTATAATTTATAGCTCCCCGTATGAAAAAATCTAAAACGGTTAAAATGGGAGATCGTGGAGGCCACAAAAAAGGCGCGTTATTAGGAACCCATTGGTCATGGAAAGTGGTTTGGAGAAGGCTATTAATTAACTGGCCTATATGAGGAGGTGCACCATCGTGCTGGTAAACAATATTCCTATGTTCCGCCAGGGGTGAATTATCCACATAAGTGGTATTGAAATTTTGCAGAATATTTAGATATCTCTCACCTAATACTATAACTATAAGTACATAAATCATACCAAAGATATTTACTTACTATTTAAATTGTCTTGATAAAATTTTGAGGCTGCCTGTATATACCTAAGTATTTTTAGAATGTAGGTCCAATGATCGTGTATTACCACACCAAAATTGGTTTTGATATCTGTAATAGTTAAGGAGCAATTCTCCGTCCACGCAGTAGACACCCACCCTGTATATTTTTTTCTGCTTTTCGTATGTTTCTTGGGAAGGCAAATGTTTAATAAATGTATCTGTAAGATACATCGCGATCTGGGCAGGGTTAAATAAACAACTTATTCACAAATATTTATTCACAGGGTATATGGGCACGAAATACATTATCAGTAGGTATCTACTTTTGTGTAAGAGTCTAATACTGTTGACATTTTTTGATAAGCTTAGTGTTTTACAAGTCTAATTGTCAAATAAACACATTTGAGTATATTTTCCAATAACAAAATTTCACCTTTATCGGGGTAATATACAGTTTATCGTTCGGAATTTTTGAAAAACAAACATTGATAATCAGACACTAAAAATAGATGCGAATAATAGAACATTTGGTTTATCGTATTTACGGTGAAGATACGAGAATGAAAATCAAATATTTTCGAGTCACCTTCGAAACAGTTGTGTGAACTAATTTACTAGGTATATTTTTTTTAGAATGTATAATTTTGAATTATGTATAAAAACGCTTAATAATTACTTACATAAAGTTAAAGAACGTATTGTCGTGAATTTGATCAGTTTTGTATTATTTTTTTGTGTGCCATTGTGTGCTGTTTTCTTATATGCGACTTACAACACTCCGATATGGCTACTATTGATAATATATTTATTGTGGATGTGCACATTTGATAGAAAGACTTCTGAAACTGGTGGACGTAACTCTTTAAGATTTCGTACTATAAACAGCTACTTAATCAATTACTTTCCACTGACTTTCGAAACAACTGAAAATGTGCAACTAAATCCCTCTAAGAACTACCTACTTTGCTGTTACCCGCACGGTATAATACCTTATGGTGTTGTGGCCATGTTCAATTCCAATTCAACTAATGGATTTTGGAAGTTGTTCTCGCAACATAACTGCCGCTTAGTAACGCTAAAACAATTTTTTTTTATTCCACTAGTACGTGAGTTTGTTCTTGAAGCGGGTTTTTGTAGCGTATCAGAAAAATCGTTAAAATTTTTATTAAACAAACCTGAAGGGGGAAATGTAGTAGGTCTCATGGTTGGAGGCGCAAGTGAAGCGTTTTATGCAATATCTGGTGACTATCACATTGTATTAAAAAAACGAAAGGGATTTTTGCGTGTTGCTTTACAATGTGGAACACCTATTGTTCCAGTTTTTTCATTTGGAGCTAACGATGTTTACCATCAAATACAAAATCGATACATTTTAGCAGTTGAAAGATGGATTAAATCTATAACTGGTTTCTCTGCAACCATTTTCTACGGTAAGGGTTTTTTGCAGGATATATTTGGAATAGTTCCTTTTCAAAACCCTATTAATACAGTAGGTATGTATGCATATTAGTAAATGATGAGAATGGTTTCATGTTTGGTTCATTTTAGTTGGAAAACCAATAGAAGTTGAAAAGATTTTAAACCCCACAAACGAGCAAATTGAGAAATTGCATGACCAGTTTACAGAAGAGCTGGTTAATTTATTTAATAAATACAAATTTAAGTTCGCCGAAAATCCTGATAGCGTTAATTTAATAATTCATTGAGATGATGATTATGTATTATTTATTTGTTGTAATTAGTTCTAAAAATTATTGTGTATGTTTACTAAAATTTATTTAATTAGACAATGTTTTAAAGTTTTCTTCCAAGAAAAGTTCTAATTAGTAATTCGAGATGCAGATTCTTGTGTGAATGCGTTTTCTTTGGCTTTAGGTTTATACGTTTACAAACGCCGTTTTTCAGGTTTGTAATACATGGTTATTATCTGTTGTCACGATTTCTTACGGTTTTGTAAAACATGTAAAAAAGCTTAACGTATGTTGCACTTTCCCATTTAATATTTAATTTTTTATTAAATGGTTTAAGGGTTTTTACACTAATATATTACTATCGGGAATACTTCAAGTCATTGTGGCTAAGTTCTCTTCGTGTTAATTGAAATAAACACTGATACACCGATCTTGAACTATTTATTAATTCAAAACAAAAAATAACATAAAGGACCAAAATAATAATTCTGATACAAAATAAAATTAAATATAATTGCTTTATGCAGTGTTAAGGGATTCTTCTCTTGCAGTGCTTTCAATCGCTGGGGGGTCAGGGTTCAAGTGTAGGTTAGTACACAAACAACAAAGAAATGTAATAACTGGAGCGATCTTTAATTATTAATTTGTATTTTGATGAGAATAACTGTGCCAACCAAGGAATTAAAATAAATGTGTATTCTGGACAATAAACAAAACATAAAAAGTAATTTGCAATTGTTTTTTTACCTTACATAAGTGTTTTCACACACAGCAATATTAAATATACATCCCAACGTTGACAATTTTCGAATCACACATGTAATTAATAATCGTCCGCTCTCAATGTGTACAATATTATTTGCTTTAACTGATATTTAATAATAATAATAGTAATAATGATAATAATAATAATAACGTTGGAATCTGTTTATTTATCAAAATACACATACTGGGGGTCCAGCCAAGTTAGGAAAACTTTTCGGCCGGTAACCAAAATAACAATAATTTGTTTCTTATTCAAAACGTATTTCACACAGAACATATAATACATTTTATATTATTACTAGTCCGTCGCTTTATCAAACTGAAATGCAATCATATTATGGTATTCCATTTTTTTCCATGCCAATTACTACCATACTTAATAATCCATACATTCATTTTCTATACTTCCATCATTTTCCTTCGAATTCCATAACCCTATTTCATTTTTCATTTTTCATTTTCCTTTTTTAGTTTTTGTTTTTTTTTTCCATACTAATTGCTTCCATTTTCACATTCCATATTTTCGTCTGGATTTTCATGTTCCATACTTTCAACTTCTTCTCTATGTTAGAATTCGATTTTTTTTTCGTTTGCCCATTTTTGTTAGTTTTTTCCGTTTTTCATATAGATTCGAATATTTTTTTGTTCTATACCATGTGTTGCCATTTACATATTCTATACATTTATTGTCTATACCTTTATATTCCATATACTCACTATCCATACTTTGCTTTCGCACATTCGCATTACATAGCCATATTTCATTTTTCGTTTTCCATTTTTCCTTGCTTTCGTATTTCTTATACGTCTTATTAATTTTTTGTTCCATACCAGTTACTACCATTTTCTCATTCCATATGTCGTTGTCTGTACCTTCATACACCATACTTTCATTTTTCTTCTCTATATTGGAATTCAATTTTTTTTTGTCCATTGTTTTCGTTTTTTTTCCATATTGACTCCAATATTCTATTTCGTATTTCGTATTCCCATTGTTTATTCATTGTTTTCAGCTTTCATTTATATGCCAGTATTCTTTCATTACCCATTATCTGTTAACCATTTACGTAATTTTGTTTTAAACACGCTGATACGTTCTAATTCCAGTATTTCTGTAGGTAATGAATTATATAATAGCAGTACTGCACATTCCATCGTACGATTTCCATATTTGTTAAAATAAAAAGGCACTGCATAAGTAGTTCTTCTCGTTGAGTAATTGTGGTCTAGTATGATCTTGTATTCATTGTCATAGTGCATCGGTTCCCAACCGGTGGGTCGCGACCCCCAAGGGGGTCGCCGTAGCTTTTTTGGGGGGTCGCCAACGAGTTGCGCGTTATTGAAAAGAGTTCTTCCGGAAAATTTCTGTATTATTTTATGAGATAATTTATCTGCCGTATTGCACTTTTCTTATATTGCTTTTAATCCATTCAGCGATTTTACAACAATTAAAATGCCCGATTGCTGCGAATCTATTGCAAAGAGCAGCGAACACTGTGTTTCGAAGTGAGAGTTTACCAGATTGCTCGTTGCTCGTTGCAATGAATACGGAGCTTAACAAACCGCGCGGCATAGGAACCACCGCCTCAGCAGCGGCCTGGTCAGATCACGCCAGGGTGACAGTGCTTACTGAATCGTTACGGGGTGTGGTTGCTTCACTGATTTCCTGCTAATAATTGTTATTTATAGTTAGTTTTAGAAGAAAATAACTGCTTCTCAAGTGAAGTCATTGCAGTGTTCTTTTTATGGTTTATGTTTGAACAGTTTGTTGCTAGTTTATGTTTTGTTTGATGCAAAATTTGATGCAATACTAATAATCACCTGTCACTATTTGTTTTGATAAATTCAAACACAAATATTATTTATCTTATTATTTCTTAAAATTTGGGCAAGTAAAAGTTTTTAAACACTGTTAATCTAAAATTTTTATATGATGGGAAAAATATTTTAAAGCATTTCATTTTTTATCCATTTTAGATATTAACATTATGGAGAAAAAAAGGAAATATTCGGAGGATTACTTAAAATTTGGATTTTCGACTGTAGTTAATAACGGCATAGAACGGCCACAGTGCGTTTTATGCAATGTTGTTCTTAGTGTTGAATCTATGAAACCTTCAAAACTTAAACGTCACTTGGAAACAAAGCATCACGAACATGTTGCAAAAGACTTGAACTTTTCAAACGACATGAGGCGGCTTTGAAGAAACAAAAGTTAGATTTAACTGGTACGTTTCAACAACAAAACCAGGCTGTAGTTCAAGCATCATATGAAATTGCTCTGGAAGTTGCAAAAATAAGAAGCCTCATACTATTGCAGAAACTCTCATTAAGCCCTGTTTATTAAAATCGGTTAAACTAGTTCTTGGAGAAGCGAGTACAATTAAAATTCGTAACATTTCTTTATCCAATAACACTATTCAGAGACGTATTTCAGACATGTCTATGGATGTGATGAAACAAATTTTATCTGAAATTAAGGCATCTCCTGTCTTTTCCTTTCAACTTGACGAGTCCACGGATGTTAGTTCATGTTCCCAATTACTCGTTTTGTGAGATATATTTACTTAGATGACATTAAAGAAGAGTTTTTGTTTTGTAGACCACTAAAACAACTACAAAAGGTAAAGATGTCATGGAGATGATAAGCTCATTCTTTGAAGATAATGATTTACAATGGAATAAATTGTGTGGAGTGTGTACTGATGGAGCTCCAGCCATGCTTGAATCCAGGTCGGGTTTTCAGACGAAAGTTAAAGAGCTTGCACCCCAAGCAAAAGGATTGCACTGCATGATTCACCGTTTTGCTCTTGCTACCAAGACCCTACCAAAGTCTTTACAAGAAGTACTTGACTCTTTGGTGACAATTATCAATTATATAAAATCTAGTGCTCTTAATACTCGGCTGTTTAAAAAACTATGCAACAACATGAACTCTGATCACGAAGTTCTTCTTTTTTACACTGCAGTTCGTTGGTTATCAAAAGGAAACGTTGTCAACCGAGTCTTCGAATTAAAGAACGAAATTAAGCAGTTTTTGGAAATTGAAGGAAAACACGAGTTTACTACATACTTTAATAATGAATCATGGATTCAAAGAGTAGCTTATTTATCTGATATACTAGATCAGCTAAATAAGCTAAATTTAAAACTTCAAGGAAAAGACACCAACATTATTCACTTCAAAGATAATACACAGACTTTTATATTAAAGTTACAAAATTGGCGCCGTAAAGTAAATCTTGCAAACTATGCCATGTTTGAACACCTTTCTACAGAAACTGAAGCATCAGAAACGGGCATCGCAGATAATCTAAGGGAGGAAATTAGTAACCACCTTCAGGCCCTTGAATCAGAAATTCAACGCTATTTCCCGGAACTTTCAGAACAAGAAGCTGCTTTAGTTCGAAATCCATTTCACATATGCTTGAATGTTGCCAACATTCCTGATGAAATACAGGATGAATTTTTGGAGTTACAAAATGACTCTTCAGCGCGTGATACTTTTCAAGAAAAATCATTAAGTCAATTTTGGTGTGCAATGTGGCATTCGTATCCTAAAGTTTCCATGCTTGCTTTTCAAATATTAGTGCCATTTGCTTCTACTTACCTCTGCGAAAGTGGATTTTCAACTCTTCTTCAGATTAAGACAAAAGCTAGAAATAAGCTGGATATTCAAGATGACATGAGATTAGCTTTGACAACAACTCCACCAAGAATTACAATACTTGCTGAGCAAATGCAAGCTCAGTCATCACATTAATAATAATTAATGCTAAATAAAATATCTTACAATAAAATATTACTTTTGTTTAGTTCTAAAATTTATTTCAAACCTCTTCTTTTTGTTTTATATATCAAATATTCCGTACAAAAAAAGGGGGGTCGCAAACATTTTTTAAAATCTAGAATGGGTCGCGATTAAGAAAAGGTTGGGAACCACTGTCATAGTAGGTTAGTATAGTCAGGTATTTATAGAATCCGTTTGGTCTTTTCTAGTAATGTTTGTTTACTTAGTTTTCTATTAGTCTTAGTATTTTTAGCTGTAGAACTTCAAGCTTCTTCAAGTGAGTAGGATCAGCACAACCCCACACATTTACCGCATATCTTATAATTCATTCAACCAAAGCCTTGTATACAATTTCCATTGTTTTAGAATTTGCCAGTCTATTTAATAAGTAGAAACAACCTGTTACTCTTTTGATTCTTTTATGGATGTTTTCTATATGTTTGTTGTAAATAAGTCGTGAATCAATAATAAGTCCCAGGTAATTAATTTCAGTAACGTATTCAATGGTAACACAATCACATTGACGCTCCTTCCTAATTAAACATTCGCAGTTATGCATAACAATATTTACTTCTTATGTTATCTTCATGTACGACGTTCTGAATTCTATAGTTTTAGTTTTTTCCGGGTTAGTATGTAGTTTTTGTTGTGCAACCATTTGCAAACGTTATCTAACTCTTCTTGGGTTACTTTTCGACAGGTGTTTA
This sequence comes from Vesta saturnalis, assembly GCA_036346205.1. Classification (NCBI taxonomy): domain Eukaryota; kingdom Metazoa; phylum Arthropoda; class Insecta; order Coleoptera; family Lampyridae; genus Vesta; species Vesta saturnalis. The sequence goes on from JARFJB010002187.1 coordinate 1,378,281, forward strand.
TATCCCGACATGAGTACATTAAAATAGCGTCATCTGCATATATACAATTCCGATAATTTTACGTGTTCGAATATGTCATTCATGTATATTAAAAACAGAATAAGACCCAGGTTACTCCCTTGAGATACTCCGTGCTTAACTCTTTTTTCGTCACTAATTTCACTGTCCAGTTTCACTACATATTTCCTGTCCTGCAAATAGCTTATAAACCACTCCAATTCTTTGCCTTGGATTCCTATTTTTTGCATACTTTTGATTAATATGCCGTGGTTCACTGTACCAAAAGCTTTTGATAAATCGATAAATATTGCAATTGTGTAATTATTGTGATTCATTTGGTTATTTATATAATTTGTTACACAAGTTAAAAGTTGTTCTGTACTTTTGCCTGCTTGAAATCCGTATTGGCGTTTATTAATTACTTTAGTATCACGTAAGTATGCTTTTAAGTGATTAACTACGTACATTTCCAAGACTTTTTCAATTATAGGCAAAAGACTAATAGGTCTGTACTTGCAAAAATTTTTAGGATCGCCTTTTTTAAATATAGGTCTTATAATGGACGTTTTGAACCTTTTAGGAAAAATTCTTTGCTTCACTGAAGTATTGATGAGCTTAGATAAAGTGTGTTTAAAAATATTTATGCTATTTTTGATATCTATAACTCTTATATTGTCAATTCCTAGCGATTTATTGGGATTCATGCTCTTTACAATCCTATCAATTACAATAGCATTACTTAGAGGAATGTAAAAGTTACAGTTTGTGTTAGATTTGCAGCAGATGGAGATATCATTATGTTGGCATGTTTGTAACAAGTCCTCTATTTGTTTGTTAAATATTTCTGCAAATTTATTTGGAATATTAATTTTTTCATACAATGGCGTCATAGCGGATAATATTTTTTCGTCCACATTCTTCGATTTCTTCTTTGTTAGTAAGTAGTTTATTTCATTCCACATGATTTTACAATTATTAGCTTTATCAGTAAATCTCTTTTGGAAATAGTCGTTTTTGGCGTTTCTGATATTGTTATTGAGGCTATTTCTGTACTGTTTATATACGTTATGATATTCCGTGTGTAATAATAATAATAATAATAATAATAATACCCCTCCAAAGGATACACCTTGTCGTGGTGAAGGGGCTCAGTAGCCACTGTTGCCAGTAGTGGTGAAGCTAAGTACCCTGGCCCTCGTTTGTCTTTGTCATATTGATTTACTGGTCTCCCTGTCTTTTGTTTTATGTCTTGGGGATCTTACCCCGTTATCAAAGGCGAATATAAGGTGTAATGCAAATCGTGCCGAGATATGAATGGCCATATGTGACTTGGTCTTGAACGGTGCCCTCCGGATACCTGCCGTCCTCCGGTTGTAACTAGGGTTACTGTGGTATGGGTGCACTGCCATGGTTGATTGTATTTCTTCCCTTCTCGTAGGAACTGCATGTCCGTTTTTTTCAATTCTTTAGAGGACCCATCCTCTGAAATGGGCGCTGGGGGCAACCAGCGATGGAGGGATGGAGGTTTTCCCCCCACTCTAAAGTATAGGTGCCAGTGAAAAGGAGGACTCTGTGCCTCGGTTCCTGGTCCTCAAAAGAAAGGAAGGCGACTTCACTACCGTAAGTCCCTTCCTAATAAGCAAAGCGATATATGGTTTAGTCGGTGAGGTTAAAGATATAAAGAAAGTAAAGGGAGACTTGTTCGTTGAAACTGTGTCGAGCAAGCAGTCGAAGCAGCTGATTAAATGTCAACGTCTAGGAGAACATGCAATGGAGGTCGTACCGCATAGAGCCCTGAATACATCTAAGGGTGTTGTATTTTGTAGGGATTTATTGAACTGCTCCCTTGAAGAAATAAAAGATAATTTGAAAAGTCAAGGTGTGACTGAGGTAATAAGGATAAGGACAAGGCGTGATGGACAATTTTTTGACACAGCAAATCATGTGCTTACCACTAATGTCCCGAAGTTACCGAAAACTGTCCAAGCTGCTTTCTATCCTCTGCAGGTGCCTCCCTAAATCCATAACCCAATGAGATGTTTTAATTGCCAGAGGTCTGGACATTCGTAGGGTAACTGTAAACACGATAGGAGATATTGCTTGTCTAAATTGCGAAGGGCCACACAAATCAGTATCAAAAACTTGCCAAGTGCTTCAGCAGGAAATGAAAATTCAAAAGATCAAGGTGATACATAGGCTATCTTACTTGGAGCCAAAAAAGCAAGTAGATACATTAGTAACTCCAAGTAATACCTTCGCTCGGGTCGCTTCAGTACCGCCACCCGTTCTCTTTCAGTTTATTGGCCCTGAAATCAGGAAGGTTATAAAGGAGGAAATGCAAACTATGATGAACTTAATTACCCAAAAAAAGATTTTAGAAGTATATCCTCGACCAGATCTACCCGTAGTTAAACCTGTGGTGAGGACTGTCAATTCTTTTTCTGAGACAACTACATCCTCTGAGGTAGAGAATATGGACGCAGAGACTAGGGGTGCCAAGCGAAAAACATCGAGCGCTAGGTCTCAATCCAGAGACTCTAGCGTTACGTCTGTGGATGAGGAGAGAGTGACCGAGGCCAAGCTAGAAAAGAAAAAGAAGGATTGACCGAAAGACAAACCCAGAATTCTCCGTACTTCGGAGAGTGATTCGAAGGGGGCGTGTAACATGCGAAATTGTCAATATTTTATTGTGTGTAGAGATTTATTTATTTTACATGTTTTTAAATAGAGTGTTCAACACATTTTTATACACATGTCTATATATGTTTTAGTATAGTACATCTATTTATTTTAATTTTAACTTATGACTTACATGAACAATTTTATTCAATGGAATTGTCGTGGAGTTGTACAAAAATATTGTGATCTTCGTTTATTAATACAAAAACATGATCCTATATGTGTTTGTCTCCAAGAGACCCACCTGAAACTTGGACAACCATATTCTTTGAGAGGATATAACATCTTCCGCAAGGATGTTGTAAATGCCCAGCGTGCTTGTGGCGGAGTTGCGATCCTACTAAAAAATGACATTCCATATACAGAAGTCCATCTGAAAATCAATCTACAAGCTGTAGCCATCACTATTAGAATTCCAATAAAGGCTATGAGCTAAATAAATTTGTCGATCAGGAAGGGAAGGGAAGGGTTATGGAAGGATGGTTTAATCGGGATGACTTGCTGTCACTCGATAGTGGGTCTCCCACGTATTTCAACATGCGTGGAAATCGCTTTACCGCACTCGACTTGAGCATCTATTCTAGTGGGCTAGCGCTATCTCTGGATTGGCAAACGGAAAGTGACCTGCATAAGAGCGATCACTTTCGTAACATTATAAGAACAAATTGTGTACAACAGATTCAGTTTACATCGGAAAGATGGATATCGACGAACGTGAATTGGTCTCTTTTTGAGCAGAACCTGAAAATCCCGGATTCCACCGATGTAGACTCCATCATTAGTGCTATATATGATGCGGCGGCATTTAGCACACCTCGTTCAGCAATCCGTCCACTCAAGAGATACGTGCCATGGTGGAATCAAGACGTGAAGGATATAATTAAAGAAAAGAAGAAAGCGTTACGTAAATATCAAAGGCATATGAATACGGGAAATCTGGTCACGTTTAAACGTGCTCGTGCCTATTGTAGACGAGTTATTCTTGAAAACCAAAGAAAAAGGTGGAATGAATACACCTCTTCCTTTACATCTCAGACAGCTTCGACTGATGTTTGGAGGCGGGTCAAAGCCATCTCTAGCAAGAACTCGTTTCAGAGCATCACTTACCTTATAAATGGAACTGGCACAGTTGTTGAAAACCGCCAAGAAATTGCGAATTTAATAACCGATCACTTTGAACGTGTTAGTAGTAGCAGCAATTATGAGCCAACGTTTGTTGAAAACAAAAGAGACAGGGAGATTCACCTGAATTTCGAATGCCCTCAACAGTTTGATTATAACTTGCCATTCAGCATGATGGAACTGAAAGGGACAATTAAGCAGACTAAGGTAACGTCCCCTGGACTAGACGCAATAAAAAATGACATGCAGAAACACCTACCTGAGAACTTCCTAACTTGTCTTCTTTCTCTGCACAATGACCTCTGGATAAATGGTGTCTATCCAGCACAATGAAAAAAGGCTATCATCGTTCCCATCCTAAAACCAGGCAAAGATCCTTCTTTCCCTGATAGTTATAGACCAATCAGTCTTACCTCCTGTTTGGGCAAACTTTTAGAGAGAATGGTGAGCAATAGAAGCTTTCAAGAAGAGATAGCATCTTGTCGCAATTTTTTTTGACCTGAAAGGTGCATATGACATGGCCTGGAGATATGGAATACTGAAAAAAATGCATACATATGGTTTACGTGACAACTTACCTAAGTTTGTGGTGTCCTTTTTATCTAATCGTTTATTCCATGTTCGTGTTGGTAATGTCCTGTCATCGTCCAGATTTTTAGAAAATGGAGTACCCCAAGACTCAACGCTGAGTTGTACTCTGTTTGCATTGGCAGTTAATGAGATTGGCCAACAGCTACAGCATGATGTTGAAAGCTTGTTATATGTCGACGATCTTACCTTATTCTGCCGTGGTAAAACCGTTAGTGAAATCCAGCGCAAACTGCAGTATTCGGTAAACGTAGTGCACAAACAAGCGCAGCCAGTGGGTTTTGCACAAAATGTGTACACTTTTGTAGATTACGTAACCCTCATTACGATCTAGTACTCTACCTATGTGAAGTTCCAATACGGTGTCATAACACTGTACAGTTTTTGGGTTTAACTTTTGACTCGAAGTTAACTTGGAAGAACCATATCCAGGAGCTCGGACAGGGATGTATGAAAGCTCTCGACGTACTTAAAGCACTGGCACATAACAAATGGGTTGCTGAGCCCAAAACGATGATAACTTTGTATAGGTCCCTAATTTTCTCCCGAATTGACTATTGCTGCATCGCCTACGGCTCAGCGTGTAAAAGTACACTACTTTTGCTAAATCTCATACACAATATGGGCATACGGTAGTGTCTGGGTGCATTTTCAATAAGCCCTGTCGAGAGTCTACATTGTATATCAGGCATTTGCTCATTGGAAAATAGACGGATGCTTTTGCTTACTAAATACGTAGCTAAAATAATGAGCAACAAAAGTCATCCTCATAATCAACTTGCCCTTGAAGAACCTGCGTCGGAGCAATCTGCGTTCGGAAGATTTAGGAACTTTTTGATCTCCGAACAACTTCTTTCACCTGAGACAGTGAGTGTATGAATTGCCCCCCTGGAAGTTGAGTGAAATCGAAATAGATTTTGACCTGACTGAAAAATGAAACATTTAACCATTTATGGCGACAAAAATTCTTACATGGAATAAATAAAGAAAGCTATGACAAAATTATTTATACTGATGGATTTAAAACATGTGACGGTGTAGGTTCGGCTTTTATGGTAGACGATGAGGTGAATTCCTGGTCTCTTAACAAAAACACATCTATATACTTTGCAGAGCAATACGCTCTGTGGTAAGCTCTTCTGTACCTTTCCTACACTATGCAGACCTGTACAGCTTGCCTGATAGCATGTGACTTTCGTAGTGTCCCGGAAGGTTTGTTAGACTTGTTCTCTTCTGGCTCATTTGTTCAGAGACTTCAGTACCTTGTACACAACTTAGCCACACGTCAAAACCGGGTAACCTTCTTGTGGATGCCAAGCCACGTTGGTGTGGTTGCCAATGAAAAGGCGGATGCGGCCGCCAGTAGCGCTACTCGTGAGTATAGACACGACGTGCTTTTCGTGAGATCTCGAGATTTTACGAATTACCTAAAAGACCATATTTTCAATAATTGGCAGAGAAAAAGGGAGAATCTAATCTAGAGCAAAATTTATACTATATCAAGAAATCTACAATAATGCAATACCTACCTTTTAAAGCAGACCGAGAAAGTGTAACAAAAGCGCATCGCTTGCGCATAGGTCACACCTCGCTTACACATAAGCACCTCCTGTTGGGTCAAAATGCACTATTGTGTACGGAGTGTAAAATCCAGATGAATATCAAACACATCATTTATGACTGTCGCATATATGATGCTCAGCGAATGCTTTTTAATTTAAGTAACGCTGTAGAAGAAAACTTGCAAAACAGTACGGATATAAAGAACACTTTATATTTTTTAAAGGCGGTTAATCTTTATCACAAAATCTAATATTATATGTGCGTGTGTTTGTGTCTATTTACCTAAGATCAGTTGACTATCTACCTACTTGTGGCAATAATCGGCGAAATGAACTCAGCAGTCGAAGCCTTTGAAAAAAAAAAATAATGTATTTACTTATAAAGTATACAAAACTAAATTATTAAAGCTGTAAAACTCGATATGGGAACAAGGAACCTTACCAAATAAATGGAAAGAAGCTCAAATAATTCCAATACCCAAAAATAAAAAGGAGTTGGATAACCCCATAAATTATCGCCCTATCTACTTAACCAGTTGTCTGGGAAAATTACTAGAAAAAATGGTAGCACTTAGGCTAATATGGCATCTAGAAGATAATAATCTTTTAAGCAATTTTCAAATGGGGTTGGTTTAGGAAGGGTAGGTCCACAATTGACCAAATTGTTGTACTTGAGGATTATGTCCAAACCGCTTTTCCTTGTCAAGTACATGTGGTCGCAGTATTTTTAGACATACAGAAGGCTTACCATACAACTTGGAGGCATGGAATTATTAAAACTCTGATTAAGTGGAAAATCGGAGGAAAAATGTTGTCATTAATTATAAACTATTTAAAGGACTTCAGTTGCAAACACTTTATCAACACCTCGCTTGCAAGAAAACGGTATATCACAAGGGTCATCTCTTAGTGTGGTGCTATCTGCCATAGCAATTAATACCTTAATAGAGGATACACAATTTACAGTAGACAAAACTATGTACGTAGACGACGTAGTAATTTTTTATGCATCCAAGGACATGAAACAGACAAAGCAACATATAAAAACAAATTTTTTTTGTTACAACAAGCAAATAAAGTAGGTTGTAGCTACTCTAAAACGAAGACCGTGTGTTTGCACTCTTGTTGACAAAGAAAATGCCATCAACCTAAAAATAGGAAGAAGACAAATAAAATCTCAATCTTCAATAAAACACTTAGGATTAACGCTAGATAAAAAGTTACTATGGAAACAGCACATAGAACTATTGGTAAACAAGCGCAAACAATTTTTAAATATAATGCGTTCCATTGCAAACATTAAATGGGGCGCAAATAGAAAGATTTTAACTAAATTCTATTACGCAACGGTGCAAAGCAGAATAAACTAAGGGTGTATTATCTACGCGGCAGCTAGGCCTACCCATCTAAAAAAATTAGAATCGGTACAACTCGAAGGGCTACGAATAGCAACGGGAGCTTTTCGCACGAGTCCATATTCCTCTGTACACTATAAGAGCGGGGTTATGCCCCTAAACTACCTAATACACGTAAACCTGCTTAAATGGGCGCTAAAAATATGGACGCGAAAATGTCATCCCTTAAAGGAATTACTATTTGAACCAACAAAGACGGACTTAATCTATAACAGGAAACCCACCATAACAAAACCCTCTAGGGTACGAATAAAACATATTTTATTAAATTATAAAATTAAATTTCCAAATATGTACCAAAGTGCAAACACGGAAATTCCTCCGTGGGCCTTCAGCGCGACAGAACTCCACATGGATTGCAGTATCTACAAAAAAGGAAATATTAATAATAAAATTTATAAAAATACATTACACAGTATAGCAGATACCTACCAAAATGCAACAGTACTATATTCAGACGGCTCCAAAACTAAAGATGGTACAGCTTCGGCTATTTACTGAGGCAGAGAATTACATTATTGGACATTACCACATATCTCCGGAATCTTTAGTGCAGAACTGTACGCTATATGGATGGGACTAAGGTACATAGAATTCATCAATGGTAACATACTTCTAATATGTAGCGATTATTTGAGTGCCTTGCAAGGCACTTCAGATGCCCTCAGTACAGACCCGCTCGTGCAAATAATATTAAATTTGACTTACTGGTTAGGAAGCAAACTAGTTAAGTTTATAAGTTTATAGGGCTTTCTAGCAATATTGGAATAACGGGCAATGAAATCGTAGATGAGAAAGCCAAACTGGCAACAAAACTAGAACCATGCCAAGGTATACCATCTTGGTATCAAGGTATACTAAAAGACACAAAAACGAAAGTAAAACAAGCCTGGCAAAGACAATGGAAAAATGGCAGCGCCAAACTAAAAGAAATTAAGGCCAATATTAATAACTATGTCTACCACCGATCATTAAGTAGAAGGGAGCAATCAGTGCTTACGAGACTGAGACTGAGAAGGTTAACGTCTAGCCACATGCTATCAAGAACCAGGCAAAAACAATGTGATCATTGCCAGAATATTATTACAGTAAAGCACTTCTTATGTCAATGTGAGGAATTTAATAATATAAGGAATCAGTTAGCAATGCTTAATGAAATAGCAGAATGTCCAGCACTTGATATAAGAATGGAAAGAAAGGTTATCGATTTTCTAAGATACATTAATTTTTTTAATGATATTCAATGGCTTAGGACAGATCTTAAGCGTCAATGGCCAAGTATTTCTATAAACACATGGAATCAAAAAGACCAGAACTATAACAACGATGTTTCCTTGAGGTTGGGAAAGAAATCAACCAAAAATTTAACAAGTATTAGTGCAAAAGAAAAGCGGCCGGAATAGACCATCTACATAATTTCTGATAGAAGAACATCACTGCAGTTCACCAAAGACTAGCTGAGCAAATAAGGTATTTAATTACTAATCCAAACACTGCCAGAATTTTTAGTAAAAGGAATTACACACTTGATACCTAAAACAGGCTAAAAGTGCTACGTTATACACGGTGTTTCAAGAATATCTGCCAATATTTCTAGGACGTATCCTGTGTGTGAAATTAAAGCTAATTTTGTCAAATGAAAATATGGTCTAAAGGCGACCATTTTCGAGGGTGTTCAAGTGGACGTTTACTTTTGATTTCTCAGGAGCTATACACGCAGATAATCTGATATTATGTACATTACCCACACTCTACACGAGATACTCAATTATTCGATACAGTGGTAGAGATACGGTCAAGTCAAAAGATTTTTTCAGGTTGAACTTCTACACACAGGATGTACTCGAATTTGATTTCAATTTCCGTATTTGTGAGCTCAATATACACGAATAAGGTCATTTGGGATTTTGTGATTTGTCGGTGATTTGACGGCTCGCGAGAGCAAGTTGTGAAGCCCTATAACTGCCTTATAAGTTAGCGTTAAGCCCCCTTATTAGAATAGTCGTAGGTTCAAATCCTACTCGCGACAAACTATATTTATGTTGTGTTACAAATTAACGTTAGAACCCCTTATTAGAATGCAAATTCAAATTTATAGCCAAAGGCCTAGGACAAGGGGCGAAACCCCCGTTGTTTCATTTGATCGAGGTTGATCGGTTGGTTGAGGCCCAGATGCATACGTTTTATTTTAAAAGGTAGTGCTAGACCCCTTATTTCAAATTACCCCCTATAATCATTACAGAGACCTGTATGTACTTTTAAAATATACCGCTAGGTGGCGATAGCTATATTACAGAAAACATTCGCTAGTTTATGCACAAGTAGATGGCGCTATTAACAAATTCAAAATTTGAGCTCGTGGGGAACGACAATGGGCCAAGGTCCGAGAGCAAGTTGTGAAACCTTATACGTGTCTTGCAAGTTAGCATTAGGGCCCCTTATTATAATACAAATTCAAATTTACATCCAAGGGTGTGAAACCCCGAAAGCAAGTTGCGAAGCCATACACCTGTCTTACAAGTTAGCATTAGGCCCGCTTATTAGAATACAATTTCAAATTTTCCGCCAGGGAGACCAGGGGGGATAAGCCCCGAGAGCAAGTTTCGAGGATTTACACCTGTCTGGTAAGTTAGTATTAGGTCCCCTTATACAAGTTCAAATTTCTCGTAATAAACAATCAGAATGTAGACTTAACTACAAATTCAAATTTACCACCAAGGGACCAGCGGGCTAAGACTCGGAAGCAAGTTGCTAAATTAACATTAGGCCCCTTATTAGAATAAAAGCTCAAATTTATCGCAATAAGCAATCAGAATGTAAACACTTAAATACAAATTCAAATTTACCACCAAGGGTGCGAAGCCCCGTAAGCAGGTTACGAAGTCCTATAGCTGTCTTATAAGTTAGCGTTAGGCTCCCCTTATTAGAACACAAGTTCAAATTTCGCCACACACAAATGAAAATTTTTGGTCTAGGGGCGAAGTCCTGAGAGTAAGTTGCTAAACCCTACATCTGTCTTACAGGTTAGCATTATGCCCGTTATTACAATACAAATTCATATTTACAGCCATAACCTGCAGAGACTTAAATACAAATTCAAAATTTCCGTTAATGGGCCCTCGACAAGGGGGTATAGCCCCGAGAGGAAGTTGCGCAGCCCTACACCTACCATAAAAATTAGCATTAGGTCCCTTATTATAATACAAATTCAAATTTTCCGCCAAGGGTACCACGACAATACACGAAGGCCCACGAAGAAGTTCCGATCACGGCAATGGGCGAAGACCCGAGAACAAGTTGCCACTCCCTACACCTGCCTTACAATCTCGGTTATGTTCGGGGAGGGTTGGAGATGGGGTAACTGAAACAGCCTTCGCACAAAGCCTCGCGTCGCAAAATTTTAAATGTATGCAGAAGTTTATCGCTTTTCTTAGAAACAACGGTGAATGCTTTCAGATGCGACTGTCTCAGTTTTAAGAACTCATATCCAAATCCTCTTGCTAAACATCCCGATAACCGCTAGTATGTAGCTGTACCTATTACTGTGATTACATATCGCATATTACAAAGATCAGTCCACCATAACACGAAAAAAATGTTACTCGCAGATGCCTCGGCGTACATTTTATAAATCTAAAGTCCTTTTTGGACAGTTCAGCCGAGACAGAACCTGTAAAATCGTCTTATGTGATGGCATGGCATGGCAAACCTTTATCGGTAAAAATGGGAGGATTAAAAAGATAGTGTTCTAATAAGAGGCTGGTGTACTTAATTTGATTATAACTCCTTGTTTGACAAAGGTAATTGAGCTAAGATAGGGCTTGTATGCTGTATAGAGGAAAAATCTAGTTTAATGAAGAAGACACAAGACATTTTTTCGGCGTATACACCGCTATATTGATGATGCTGTTTTGTGTATTAGAAAACATGCTACTGATCAGGAATTTGATAATCTCAAGAAAGATGTATGCGGTACAGCTTCAGGGGTGAAGAAGAATTCAATTCTTCTTCACCCATGCAGCTGTACCTATGTAGTATTTCAAGGAGGTGTGGGGAAATTAGCTAATTTTAAGAATAATCGCATATCTGTGTAATAATAATAGCAGTAAATAAATATTGCATATTATCCGCTTCATGTATTTTTTAAAGCGTAATTGACATCTCTAAAAATAATCAATCTTCCACCATTTAAACGCCTAAAATTATTCTTACACATATAAATTTCGTATGCCCCTATCCTGTAATGTACTAAAAAAACGTTTGTTGCAGACTATTTTAATTACACTTAATCACTAAATTCTTAACCGTCTATAAATTGTTGATTAAGTGCTGTTAATACTCGCACGTATATTTATCTCAGTAATTAATAGTAAATTAATAATAAATTAATACTGTCTATGAACGGTCGATTAAGTGCTGTTAATATTCGCACCTATATTTAACTCAGTAACATTAATGTCCGAGATGATTGTTGAAACTCATAAAATCGTACTGACACAAATATAAAATACAAAAGATGTGACCATGCATGGCAGATCCGTATATAGGTGGTAAGTTTCTGAACATTTTTTCTTTGTTTTCGAATTTGAAGGTTGCTCCAACGTCTATTTTTGGTACTGTATGGGATTTTAAGTTTAATTATAACATTGTATTGCATTTGTCTTATGCTATATTTTTCCTTGACTTCAAATTCAAAATTTAAGCTAACGTTTACCTTTGTTACTATGTTTGATCTTAATGTAATTAATTAATCCTAAAAGTAGGAAATTAAAGTCCGGAGAGCTAACAGGGCCATTATCGTTATTTATTGTTACCCTTCATTTGAATAAAAGTGAAATTTAGAGGATGGAAACGTTAAGTTGTCACGGTTGACGACAATAAGATAACAGATTTGATAAATAAATATTGAAATAGATAGGTAACAAAGAACTAACTATAACTCGGAAATCTAAATAAAAAAATAATTGAAGCATTTGGTCGCAAATAAATAAGTGCAAGTCCGGTGAGTGGCGCGAGAGCCAGGAATCGCGTAGTGAGCAATCTGGTTGAAACGCGATGTGATTGAAGGGTACGTAAGTGAAAAAAATGTATATGTATATAGTGATGGGCAAATGTGTGGAACCAAGTAAATATCTCTGGAGTTTTTAGAGATAATAGTATGAAATTTGCAAGGCAATAAATTATGCATTTGTTCCGGTTTAACCGTAAGTAATGTCAAATTTAAATTTTTTAATGACACATATCCTGTACATTATTTTAAATTTGTATCGAGTATTATTACGATGTCAAACATATGGGTTTCACTATATTTTATTTCAAAGCCGATTGAGATATTAACAAACATAGTACATCTGGAGACAAGATCAAATTAGATCTAGAAGTTCATGAAACAAACGCAAGAATCACACTGTTCGAGATCACTTAGATAGAATATTTACCCAAAAATGGATTGTAAGAACAGGTATCAATGAATGACCTGCCCGATCCCCCGATCCAACCCCTTTAGACTATTTTCTATGAGGTTACTTGAAGTCAAAAGTTTATTTTCACCGACCACAAACACCTTGCAAGAACTGACCGATAGAATAATCTAGGAGACTCCAAAAATCTCACTCAAAGTAATAGCCAATGTTACAAGGGAATTTACGAATAGAATAGCTTACTGTCAAGAAGTAAACGGTGCACAGTTTGAACATTTATTTCCACTTTGCCCAGTACTCTTGTTTAATTTTGTTGTTTTATTTTGCGTTTGTTTCAACTACCAGATGTAATTTGATTTTGTCTCCATAAGTACTATTTCTGTTAATATCTCAGTTGGCTTTGAAATAAAATACAACCACACCCATATGTTTGAAATCGTTACAAAATACTCTATACCAATTTAAAATAATACACGGGGTGTGTCTATCGTCAGGAGTTGAGACAATGTGTGCACGGCGCAAAAGGAGATGGGGTTATCGTAAGTGAAAGAGCGAAAAGATGTGTTAAACAGTACGAATTGGTATCTCCCCGGGTAAAGAGGGTTAGAATGAAAGTGGAGTTTCGAAGAATTTTACTTATTGCATGCTATGCATCTGTGAATGGAGAAAGGGACCAGGAGTGTGAGAACTTCTGGAATGAAGTAGAGAACGTGTTTAACGTATGCAAGCCAAACGAAAGAGTGATGATAGTGGGGGATATCAACGGATGGGCGACTGTATAGAGAGAATATACTGAACGTGTTCTAGGGAAGTTCAGAAACGTAAGCGTCAATGAGAATGGTGAACGCCTGGCGAACATCTGTGTGAGAGAAGCCTGTTTGTACCTGATACGTGGCTTAAACATAAAATGTGCATATGTGTACATGGCAACGACGTGAATCTAAAAGTATGATAGACTAGTGTATGATGAACGACTTAGAAATCAGGTGAAAGACGCAAAAGTAATGCGCGGATCGGAGTGTGGATTGCACCACTTTTTGGTTGTATCGAGAGTATTTTTAGGGCAAAAGTGGGTCTGGAGAAGAAAATCAAACGTAGTGCAAACGTCCAGAATTAGGACAATTTACTGGAAGGAATAAACAAGACACTGGCGTTGAAAGTGCATGGATAAGCTTGAAAACTGTGTTGTCGTGCGGATATGTACGAGAGGCGGCTGTAGGTAGACAAAAAAAATGTGCTTGGTGGAATGAATCGGTAATAAATACGGTGCGTAAGAAAAAGATGCGTACATGGCAATGACTTAAAGTGAGACTGAGAAGAAGGATTGTATGACGTGTACCGATTAAGAAACCAAGCATTGAGGAGCAGTGAGAATAAGTAAAGCGAAAGTGATGGTTGTGGAAGGAGAAAATGCATAATGATTTTAAGGAAAACAAAACTCTTCTGGAAATCGGTCAAAATACAAAACGTGGCCCAAAACAGATCTTTGAAGGAGTGATGAATACGGGCAAAATAGTATAGGACGATTGTGAAGTGAGGAGGTACTGCAAGAATACTTCACTGTACAGTAGTGAGGAAAGTAAGACTGAAGTGTTAAATACGGAGAATGTGGAAAGAATGGTGAATGAAACTGAGAAGGGTAGGAAGAACGGTAGGACGGTTGAAAAAGAGCAAGGGAGCAGGCGTAGATGAAATCACTGGTGAAATACTAACGTGTGGAGGTGCAAAACTTATACGAAGATTGTGTGAATTACTCAATGTATACCTTATGTGTGGAAAACTGACGAGGAATTGAAGAGCGCGATCATTGTACCACTGTATAAGGGCAAGAGGAAGAAGAGTGATTACAAGAACTACAGAAGAATAAATTTTCTGCACGTGATTGGTAAAGTATTTGGAAGAATACTGATTGATAGAGTACGCGAAACTACACAAACTAATATTTGGGATGTGTAGGGTGGCTTCATGTCAGGGAGAGGATGTGTTGCTCTCAGCAGGTAATCGAAAAGTATTTACGTGTAAACTACGTGGAAACTAGAGTAGAGTATCTACTTTGCAAGATGAAATTGTGGAGCAAGTGGATGAGTTGGTATATCTGGGTAGAATGTTCACTGAAGATGGTCAAATGGAGGGAAAGTGATTGGAACTATGTGGACGATAATGAGAAACGAAATCATGAGCCTAGCTGCGAAACAAGCAATCTATAATGGCGTGTTTGTCCCGTCAGCACTGTATGGAAGTGAGACATGGGTATGTCAAAAAAATCATGAAGGAAGAATAAATGGCGTGGGTATGAGATTCCTGAGAAGCGCATCTGGTAAAACGAGAAGGGAGAAGATAAATAATGAGTCCATAGTGACGGAGAGTGGCGAGAAAGGACGAACAACGCGAGATTAGCCAAGCGAATATGCGTGGGTGAGGTTAGAGGTAAGGCCGTGTCTGATAGGACGCGTAAAACTTGTATGATTAAGGAAAGAAAGTAGTTTTAAAAATAAAAGGGCATGCCAGTGATAATGTATGAATCTTGCGGAAGCTAGGGAGGTATGCGGAGGTAAGAAAGCATGGAGAAAGATTGTGAAGGAAAATTAATACGAGGCAGGGATTGTTTTACCTACCCCACAAGGGAATGGTGTGACGGTTAAGTAAGTCAAGTTAAGTTATTAATGTCCAATACTGTCTAATTTAAATCATAAAGCTTAACACACCTTTATTTAGCATATAGGATCGCTTCAAGTTTTTTTTCGATGAAGCACTCAAAACTGTCTTTTAATACAATGATTACTGTTTATTACAAATGTGTTTAAACACTTTTTGAATTTTGGGAAAACTTAATAGCAATTTTCATTTCACATTATTTCATTAATTTGTAAACGTTCAAATAATTCAATCCCAAAATCTATTTTTGCAGTAAACTAATATGTACTGTGGCACTAATTATTTGTAGACAAAAATGAAGCACATATCGTTGTAGAAATACTTACGTGTGTCCACCCTGTTAAGTATAACTCTGAGCCCGATTGTCTCCGTGTTCTACCCTGTCATCCACCCTGCAAAACGTCATCATGTCTATCCCGCTCAAACCAAACCTAAAGAAGTTTCTAACGCGCTCATCGAATCGAGGAAACGACACTAATGCAACGCTTTAGCCCAATCTATCAGTTATCTTTTGATAAAAAGCTTAATAACTTAGAAACATCCCAATTTCGAGTTCGTGCTCACTTCACATAGCTTCCTGATCCAGCTTCAACTTTTTATTAAAGTCTCACATATACGTGGACATTACTTCCGCAAAATTCCAAAAATTTCAACACCATTTGTCCTTCAGCATTCATAAAATTTTCCATTGTAAAATATTGTGTCATTAGGCAAAAATATACGTATCCTTCCTCAACTGTAGTTCGTTTTAAGAGGAAGTTAATACATTTACTTTAAGTACATGTAAGTAGTAGGTATCCTTTTATGCAAAGTAAGTTTTAAGAAAATAACACACAGTGGTTGGATACGGTTGTAATAAAACGGCTGATAAAAACATTTTAGTTCCTAACCTGTCGTAGTGTAATATTTGGTGACATAGGTCAAGAGTACGTTTGACTATTATTGAATACAGTGTTGATCATATTACATCTTGAATTTTAACTCAATATAGATTATAAGCTTGTCTAGTCGTGTTGAATTTAGTAATTTTGGCATCGTAAATCTTTACGAGAAATATCATTGAGTTATTTTATGCTGAAATTATTCATTTCGGCTTATTAAATATACATATCAATACAGTTGTTTAGTGTTCATTCAGATTAGCTATTATGCTATTAATGTACAGCTTTCTCAATTTTTGTTGTATTTTAATTACTAAACCCATAAATTGTGTGGCGTCCAACAAGAAATAATTTACTGATTATATTTATGGATATATCTCTGCCTCCCTCACGATCTGTTCAAAATTAGTTCTCAACCTACAGTAAGTTTCGTAAGTTTGTACCTCACTAAACTAGACCGTGGTGCCATTTACTTTTTGAATATTCCGATCAGTTACACCAAATTTTTTATTTGTTATAATAATAAATAAAAATGTAACTTCCTCTAGGAAGCCAACTTAAACAAAGGGACATTTTCACTTATATGGAAGAGGCGAGTGTGCCTAGCTCAGTACATTACTTACGAAACTTACTGTAGATTGAAAGCTCTTTTCTTTATAAGGTCGTAAGGGAGGAAGAAATTATACCCATAGCTATAATCAGATAAGCAAGTCAGGCGCCACTTATTTTTAGGTTAAATAACTAAAATACAAAAAAAAAACTAAAAAGTCGTACTTTAACACCATACTTAATCTTAGTAAACAATACAACCGTTTTATTTATTTGTATGTTTAATAAAACAAAATATCTGCTGATTAAATTCAGCATATGTATAAGTACGTAACGTTTCGCAAAGCTATGCGATAGTAAACTCATTTATAATTAATACGTAAAATATAACCAATCTTTACGAAGAGTTATTTCAAAAAGAAAGTTAATTAAAACTGTATAACTTCAAGGTAATATAAAAGTTTATTTTGACTTATGTCAACAAAATACGACTGAAGTAATGTTATGAACTCAACTTAACTTAACTTAATTTTCACGCTATTCCCTTGCAGGGTAGGCAAAACAATCCCTGCCTCCTATTTATTTTTATTCACAATCTTTTTGCATGGTTTCCTATCTCCGCATACCTCCCTAGCTTCCGCAAGATTCAACCATTGTCTCTGATATGCCCTCTTATTTTTAAAACTCCTTATCTTTCTTTCCTTTATCATACATTATACTACATTCAGCCAAGTTTTACGCGCTCTACTAGGCCCAGCCTTTCCTCTAATCTCACCCACATATATTGGCCTCGTTAATCTTGCGTTGTTCATTCTTTCAATGTGACCAAACCAACTTAATGTATTATCTATCCATCATCGTTTTTTCTCGCCACACTCCGTCATTATACATTCATTATTTATCCTGTCCTTTCTCGTTTTACCACATGCGCTTCTCAGGAATATCACATCCACGCATTTATTTTTCTTTCGTATTTTTTTTTGACATAACCATGTCTCACTTCCATACAGTGCTGACGGGACAAACACGCCATTATAGATTACTCGTTTCGCAGTTAGGCTCATGCTTTCATTTCTCATTATCGTCCACATACTTCCAGAATTGACCCTACCATCTGCAGTAAACATTCCACCCAGATGTATCAACTCGTCCTCTTGTTCCACAACTTCATTTTGCTGAATAAATACTATAGTCTCATTTTCACGTTTCCGATTGAACACCACAATTTTAGCTTTGTTCACGTTTACCTTTAGGTCCATGCTCTCACAGGCTGTATCATACTTCCTCAGAGCGGTTTGTAGATCATCCGCACTGTCACTTAATAAGACTGTTGCATCTGCATACACCTTAAATCGTACATTTACGTCATCAACCATTGCACCATTTGTATCGGTACATGTTCGTCTAACACATTTATCCATCTATACATTGAACAACCACGGTGACATCACACAGCCTGGTCACACTCCTTGCTCTATATTAAAGTATTCACTCACACCTCCTCTCACCCTAACACATGCCCGACTACCGTTGTATACTGCCCTTACTTCATTTATTAGAACTTTATTTACCCCATATTCGTTTAATATTTCCCACAGCTTCTCCCTATTCACTCTGTCGCATGCTTTCTCCAGATCTACAACCGCACAGTACCTTTCTACCTATAAGCACTATTCGATCACCCGCTGGAAAAAAACCATCTAATAAACACATCCTCTCCCTGGAATAAAGCCACCCTGTACATCCCAAAGTTTGTGTAGTTTCGCGTACTCTATCAAACAGTATTCTTCCAAATACCTTACCAGGCACGCTAAGCAAACTTATTCCTCTGTAATTCTAGTGGTGCAATGGTCGCGCTCTTCCAATCCCTCAGAACTTTTCCACACATAAGACATACTTTAAATACTTCACACAATGTTCTTATAAGCTTTGCACCCCCATACTTTAGCACCTCACCAGTGATTTCATGTACGCTTGCTCCCTTGCCGTTTTTCAACCTTCCTACCGTGTTCTCTACCTCATTTATCCCAATATCCCTCTCAGTTTCATTCACCATTCCTTCTACATTCTCCTTATATAACACTTGAGTCTTCCTATCCTCACTAATCTACAGCTTTCCGAAATATTCTTGCCAGCATTTCCTCAATTCAGAATCGTCCCATACTATTCCGTTGCTCGTATTCATCACTCCTGCAGCGTTCTGTCTTGGGCCACGTTTTGTATGTTTCACCCATATGCAGAAGAGTTTCTTGTTTCGCTCAATATCGTTCTGCATGTTCTATCCTTCCACTGCATCACTTGCTCTTTACTTATTCACACTGCCTCCGTCACTTCTCTGATTCTTAATTTGTATACAATCGCTTTTTCTCAGTCTCACTTTTTGCAGCGATCTTTGCCATGTACGCATTTTTTTCTTACATACTGCCTTTTTTACCGATTCATTCCATCAAGCACATTTTTTCTGTCCACCTACAGTAGCTCTTTCACATATCCGCACGTCACAATTGACAACACTGTTTTTCATGCTTATCCATGCACTTTCAACGTCAATGTCTTTTATTTGTTCGTTCCACACTGATTCATTCACATTGAACTATTTACTCACAGCATCTGCGCATTTCATTCTCACACCATTATCTACTATTTTGTCTGGACGTTCGCACTAAGTTTAATTTCCTTCTCCAGACCCACTTTTACGCTAAACACACACTGGATACGGCCACAAAGTGGCCCAATTTACACTCCAATCCGCGCATTACCTTCTGTATCTTTCATCAGGTTTTTAAGTTATTCTTCATACACTATCAAGTCTATCATACTTTTAGATTCACCTGTTTGCCGTGTATATACATGCAAATTTTTATGTTTAAACCACGTATTAGATACAAACAGGCTTCTCTTCACACAGACGTTTACCGGCCTTTCACCATTCTCATTGACTCTTTGCTCTCCGAACTTTCCTAGAACGCGTTTAGTATGTTCTCTCTGTACACCCACGCATCCGTTCATATCTCCCGTATCATCACTCATTCGTTTGGCTTACATACGTTACAAATAAAATTGCTATATAGATACAAGAATTTGAAACATTTTTAAGGTATGGAAATATCAACATACAAAAATGTTTGTACCACAGCTTAGCTAATCGGTGACACTATAAATTGAGAACTCTTATTTATCAACAGATAGTAAGGTATTCCAGAGATAACATCAACAGGTCTATATCATATGTGCATGAGTAATCGCCACTCATTTTTTTTTTGTTAAATAATTAAAATACAAGAATGGAGAAAATTTATTTTAACAGCACATGTAAACCTACTAAATAATACATCTGTTATTTTTATATAAAATAAGTCAAGGTAATATCTGCTGTCTAGTTATAGCATAAACGCAAATAAAATTGTACTTAAAGCATTCAAAATGTAAGTTGAGATTAAAACTGAATAAGTTCAATGTAATAACTAAAATTTATGATCTATCTCAATAAAATAACATTGATGCAGGTTATGTCAGAAAACAATAAATAATAGAAGTCAGCAGTTTTTTTTTATTAACACTGTATTAAACCTTCCGAAACAATAATACACTACTTTAATGCTTGTAAATCAATCTATGCAGTTTGTCCACTTAGTAACGCAATTTCACACACAGGATAGGTGCTTAAGGTGTTTTTGCATATCCATCGAAGCATTACATTATATCGAAACAATGTTGCTGCAGCAAAATACCAGATTATGTATAATTTTGTAATATAATAAGTCAACATCAATATAAAAGAACGGCAACAT
Source organism: Vesta saturnalis (assembly GCA_036346205.1). Taxonomy (NCBI): domain Eukaryota; kingdom Metazoa; phylum Arthropoda; class Insecta; order Coleoptera; family Lampyridae; genus Vesta; species Vesta saturnalis. Next base: position 1,398,943 of record JARFJB010002187.1, read on the forward strand.
CAATACTTTCCAACAACGTGACGATAAACTTAATATATCCTAGACCCAAATTAAGCAAACCAGGTTTAATGTCACAAAAACAAAAGGTATCCTCCAATTCAAACTTTTCAAAACATAAATGTTATGTTGTACAAGTGGCGTATTGCGCCACCGCTTAAATACAATACCAATTGCCTTATTAGATGTAGCAGATTAAGACATAATGTAATATATGATAATTGCATATGTTTTCCAGAGAAGTAAACTTTATGCACGTGGTGCATTTTAACAAAATGCAGACACGTGTTGTACATAACAAGAAAAATGGGAGTGGCTAAACACCAACCACATATGCAAACAAGTTCAAAAAGTGCGAATTCTTATAGAATCCTAATTCCAACCAACTTCAAAACTGTAACATAGTGATTCTCTATTTTCACTGTTACTATATCTTAAATTAGATAAAATAAATTATTATAAAAATTTTTGAAGTTGGTTGAGAAGTATACATTCATATTCAAATTATGTATAATTCGAATATGAAAATATCAACATGTAACGTATTATTTAGCGTCGGAATTTTAGTACGAGTTGAGATTCTTAAACTTGCTGTTAGGCAACACACCTTACGGTGATTTCAATTTTGAGAGATTTGAAAACCGTGTGCGAAATGTGATAATGTCAAATTTTCTTATTTGTAAAAAGAATCATGTGGCTTCCTTCTGGTTTCTTCTGTGACTGAAGAACGCCATTTTAGGATAACGAAATATTCGTTGTTAGAAAATGTATGTGGGAGAGATATTTTTCTTGTGACTGCTATGAAATATTTACTTAATAGGAGTTATATACAGTGAATACATTCTCTACCTATTATAGAATGATACTAATTAGTTTTCGTTTTCACGGATTTAAAGTTTTCTACCAAAAGCTTCTCATCAGATCAAGACGTGAGCTAAACCACTTTCTTTCTTTCTTTCTTTTACACTGATCACCTCTGCTTTAACATTTAAATGAATAAAATATACGTTTTACAATTTAAAATAAGTTAAAATATACTTTTGCCAGTTCGTATGCGAATCGTATCTAAAACAAGAGTTTCTCTAGGTTTTTTATTGCTATTGGTTATTATCGTGCTTCTTCGTTTTCAAGATATTGCTATGACCGATTCTATCAATATACTTGGTCAACGAACTTCCGAGTTGTGATATAACGTGAAAATTGTCTCCGGTAGCTAGGCCGAAGATACTTTATGGTTACTGCGTTGTATCGGACCATCATCTTACTACAAACAAATAGGTTTATGTATAGTAGAATAGTCAGTTAAGTAATTATAAACAAGCAACATCCTGGTGAGTTCTTTTACTTGTTATTCGTTCATGACGAAGCTCTCGTTATACAGACAATTGTTCTAGTTGATCTGTAGAACATTTTAACAGCAGCTCGTTACTATAAAGAATTACAGTTCTTAGTATAACACTGTTCTTCTAAATTTGTGTGGGTGACTTCATTTCTTTGAACTTTTATTGTTATTAAATCTAACGAGGGTATGTTTCTGTAACGATAAAGATTATATATGCTTTAGTGGAAATTTTATAAATTTTACTTACACAAGTATTCCTTAGGAATATATCGCTAATATTAGCTTCAATTTCTTAGCTATTTTCATGTGTAATAATTTTTCCTTCGGGAAAGTTGCTGTGTTTAAACAGCCGTTATATCCGTATAACTACTGCTTTGTTAGTGATCAGCTGTTTGTAAATTTGAACGTTGCCACTTACTCAACTAGACTGTTGTTATACGAGATATGTTAATATTTGTGTTTATATGAAATGGACTGCTTATATGTAGGGTTGCCCATATCTAAATGTATTGATTTTTTTTGCCAAATAGTGAATGCATGTTTTGTACTTCACTTCGTAGTACAAGTGTTTACGCTCCAAATTTACGTCTCAACAAACGCTATCATAATAAGGAAACTATTCAATTTTCTTTGCTTCTAAATATTTCAGCCCTCAGCCACATGGTGAAACATATTTGCTTTAAATTTCTTGGTAATGGCAATAATTCCAAATTACTCTTTTGCTATGTAGCCTAATAGAAATAGAAGCAACTTAACACTTTCTGATTGCTGTGTGAAGAATCTCTGCTTTATTTGTTTGCTTGTACTATTAATTTACGTTTAAATTTATGTTGTGTTTAAGAAAGACGCAATGGTAGACATCTACGTGAAATAAATTTGTCATTAATTTTGGCTTAACTGATTTTCCGTTTGATTTAAAACTGACACGCCAGTTTTAAGGAACTTTACTGGGTCGTAGTCCTTTACTTGGTCTAAGGGCGATATAAAAATAAATCAAGAGGTGCCCTTTTGACTTTCATACACCAGCCACACATCCACATATCCAAGTGCTTAACCGACCGACTGAGCTTCCGGTTAAATCCCTATTTATTGTTCCGGTACACCTTTTTCTACTTTTGCTCCGACCGTACTTTGTGCATGTAGAAAACGTACTCACTAAAATTCAATTATGAGCTTGGTAATGGCTGCCGTTTGCCCTTTTGCCTATCCTTAATGTATTTTCATCCTGTTAACAAAGAAAATACACCCACGTACTACACAAGAAATGAAGAACAACAAACGCGTTTTAATAGCTAATCTATCATCATCAGCGGTTAACTAGGAAGGACTAAAGGAATTCCTAATATATATACACACACACACATATATATATATATATATATATATATATATATATATATATATATATATATATATATATATATACAGCAAGTGACGCTTCATTGCGTCAGAAACCTGAAGGTCCTTGATCTTCACTGCTCATTAGAATTTGTTTGTTTTTGAAGATCTCTAAACTTTCATACCAATCAAGTTCGTACTACTAACATGTTTGATTAAGGATACCTTATCTACTACATGATTTGTATCAAACATATGTAGGGCTATGGCAGACTAATGTTTGTATTTGATATGAGCTAAATACTTTTTAAAGCGAAGTTTGATTGCTCGTTTATTTAGTTCTACATATATTTGTTCACAAGCTTTACAATTAATATTATAAATTCCCAATCTGTCCCGGTTGATCTTTTGGATTGACCTAACGAGTTTGCAAACTATTATCTGAAGTAGTGACTGTTTTCAAATCAATTTTGGAAAATATTTTAAATAGATCTTTTCTATAAGCAGGATAGTTTGCTAATTTTGCATACTTTGTTTCCAATTGTTCTTTAGCAATTAGTTATATCCTTAACCCTCATCCTAAGTGTTTGTGTTCTAGATATATTTATAACCACCTCTTTATTATAATTTTGAACTGAAAATTAAGCAATTTATGATCCAAAAAATTGGAGGCTGCAAGTTTATTTTGTTTACAGTGATTGGTGTCATTGGTTATGAATCTTTTAGTACTAGTTTTCCTACTATAAATATCTATCTAGTTTACTACCATTTCTTGTTACCAGAGTTTAAAAAAACGGGAGACTGTTATTGGCCTCTAACTTGCAGGTAAATTGGACTGCCGAAATTTAGAATATGAAGCTCCTAGAATCGATCATCTGTAGGTTTGATCCCAATAAGGCGACTGACCCAGACCGTATCCAAGCTACCGTCTTAAAGAAATGCGTCCGGACTAGTACAGATCTTGTCTAAGCTGTATTCGATTTCTATATGTTCTGTGGAACTTCCCTCGTCATGGAGGTTAGCAAATTTTCAACCTATTCCCGAAAAAGGCGATAAAACCGATCTCCACAACTACCGACCGATTTTCATCACTTCGATTTTGTCTAAATTTACGGAAATGGTCAGCAATCAGAAACTGTCCCTTTTTTTGAAACTAACAAACTCTTCAGTGACTACCAATATGATTTTAGACAAAATTGTTAAACATATGATTTTCTTTCACACAAATTTGGAGCAATGCATTAGAAAAATCTGTCAAAACAGTTGTAGCCGCTTTAGATATCTCAAAAGTATTGGTCAAGTTTGGCATAAGTGGTTACAAGGTCACCTTGTTTGGGTTAAATGATATGCTCATCAATTAGGTTTCTAGTTCCCTAGAAAAAAGACAAAAGCGTGTTATAGTTGATGGGTTCTTTTCAATAGATGTTGGCCTTAACGCAAGCGTGCCACAGGGATCAGTTGTTTCTATCGGAAATCAAGATATTAAAGCTGAAATGGCAATTAAGCCCAACAAAGACATTTTCACGTATCCTTGAATGGGAAAGTAACAATCTAGTTAAATTTAATGCCAATGACAGTAAGCAGGCTTACTTTACCTCCCTACTATTTGTGCTGTATAAGGCCTCACCTAGAATATAATTCTCACCTCTGTGTTGGTGCTCCTCAATACGTCCTTCATATTGTTAAGCTATTAGGCTTATTAATGACCAGTCCTTAATTTCGGACATACAGTCCCTTGAGCATGGAAGTATCGTTTCAGTTCTTTCTTTGTATTAATGGCTATTACGTTGCTGAATTACATTCTTTGATACCCTCTTAGGCCACCTTTGCTAGGAATAGTCGATTCGCTCATTCACATCATTAATATGCAGTACAAATTTCCGCCTATCGTACAAAGTAGGCGCAGTCCACATGTTTCTACACGGTTTCTAAACTCTGTAATAATTTCCCTAGTTCCTATTTTCCTTTCACTTACGAAAACATTTAAGGCAGCCGTTCACAGGCATCTTTTTAGAATTCAATATATCGCAATCCATCCTCCTAAGTGTTCCTGAGTGCTTTAGCACGGTAAGCCAAGCGCATCCTGTTCAGGATTACAATTATTAAAAAAAAAAAAATTGAAGAAAAAAATGCTACAATGTGCTTAAATATACTCATACCATTATTATTATTACAGGCAGTATCACCAATTGCATCTGACCATTACGAACGTTCAGTTATGGTTTAGTTATGATATGGTGTTAATTTACACGAAACGCGTATATGACAACTTAATGATAGGTATAACTGTTTCCACACTGACCTTTTGTAATTATGTTTTATGTTAGTTCTGCAAAGTTATATAAGTTTCCAGATTAAACTTCAACCTATTTAATTATTAATTAAATCCCATAGTAGTGTGAAGTAAAGTTATTAAAAATAGGAGTAGCTTACGTAAACTTTGTTTAAAATAAAAATTTTATGTTAGAAAACTCTGAATAGTGCTCTTAAATTTATAACGTAATATAAACGAGCTTTAAAAAATTCTAGCTTATGTTGCAACAAAAAGCAATTCGTTTTCAAAAGAAAACACATTCGTGTATATTTCTTTTGAGTAATAAATTTCATCATTTATTCAAAAGACCATGTTTCATAAAAGCTTATTATACCAGTCCTTTTAAGTTTATATTTTTTACATAATTTAAAATAAATCTAAGAATTTTAGTCCTTTGCATTAATATTTTCCAAAGAAATGGTAAAATTTCTTTTTCGGATTTTAATATTACACACTTGTCGCACTTTGACAAAAATTATTAACCTGCGGTTATAGATCTAATGAGCTATATTCCTTAGGATCTCTACACTCTGTAAAAATTTGGTTCAATTAGCAGGTGCTTGTAGTATGTAAACATTCCACATATCGCCAGAAAAGTGGTTTTGTGTTCTGTTATACTTGTCCGATTTTGTTAATGACCTCTTTACAGCATCGTCGAAGTAAAATGCTGCTTGGTGCGTCATCGATGATTATTTGTTTTGGATATTCTGTTTTCTCTAATTGTTTGTTCTTATAATAATAATAATACTTTTCATTACGCTTTCACTTGCAATAATTCAACAATTTAATCTAAATATCAGCTTTAAAACACAATAGAGCGAAGTTTAGATTAATGCGATACACCATCTAAATGTTCTGAACCTCCTTATTAAGGTTAAGACCATGTCGATTCCTAAATGGAGATAAACACCAGTGTGTTTTCTTACTTTCACCTACCCGATTGTCACGTATTCCATCAAAGTAAATATATGTTATACTGTAATGTCTCGTTTAGCGGAAAATACTATACTCCACTTTGGGCGCTAAATTGCAATGAAACTGCAACTTTAACCCGTTGAGAGACAATTTGTAATGTAACTTTGGCAACAAATTTTTAGCGTACTGGATAAGTTACAACATTTATTATTTACCCAGGCTAGCTCTTTAATGTGTGACTGAAATGCAATGTGTTTGAATTACTTGGTTCACAAGCTTTGTGGGTAACGTAACGAAATATAAAGTTAAATAAGTCATTGAAACCCAACAGCTGATTTGTGCCCTCCTTATTTTAGTATTTGAGCGTCTGGATATTATTAAAATTTGTTCTAGAGCTAAAGTTTTGAAGCATCTCCGACGTGCACCTGGAGGTAGCCAACGTAAGGTAATTGAGATCTTTTGACTGTTGAAGGCTGACTTATCTACGTGTGCCCAGGTGTATTCTTACCGATATCGTCTTAATAACAGTCTGGCGCCCTTTACTTGCCTTTATTTTAATTACGACGTACCCTTATTTGCGACTTTTGACAATACGACTAACCACCTTCAATATGAATTGCTTAAATATTGACAAACAAAAAAAAAATTGATAAATCTGAATTTCACTTTTAGGAAGCTCGAAACTTATTTCCAGTATCAGTTACAGATACAATTGTATGCAATTTCTAATAGAAATTAATACCTTTAATTTAATGTGCGGAACGAGTTTTTCAGTATCACTTTATATAAGCCAGCTTAAATATAAATTCAATATTGAATTCTACCAAAAGATATTAATATTTAATTTAATAAGAAATTTCTATTTATCAGTACATTCTACTGCAGTTTTATAATTTGTTTCTTATATCCTCTGATATAACAATATTTAAGGGCACTTAAATCAAATCTATGGATCCATATAAAGTTCAGTTTAACCTTTCCACTTTATTAATTTTCTTAAATTGATCCCCAACCCATAATCTTAAACTTTGATTCAAACTTGAATTAATCAAAGTAACTGGATCAATTTGTATTTTCAATTCATACTCAACTGGTGTGCCAAACGATTTTGTGCTTAAGAAACAATGATACACTTTAGTGTTAAATTACACCTTTGATCACTTAAAAATAGAATAATTCAAGTAATGAACACTTTTTATTAATTTCTTGTACAAGTCCCAAAAAAAAAAAAATTTTAAACATATCTGGAATTCTTACCACCATTAACTATGTTAGACAACTTAATATAATCGTGCTATCTACTTTAATTTGTATCAAATAGAATTGTTCACATAAGGGTAAAATCTGATAACCTAAGTTTCAAATTAAGCATTAATTACATTTATAACAAATTTATTAGATGATGTCGTAGACATACACATTGTAATTTCTTATATAGAACCTATCAGCCCTGCAATCTAGCTCATTAAACTATATACATACAAATTCAATGAACTGACACACAACAGTGATTCACTCAATCAAATACATTATTAACGAATATTAAAAATTCAAATTATACCAGCACGCGATCATTGTGTTGTCTCAATCCAATGCTAGGTTTGTCTGCCTGAACACACCCACGTCACTTCCAGTAACAATATCTTCTTACAAAGTGGTGTATAATAGGTTCCAATTTATTTGGACGATTGATTGTTCATCAAAGAATCTCTTTCATTTAAAATTAAAAGGGTAAATTTCATGTTGATTAAATGAAACGTGTGTTGACAAATTTAAGCTGTGGATTTTTTTACCTGATTGATAAGGTAGACTCAAGACGCGTTTGGATAAATGGATATTGCAATTATTTTTTAACGTATACTGGATAGTTTCGATTAATAATATTTCCTGTTGAAAAGTTTGTCAAATTTGGTTGGTGAACTATGTTCCGTTGCGAACATAAGTCTTGCATTTCTTTAGCTTTGATAATCGCAGGTGACGCTCAAGATGATGTGATATTGTGTGAAAGGCTGAGATGTGGAAGGAGACTGGCGTTGTTGCGGCTTGACCAAGTACGCGAAATGTTTGTTTGGGCAGGATTGAACTTGCTTACGAAGGAAGAGTTTTCCGTTTACCCTTTTTTGGGGATATTTTAAAAGGTCTGTTCACCCAGGAACTATAGTATCGTGTATCGTGGGTCGCAAGTGACAGTTTACGCGTTCCACGAAGAAGGATCTAGTGTTGAGTGTCAGTGCTGGCCCGGAATATTTAATTGATTATCGCATGTCTTCCGGATTTATTTTAAAGGATTCTAGTTATATGTTAGTTTCGAGTATACAGTGAACCCCTAACGAGCTAACGGCTCTGAATTTGGCAAATTCGGTGAAGCTAATGCTTCATTTAAGATGCGTGCCCTTAAACGAAACCTACAGTTCTTTTAAATTCATAAGCATTAAGCGTTTTTGCACCTTCTCACGTTGACCATTGTACTGTTTATGTCACTGTTGTAGAAATTAGCTTCACAGTAATTACAACTGATAAAACTTTTCCTAGTTTTCTTGTGGTTACAGTTAAAACGCCGTTAGATGCTTGTAACTTTTTCTAGAAGCTCCAAACTTCTCAAACACACCAAGAAGATGGAGCTATTCTGAGAATTCGCATTTTTAAAGGATCAAATTTTGGCAAGGACAAAATTTGGTTTTAAGGCCTTCAAACGTTTCCTCCAGTTCTATCTTTCTGCGTGATCGAAGGTTAATATAGGTACTAGCATCTTTATACTCAAAACCTCTGAATTTATTAGACTTTCGTCTAATTCCATGCTGCTAACAGTATCATTGGATTAATCGATATTCATATACTACGTTTCAAATGAAATGCACCACTTACATGATCTTGAAAGTATGATAAAATAATGCTTTATTAACATGTATAAGATGGTGAAATTTTGAAGGCAAAATATTAACAGTTAACAAGAATATGATAATAGTGTGTAGCATCACCACGCACAGTAATGCAGGCGTTCACTCTCCGAGGCATGCTTTCTATGAGATGGTCTATATACTCCTGAGCCATTTCATCCCAGGCTACCTGGAGACGGTGTCCAAGTTGTTTGGGGGCCTTGGTAGTTGCCTTAGTCTTCGACACATGATGTCCCATACATGTTCAATAGGAGAAAGATCTGGCGATCGCCCAAACACTATCTAGAATAGATTTAGCGATTTCAAAAACATAGCATAGAACCAAAAATTTAAACTTTAAATTAAGTTTTTGAATTATATTAGGACAAAACACTTCTGAATTGATAAAAAGTAATTTTTATTTTTATTAAAGTAGAAAGGTTATTAAAAAAAGGTTATTTAGAAAAAAATAAGCTAATTTTAAAAACGTATAAACTCCGTGACATTTCAATTTTTTATACGCAAAAGTAACGTTTATTGATTTTCTGAGTATTTGTAACGCGGACACCAATATTTTTTTCTTATGCCGATATGAACCCGTTTCCATAAAAAAAAAACATTTTTAGAAGTATCATAAAAATTTTCTTATTACTTTAAAAAGTGCCCATTTTCACAAGCAACGCCCTTATAGGTACAATAAAACAGTTTAGATTTCTTTGTCTTGCATGTATCTAGAAACACAAAATACGTTGTGTGCGTGATAATAATAATAAAAATATCTAAAGTGGTTATTTCTTTCCAACGTTATTGATTTAAAAGTACATGATATAGAAATATGGGCACAAAAACCACAAATTTTTAGAAATTTCGAGGCATTTGTCACCGTTTTTTATTTTATCTATTTCAAATTTTAGATATAAAGGTTTTATTCAAATGGTTGTTTCGTAAAAAACAAAAAGCGTTTGTAGGTCTATGTCTTTACTTACTTAAGGCTGTAAAAATTTAGAATATTAATAAATTGTGAATTACATAAAACAAAAAAATCGTGTTGCGTTCTGCGGTTATGAAAAAAATTATGCTTTCAGTTAGGACGGTATTTCTGATTAATAAAAAAAGAAAACGTTAGATATGGAAGTCCTACCTTATTCCTCGACGGCTGGCTTTTCCACTAGAGTTTTCTTCAATAACTCCACAGTTATACATAAACAGCAGTTTTAAACAAAATTACAATATTCTGTGCCGAGTGTTGATAGGAAAAACGTACCTATAGCGGTGCGGTATAAATCTTAACTTGTCTTGGCTCGAAATATTTGAATAACTAAAATAATAAAAGAAGAAGGCTTAGTTTTAAATTTATTGATTTTGAACGAGAATTAAACGAGTTAATTAAATGTCAATAAAAGGAAGATATTTATAATAAATTGAAAATATAGAAAGATAATAAAATTAACTAATAAATTTGAGACGAAACATTTACGCCAACCAAAGTATTTTTTGTGCTAATTATCGTCCATAAGTAAAGCGCAGAGCTTTACCACAGGACGTTTATAAAAACCATGAACGGTTTTTACTGTTGCGACGCGAACAATTCCATCGGAATCAGGATGTACTGCAGTAACGAGATCCAAAACCCAATATAAGGGGGGTGTCTGTTCATTTTTGATGAGCACAAGCGTTCCAATGGAAACAAAGCGAGATGCAAGATAAAGTGTTCCATTTACTGCGGGTATATAAAATATGTAGGTATTCTTTGGACCACCTTTTCCAGAAATCTTGGTGCATCCTTTGAATTAGTTGGCACCGATCCATACGTGTAATGAGAACAAAAAAAGATCAGGTTCAGGTTTCGTAACAAAAAATGTCCAGGAGTCAGCGCGTGAACGTCATGAGGATCGTTGCTGAAAGCCACAAGGGGTCTTCAGTTTAGAACTGCTTCGATATATATAAAAACAGTATTAAACTCTTCATATGTTAAAATCTGGTCACCGATAATGCGGTACAGATGTGTTTTGTCAGATTTAACGCCCGCTTCCCTGCCCTCCAAAATGAGGGGCCGATGGGGGCTTGAAACGCCAATAGACTCCTGCGAAGCAGCGAGAGAAAAATAATCGCAACGTCCACGTCTCCCTATAAACATACGTAATGCAGCCAATAATTCGTCTGTTCAGAGACTATGAACAAGTTCGAGGTGAACAACTTTCGTAGCTAAACACACGAAGAGGCACAAATAGGATTTGGTAGTTTTAGCGCCGCGAACCTTCATCATACTGAGGAAGGCTCCTGCGAAATCTAAACCCGTATGCAAAGAACATTTGACAGATTTATATAAACAGCCCACAGGTAAGTTACCCATCGGAGGTTGTAAAGGTTTGGGGTTTAAGCGTCAACATATAATACACATAAATATGAGGTTAGGAAAGGTGCGCTATGGCATTATAACTGGGCCCAAATTATAACATTAAAACAAAAGCGATGATGTAATAAATAAAACGCCACTGCCGTTGGCTCAATCGGTAAATTAAGATAAGGGAGAGTTCTAATATACTGAGTTTAATTAACATATCTGAAATACTGCATGCTTCCCATCTGCTTAATTATTTTCACTTATACTTAATTAATAAGAAAAATATGTAATGTAAATAAAAACAATAAAATGATACCTCGGCGCCAAGCTATTTTTAAATATACGTTATTGGAACAGCTAAACCAAGTTTGTTAATATTAATACAACATTAATCAAAATGAAAATAAAGTTAGAAGTCACACTAAAGTTTATTTAATAATCAATTGTAATGGAAAAGGTCTTAAATCTATTCGTTAATTACTAAAAAATCATACCTTTGACCAGTTCTGTATATATTTTATTACCGCTGGTGACACATGAAACGGAACGGTCAACTAGATGAAATTATTGTAGCATCATTGTGGTGCAATCTCCAGATCTAAGGTTACCAGCCACACCCCACTGGAATTATCTTGATAATTTATTCTTAATAATTCGAATCCATAATAATTAATGCATTACTTTGAAGTTTTTAGTATGTAAAAAAAATTGCGATTTATGATGTAAACCAAGTAAAATAAGGTAGTTAATAAAAGTGGTACTTTAAAAGTAAAAATTAAAAATTAATTCCATTGCAATTAAAAAATATATGCATTATTAAAGTATGCAAAAGGTGTAAACGTATAAAATATAAAAGTGTAATAGTAAGTAAGTGAGTAAAAAGTAAAAAGTAAAAAAAAGTGCCTAAAAAAAAGCAAAGGCTTTAGTTTTAACTATAATGAGAAAAAAAATAACTTACCATCTACCGATGGCACTTTACACTAAAATTTAGGGAAAATTCCCCACAACTACATGCTTCATGCTATTACATTTAGCAGCAAGTGAATTGAAAAAGAAAAAAGGCTAGTTATTACGCATTGCGCGGCTTTTAAATGATCAGAATACCATTCCTAAGGAAAGGGAAATATAAATCTTTATGAAATGTATTCACTTAAAAAATATGTACTATTAAGATATGCAATTTAAGTTGCCTACCTCATACAAAACTTAAAAACTTTTCTTATATTTGCTACTAAATGAATAAAAGATCTAAAATTAAAGTATTATTTATTACAACACAAAAAAAGGTTGTTACAGCGCTTCGACGAAATATCAGCCTGAAGATATTTTTGATGATAAAAATCAATAATTACATGAGTACAGTGATTCTTACTTGGGAGTAGAATGGAAAATTTCGCATCATAATACAAATCTGAATATTGTACGCGACTACCGACTCGCAAAAAACCATTATCGTCCATAAACGAAGATTTTTAGGAATACAATTTATTAAAGAATTCTTTAGTATGGAAATTTGTTTAGAAAAAGCGGCATGTTGAACAGTTTTAACTAATAACATCAAACTGTCGTTTTTCTCTTTTGCTGTTAAAAAATTAGAAGACGTTCGGTTAGAGGTGTGGCGGACGTTATAAATAAAGCGGTTAACGAAGGAGCTTCCGATAGTTCCTGCTATTCGTGAAGAAACGGAGGCCACTTTCGGGGAGAATTTTTAAGAAAACTTGGTCCCGCCCACCATAAGGAACTGTTAATTAAGTCCCCTGGAAGCATGCCTCTAGAACCAATATCTGTGGGATTTTCAAAAGAAGCAATATTACGCCGACATGACAACTCTAGCTGCTCATGAATGAAACTAACACGGTTGCCGACAAAGGTCTTCCATTTATGCGGTGATTATTGAATCCGTGTTAAGGCGACGGAAGAGTTCAGTCCAAGCATAGACGGCGGGTTTAATCGGAAGCTTGTTATCGTAAACTCGAATTATATAATGTAAAAGGCGTACAAGAGGTACACAGCCACAGAGTTCGAGCCTGGAAATACTAATGCTGCGTGGTGGAGCAACAAAAGCCATAAATTTCCAGATCCGAAATATTAAGCGGAAGAAGCAATCGAGGTAACTTGCATTCGGACTAACACAAGATTTTCGAAACATAACGATTTCAAACACGAACAGGGGGCGTATCGTACCAATCACATTTAATAGACCACAGTCGCTGAATTAAATACTTTACCTAAAAATGTAACTGTCGATAAAATACCTAAGGGGTCAAAAAATCTTGCCAGATTGGACAAGAGATTTCGTTTTGTACAAGCGGTATTTATTGGCCCAACCTTAAGTAAAAAAATGATCATAATGGGCACCACTGAAGACCCAAAACTTTTAAAGTTGGTTCCGATTCGTCATCAAATGAAATATTTTTATTAGATAAATGTGAAGTCGGAATATCTGAAAGCAATAAGGTGTGATTCGCACACCACTTTTGCAGTTCAAAACATCCCTTGTTTAACAATGAAATTAGTTCACTTTGCAGTTGTTTACATTCCGAAATGTTAGAACGACCTGCAAGTAAAGTGAAAAAAAAGTATTATGCAAAATGACATCAGCGGCTAAAGGATAATTTGATTTTTCTCTTTGAGCTAACATATTTAAGGTCTTAATGACTAAAAATGTAGCACAAGTGACAGTTAAAGGACGATAGTCAGAAATAGGATCTTTTTGTGAAAAGTGCCATAAAATTGACTGGTAATCAGTGTGATCAGGGTTAATTAAAACTTGTCTGAACATTTGACGAATGTCAGTCGAGAAAACGTACCGATGTAAGCGGAAATTTAATAATATACGATATCGCTCTGTAATTTAGGACCAGAAAATAAACAATCATTGAGCGATTTTTGTACAGGGGCCTTAGCGGAAGCGTTGAAAACCACACTTAGTTTTCTGGAAGGACTAGAAGGTTTTAAAATGCAATGATGCGGGATACATTAAAACTTAGTAGGAATATGAGCTGTGTGAATTAATTCAAAATGACCGGAATTTAAATAGTCTTTCACAAATTTAGTATGTTCAAGATATAATGATGAATTTTTGACAAGACGACGTTCTAAATTTAAAAACTGTCGCATAGCCAAATTTCTACTATCCGTAAAACTAGGAAACGCAGTGTGAAACGGTAACGAAACGACAAATCGAGCTGTCTCAGTACGATAAGTAGTAGACGAATAAACTGTATCATCAGGTGACAAAACGTTGATTTGCGGTACTTCCTCAACTCCAAATTTTTTAACAATTGTTTCTAAGGGTGCACGTCTGAACAAAAAAAGTTTCGACAAAGGTTCTTGTTAGAAACTGAAGAAGTTTTTCCCATAAGCACACTTCCGAAAGCTGTATTCACAGCTACCGGTTTGTTTGGTTCACCTACGATTCTTCCATTCCCTAATATAAATGGAAAAAGACTAACGCCTATCAAGCAGTCAATAGAAGATGGATGGTGAAAATTAGGATCAGCTAGTGCGCAATTAGATGGTAACATTAAAAGCGGCTGCCAAAGTATAAACACTAAAACTGGGCCAACTTATAACATTATAACAAAAGCGATGATATAATAAACAATTTGTAATTGATCGAATAATTTTAATTAATAAAAAAAATATTACCAAATATCAATCGCTTCTGCCGTCGGCTCAATCGGTAGATGAAGATAATGGAGAGTTCTAATATACTGAGTTTAATTAACATACCTGAAATACTGCATGCTTCTCATCAGCTTAATTATTTTCACTTATACTTAATTAATAAGAATAATATGTAATGTAAATAAAAAACAATAAAATGATACTTCGGGCGCCAAGCTATTTTTAAATATACGTTATTGGAACAGCTAAACCAAGTTTGTTAATAATAATAAAACATTAATCAAAATGAAAATAAAATTACAAGACACACTAACGTTTATTTAATAATCAATTGTAATGGAAAAGTTCTTAAATCTATTCGTTAATTACTAAAAAATCATACCTTTGAACAGTTCTGTATATATTTAGCACCGCTGGTGACACATGAAACGGAACGGTCAACTAGATGAAATTATTATAGCATCATTGTGGTGCAATCTCCAGATCTAAGGTTACCAGCCACACCCCACTGGAATTATCTTGATAATTTATTCTTAATAATTCGAATCCATAATAATTAATGTATTACTTTGAAGTTTTTAGTATGTAAAAAAAATTGCGATTTATGATGTAAACCAAGTAAAATAAGGTATTTAATAAAAGTGGTACTTTTTAAAAGTAAAAAGTAAAAAAAGAAAGCAAAAGTGCGTAAAAAAAAGCAAAGGCTTTAGTTTTAACTATAATGAAAAAAAAATAACTTACCATCAAAATCTGATGGCACTAATAAAAAAGTTAGGTAAAAACCATGCTTACTGCTGTAACATTCAGCATTAAGTGAATTAAAAAAAAGCTTTCAGAATAACTCAAGTGAGTATTCCCCTAAAAGTTTTCACGCGTTGCGCGGATGCAATAATATGAATCCAATTTTTTAAGAAAGGGAATTATAACTATTTATGTAATATTACACCCAAAAGATATGTTCTAGAAAATGTAAATTAAGTTGCCATTCTCAATTCTACATATTAATAATTAAAAACTTTTCTAATATTACGCCCAATAAATGAACGATCTTAAATTAACGTATTTTTTAATACAACCACAAAAAAAGGTTGTTACAAGATAGATGAGACCAGAAATTATTATGAAGATAAGTGTTCGGCAGAAGTCTACTTATACTATTGACAACAATAGCATCAAAATCAAAAGGCGGGTAGGCCTTGTTGACAGGACGGATTTTGGTTGAAACACTTATATCACTTTGAACAGTATCAACATGTCCTAGACCTTGGACTGAAAATATAAGGGTATCGTATTTAAGCGACAAACGATCTATACAATCTTGCGTAATAAAATGATTTTGGGAAGCAGAGTCTAGTAAAATGCGGATTTTCTGAAAATTATCAGAGCCATCAAGTACGTCTACAACAGCGGTTGATAATAAAACTGTAGAAGTTTGTGGAGTTAACTGACCATAAATATGAGAAGAATATCTTGTAGTACAAGTAGACGGGATGTCGGGAGCATTTTCTACACTTGATATAGTGGGCAACTGAGCATTATTTATAGTTGCATCGGTAGAACGGTTTTCAAAATGTAATAAAGTGTGGTGTTTAAGATTTCATTTACGATATAAACTTTTAAACTGACATTTTTTAATTGTATGACTGTTAACAACAATTAACACAAAAAGGATTAATTTTAACTAAGTTATAGCGACCTTTAGGTTACAGATAAACATTCTGGATATTTGTAAATCGTATAATCACTCCTTCTCGAAAGCGTTGCTAACGTCATCCTAAACAACATACTGAGTATCGTCGTCTGAAACAATGTCAAAAATAGAGTTATGAAGTTTAAAAAAATCGTTTTTGATTGTATCGATATCTTTATATTGAATTTTGAATAAATTATGAAGCTCGGAATTATTTTGCGCTGTATTGGCAACCTTAAAAAGTTCATGTAAATGATTAATCTCCGTTTGTCGTAACGGCTAGCGTTTAGATTCATCAGTCATTATACAAAGTGTATTAAGAAACTAATAACTGAACAAAATATAAAATCAAGATATTCAAATACACGGAATTAATAAAAATATTCAGAAGATATAGCAATTGCACAAAATTTTAGCTAAAACTTACCCAGAACCCAAGCAAGTTGTATTAACTGGAATATAAATCGATGAAACAGCGGTAAAACTCACGAAAAAACACCAGGGAAACAATGTAATAATTAATTATTGTGAAAGTTTATTATGATGAGATTTATTGTGAAGTAACCAAATAATTACGCGTAGAAAAACGTTTCAGTACAAATCAAAACAAACAACTGAAATCAACTATATGAAATAAATCAATAATTATATTTACGGAATATAAATATAAACGTACGGCCAGAAAAGCAAAGAATATAGAGAAAAAGTTATTGTAAAATTTGTATTGTAAAATCGAGAAAAGATTGAAAATTAAAGCATTAATTAAACTAGATCTCTAGATCCGGCTCGAAGGACCAAAATGTTTGCTTTCGCGGTTATGAAAAAAATTATGCCTTCAGTTAGGACGGTATTTCTGATTAATAAAAAAACAGAACTCAGCAAAAATTACAATGTCAAGTGCCGAGTGTTGTTAGGAAAAACGTGCGTATCGCGGTGCAGTATAAACTTCAATTTCTCTTGGTTCGAAATATTTATTTATTTATTTTAAATTTATTGAGTTTGAACGAGAATTAAACGAGTTAATTAAATGTCAAAATAAATGGAAGATATTTATAGTAAATTGGAAATATAGAAAGATAATAAAATAACAAATAAATTTGGGACAAAACATTTACGCCCACCAAAGTATTTTTTGTGCTAATTATTGTCCGTAAGTAAAGCGCAAAGCTTTACCACAGGACGTTTATAAAAACCATGAACGGTTTTTACTGTTGCGACGCGAACAATTCCATCGGAACCAGGATGTACTGCGGTAACGCGACCCAAAACCCAGTATAGAAAGTATAGAAAGATAATAAAATTAACTAATAAAGTTGGTATCAAACATAAAACTTAAAAACCTAAATGAATGCTTTACATTATAATAATTCTCGAGTGTCTTTTTGCATATTTTATGTTTTTCTGCTGACATCTTTTTATTAAAAAAATTCTTTTTTTTTGCATAATTACACTATTAATATTTAAAATTTACACAGAATTTTGTAAAAATACACAAAATAGAGTAAATTTATCGAGTTTGTAAACACAACGTTGGAACGGAAAGAAAAAAGTTTACGTTATCCGAGTTTTTGTTATACTCTAGTTATACCTTTCTACGGGAAAAACAAATTTGGGTATTTTCAACCAACTATTTTTCAAGAACATTCGTTTCTAAAATTGCAAATTTCTTAAATTTAACAAAGAATCTTGTCAAAATTTTTCTTTTAATAAAAATAAATATTTAAAAATTTTGAAAATTAAAAAAATAAAAATACGTACTTAAAAAATAAGTTCTACTTGAGGAATAGAAAACATTTATAATGTCAACATGTAAGTTTTTAAATATTATTGTTTTACTTTCAAATTATCGGAAAATAAACATGATTTTAGTAGCTCAAATATATAACTATTATTTATTTTGTTTTTGTGCAGATTAGTCATTTTCGCATTTTTTTACAATTAAAGCACGGCCTTAGAAAGTAAAAATCATTATTACACTGTTAAATGTCAAATGACATTAACTTAGCTTTTCTTATCATAAACAATGACCCAAAGGTGAAATTAGAATTACATGAAAAGTACATGCAATCTAACAATATTACAAACTTCTTTTACGCATCATAAACTTTATTTGAAAGATCCTGTATATAACTATATTGTTTAATGTATACAAAAAAAAATTTTTTTATTTCTCAAAAAGAAATCGTATAGAAATAAAAATACATATTTGACAAAATTGTTAAAATAGGCCCACTAGTATGCTTAGTTTTCTTACAGTTCAGAGGCGAGATCGCCATGACAACACCACCGTCCAACCGGTTTCGTTGTTATTGCGACTCATCAGGAGCGGCTAGATGTATCATGGAGTATCTCGACTCTGAACGTATATAAGATGGCCACAAAAGAAGATGATATGTCATGGCGTTCTCGCCTCTGAACAGTAAGAAAGCTAAGTCATACTGGTGGGCTTATTTTAACAATTTTGTTTAATATCTATTTTTATTTTTATACGCTTTCTTTTTGAGAAATTTATATTTGGTTATTTTGTATACATTAGTATATTACCAGTTGGATGAGAGGTCCTACTCATGGAATGCAGATGGCGCTACTCGTATCACTCACATATCGTCTTCTTTTGTGGCCATCTTATATACGTTCAGAGTCGAGATATTCCATACTCCGTTCCTTCCGATCCTATCCTGACCACACCCATCCTTAACCCACCACGCATATACACGTAATGTATGTATATATGCTGGGAATCCATGATTGTGGATGAAGGAGATCGGAAAGCACGAGCAGCCGCCCTCTCCCTTGGGGAGGGAATGAAATACGTGGCCCTTTCCTTTCCAGACATCCCATGACAGATCTACCCGCTCCTGATGAGTCGCAATAACCACGAAACCGGTCGGGAAGTGGTCTTTTCATGGTGTTCTCGCCTCTGAACGGTAAGAAAGCTAAGTCATATTGGTGGGGCTTATTTTAACAATTTTGTTAAATATCTATTTTTATTTATACTGTTTAAATTAGTCTTTTTTTTTTTTATTTGTTTTAAAGTTTTCTTGGATATAATATCGCAATCTTTTTGCTTCAATATAATGTAACTATTACTACTCATAAATTATATTATAATAACTAAGAGCGGTGCAGGATATAAAAAGATATTCAGTACACGTTTCATTTTAGCGCTATCTGAAGTTCTGTCAAAAAAGATTCTTTTTTCCAGTGCTGGTTGATAACGGCCACAGCTAATAGCAAAGCTGATCGAAGCAGAATCAGTAATGAATATTACAACTACAGGGTCGCTGATATGTATGGGAACGGTCGATTATCTTCTAAAGTAGCTAACGAAAATGCTTAATACAAAAGTTTTAGGGGTCTATAAAACTGTCAAGGTTTATATTGTACAGGGTGTTCCATAAGCAAATATCAAAAAAAGGTTACATTTTTTTAAGTGGAACACCCTTATTTTATTGCATTTTTGAATTCTACAAATAATTCTAACCATTTCTTATTAAGGGTACTATGGCTGTATGATCAATTGTTTTCGAGTTAGAGCCACGTGAAGAGTGTCGTTTTGGAAACTTTGACCGCTTAAAAAATAAAAAAGCCGTTATTCGCCTAGTAAAGTGGCATGATTAGAAGCAGATAGTAGGTAACATAGGAATGTGAAAGCTATTTTGCCTAAAGTTGTTTAAATGGTTTGAATTTTATAAGCGTTTAAAGTTTCCAAAACGACACTTTTCACTTGGCTCTAACTCGAAAACAATTCACCACAGAGATATTGCACCCCAAATAAAAATATAATTATTTGTAGAATTCTAAAATGCAATAAATATTAAAAATTGACAATTTAAAAATATTTAAACTAATACTACTTTTAATGCTTAAATATCATTACGACAAATGTAAATAAAATACATAGAAATTATATTCTCATTGTTAAAATAAAAGTTTTGAAAATCTAAATTATTTAATTTTTGAACACACTATTTATAGGTACAATTAAAAGGTGTTTTCTACTTTTATACTAGGAATGATTATCACAGGCCTACACCCATGGTAACCCAGTGACCTTACCATGGATTTTTCGATGCTGTACACGATGCCGTTGACCATTTTTGACCAGCACGTGTTGTTCGCGTGATATCACAACCTAAAAGTACGACAATGGTAATCTTTGGATCAATGGACTTAAAAACTTTCGGCCGTCAAAAACATTTGACCCAAGAGAAAATTTCCTTAAATCAAATTTGAATAAAATGTTGAAAATCTATATTTGAACCAAGAGTATTTATACTTGATTCACGAACTCTTTTCTAGTGTTCGTAATATATAGAGCTTAGGAAATATGCAAAATGCATATAAAGTGCATAAGCATATTTTGAAAAAATTTTATAAATGCATATTTATTTATTAAAAGTGCATATTTTGAGGGATTTTGGGAATGAAATCGTAAAAAAAAATTAATTGTGGGTACTTATTTCTTTGTGAGCAGGTAAAGTAAGTACATCCTGCTGATGCCGCCGTAAAAGTAATATTATGGGTTGTTGCCGGAGGTTTAATAAAGGAATTTTCGTAATTTGTATTATTAAAATAGTCTTTGGTTTTTATGAAAGGAAATCTAATTGATTGTTAAAAAAATGAAGGTTATCAAACTCTTACAATGTATAAGTAGTATTATTAAGGAGAATTTTTGCCGTGATGATAAATTTATTTTACAGTTAAAACCCTATTTAATAAATAAATTTAAATTTGCTCCATTGACATCTTGTGCAGTCGATCGCACTTTTACCGCCTACAAATTAGTGTTAACAGATACACGGCAAAGTTTTACTTTGGGCAACTTAGAAAAACACTTAACAGTGCATTGTTTTAACAGAAATAGATAAAGGTAACATAATAAAGCATTATAATTTGAAATACAGTAATTATTATTTATTAATAAATAAATAAAATAATGTAGTATACTTATTTTTTGTGTATTTTTTGTATATGTAGTCCTTACAATAAATAATATATAAATATAGGGTAACATGAGTATCTATTTCGTTGTTTTATTATGTATACTAAAATACATAAAAGCATATTTTAGTGCTTATTTTGACTGTTTTTGGTGCATATTTTAGGGTTTTTCAGTGCATACTTCCCGAGCTTTAGTAAGGTATGTTTGCAGAAGGCTTTTTTGATGCCGAATACGATGCCATTGGCCATCTTTAGCCATCACATCAGGTTTTTGGAGACTCAATTACAGACATGCTCTTGTAAATCTTTTATCTAAAATTAAAAAAAAAACACTTTTAAAATTATAATCTTAAAAAAGCCATTTACTGGGTTCACAAAACACCCTTTAGAAAGGAAAAGGACGAATGAATAAAAAAAATCCTAGTTCAGGCAATAGAGAATCGAAGACGAGGGGATAGAAAATCGAAGACGAGGGAAATAGGCCCTATAGTATTTGATTTTTAGGTAAGGATTTAAAACTTAATTTATAGAATACTTATAACCTCGCTATCGAGTTTAGAATTCCGAAATAGACCGGACTACGAATAGTACAACCTTGGAAGTGGTTTTTTCTACTCTTTTTCAGTTTTTGATACAAAAAATGCCTTTTTCTTCGTTTTTTGAGGTTATAATTTAATTTTCATTAGCTATATTGTATTTACCTTAGAATCGGTGTTAATCCAAACTACGTTTGACTACCATACGTGAATGTTTTTCTCTACCATTCTGAAGTTGTTTATAATAAAAAAAATCATTTTTCAGCGACTTGGGGCGGTTTTTTAGGTAGGAGATAAATAGCTATTTGCTAGTGCTTTCATGTTGTGCTTCTTTAAAAGACTGAGTGTTCTATCTGTGGTTCCCTTGATATATGTAGAGTTATTTTATTAGCTGGATCATCTCACACCTCTTCGTTTTTATTTGTGGTGGGATTCAACACTTTTCGGTATAACCATTTGTATTAAAGCTATTTTTAATATTTCCACCTCCTTTGTCGAATTTGCTCATTTATTAATCTTTTTGATCGGGTCACAAGTGTTTTCAATACTGCTTGCGATTGTGCCGGATAATGGTTAGATTTATCATTCAAGTATCTGTTGGTGTGTGTTGCTTTCCTGTATGCTTTGTGGCCAAGGCGATTGTCTTCTTTATATACCAACACATTTAAGAACGGAAATATTTTCCATTTTCTTCGGTCTTCATTATGAATATTATTATGATGTGATTCGTCTAGATGTTGCAAAAATTTGTCGTCCACGTACCTTAACCACAATTTTGGGATGTATTTCGCCGTTTTCAATATTCTGTCTTCCAATTCCCCCATAAATAAATTTTGGCAAATTGATTTATGGGTAATAATACGATACACGAGGAGATAAACCCGTGAGGAATGATACTAATAATGTCAATGAGTGTGTGTTTATATATATATATACATATATATATATACAGGGTGAGTCATTAGTGCGCCGTCGGAAGATCTTGGCTTTATTATTAAAAATAAAAAAAATGTTTTAGCGCCGATCTATATAAGACTTAGATGTGCATCGAATAAAAATAGTTTCATCCCTATAAGGTGTTCAATAATTGCAGGACCGGACTCAGCTTTGTTTTGCTAAATGGAACCCTATATTTATTTAATTTTATTATTATTTGTCTTGTTGGCTTCTAAAAAACGGTACTTCGTTTTTAAATTTATATTGTGGCGTTGCCACGTTAGAGCATTTTTTCTTTAAAAAAGTGAAAATTTCTACCTTTACTTACGTTGTTCTGAAGAGTTTAATATTAATAGTAGAACTGTAAGGTTTGGCAGACGAGTAAACAAGACCTTGCTCTATCTTTTGACCTTCATACTTCCTGATTATACTATACTGGGTGTTTACCAAATATGGTCAATTTTTGGAAACTTGAAATGACATTACTTTTGTTTTTTAAATGGAACACCCTGTATTTTATCATCTCATCGTGTTCTGTTTTTAATTCTCTTACTTTTTATTCGACATGTAATATACCTAATGTTACGCGTTCTCGAAATATTTAAGATTTGTTGCAAAATTATTGACAATTATGACAAACTGGACGGTCTATACAAAAGTAAAAAAGCAATCAAAAGAATTTGTATTTGAAAGATCATAAATTATTGAGAAAATTATAATAAGTTATAACTAAATCAAATGCTCGATGTGTCCACCATTTTCTTGCAAACAGGTGTGAATTCTCCTCAAAAAGTATCTTCAACATTTCGCAGCATATCTTGGTTAACCATTTGAAATGCATTCCGTATTCTAATTTTTATATCTTCTCTGGTGGTAGGAGATTCTTGGTATACTAAGCTTTTAATATAACCCCACAGGAAAAAATCTAATTTTGTCAGATTAGGAGTCCGAGCTGGCCATCCTACTGGCCCTCCTCTCTCAATCCATTTATTGGGAAACGTTCTGTCTACATGTTCTCTAACAATGCGACTATAGTGCGGAGGCGCACCATCCTGCTGAAACCACATCCTTTGACATATGTTTAACGGCAATTCTTCAAGGAGCGGAGGTAACTCATTTTGAAGAAATTCAAGACAGGTTTGACCATTAATGTTTCTTACAAAAAATTAAGGTCCAATTATATGGTTCCCTGCTATCCCGCCCCACACACTCAAAGACCAGCGATGCTGATGATCTATTCTTCTAATAGCGTGAGGATTTGTATTGTCATAATAATGGAAATTACGCCTGTTCACTAAACCATTTTTGTGAAAGGTTGCTTCGTCGGTCATCAAAATGTGTTTAAAAAACTCATTGTCCTGTCCTAATCGTTCCGGTGCCCACTGGGAGAATTCAAAGCGTCTTTGAAAATCATTTGCATTCAGCTCTTGGACTAGTTGAAATTGGAATGGATGAAATTTATTTTTTCGAATAATCTTGGAAACACTAGTTTGACTAATACCTAAATCAGCACTAAGGTTTTTTGTGCTACCGTTTGGATTTTCCACTACACTGGTTAGTACCACAAATACGTTTTCTTCGTTTATAACCCTTTTTTTTCTCGTTCTTTTCTTTCGTATTGTACTTGTCCTGTTCTTTCAAATCTTTCTTTGGGTTTTTCAAATATCCTTGGATCAGGATGCCTGCACTCAGGAAATTGTTGTTGATAAATTCTGGAAGCAAGAAATGAATTTCTTTCACCTTCGCCCAAAGCGTAGACCATGTCAATAGATTCATATTGTGAAAATTTCATTTTTCACTAAACTGAGGAACTAGTAAATGACGCTTAAGCCAAACGTCAGGAATTATAAATCTCAGGACTACTGGATGCCCTTTTCACACTTATTGCCATATTATAAAGTTATGGTTTTAAAAACTTGAATAAGAAGTAAACCTTTGTCCATTAGTGTTTATTGCACCATATTGTCAACAAGACATTTACGATTTGTAAATATTCAAAGCAAAAGTCATGATTATTTTATTAATTTTGCAACAAATCTTAAATATTTCGAGAACGCGTAACGTTAGGTATATTAATTACATGCTTAATAAAAAAGTAAGAGAATTAAAAACAGAACACGATGACATGATAAAATACAGGGTGTTCCATTTAAAAAACAGAAGTTATGGTCATTTCAAATGTGCAAAAATTGACCATATTTTGTAAACATCCAGTATAGTATAATCAGGAAGTATGAAAATCAAAAGATAGAGCAAGGTCTTGTTTACCCGTCTGCCAAACCTTACAGTTCTACTATTAATATTAAACCCTTCAGAACAATTTAAGTAAAGGTATAAATTTTCACTTTTTTAAAGAAACAATGCTCTAACTTGGCAACGCCACAAAATAAATTTAAAAACGAAGTACCGTTTTTTAGCATTCAACAAGACAAATAATAATAAAATTAAATAAATATAGGGTTCCATTTAACAAAACAAAGCTGAGTCCGGTCCTGCAATTATGGAATACCCTATAGGGATGAATCTATTTTTATTTTATTTTACCCCTAAGTCTGATATAGATCGGCGCTATAACATTTTTTTTATTTTTAATAATAAAGCCAGGATTTTCCGACGGCGCACTAATACTCACTATGATATATATATATATATATATATATATATATATATATATATATATATATATATATATATATATAAATTTTAAATAGTGGGTTTGCAGCAATAATTAACTAAGTGCTCTTTTAAGGACTTTATTTCAAGCTTTCGAATGTTAATACATTCATTTTCAAGAACTAAAATTAGAAAAGGTCAAAAACATTTTTATAGTTATTAGTAAGTTAAATAAATGTACTATTCCTAGATGAGATTAGTAGTTACAGTACCGAATTTCTTAGACATTGTTTTTTTTGATAAAGAATTTTTTCAGATTTGTTTATATGTATATATGATTCGTCTACTTGAAGTGTGTGATATTTGTATTATATAAGTGTATTGATAGTTATTTGTAGTAGGTCGTTGTATGTTCTAGAAATAACTTAAAAAGATATCATACACTTCAAGTTGACAGATCATATACATAATTACATTTATTTAACTTACTAATACCTAAAAAAATGTTTTTGACCTTTTCTAATTTTACTTCTTGGAAATGAATGTATTAACATTCGAAAGCTCGAAATAAAGTCCTTAAAAGACTACTTAATTATTGCTGCAAACCCACTATTTAAAATTTACATATATATATATATATATATATATATATATATATATTATATACATTGCCATTATTAATTACATTCCTCTCGGGTTTATCTCCTCGTGTTGCCAAAATTTATTTATGGGTGAATTGGAAGACAGAATATTGAAAACGGCGAAATACATGCCAAAATTGTGGTTAAGGTACGTGAACGACAAATTTTTGCAATATCTGAACAAATCACATCACAAAATAATATTCACAATGGAGATCGAGGAAAATGGAAAATATTTCCGTTCTTAGATGTGTTGGTATATAGAAAAGAGAATCACCATGGCCACAAAGTGCACAGGAAAGCAACACAAACCAACAGGTACTTGAATGCTAAATCTAACCATTATCCAGCATAATCGCAAGCAGTAGTGAAGACACTTGTGATCCGATCAAAAAGATTAGCAAATGAGCAAATTCGATAAAGGAGATGGAAATATTAAAAATAGCTTTAATACAAAATGGTTATACCGAAAAGCGTTGAAGCCCACCAGAAATAAAAACGAAGACGAAGGAGATAGAACATACAATCTTTTAAAGAAGCATAACATGAAAACCATTTTCAAGCCACATAAGAACGACTCTCCCGAACCTAAAAACAAACATAAGTCTAGAAGACCAGGGAGGCGGAGGTTGTGACCGAGTACACATTGGCCAAACTAATAGACGAATAAACACAAGAGTAGAGCAATATCGGATAGCGGTAAGGAATAACGCCACAACATAATATTTGGCGCAACACGTACAGAGCACTGCGCACAACATAAATTATGGGTAAACAAAAAGAATAGCATGTGTTTACCATCTGAAGAACAGGATAATAAGGGAAGCTGCTGAAGTTGAGAAACACCGAAACAACCTGAATACAAGAGATAACACAGGGATACTACCACCAACATGGAAATTAGTATTAAACAAACAAAAACATCACCGTCCGAGAATAAACACCATAGCAGCTACGAAAATAACAGCAAAACTAGTAAGGCATAAAGGTGAAAGTAAAAAATGGAAACCGGAGAATGTGAAAGTAGAGAAACCCATCAAAAGGGTATATAATCAGGGCACTACATCGGATATCAGTTCAGTTTGAGGAACGAGAAGTAGAGCTAAACTACTAGCGGATATGATTTTGCCAAAATGTCGTAGTAATAATACTTCTTATGAGAACTTTAGCCATACACGGGGCGATAAACCCGAGAAGAATATAATTATTATTGTTAATGGATGCAACACTCGTGAAAATTTAAAATACAACACATGTATATACAATGTGTCCCAAATTCGCTTCTCTATAAAGGGATCCGGGCTTCTGTAATACTTACGGCAAAGGTTAAATGGGGAAAGGTTTGGAGGAAGCTTAGAGCATTCGATATCCGGTTTCACATTTACGATGATCGGTCAATTGGTTTTGAAAATATCGGCGAAAAACCGAAAATGGTGGATTTCGTTTTTCGCCAGTAAATCCGAAATGGTTAATTTGACAGCTGTCACAATGTGAGATTATTCGGACATTTTTAAGACGAATAAGATGGCGTGTATGACATATCACAATCGTCTTTTGTTATCCCACAATCTGCCTCAACTTTCATTTTTTTTATGGCCGCCATATTGGATTTTTCGATTTTTGGAAAGAGCGCAATATTTCTAGTTTAGTGAAGTCCCACAAGTGCATAAAAGATTAGAGTTTCATCGAAATATCACACTTTCTAAAGTTGGGTCATTTATTATTATTAGTAGGACATGATTTAATTGTCAGTAAAATTGGGTTTCATTTTTTCCATATAAGGTGGCTCTGACTTTGACGTTAAATAATTCAAAGTAGTGTTTTCATAAGTAGTACGCTTTTTTGTCATTGAAATCATAAACGTGACACACAAATAGTAAAAGCCTGTTGAAAATGGCCGGTATTCCCTATTCAAATGAAGAAAAGTTTGACATGTTAGCGCTTTACTTGCAGTCAAACAGAAACGCCGACATTACCTGAGCGAGGTATTTGGAGATGTACCCCGAACAACGGCAGCCTCATAAAACCCACTTCAGAAAAATTGTAATTAATTTAATTAACTATGGGGCCTTCGAACAACCTAAAAGCGGATACAATATTGATAATGAAAATCGTGACAGAAACATTTTACAAGCTGTCAACGAAAACCCCAGTGCATCGGTAAGAACGGTAGAGCGAGAAATTCGTGTGTCAAAATCAACGGTACAAAGAGTGTTAAAAAAGAATAACTACTATCCATACAAACCCACAATAGTTCAAGGACTTAAGGAAACTGATTTTCCAAGATGAATGCGCTTCTGCGAGTGGTATAATAGAATGTGTTTTAATAAGCACAACATTCATCATTGGGCTGTAGAAAACCCTCACGAAGTGGCAGAGAGACGTCTACAGACCAGATTTGGAAGTAACGTTTGGTGTGGGATTATTGGTAATTTAATCCAACTTACCTATTTTAATTGGGCACCTATGTATTATAAATTATTAATCATTGCAGGAAATAGACTTATAGGACCATTTTTGCTTGACTATAACTTAAACGGACAGAGGTACCTAGAGCTTTTGCGAAACCAGGTTGTGCCGGCTTTACGAGCTACTCTCACCGAAGATGAGTTCAGAAGAACCTGGTTTCAACAGGATGGATGTCCGGCACACAACACGATTAGAATCAGGAACTTCTTAAGGGAGCAGTTTGATGAAAGAATTATTGCATTATATGGTCCAATATCTTGGCCTCCTAGATCCCCTGACCTTTCGCCCCTGGATTTCTACCTCTGGGGTCACACAAAGAATTAGGGCTACGAGTTTGATCCTCCTGCGACCATAGAAATCCTGAGACAGAGAGTTTTGGATACATTTAGAAATAGCGTTAATGGAAATACACTTACTAGGGTTGTACGAAAAACAGTCACCAATTGTCAAGAATGTCTCGATGTAAATGGACGTCATTTTGCAAATCTGTAAATTAATTGTAATTTTATTGTAGGTTGTTCAAAGGTTCAAGTATTAATTAAATTAATGACGATTTTTCTGGCTTTATTTTTAACACACTCATAGCTGGGAATTTGTCCCAAAACATCTGTCTTGTTGAGAGGTCGTTATTTAATTTCATGTTTTATTGAAAATTCAAAGAATTTTATACATTATCTATTAATGTTATTTTGCGACAAATAAATCATGGCCTACTAATAATAAATAAGACCTAACTTTAGAAAGTGTGATATTTCGATGAAACTCTAATCTTTTGTGCAGTTGTGAGACATCACTAAACTGGAAATATTGCGCTCTTTCAAAAAATCGAAAAATGCAATATGGCGGCAATAAGAAAAATGAAAGTTGAGGCAGATTGTGGGATAACAAAAGACGATTGTGTCATGTCATACACGCCATCTTATTCGTCTTAAAAAAGTGTCCGAATAATCTCACATTGTGACAGCTGTCAAATTAACCATTTCGGATTTACTGGCGAAAAACGAAATCCGTCATTTTCGGTTTTTCGCCGATATTTTCAAAACCAATTGACCGATCGTAAATCTGAAACCGGATATCGAATGCTCTAAGATTCCTCTAAAACTTTCCCCATTTAACCTTTGCCGTAAGTACAACAGAAGCCGAGATCCCTTTATAGAGAAGCGAATTAGGGACACATTGTATATATATATATATATATATATATATATATATATATATATATATATATAATACATACCTATTATTAAATCTAGAAAATGAATCGCTGTAATTTGTTCTTTGTCTAGAATAAATTATTATTTAGAACGGAAATTTAATAACCTGATGAACGAACAAAGAAACATGCTAAACTGTTATCAGCATACTAAAACCAAAATACAATCTTACCGGACACATTTAATTCCAAAATTTGATCTTTTAAATTTTATACCAATTATTTATAACATAACTTCTACTGAACGAAAGTAAATAATTCAAAGTCATTTTTGACAAGAAAAACGTGATTCCTAGAAATTAAATCTATACAAATGTTCATCGAACTGTCTCGAGAAAGAATTATAATAGTAACCATTATTCTGGAAATTGTCGCAATAAGGAATAACTTGTACCCTGTAGCTAAATAGACCATTGTGTTAACAAATGATCGCATGAATAATAGTTGGAATAAATTACATAACAATCATCGTATTCTAAACTCTACAACTTTCAGGTTAAGCACTTGAAGTTGCCAATTCTAAATTGTAGAGTAAAATACGCTGTACTTGACAACTAAAGTAGATCCGCTTTGAATTGGTCTCAATTCCAAATTTTATTATACGTTCTCCATGAAGCTAATTTACGTGTAATGACTTTTAAATTCACGCCTTCTAAGAACGGAAGAAGGATTGTACAGATGATTTATAACGCACACCTATCGTTAAATACAGTTTAAATATTTCACTAAATGAAACGTTACGACTAATGAACAGTTGAACAATAGTGGCTCAATATCACGGAAGTTTTAGATACTCTTTGTATCAGAAAGCTTAATATAATTATTCTGTTAAAATGCAGACAAGGAACTTCAGTTGATATACTGCTGTGCATAAATATTTAATGCCATGGGTACTCTACCCAAAAGAGTTTTTTGCAGTAGCTAATGAATGTTTAATTGTTAAAAAACCTTATGTGGTCAGCACCTGGTTTTCTTATACATGTATCGTGTTGACTTAGAAGGTTAGAATATTGCGAAGCAGAATTTATTTAAATTTCCGATAAAATCGAATATGCTAATATTACTTACTGAACTAATCTATTTAAAACTAATGCAAATAAAGATAACCGAAAATTTTGGTTCTTGCAACTAATGCTTGATTGTGAATAGGACCACTTTTTTACTCTTCCTATACCTGTTCAAACAGAGTTACATTATATAAGCATAATACATTACAATTAGATTGAATCAGTGGTCTCCATTCTTTTTCATCTCGCACGAACCCATTACTTACGTATGAAAATGAAAACTTACACCATTATTACACATAATAAGATACTTATCTTTTTTTGGGTTTATTTAATGGTGTATTTTAAATTCTACAATCTAAACGTTTCGATAACACTTATAGTTATCTTCGTCAGTAGTAAAATTTGTTGAAAATTGTTAAAGATGTAAACAATTTTGTCAAATTTGAAAAATTAAAACATGTTTTAATATTTGTTGTAAACAATTTTTAACAAATATTACTACTGACGAAGATAACGGTAAGTGTTATCGAAACGTTTAGATTGTAGGATTTAAAATACATCATTAAATAAACCCAAAAAAGAGAAGTGTTACATTACTTTATTGTCTCGCCCAAGTCGATGGGTTGGTTTCTCACCATTTTCTTACAAATTAACAATAGCCATTGTTTAAATAATCCTTTATACTTTATATATATATATTATATATATATATATATATATATATATATATATATATATATATATATATATATATATATATATATATATATATATGATGTGGTACACGGTTATCTTCGACGGTTGTATACTGTGCGATCTGCAAGGGATTCGATAGTGAAAACGTAATAGTAATAGACGATTTTACAATGTCGAAAGTCTGAAAATTAAAAGTAATGAGTATTCTGGGTATTCTGTTCTGGACAATAAATAATTGTTTAACATTGGGCAATTATATATTACAAAAAAATTGCAAAGTGCTTGCGTTTAACTATTTACATTGGCCTTCCCTATTTACACTCTTTACAGTCTCTCCTTTCTTCACTTCACTTACACTAACTGCTTCTCTCTTTCCTCTTCTCCCAATAACTATCTTCTTCCGTTCCACGTTTCTTGCATCTACTCTGCTCCCATTTCTCCTTCTTCTAGTACCACTTCCACCGTCCTCTCTTCCTCTTTTAATTCCCTGCATTCTTGCAACATGTGCTTAATCGACTCTAGCTCTTCTCCGTATAACCTACATTTTCTCTTTTCGTCCCATCTCCAGTACCTGTTTCCCCGCTCTTCGTTTCCACATCTAAATCTTGCTATCATCTCCTTTCTTTCCCTCCTTCCTTCCCCATTCAAGTATCACGGTATCCCTTCGCCCTTAATGTTCCCATAGTTTACATTGTATATTCGTTCTTTCACCTTCGACCATCTTTCCTGCTTTTGCACATCTCTATCCCTTCTAATTATGTCCTCTCTCATGTTCACTCCTTCCCTTTCTTAGTCTTTGTACTTCTTCTTTCGCATATCCATTTCTTTTGTAATATTCTATCCTGGCTTCTTGTCCATATTCTATTCTTCATTCCCTTATTTCTTTCCAATATTCTTGTAGAATTTTTCACTGCGTTCTTTCCACTTCGTACTTTACTGCTCTATTTCTCGCCACCACCCTTATTTTCTCTACTTGCACCTCCTCTCTAATGATGTATCCCGGTGTTTCTCTTTTCACTACCAGTATCCACCTACAGTGTTTTTTTTGCAACATTTCTATCTCTTTGTATTCTTTCCACTCCCATACTCCCTCCTCGTACAGTACAACACTTTTTATCAGTTTCTCAGATAATAATTTCATTTTCCTTATGTCCATTCCAAACAGTCTTTCCCCTATACTCCACACTTGCCCTATTAGTTTATTCCCTTTTCTTACTTGCTCTTTTATATTCCCCATCTTTATTGTCTTGTCTCATTGTGTATCCCAGGTATGTGAATTCCATTACTTGCTGTATCTCCTCATCCCTCCATTTCCATTCTTCCTTTTTCCGCCTCCTTCTCTCCACACCATTACCTTAGTTTCACTCACGTTGACTTCCAGATCTTTTCTTTTCAAATATCTGTCCAACGTTTTTAACATCACCTTCATTTTCTTTTCCTCCCTTGCTGATAACACTATATCATCCGCGTATGTCAGCGTCCACACTTTCATGCTCCCCACCACCAGGCCTCCTTCTTGTTGTCCTCTTAATGTTTCCTCCAGGTCTCCGGTATATACCGCGAATAGGCTTGGGTTCACCCTTGTCTCAATCCCTTCCTCGTTACAATTCCTTCCCTCAGTTCTCCATTTACACTTACCGTGTTCCTCGTTCCTTCTAACATTTCTATTATCCTTCCGCTTATCTTTCTTCCTAATGACCTCCCACAACTTTTGCCTGTTCACCCTATCGACAGCCGCTCTTGTGAATACCGCTACCATTTTACCTCTTTTCATTCCTAATTCCTTGTTTGCCATGTGCTTCAATATGTATACGTTATCCTCCGTTCTCCTTCCTTTCCTGAATCCTGCCTGTCCATCTGGTAAGAGCTTCATTTCCTTCGCCTCCTTCTTTAACCTTCCTTCCAGAATGTTCGCGTATATTCTGTAGGCCGCGTTTAGCAATTTAATTCCCCTGTAATTTGTCATCCGATTCTTGTCTCCTTTTTTATACACTAGGCAAATATGTCATCCCCTCCACCTCTCCGGGAATACTTCTGCTCTCCATATTTTGTTTATTATTTCCGTCATCCTTTTTGTCACTGTTTCTCCTCCGTATATCCACTCCTCACCTTGTATCTCATCGTCTCCTATCGCTTTCCCTTTTTTTTACCTTCTTTATTGCCTCTGTTACTTCCTCTTCTTCTATTTCTTCTTCTTTTTCGTCTATCTCGTGTTTTTTCTTACTTTCCCTTCCTTCTCCGTCCTGTATTTGCTCTCCCTCCATAGCGTCTATGAAATACCTCTCCCATTCTTTCATTTGTATTCCTGTTTGTTTTATTCTCCGCTTTTCTTTCTTTAAAAATTTCCATACGTCTTGTTCTGTTTTTATCTCCTTAATCTGCTCTTCCTCTTTCTTTTTGCTTTCTTCCTTTTTACTTTCGCATAGTTTCCTGTATATCCTTACTGCTTCTTTGTATTCTTCTATTTCCGCTTTGCCCGTTCTCCACCGTCATAGTATTCTTCTTGCATTCCTCTTGACCTCCTTACATTCTCTATCCCACCATCTTTTCCAACCCATTTTCTCCCCATTCCATCTTCTAAACTTGATTTTTTCCGTAGCTTCCTCTCTCTCATTTCTTCCACACTTTCTTGCACTCCATTACCTTCCCATTTTGTTTTTACCATTTTTTCTTTGTACCTCCTAATACTCTCTTCTGTCCAGATCTTCTTAATTATATATTCCTCTTCTTCTCTGGACTTTTCTTTTTCTCCCCATTCCATTACAATTTCCAGGGGTTGGTGGTCCGATTCAACCGCCTCCCTACACTAAATATCTTCATCTTTTCCTCTGCATCAGCACTCGTAATGACATAAATATTGATACTCCCCTTGCTCCTATGTACGTGTACTCCCTCGTCTCTCTTTATTCTGGGTATTCTGTTCTGGACAATAAAGAATTGTTTAACGTTGGGCAATTATATAATAGCACAATTTAAATACAGCAAGTTATCTGATACGCGAATAACGTTTGAAATGCGATTTCAACGTCTAATTTTGTATTCAGTGTTAGGAATCTAAAATTCAAATTGTTTAAAGTTGAATTGTCTTTAAGCTAGGTTGCAACAAGTGATTATAATATACAACACCAAGCAGTAAGTGTTTGTAACAAATCTAAAAGGCTAAAACCCAAATTATTGTAGGTAATCCAGCAACCAAATAACTAAACACAAAGCATTTGGGTAAGTGATAGTAGAGTTTAATTAATTACACTAAACTAATTATGGGCGACCTTACGGCATTAAGTTTTTTAAATCTGGTAATATAAATCATTCACTGAAATAAAAGTGAAATATCTGTTGTGGAACGATGCGCGACTTCCGACCTATAAAATGGAAATTAAAAGAAATGAAATTAATTTTAATTGCAATTTTTTTAGGATAATAATGCAACCTCTTTTATTATAAGTTGATTACGAAAATGGCAACATTTTAAAAACAAAAACAATAATCTATGTTAAACAGACGTTTAAAACTTCAAGTCAAATAGAGGTTAATAGACAACTAGACGCGAACACAAAAAAAATTCCAAAGCTGCCCGCTTCTATAGAAATATTATTAATACAGACTAAGCATTTTCAATCATATTTTTTAATATTTATACTTATTTCGTTTCGTACTAAGAAACTTCATGAAGGGGTTATGTAAAATTAAATTTTCATTAAAAAATGTTTCCACGTTTTCTTATAAAATCAATCACTATTCAGATGTTGACAAATTTGAACTAACGCTTAAATTTTACACCAGGGATTTGTTTGCCACTAAAAAGCACCCACGTACACATGCACATGCGCACACACGCACACATCCACACACACACACACACACACACACACACACACACACACACACACACACACACACACACACACACGCACACACACACACACACACACAACACACACACACACACACACACACACACACACACACGTACACACGAACACACGCACATACGCACACACGCACACATGAACACACGCATACACGCACACCCGCACACGCACACACGCACACACGCACACACACACGCACACAGGCATACACGCACACACGTACGCACGCACGCAATCACACACACGCACATGTGCTCATACATTTACACCCACACCCACAGTTACACTCGCACTCGCACTTTTACTAGCACTCGCACTCGAACTCGCGGCCGCCCTCCCACGCGCCCTCGCACACGCACTTGGAGTTTCAGCCACAGTCACACTCGCAGTAGAGCTCACAGTAGCAATCGCACTCGCACTGCACTCGCAATCTCAATCGCACTTGCTCTCGCACCTACACTCTAACTAACTCACTCATACTCTCACGCACGCACCCACGCACACACACTATCACACACGCACACAAGGACACACGCGCACACGCACACTCGTACCAACTCATGCAAACACGCACCTGCGCACGCAAACATACACACACGCACACATGCAGAAACACAAACTCAAACACGCATACACACGCGCGCGCGCGCATACACACATACACTCAGAAATTCACGTACGCACGAATGCACGCAGGCATGCACGCACTCAAAAGCGAACTCGTGCATGCTTGCACGCACATGCGCACACACGAACACACGCACACGTGCACATACGCACACATACACGTACACACGTACACACTCACATATCCACACACGCATACATGCACACACGCACATGCACACAAGCACACACACACGCGCACGATCGCACACACGCACACACGCACACATGCACAGACGCATACACACACACGCACACACCAACATACGCACGCTCGCACGCACGCGTTTACACGCATCATTGCCGATCTTGGAAACACTTTGCTAAACCTGGGCATGTAGTATATGTAGGATGAAGGTAAAAATATACCCATCCAACGTTTAGTTATTGGTGGCAACTGTAATATTTTCGACTGAACAAACTAACCTTTGTACGTAATATTGAAGAGTAGTTATTGAAATGTGTCATTGAATATGATCGGAGTTATTAACATTGATTGTCAAAGTTGTGAAAAAAAGTTCCTATAAATGTAGGTCCAAATATGCTTCGTTTCCGAAATGCAGACGGTTTAAATTTTAATTTTTAATTTACTTTTATTGATTATTTCAGAGAGTTTTAAAGATATTGACTCGAAATTTTCGAAAAGCTTTGGATGGATAAATGTATGTTTTTTGGGGTGATCCGAATATCTCTACTTGCACCAGTGGCGTTTGTTTTTTAATAAATAACAATGGTGCGCCACTGACTTTTTCCCGTTTCGATATTTTTGTAGAAATCCGCCATCAATTTCGAGTTGTCTCTTGATTTTTTTCGCAGGACATTTTTAATTTTTATTGATACATTATCTAGTATGAAAATAATATTGGCACGTGCTAGCAAAACCATGCCGTGCTCCTAAGACAACACATGGTCGTTCTGTGCTTCAACTACTCACTAATGACGTTACGTTGTGCTTTAATACTTATAATCAACTGAAATAATATCAATCAACAAAAGAATGCTAACATAACAATAATGAATTCTTTCTCTGATGGTTATGTTAAAATTCGGATTAAAATATTAAAAGCCGTCTAGCAATATCATTAAATAATTATGTAATGCATCAATTTCCGCAATCAAATAAATTAGTCAAAACTAAAAGGTAAACAGGTTACCTCCTCAATTACAAAGGTTATTCAACGGGAATAATTTCGTTGTAGAAAGAAGTTGGAGTTACAGCTGTGTATACACACTAAAGAATACACTACCAGTGCAATAACCTATATATATATATATATATATATATATATATATATATATATATATATATATATATATATATATATATATATATATATATATATATATATATATATATATATATATATATATATATATATATATATATATATATATATATGATATATATGTAGATGATTCAAATTACGTGCAAGTAGCTATGTAGTTTGCATAGTGAAATATTACTTTAGTTAGTACGAAATGGTACATTTCATTAAATAATTCTAGTTAAGAATGATTGATAAACATTGAGATGTTTGAAAAAGTTAAATATTTCTTAATATAATTTAAATAATGTTAAAATAAGTAATCGACAGCACAGTACATAGAAGTATAGGATATGTTTGTTATCGTTTATGAGTTAATTCACGTTTTCATTTAGTTTTGTAAGTTCAT
Source organism: Vesta saturnalis (assembly GCA_036346205.1). NCBI lineage: Eukaryota > Metazoa > Arthropoda > Insecta > Coleoptera > Lampyridae > Vesta > Vesta saturnalis. The sequence continues at coordinate 1,436,659 of JARFJB010002187.1, forward strand.
ATTAAACAATATTCCCCGACGACATGTAATACAGGTTGTGGTTGACAGAAATAATGTTAAAACTAGATTTAGGCTGGTATCAATGTCACAATTCTCATGTACGAAGCCAAGATTAGTGAAAAACATTCGTATTACTGCGTTAAACTCATATTAGTGCAAAAATTTAAGAAAAACAGAATAAGCACATAAGTGAGTGACTATAAAACATGAATCATGCAGCAGTTCTGGGATTATTGTGTGTAATCAACAATTTATGTCATTAAACTAGTGATTGACAACACTCCGACACTAGTCGTAGAAGAACTTATGAACCTACGAAAGTGGTAAATTAAATTAATTTGTGACTTGAACATTAAGTTTAAACACTTACATTAACAGTTATTGTGTTTAAAAGTGTGAAATTTAACATTAAAATTATAAAAACAAAAACGAGGTTATGTTTTCTCCTCGAATAAAGATTTTTGTAAAAAGTATTTTAAATTGAGACAATTTATATAAAATAAATTACTAGAGGCAAAAATAGTGAGGTAGCCTCAATTTTATGTTATAATTCCTTATATTTATGTCCATTTTTGTTAATTTTAGTTTTTAAGAGTATTGGTAGAATTTAAATAATTTTCCTCTCAAATTGGCCGTAGGCATGTTTAAGATGGATATTTGGGTGTAGTAGTATCCCCTATTTATGTAGAGGTAGTTTCCAGGCCTGTAAAATTCATATAATTAGTTTAAATTGCATAAATAGGTGTGAAAATTAACGTAGTTATTAAGTATAGGAATTAGTTCATGTTTGGTTTCAAAATTTAGATAAAATTATGTAGATTTTGGAAATGTTTTTAGATTTAAGAAATGTTAAACAGGACAAAAGTTATAGGGCTTCAAAGAATTATCGTAATGTGAAAATTATTGTAGCCAATCAGATTTCAGGAATTATTCTCCGTAACTAATGAAAACATTCGATGATTAGGTTGTCGAGCAAAAACATATATAAGCAAGTGCCTAGCTTCACAAACTCTCTTGATTTTCATCTTTTTGCAACAACTTGCCAAAGTAAGCTGTTGCAAAATTTTTTTGAAAATAAATTTTTAAAAACAAATTAACCTCACTTCGGTAATTTAACAAAGTGCGATTCAGTATCGGAAGTGTTAACGAAACAGTTGATAGTCTTTTGTCGGAATATAGTTAAATTAAGGTTAGTTTACCTTTTTAAATTTCATCGGAAGTTTTCGACAAGTTATAAAAGTATTTCCGCAGTTCGACTTTGTTCATTTTTAAATTATTATTATGTATGTTGCCATGGATATTTAATTGTGTTGTCTTCGTGCTTTTATCATTATACACCTTGTTTACCAAAAGTGTGTTTAATTTACAACAACCTTCAACGATCCATGCTTTACAAAATTTAATTTGAAGTTAATTATAAAGAAGTGACAAGCCTAAAAATAAAGATTCGTCAAGATTCTAATAACATTAGTGAATAGAGATTGCAGATCAGAGTTGCAGTTCGCAGGAGCTGTTGTCTTCAACCAACTTCAATAGCAGTAACCTACAAAAGGAGGATTTTTATGTGAGTACTTTATTGTTGACATTGGTACTTTTTTTTGTTATGTTCAGAATTTTTATCCTTGATGTGCAACAACAGGTATGCATGTCCAAAGGGAATGTTATTTGTTCTATAAATGTAAATGTTTTGTATTAATATTGTTGTTCATTCAAACATAGTTATACTTACTTGTATATCGAGTTTCATTTTAGTTGTGGTCAAATCATATGTTGCGTATTCACAGCGCATGCCCACGTATATTTTTAAAAGAATTTTGTTATGTACAGGGTGTAACACAGTTATTAATGCGAATTATAAATTATAATTCAAGTTACTTAATCAATTTTAATCCTTATAGAAATAATAGGACATTATCTCAATTTTTTTTAAATCATATTAACTATGGTTATTGCATTCAAACAATCAATATAATTAAAATTCATAATCATTTATTTTAGAATCTTAAGAGTAGAGTTTCTTCTAAATTTAGATCCCTATCCCCTGTTGATGAGTCTCATAGTTCTACCGACGAATATATTTTCCATATTAAGAGCTTTAGCCGATATTAATAAAAATAAATTGTATTTTAAATAATAAATTATTAAACTTAAAATTAAAAGTAATTTAAATTTAGCGTATAATAATTTTTAATAAGTATACAATAGGTGAGGGGGTAAATATCAGTACAATATATATATATATATATATATATATATATATATATATATATATATATATATATATATATATATATATATATATATATATACAGTGTGTCCGGAGGAGTTGACAAAGGGACAAAAAATGTTATTATTAATTTTAGGACAAAAAGTCACTATAAAAGATCCTGCTTGTCAAAGAAATGAGGTTAGCATAGCAAAATCTTAGTTCAGATATACAGGGTGTGAATAAATTTAGAAAATATGAAAATGGATAAAGAGAGAACTAGCATTATTTACTATTTATGACATAATGTTTATAAATAAAAGTTTTTTCTAATGCAAAATAAAGCCTAAGCACAAAATTTAAAATAATAATAAATGTATTTTAATTTTATTTTATCTGAACGATTTGTTAATACGGAATTTACTTTTAGCATGTTGCTAAACAAGGCATAAAAATCAATATTAATAATTAGTACTTCGGGCGATACCGCTCTATTAGGGAACTTTTCATGGAACCGACCAATTGCATAATTGTATGACACATCACCAATTCTATAATATTTAATTAAATAAATTCGTCCTGCTTTGGTTAGCATTTTTTTACATTTTTTTTTACAAAAATATCGGAACAATACGTACAAATAATAATAAATCGTACAAAATGTCACAATCACGTTTTTACAGAAACATAAAATTATAAACTGACGTTCCAAATTTTGAATTTAGGCTTTATTTTGTATTAGAAACAACTTTCTTTTATAAACATTAGGTCTAAAATAATAAATAATGGTAGTTACCTATTTATGCATTTTCATATTTTCTTAATTTGACAACACCCTGTACATCTGAACTAAGATTCTGTTATGGTAACCTCATTTTTTTACAGAATTTTTTATAAAGAATGACTTTTTGTCTTAAAATCAACAATAAATTTTTTTCTCCTCTTGTCAACTCCATCCAGGGACACTAATATATATACAGGGTGGTCCTTTTAAAGTGTTACAAAGCGATATTGAGAAAATGGCTGAATGAAAATAAATGAAATATCTAGGGATACAATGGGTCGTTGGGGGACACTTTTTGACAGAGTAAGTAATGTTTTAACCCTTTCCACTTTTAGGGGCGGGGGGTAACTTTTAAATGTTAAATGGAAAGGTGCAGTTTTCTTTCCAGATTCGTAATCTCCAGTAAAAACTACGTTATAATCAATGAATAATTTAATGCCAATGTCAATGTCACTACGCTAAATTTAACAAAATTAAAAATAAAATCAACTAAAGAAAAAACTGATATTAGGTACATTATTTTATTATAACAGGTGTTCAAAATGACGACCATTTTGTTCTAAACATTTATCAACCCTCTTTCGAAAAGAATTCCGCACTCTGAATAACATATCTGGGGTGATTACACGAACTGCACGCGTAATCCTTTCTCTCATGTCTTCGGCTGTAGTTGGAGCAGTCACCATGACTTTTTCTTTGACGAAACCCCACAAGAAAAAATCAAGAGGGGTTAAGTCTGGCGATCTTTCAGGCCAATTTACTGGTCCCCCACGTCCAATCCATCTGTTAGGGTAAGTGTCATGCAATATAGCACGTGCTTCTCGACAGGAATGTGGTGGTGCGCCGTCTTGCTGGAACCAAATTGCTTCACGTTGTTGCTCTGGAATATTTGGCATCAATCTTTACAAGTCATTTCGAAGAAAATCGCAGTATCGCTGTCCATTAAGATTACCATCGAAAAAATGAGGTCCAATAACAACATCGCCAAATATCCCACACCAGGTATTTATCGACCAAGGGTGTTGATTAGCGACTGTTCACATCCAGTGTGGATTTTCTTGAGCCCAATAATCTATGTATTATAATAAAATAATGTACCCAATATCAGTTTTTGTTTAGTTGATTTTATTTTTAATTTTGTTAAATTTAGCGTAGTGACATTGACATTGGCATTAAATTATTCATTGATTATAACGTAGTTTTTTTCTGGAGATTACGAATCTGGAAAGAAAACTGCACCTTTCCATTTCACATTTAAAAATGAGCCCCCACCCCTAAAGAGTGGAAAACATTACTTACTCTGTCATAAAGTGTCCCCCAACGAACCATTGTATCCCTAGATATTCCATTTATTTTCATTCAGCCATTTTCTCAATATCGCTTTGTAACACTTTAAAAGGACCACCCTGTATAAAAATATATATATATATATATATATATATATATATATATATATATATATATATATATACATATATAACTTGTGTTGTTTTAATGGAACACCCTATATATTTTTATATATTTGAATTCTCTTTTAGATGATGCGGCGGGGATCGATCATGTTGGTAATAAACAACTTCTCGAGTACGTAGGTTCGCATTTTCAAGCAACTGTAGCAAATCTTCTGAAAGAAATTGCAGATATCTTTCGCCTGTCAGGGAACCATCGGAAAAGAAAGGTCCTAATATATTAGTATTGATAATACCACCCCACACATTCACACTCCACTGATGCTAGTCTACTTGTAATACCCAGTATGGACTTTCAACGAAGTAATAGTGACGATTATGTTTATTTATTAACGACTCCTATGCTATTAAAACTGGCTTCGTCGCTAAATAGCACAGTCAACAAAATTAACTTGTTGGTTAATTCTGTCCAGAATAATATTGCAAAATGCGACACGAGTTGCGAAATCTTGCGCTCGTAGGCTTTAATGCAAACACAAATGGTATGTGTGATCTTTATGTTTGCTTTTAATTCTTTGTATTGAACTCTTACGCAGATCTACTTGTACCGCAATCTGACGAACATTTACGTGAGGATTTTCTTCTAAATTTAATAGAACTGTCAACTCGTTTTCTTCGTTTGCAACTGTACGATTTTCTACATTTTTTTTTGTATATGATACTTCCTGTCTCTTTAAATCGTTCTGCCAGAAGTTGAAACGCTTCTTGCATTTCTAGCTAACGGGTATTTTTGCGTATAAATCCTGGATGCCAACAAACAGTTCCCTTCAGCTTGTCCCAAAACATAGATCATATTAATCAGCTCTTCTTTTGAAAAATTTATCGCACACTAAGTAAATAACAAAGTCGCTATCAGATAATTATCTGACAATTCTTCACGAATTATTTGTCGAACATTGAAATTTATGAATTTAAATAAAATAAAAAAATACACAATCAATTTAGCAGAGTTCGCCTGAACGGACATAATGCACACAGTAATGAAATAATCCTCGGATGAATACGCTTTAAAATTGGGCTGAATCAACTACAAAATATACAGTGAACGATAATCAAAGCGTATTCATCCGTCAATAACAAACACTTTATTTGCCGGGAACAGCCGTCGCAACCACCTCCGAAAGGTCTCCAGTAGAAAATCACCGTCATGAATTTATGAATGTTAATTGAAATAGTACACACTGTTTCTGTTTCTGTTTCTGTTTCATTTGGTTATATAGCACGGGAGTTATGTATAATTTACACTTTACTCGCTGTTCATTTAACTAAGTTAATTCAATTTTCTTGAACATAAACTATAGGTACGCAGAACTTTAGTTCGTGAAAACCGCACTAACGTTGGAACACCACTCTCTACCAAGAAATTTTCAACCACGTCTCCACAGACAAACGGTATGTAACGATAACAGATTACAACGATGATAAAATCTATGCCAATATCCCATCTAAAGGGTTAACAGGGAAACTTCCCTTAAAGAAAGTTCATTTATCACGATACAACACTCAAATTCACTGATTTAAATACGGAGCACTCCCACACACACTGCCCTCTGTAACTTAACTGCCTCCAACCTCAATTAGTACTCGCCATCTTCAGTTTTGATCCCCCTATCTCTGAATTAGCCAATTATATCCGTTCATAACTTCAAATTATCAACCGTGATGAAAACGATAGCCTTCCGGCACTGAATCTAACAAAAATTATACCATCAATCCAAACTGCCCAAGATATCTCAGTGGATTATCGTCGAAATATGATCTGTTTGTGACAAAAATGTCTCTTCGAAAATGTGCTTTAGAACCAAGTCTTTAGAAACCTAGCCCTGTTTGTCAATTTAAAATTTATCTACTTTCCCCGCGACACGTGGGCGCCGTATTCTTGAAACTGTCAACTCGTGTGTTATGCAAATAATGTCAATACAAGGTAAGCATATTTTGAATGACGCAATTCTATTTTCACTAATTTCCATTAAACACAAATGATAAGGCTGATCAATATTTACCAAGAAAAGGAGGAAGTGAAATGTTAATAAATACTTTAATTTATTAACGCAACCAAACCGAAAGCAGCCTGAAATCGGGAATCTAAATTCTGATGAATGATAAGGACGCCCCAATCATCTTCAGATAACAACCAAAAAAAAATGTAATTTAACTTAAAACTTCCAACAATTTACACTCTGATCTATTCAATTTTCACGTTTCATATTCTGGGTACGAATGAATCTTTCGAAACTAATTTCGTCATTTTTGAAAACACGTGAGTGCATGTAAGGCTACATTTTCTTATTAAATTAAATATTAATAACTCTAGCAAAGTACAGGCCGTAGGTTCAAATCCTACTCGAGGTAAACTTTTTATTTATGTATTTAATAAAATTAATAATAATTTTTGATTAAATATTAATAACCTTTTTCAGAGTTCACTATTGAATTTACGTTTAAACTTGTTTACATAAAGTGAGATTGAGATAACGCGATTCACGATTTAACTTAAAGGCATCTTACCTAAAGTGAACAGAGTTTAATTTCTATTAGGATTCGCATATTCTTGTATCAACTACTGCTATTGGAAATAAATTTTGAGCGTCCTAAAAAGTAAAAATCAGATTTATAAAACTTTTGTTGTTCACCAAAACGTGTTTGCGTAGATTTGTCGTTTCATTACAATTTAGCGCTCAACCCGTGGGACTCAAATTGTCTGTGAGTCCTCAAAACGAAAAAAATGGGTCAAATATCACTAGAAATTGAATAAGGTATACGGCTGATCCCTTGAAATAGTACAAACATTGTGATTTTTGGAACTTAAGAGACAGGAGATAGGTTAAATGACGAAAAAGTTGTAGTTTTAGGGAACCAATCCACTTGCAGCAAAACATGCTATAAATGTTTTTCAGTTTAAGAGTTATACGAGGAAAACCAAAAAGTTTAATTTTCGATGTTTGTCAATAATTAAGTTTATTGATGAAAATATCAAAAAATAATACAGGAAAATTTTAGTTGATTTAACATTCGCTATTGACGTCTACGACGTTTCGTGTCTTTGAGAATATCATCAACTTTTTTTTTTCAAATACGGACCTGTTTTTTATTAATTCTTTTTTACAGAATTCATAAAGCCTAATATTAGTATGTAGCACAATTGACCATTTTACGGCGTTTTGTTTAACAAATAACCATCATCAATAAAAGTTATGAGAAAATGTTAGTTTAAATTTGTAGAAACAACCTAATTATACTCTGATATCAATTGACCTCCATTGATTTTAATGCACAGCTTATATCTACTTAAATAAGATTTATAACATAATTATTACACACGTTGAGCGCCACTAGAAATTTTTGAAAATTTTGATTGGGCTAAAAACCACTTTGAAAATTTTTAGGTATCTCACTATGGGTGTAATAGCAAAAAGTTATAAATATCATGATACACTTATTTATTTATGTGAAATTGTTTAAAAGTATTTAGCGGTCCCTAGGGACCGGTCTGGCCATGGTGGAAGTATTAACTGCCCAAGCCGCAGCAGTCCATGGCGTGTTCGTCAGGTGTACAGAAATGTCCTATTGCGCATCTTCCAGCCAAATATTTAATATTAGCAGGCCCACATCTGTATCAATTGTTTTGCCAATAATCACAAACAGGACATTCATTTATAACGGTTTTTTTTTTCTGTTTAGTTGACGTATCTGTATAAATTTAGTTTATTTTGTGCCGTATTCGTATTAAGGTAGTCTATTTGGTATCAGCATTAATGAACATGAAACAATAAAAGCATTTTTCTGTTTTTAATCAATAAAAAATGAATAAAATAAAAAATCAAGAAACTCGCACTGCAGAACGTTTGCTACAGGTCAGAGAGGTTCACACAGTACATTTAACTCATGTAAGCAGCGGTCCACTGGCCAATACGGTATTAAAACTGCTCCAACTAACGAGCGGTCCCTAGGCACCGCCGTGGCCCTACGGGAAATGTTGGTAGGGATAAATTGAACTCAATGGTAAAAATTTATCTGACTTTGCATTATGTACTAATCCAAAATACGGAGGATCAGTTCCCTATTCACTGCGATTGTTGGCAATTTGTCATTTCTAACTGCTTCCTTAAATTATACTATTTTCAAATAATAACCTCGATTCTGCGTAAAATTCAATGCATTGTCTCTTTTTAACGGAAAGGTGAATTTCTAGTGTATTTTACTTTTGTAAAACCTGCATTTAAACTTATTCATGAAATAAATTGAACGTGTTGCTATTAAATAAAAAAAAACATAGTGGCCTCTGCTATGACCGCTGTTTGAAAGTATTTGACAGTTGTACATACTTAGCAGCTATTTATCTTAGAATTATGTATTGTTCAAATTAAAAAAAAAACAGATGTTGTTTTTATAGGCAAAATGCAACAGAAATCCTCTTGTTGCAGGAGATAGTTATGCTGAAATGTACCCACGTCGGAAAATACCTAGCATGAAAGTTACGAGAAAATTATTCGACCAGGTGGTTCAAATAAAATCAACGTTTTGGGTTAGTGCTATAAGTACAGAGTATTTTAAATAAATTCATAACCATTTTTTGTTCTCTTTCAGGATTTATTCAATACAAAAATAGAATAAATGGTGGATCTTCAATTCGGGAAGTTTCTAACGAATTTGGATTGAGTTTTGGTTCAGTAAGAAGAATTCTAAAATGAAATAAATATAATCCATACAAAGTAAGAGAAGTACACGATTTATACAGACGTGATAACCAAAAAAGAAAACGATTTTGTAGTTGGATTAAAAAAAAAATTGGAAAATATCTTTAAAAATATAATGTGGTCTGATTAATGTGTGGATAAGAGTGTTAGATGAAAAAATTATTGGTTCTGATTTTTATAATTATACTCTAAATCGTCAGCACTACTTAAATTTTTTAGAGACAATATTTCCGGATTATCTAGATAAAATGCCTTTGAGTACTCGTATAAATATAATGTATTATCAGCAAGGTGGGGCTCCTCCACATAATGCCGCTATTGTTGGAGATTACTTAATAAACAATCTTTTCCCAAATAAGTGGATCGGAAATAATGGGCCAATTTCTTGGCCACCAGATCTAGCAATTCTGGATTTTTTTATCTGAGGTTTCATAAAAGACAAAGTCAAGTTCTACGCGAGATCTAGACCACTTAAAAGAAAAAATTAAACAAGCGTGTGAAAGAATTTCACCAGAAATGTTAAATAATGGTAGCGGATCCAGAAAAGTATGAAGGGGGGCGGGCAAGATACGAATCTATAAAATAGTTTATATACATATGTCGAATGTAATAGAATTGGAGCGGAGTTTATTGATAGGTTGATAAAGGGCGAGTTTTTCGACACCCATGAAGAAAGAGGAGGAACATTTTGTTTTATTCAGCATCACGCGGCGAGTATTTAAGTACTATTAACGAGAAAAATAGGAGTTGTCATTAAGTCTACTTACTAAAGCATTCTAGTGTTCATTAAAGAATTGTAATTTTTAGTTATACACTTGTTGTACCTACTGTACCAATTTACATACATGCGAAAAGTGCCTATTCGTGAAACTATGATAGACCGGTACCATACAAAACACTTATGACTAGGAAAATAATTCCTCCCGTTTAATTAATTTAATTGTATATTGTAAACTTAAATGAAGGCGCTAAACATGTTTTGCTCAAAACATGCACTAACTGGGAGGTCTCGTTCTATATTTAAAATTACAAGCCCATTCAGTCTTGTGTTTCCCATATTCGAACTGAGATCAGTTTTTATTCTTTTCAGAGCAGAAAATGATCTTTCAGCAGTTGCTGAAGTTAGTGGTCTTATTGCCAAAAACTTGAGAAGTTTTTGGATTTTGAACAACAACTCTGCTGTTTCATATGCTAAAGCAAATGTTGGTATAGAAACGTTCTTCTAGACGTTTGTCCATATCCCTAAATCCCCTTTCAATTCTGATGAATACAAGCCAGTGCTGCAATTCTCTGAGACGATCTTTATAATCTCTTCCGTATCCATTTTTTCACACTTACTGGGTAGAAGCCATGACGATTTCGTAGTTTTGGACATCAATTTTTCGTTGAACCTGTCTCTAAATTCTGCTAAAATAAAATCTAGAAATGGTATCCAAACCGTTTTTCTACAATATTCCTCCGACGACTGACTTTCGATGTTACTCCTATTAGTTTGGATATTCGTCAACCTAGACATTGTAATTTCAACATTTAGAGAATTTGCCATCTTTCTTCGAAACACTTTCTAAACTCCAGATCAGTGCTGCAGCGCATCTTTTCAAATTTCCTGATAAGAGCTTTTATTAAATCGGCTATTTAAGCAAAATTCAAGGTCTCTTCTTGCATTTGTCTTGATAAAGGAAGTGTCAAACCAAACACACCTTCCGTCACTGCTAGACTAACAAGGAATTCACTGGAACGTATGGCATATTAAGAGGAAAAACCATTGGTGCTACCCGCTGAGTTGGCAACTTTTTCGAAAAACAAAAAGTGTAGAATTTCCGTAAATTGGGTAATTGTATCATATCATTCCACCAAACGAGTTTCACACAATCGTTTAATTTTATGGTGATTTTTAAAACTGACGTCTGTAAAAGTAATGACCTCAAAAATGTTCATTCTCTTTGGAGATTCTCTAACAAAGTTGGCTATGCTACCAATTGTTCCCATGGTGTTGCTGATACTAAAAATTTGACATGCTTTGGTCAATATAAGATTTAAATGATGACTAGCACAATGTTCACAATAGGCCGATGGCTGAGTTTTCAAAACGTGCGCTTGATCTCCTTTAATAACCCCACTCATGTTGGCTGCACCATACTATGCTTGACCTCGACAGTTCACCATACTAAGACCTAGGTTTTCTACTTTATTTACAATTACAGATGCTACTTTTTCTCCTGCCAGATAAGTAATTTCGATCAATTTTATGAATCGTTCTTCTGCAATGTTCTTTTCATTATTAGAATATCTTAAACATAAAGTGATTTGTTCCGAAATACCATCGTCTGCCGTTTCCTCGGAGATTATGGTAAAGTACTGAGATTTTTTCCCCTAATCGATAATTTTCTGACCAACATTCTGTAACATCATTTTGTGTGGTTTTGCTTATACACCACCAAGAAGTTGGACACATATGGGAAAAATTTTTATTTTTACTGAAATTTCGGAAAAACCCTATTCGCGGTTGGTTTCTGCATGTCTGACAACAAAAAAATGCATTGTGATAATTGTCACGTGACCATAGATTTGGCTGGAATTTTGAACAATGTTAACTGTGATACCGAAAAACGGGTAAAATTGACAAGATATCGAAAAATTGTATTAAGAAAATGTATTTAAAATGTAACAAAGACACCATATACCAAGTTTTAACCAAATCAGAAAAAAAATTAAAATACCATTTATTCCCTCTGCTTTTACTACGAAACATCATAAAATCCTGTTTTACCTGGAAATAGTTTTAATAACATAAATTACTTAATTTTAGGTAACTTAAACTATGAGGTGCACTTTAAACAGCAATAATTTGTATCCTTATAAGCCGAAATATTTGATTTTTCCAAAGCCAACTTATTAAATTCAAAAATATGTACTAATCAATATTAAATTTAATAAGGATAAATAATGTGTTGTTAAGTTTTAGTTGCAAATATTAGTTCGTTTACATTTTAATTACCGGTTAAAAATATTAGATCAGCTCATGCGCTTCAATATACAGGGCATGAACACAACCACTGGCGAGGCCAAATGGTATTTTCTAAATTTTCCTCTCACAAATTGTCTATTTTACAAATATTAGGTTAATTTTGACCTAGAATGATGTAATTTATGTTATTAAAACTATTTCAAGGCAAAACAAGATTCTATGATGTTTCGTAATAAAAGCAGACGGGAATAAATGGTATTTTTTTTTCTGATTTGGTTGAAAATTGGCATTTGTACTCTTTGTTTCCTTCTAAATACATTTCCTTAATGCAATTTTTCGATATCTTGTCAATTTGACCCATTTTTCGGCATCACGGTTGACATTTTTCAACATTCCCGCCAAATCTGTGGTCACGTGACAAATATCATAATGGATTTTTTGGTTGTCAGACATGCAGAAACGAACCGCTAAGAGTTTTTCAGAAGTTTCAATAATAAAAATTTTTCCCATGTGTCCAACTTTATGACGGTCCCTGTATATATAGCAGACCTAGCTACGTTTTGCAAGTGATTTTTTGAAACCTCGTCACCAGTATCCACTCTGAACTTTAACAATGCACGAAAATTTCCTTCCTGTTCATTGGTAATGTTACCACGCTGATTATGAGTAAACAATTTGCCATCATCCCGGTAGCCGCGAAGAGCAATATTTTGGCGTCTGCAAAATATCATATTCTCCTCCACAGCCTTCATTTATTACCATCAATTTGATTAATTACACTAGATTTTCTTCCATCAACAGAACAAACTGTTTCGATGGTAGGCATTTTCTTGCTTTTTAAAAGCTCTGTAGCTTTTTTATAGCTGTTCGTGGTTTCAGTGACGAGTTTCTTGAGTTCTACTCCGACAACTATTTTTTTACTAAAAATTACACAGGCTTTGCAAAACCCTCCATTTTTCTTGGCACTAAAAGCAAGCCACTTATATTGATCGAGCCACTTTGCCTGGAACCATCGTTGATGTCCTATTTTGCTACTTGTAGTCAGGAATAGATATATGTTTAATCTATTCCTAATGTTTATGTTCTGATTGTAATTCCATATCACATACATTGGCTATATCCCAAGAATCTCTCTGCGGTTATCGTACATTCACTAGAAAGCGTCTGTGGAATATTCTGGCATGGAAGCGCCTGCGAGTGCACTTTCTGTTGTGATAGAGACTTTACATTAAGTTTATTTCTGTTGTGATGCTTCTGAAGCAGAAACTTTAGTACGCTTTCTTTTGGTAGGCAAAATGAAACAGTCTAATGTCTTTTGTTTTGTCATTGTTTGACCACAATATCAACCAAATACCTACAACAAAAGGCAAGTCGCCTCTGTATTGAAAAGAATGTTGTTTCACACTTCACAAGAATTGCACTTGTCTAATATAGGTATTTTATTGAAATACTCTGAACAGAAGCACTAAATCAAGTGTAACAAATAAATTGCACGTATGTAAACGAAATGCTGCACTACTCACCGACGCTATTGTATGCTAACTAAACATGAAAGTAGCTGATACAGTCAGTTGAGTCAATGCATTTTGCATGTGTTTGTACCGATCCGTTCCAAACATTTTCTATTGACATTATATCAGTAGCATTATTTTATTTTCATATCATACGTTTCCGTAACATTTGTTTTTAGACAGATACCCTATTGAATTTAAATTAAAATTGATTTTTAAAATGCTGTAGGATTAAATTATCTATGGCTAAAGAGAAACACTAAATTATTCAAACAATAACTATTTCAAAATATTAATTCAATCAGAGTTCTCTCTGGAAGTAATGAAAAAAGTATGTACTCTTACATTAAGTTTTTTAATACGTTTTGAATACATTTCCACTTTCACAGATATAAATCTCCGTTCTATAAACATAAACTTAAAACTGTCTATACCTTATTGTGTATGCGACCTTTTGTTGTATGTGAGTCATTCTTAGAATTTCATTTAAAGTTAGGTACTTACAAACAAATTGTGTTTATGAAATGTGCTTGTTTATATGACTAATTTTACTCTTGTACTGCTACAAACAAAATACATAGATTTAACTGGCAAATTTTATTTTTAGAAACGATTTTATCGTTGCAAAAAAGGGGGGGCCTGGAACCACCTTGGATCCGCCAGTGTTATAAATCTTATTTAAGTAAGTGTAGGCTGACCATTAGAAACGATAGACCGGTGTGAAGTAAGCCCCTCAATTTCCAAAATTTGTGCTTTCTTCAATTGCAATCGGTTATTGGTAATTGGTAGCTATTTTTGAACGTTTCTCGGTTTTTCATAATTATAATAATCACGATTATAATTTAGACGTAAGGTTAGCCCCCAACTTTTGAAACTTTTCCTTTTTTCAATTTCAATCGTTTGTTGGTTGTTTGTCGGTTTTTTTTTTTGCTATTTTTGAACGTTATAATCACGATTATAATTTAGACGTAAAGTTAGCCTCCCAACTTTTGAAATTTTACGTTTTTCCAATAGTAATCGTTTGTTGGTCGTTTGTCGGTGTTTGTTGGCCATTTTTTAACGTGTGTCGGTTTTTTATATTCATAATAATCGCGCTTATAGTTTAGGTGTGAAGTTAGCTCCCCAACTTTCAAAACTTTACATTTTTCCGATTGCAACCGTTTGTTGGTCGTTTGTGGGTGTTTGCTGGCTATTTGTGAACGTCTGTCTGTTTTTCATATTTATAATAACCACGTTCATAATTTAGGTGTGAAGTTAGCCCCCAACTTTTGAAATTTTACGTTTTTTCAATTGCAATCGTTTGTTCATCGTTTGTCGGTGTTTGTTGGATATTTTTTAACGTTTTCGGTTTTTAATATATACGTTAATTAACGATTATAATTCAGGCATGAAGTGACCCCCATCTTTCAAAATTTTAAGTTTTTTTTTATTGCAATCGTTTGCTGGATTTTACCAAACGTATGTCTAAAAAGTTTCGGCACAAAATATTTTATTCAGTTTTATAAACAAATATGTTTTATTTAAACTTATAACTATCAAACATGATTAATAGACTTATAATTAACAAAACTGAGAACTTAAATTAAATGAGGTGGTCCGAGATTATCAATAAGACGCAATTCTCTACGAACATCTCCCACAAGGGCTTGGGCAGCTGTAATATCTATCAATCGATTTTTTCTGTAAATCCTCTGTCTTAACTGACCTTCATTTTCGGCTTACCATGCTCCATCACACACTTTTCTACTGAAAAGTGCTCAAAATTTTTCTATTGGGCGGGTCTGAGGTAGATTGGGGGATTGTTGTTTCGTGGTACGAATTGGTATGTTATGAGCAGTTCTGAGCTTCCCTAGCGTAAGGACATGAAGCAAAGTCTGGCCAAAACATTATATCGTCTTCAGCATGATGCTCATTAATAACACCATTCAGTTTGAACAGACAATTCTGAATACAGCGCAGACTATCTAGTGCTTCGCTTCTTACACGCCCCACATAAGACCTCGATATCCCTATTTTAAAAATCGCTCACCAGACTAAAATTTCATCAGCAAATGTTGCCTTTTATTTATATTTAACATTGTTCGGGCAGTTTTCTATGTTATCAGAATAGAAAGCATCGTTACCCTTAATTTCTGAGTTACTTAGAGTAAAATATTCTTCATCATCAATAACAATGACTTTGTTGTTGGAAAAAGGTATCCGCCTTAATGCCCAACAACATCGTCGTATGCGTGGCTACTGATTTGGTGTAAAATTTGGACATTTTCTTCTTTTTCGATATTCTTGACATTCCTAACCAATTCCTACCAAATTATACCCTTAGAAGTTCTATACTCTCTTGCTAATTTCCTGACCGACATTACAACTCTATTTGTAACTCTTCTTACTAATCTGTCTGCTCTGGCTTGGGTAAAAGTTCTAACTCGTCCACTTCTTGGGAGATTTATACATGGTATACCTTGTTCACAATCCGCTATTGTACGATAAACAAGTCTTCGGGAAATATTTTGATTTTCGAATATGCGAACTATTTTACGCTTAGGCATTTGCCCAACTAGACTCCGAATACTTTTACGAAGATCTAATTTGTAGGCCATTTTAGTACAACTGCTTTCTAAAACTGAACGGTCAAAGTGAAGACAAACTTTCAGAGAATTTTTGTTTCCAAAGCCAAGCTAATATTTTATCATTCTCGCGTGTTTTACATCCATTGGATTTTGTGTCAAAACTTTCGAGATATACGTTATTGCGCCTTACATTCACATGACTTCACAGTTTTGGTTATGACGCTGTGTAAACATTTTTGCGTATTCATATTGATCAATTTATGGCATCGATACATTACTTTGAGGTCTGTACAGAATTAATAGAAACTGAAATTATGTGAATTGATACAATATTGAATGCAAGATACTTTATTTTGCATTCATGTGGGCAACGACATTTTCAAAATTTTTCAGAAGCAACACAGAAATGTGTTAGCGACTAAAATTACACGTCTTCTAAATGCACACCTTACTCATTTTAGGTATCGCCTAAGAAGAATACGAGCAAACATTTTTAATCGCTCTCTGAAAGACATAAAACATATTTGTTACCAAATGGAAATATTTACAGCGTGGTTAGGATTGAAAACCTGAATTTTTTTGTATCAAATGCATGCCTTTCTACTCAAGTATGCAAATTATGTTGTGCGCTGCATTAGACAATGCTTATTTTAAAAATTTCATTACCCAACAAAATTGTGAAGTATTATCATTTTTAAAATCATTTATGAACCTTGGTCCAAACAAAAACGAGGTGCCCTGTTAAAAAATATATCCAGAAATTGTAGCGATGCAAGGTGATGACAAAATTAAGTCAACAAGGATTGACACTTTTGATAGTCCTAGCAAATTTTGGAAAATGTGGTTTTTATACAACAAAACCGGCTTTATGGGGTTTGCAAATGATGTTGTATTCATAAAAGCATTGAGCTATAGCAGTAGCATGTTAAAAAGGTCAGCACGATACATATTAGTGTGTAAGTTCAATTTCGTTAAAGATAAATAAGAAATTTCACATATAAAGCATTATAATTAAGACATTAAACACATATCAGTTATTGATTATATGAAGTACAATAATTCTAATGTATAGAACATGTACAATAATTGGTACAATGCATAAAGCTTTGCGAACTATAAAAAGGGTGATGGTACGAAGACGTTATGTTGGTAGATCTTAGACTAAGTGTTTAAAAAGTGTTTAAGAAGTTACAGTGTCTTATCTAAGAACTTGAACATTACATGTACAATGTGATATAAACCATTTAAATACAATTTGTGTATAAAAACTTACAAAACATGAAAGTGTAGAAATACAAAATTAGAAACTATAAAGTACAAATAAACAGTGATTGTGTTAGAGAAATATATAGCAACATTTAGATAAATATTACAAGTGATATAAACGTTTCAAACGCATGTTTAAATTAAATTATATAGAATTAGGTTAAGTGCAATAATTAAGAAGTTTACAAATTTATAGCTTATTTAGGGCAAGATAAGTCCAGAATAAACTATAAAAGAATATAATAATAGGTTTCCCTTATTTTTACAAAGAAATTAATTTTAAACATGCATTTTAAACATGTATTTTAAACATAAATTTAGAAAAGTTAGGTTAAGTACATAAAATTAAGGTATTAAAGTAGAAATTTTGCTAAAACTATGTAAAATGGGTAGAGATAAGTGATTCTTATACAGTTTTTTTATGTAGAAGCTGAATATGTCATCAGTTTAGTTGTAAAATACAATATTTATTAGATATTAGTAAATTTGGGTATAAAATTTTTAAAATGCAAATTCATGAAGCGAATTATAGCATGTGAGGTGTCTATTTATGCAGAATTTTGTCATGAGTTCAAAAATGTATTTAAAAAGCAAATCCGAATTGAAAAAGTTATGGCATAATTTATGTTTTAGTTAAATTAATTTTTTGTTTAGACCAATCGAATGCCAGGATCTTTTGTATGTAATGTTAAAAAAAAAAATTGAAAGCTATGGTAGCTATGAGAAAGTATACAAGGAATTGCTCCTGATTTCTCACTCTCATCTCTTTTGGGGCTAACAAGTCATAGTGCGAATAGTGCATTTGTAAAAATGTAAGTAAAAGTAAAAGTTTCATTAACATTATCGGAAGTGAACCGCGAGCAACGTAGAGTCTGAGATTTCAGAAACAATCGATATAACATGTAATAAAATTTTAAAAATGAATGTTACAGGTTATAATTTTCGACTATTGTTTTGTTTCATTTCGAAATTTTGTTCAACATCGAGTGATGTGCATTTTTTTTATGGTAATGAAATTCGTCTGTTATTTTGGATGTGATGTTTATTTTTTTCTCAAAAGTAATTGAGGTTATAAAACAATTATCTAAAACAAAAGTGTTTAACAATTATAAAAGTTTATGAAAGAATAAGTCGCAAGATTCATTCGAAAAACTAATAAATATTTAAATAAATATTTAAATATTCAAATAAAATAAAAGTGCAACTATAAAAGAAAATGAGCATATTACCCAAGTGCAACGTAGTTACCGCAAAGAAGATTTACCACAAGTTAGTGAAGCTGGATTAATTTATGGAAATTAAGCAGTACCATTTTCTACAGGAAGGCATTACTGTCGTTAGATGGAATGAAGTTTACATCCAAGGTTAACATGGAACAAGCTTAGGGAGACCATGTAATGGAAATTTCGAAAATACATGTGAGTTTATTTTATTATCATAATCAAATGTCCTGTATGTATGTATTTTTTTAATTTCTGTATAATTGTTGTTCGACGACGTGTATCAATATCTGAAAAGGTAATGTACAAGTTTTATCATAAATATAATAATTCTAATTTTAATTAAAGTAAAGTTGTACTTACTAAGAAAAGATCGTTGTTTGGAATTTTGACAAGCTGCATATATTTAATTTAGCAAGGACGCACCGCATGCGTATTTGTTGCAAATTCCATAGAAGTCTGGTACACGTTAAAACAAATAATTGTAAAGAACTATTATATTATGCACAGGAATATTTCCTTGTGTGAAATAAATTTTATGGTTTCACGTTAACATTTCAATTTAATAATAATGAAAAAGTTTGAACGGTTTATGTTTATTTGCCTACGAAATTCAAATTGAAAATTGAACCCCATCCCCAAGTAGATACTTATTAAATTTAATTATATATTTGTGAATGTGTATATATATATATATATGTATATTGTGATGGCTAAATAATATAATAGGGGATAGAGTTCATTTAGTATTTGTTGGAAAATTAAAATA
The DNA here is from genome assembly GCA_036346205.1 of Vesta saturnalis. Taxonomy (NCBI): domain Eukaryota; kingdom Metazoa; phylum Arthropoda; class Insecta; order Coleoptera; family Lampyridae; genus Vesta; species Vesta saturnalis. Next base: position 1,456,116 of record JARFJB010002187.1, read on the forward strand.
AATATTTTACACTTTGATATAATTTTTTTTTTTTTTTATGAATTTAATTGCATTTAGAAGTACAAGTGAAATCATTAAATGGTTCTTTATTATGTAAATTCCACGTTATATTAAGTAGCTTGTATGTGAAACAGACTTCATTAAAATTTGCACAATAACGCATGCGTAGCGTCTTAACTGATATTAGATGGCAAACTGTCAAAATTGTTAAATGGAAAATTCTTAAAAACATTAATTTAATAATTTTATAATTGAAATTGAAATATATATAGAAGAATAAAAATTTAATTATTTTACAGATGTCTACACAGCTATTGTATAAACATTCACACCTATACATGAAACACAAATGCAGGAAAATACACAAATAATGGATAGAAATTTAAGGGTTATTATAAAATTGACACATGTGTATCGGCATATTTTCAAAAAGATGTGTTTATTCGGCTGGTTCTATATGCAAACTTGGTAGGCTCCCTCCCGTATGTGATCGATGTTATTGATTCGTTGTTCCAATTGCTGCTGCATGTACTTCCAAACTTCAATCAACGTACCTCGGTGAAATGGCTGCTTTCTTGTGGTAATCGTTACTTAACTTTGCTTAAATAAATTCAACCAAGCACTAAGTTATTTATTATAACTTATTTAATTGTTGTATTAAAATGTTTAAATAATTTTCGGTTTAAAAATTATATTTAAGGTTGTAAATCTTTAATTTTAGTTCACTTTTGTTTTTAGAACCCGATATGGAATATCGTTTATTATTATGTCGCACCAGGAAAATAAACATCAATTCAGGAAATTTGAATAATTTTATTTACGACAAACATTAACCAAAACAAAAATACAACAACCGAATTTTAAAAACGTTAAGCTTAAATGGTAACAAACTTTACTATTATGGAAAATTATCGGTAACCTAACTTTATTTATGATGGTAGGTTAAGAACAATTGATTCTGAATTCTCGGATCTTCACTAACCTCGTTTCAAAATTTCCGAAAGTAAAACGTGATTTGAACTTACGTGTTAACACAAAACACAACACTTTGACTTTATTTGTCATAAAAATTAAAAGATTGAAAAACAAATGGAGAGAGTTTCAGGATTAATTCCTTATATACTATCCTGTTAGCTACAAAAATTTCAATTTTTTTCTTTCAATACAAGCAAAGTAACTAAGTCTGTGACTGGTTTTAATAAATTTGAAAACTCATCTAAAATATAAATTATGCTATAACTTCCTTAATATGCTTCTGATTTACATTTTAAAAACAGAATTGAAATCTGTGCATAATTCCGCATAAAATGATACCTCACGTGACATATATCGGTTCAAAAATGTACGATTTGACTTATTCTAACCTAAATTTACTCATATCTAAAAAATCCTACTTTCTACACTTAAACTAAATACATATTCGTGATCAGCACGAAAAATTAAATTAGGCACATTTATTTAAACTCAAATATCTTAAATTTAAAGGAAAATTCTTTTTCATATAGGAAATTTGTGTAGTTAACCCCATTTTCATAATTTTATGTTTAAATGACTTGTACAAAGTAAATTACTACATGGAAATTATTATTATTAATTACACTAATAATTTATTCTAAGTTCAACTAATTCTATAAAACTATAAATTTGCAAAAAAAGCCTTAAAATTAAAACTTAACCTAACTTTATATAAACGTTCATATAATTTGCGTATCTAACGTCCAAATTATTCAAAATGTTACTCTAACAATTTATTAAATCGGTCTTCAATATCCCCAATGTTCACTTTAATTGTAACGTTTAAAATATTGTCACTTCAACAATCCATATTGTTAAACACATTTCTTTAAAAATTTTACACAAAATGTATTTGTATGTAAAATATCCATATGTAAAATTGTTGTTTATATCGAGTTTAATGTTTACTATGCACTACGCCTTTCGTTGCACTTTTATATACACTAATATTGTGAGTGTTAACTAAATCATGTCCACACCTTAATCCTTTATTAAATTTTTAAATCTTTACTGCATTTTACCTGACTTAAAACATGTTCTAAATACAATCCTAAATCTAAACTGTGTGCTAAACATCTGTAAAATACCCAAATGCCAAAATACTTTATACGAACTGTAAATTTAATGAAATATTTTCCACGAACTTAATCGTACTTACAAATATAACTTCATCTAACCTTCCTGACATGTTTCTTACATAGCACAATGCTTTTTATGATTGAACAAACTTGTGCAAATCTTATCAAACCTGTTCCATCAAATCAAATCAATTTCTTTCACTCGTTTACTTTAATACTTCAAATAAATGTAGTGTAAATGTACTGTGATTGATCTCAAATTGTCCAATATAAGAAATACAAGCTTATACTCTCACTTCCCTGTCTTAAGCTTATATCTAACCATCTCAATATATATATATATATATATATATATATATATATATATATATATATATATATATATATATATATATATATATATATATATATATGTATTTTAAGTTTCCGGTTTGACCGGAAGCGCACATAATTTAATTTTTTTAAATCACACTGTATATATATGTTTGCATTTTTGCATTGCTTATTTTTTCTCAATACATACGTATAAAATTCTTATAGGGTTTTATAAAAAAAAATTAGAGAAAAATACCATCGAAAGTTTTTCAATTTTATTATACGATTAGAAGAATCAAACAAAACGTCAACAAAATCGCATCGCAATTGTTTTTTCGTTTATTGCAATTGACAATCAGATAAAAGTTTAATTTGATTTCAATCGAAATGATTGTTTAAAATGAATAACAGTGAAAAAGTTGACTTGTTAATTTTCGGTGAATGTAAACGTAATTCTCGACGAGCGGTAGAATTATACGCACAAAGATATCCCAATAGATACCATCCTTCCGAAAGTTACATACGAAAAATTGAACAATCGCTTAGAATGCGTGGAACATTACCAGGAGTAAATTATCATAATTTAGAACAACAAATAAATGTTTTGATCGAAGATATTGAAGTACAAATATTGGGTTATTTTAGAGTAAATCCACGATCATCTAATAGACATGTAGCGCAAGAAGTAGGTGTATCAGTTGGCTCAATTCACAGGATATTAAAAAAATTCAAAATGCTGCCGTATAAAGTCGGTTCACACTTGCGGCCTCAAGACTCTGATCGGAGATTAACTTTGATTGCATGGATAGTTGAGCAATGTGATCACAGTCCATTATTTTTAGATCATATTTTATGGACAGATGAATCCAAGTTTACAAATAATGGAGTTATTAATAAACAACACAATCGTTATTGGTCTGACGAAAATTCTCATTGGTCAATGGAAACTAACCATTAAACCGTATGGGGCACTAATGTTTGGTGCGGTTTAACTGGAAACCAATTACCAGGGCCTTATTTCTATGATGGTAATCTAAACGCCAATAGGTATCTTGAATTTTTAGATAACGTGCTACCAACAATGTTGGATGAGCTCCTCTGCTTCTCCGACAATTGTATTTCCAGCAAGATGCAACTCCAGCTCACAACGCGTTGATAGTAAAAGAATATCTTAACCAAACGTTCAATGAACGATGGATAGGAACTAACGGCCCGGTAGAATGGCCTGCGAGATCACCGGATCTTGCACCTTTAGACTTTTTCTTGTGTAGTCATTTAAAAATAGTGATGTATGCCGATCCACCTTCAAATGTTATAGACTTAAAGAATAAAATTACAGCTGCATGTGTTAATTTTACTACGCAGCAAATCAAAAAAGCAACTAACCATGAACTCAGGCGACGATTAGAAGCATGTCTAGAACAGAATGGTGGCAACTTTGAACAATTTATTCGCTAATTATAACTGATTTTGTTTAATTTTTCTAACCATATAATAAAATTGAAAAACTTTCGATGGCATTTTTCTCTAATTTTTTTTTATAAAACCCTATAAGAATTATATACGTGTGTATTGAGAAAAAAATAAGCAATGCAAAAATGCAAATATATATATATATATATATATATATATATATATATATATATATATATATATATATATATATATATATACAGTGTGATTTAATAAAATAAAATTATGTGCGCTTCCGGTCAAACCGGCAAAAATCGGAAATTAAACTTTTTCTTTTCCCGTATAACTTCTTAAACTGAAAAACATTTAAAGCATGTTTTGATACAAGTGGATTGTTTCCATAAAAATGCAACATTTTCGTCATTTAAAAGGATCAGCCTGTACAGGCAGTTCATACAACAAACACAATTTGTATTATAGTCCGATTGCGTTCAATCAAATCCCGCTTACAGATTTTATTTACTTTTCTCCTTTGTAATAATACATTACGTTTAATTATGTTTACAGTAAAGTTTTTTAAATCGTCTAATAAAAAATGTCAAATCACGAATTTACCATACTGACACAAGCATAGATCAATAGTTCAGACAGAAGGATCTATTATGCGGGTTGCAGCTCGTTTTATTGCTTTGAGATTAAAGTACAAAAGTTTTCTAAGTAGATTAAATCCACCATTAAGGGGAAATGCATTAGCGTTAAATAAGGAATACTATTAGTTCTTTTAAATCCTATACATTTAATTTAAAAATTCCCTTGGGAAGATTCATAACCTGTTATTATAGTATTTCCAACATAACTCATACTTCAAAATGCTTTTCTATTCAATTCAAAACTTTACAATTAGATTACTTTTTACTACTAAAGTTGCAGTCAGTTGTTGGAAGCTCTGAATAATTTATGCTTTTTTTGTGAAATCTGCACAAATTTAAACGGTTTCAGACAAATGCATTCTTTTGAAGTCCAAGAAAAATGATTTATCTTAATTACAGTAATCAAAGTATGTACTATATACGTATATTTGCGTTAATAAGTATAGGTATAAATCTGTATACTTGTCAGTAGTATAATTAATACCCTAAAGGGTATACACACAGAGGCGGCCTAAGGTAAATTGCGCCCTGATGCAAAAATTGAAATTGCGCCCTATGAATCAAATAATTAGCAGTATATTACATAGGAAATAAAATAATTAATTAGACATATTAGAAAACTATTTTTTATACGAATATATGAATTACACTAACATAATGTGAACATGAATAAAATTCAATGTAATATAAAAATTAATGTTAAAAACAACAAACAAAAGTTAAATATTTGAGTTAAGAAAATCCTCGATAACAATATATTGAAATGTATAAAAATTTTAAATATCAAAATGGGGATAATTATTAAAAATTTCTGTTAGGGATAGAGTTCTGATTTGAAATGGATATTAAAATATAAGATTTTATTTGTGCACCGTACTAGCTCAAATCTCTTTTGGGGATAGAGTTCTGGTTTGAAGGGAATTATTAACTGGTTCAATATTATGTGGATTCCACGTTATATCAAAGATCCTATATGTTAAATGTACCTTACTAAAATTTGTACCATAACGCATACGTTGCGAATTCAATGAACTCAAATACCAAACTGTCAGATTTGCTAAATGATGACTTCTTAAAATTGTGATTTTAACTTGATAATTGAAATTAAAATTTGGAAATAAAACTAAATTTCTACTTGTTTTGCAGAAGTTTACACAATTATTGCATAAACATTTACACCTATACATAAAAATAGTAAATGGAGGAAATCACACAAATAAAGATACAACTAGCAGGGTTAAGATTAAAAATTGACTCACATGTGCATTGTCCTATCTGCAAACGGATGTTTTCATGCAGCTGGTTCCAATTATTTATGTAAGCTCTTTCCAATTGATGATCGAAGTTATTGATCCACCAAGTTCTCTGCTGCAATATGTCCAATAATTTCACACTGGCCCTCGGATTGATGGTTGCTTTGTTGTGGTAAACGTGCTTAACCACAAAATTTATTGATAATAATATTTATTGAATTGTTTTAAGATGTTTCAAACTTATCGGTTTATGTAATGTTTTAAGATTGTAGAAATTTTAAATTATTATCACATTCTTTTTAGCATCCGAATGGATTATCAATTATTAAAATGTCACAGCAGGAATAAAATACCAGTTGAAAGAAAAGAAATGATTACAATTTTATTTTGGAAAACGTAACCACAAATTAAATTAAACAAACGAACTTTTTTAAAATGGTCAAACATTAATCGTAACTGCTGTGAAATTTAATTCGTAATAAGCTTTACGAACATGGACAAATATTGGTAACCTAACTTTATTTTAACAAATGTAGGTTAAAAAACAATTGTTTCTGAACTTCTCGTCTCTCCGTTAAACTTGTATTAAAATCTCCCGATAATAGTTGTGGTTAAATAACTTACTTGTTAAACACAAACACTACACTTTTTTAAACTTTGCAAAACAACTAGATGAAATAGAAAAATATAGAGATTCTTCTCAGGAGCAATTCTTTATATACCCTTCTGTTAGTTACCACATTTTAATTTTTTTTTAGAAATCCAAATAATGTAACCAAGTCTATGATTGGTCAGAATAAATTCGAAAACTTAACTAAATTATAAATTATGCTATAACTTTTTTATAAAGCTATTGATTTAAATTTTAAAAACAGAAATGAAATCTGTGCTAAATTCTGCACAATTTGATACCAAACTTGATATAACTCTCTTAAATATTCTACGAATTGACTTATTCTAAACTGAAATTGCTTATATCTAAAAAATCTTACTATCTACACTTAAATTAACTACATATTTGTGATCTGGACGAAAGTTTCTATTAGAAAACATTTATTATATGTTCAAAATCTTAAATTTAGAGCAAAATTCTATTTAACATAGGAAATTTGTATAGTCAACCCCATTTCACAAAATTTATGTTGAAATGACTTGTACAAGTTAAATTACTGTATGGAAATGAGGAAAACCTCCTATTAATCACATTAACAAATCATTTTAAGCTCATATTAATCTAAAAAAACTATAAATTTGTAAAAAAACCTTAAATCTAAAACTTAACCTAATTTAATTTAAATATACAAATAATTTGCGTTTAAAACGTTCAAATTAACCAAAATGTTATCCATATAACTTATAAAATCTGTCTTTATCATATTCAATGTTCACCTTGCTTGTATTGTCTAAATTTAAGTCACTTTAATAAACCATATTGTCTAACACATTTCTTCAAACATCTGACATAAACATGTATTTGCATGTAAATTTCTTTATGTAAAATTGTTCTTTACAATGTTCTTAATGTTTATTATGCACCACTTTGTTTATCGCACATCCGCTTCCATTTATATTGTGAGTACTGATTAAATTATGTTCGTATTGTAACCCTTTCTTGAATTTTAACATTTTTCCTGCATTTTATCTTACTTATAATATGTCCCTAATATAAACATAACTCTACACTATGTGTTAAACACCTGTAAAACATCCAAATGCCAAAATACTTTTAATGAACTGTAATTTAATGAAACAAAACTAAGTACTTAATCGTACTTACAGAAATAACTTTATTTAACCTTCCTGACTTGTTTTTATGTAGCACAATGCTTTTTATGATTGAACCAAATTGTACAAATTTTATTAAGCCTATTTTAATCAAAACAAATCCACTTTCTTGCAATCGTATACCAAATTACATCAATTAAATGCATCGTAAACGTATCATACTTGATCTCAAATTGTTCTAAAGAAATTACCAGTTTAAACTCTCCAATCCCTGTCTTAATTTTATCTAATCATCTCAATATATATATATATATATATATATATATATATATATATATATATATATATATATATATATATATATATATATACGATACAAAATTTAAATACTTCCTTTTATAGCAGCAAATTCATCATTAATTTTTCTAGTATCCAATCTATCGCAAATATTAAGTTTTATTGCAATTAATGCGAATCAACTAACTGATCCTGGGATACATTGGATCTTAGATAAGTTTTAATTAGTTTTGATCGTGAAAATGAACGTTCTCCACTTGCCATGGACACAGGTAATGTTAATAATACGCGTAATGCTATACACATATTGACAAAAGAATCTAATTGTTATATACACTGTGTTTACTTTAAAACTTACGACCCCTGTAATTCAAAAACAACAAAACACATTCTAAATCGCCGGGACACGTCAATTTTTGTTTTAGGGGGGAACATTCTTGACAGTCATGGAGTCATGATACTTTCAACCCTGTAACCCCTAGCAACTCCAATTTTAAAATCTCAAATGCAACTACCCCACTTGTTATACATAATTTGAAAGCCCCTTTCATTATCAACACACCATTGTATTCCTTTTGAAAATTGGGTGAGATGTGAAAAAGTTATGGGCTAAAAACCACTCTGTTGATAAAACTGTAACGTTATCTTAATTAATTTGGTCACATTTCTAGGATCGCTATTCTATGGAATAAATTGTTTTCATTTTTCTTTACTGTCGGATAGCGTACGTTTGCAGTCTACTTGATTCTCATTGGTGTATTACGTTCGTTAGTCTCGAACCCTTGTTTCCGCTTTTAGTTTCGTTTTTTTGTTTTTCTGTTTCCGTGGTTGCAAGGGTACACACACAAAAAAAAAAGCGAGTTGGATATTTTTTTTTTGCTTCACTTGAACCGCGATTCATTGACATGATTTTCTAATTAAAAATAAAACGGATATTTTCCGGATTTCTCGATCAATGAATAATTAATTTTTGTGCCGAACCTGATGCTAGTTCGCGTCACTTAAGTTACGTGATAATTATTACGGTTTTAAGCGTTCAAGAGTGTTGTGTTTCTCCTTATCTAATTTTAACGCTTGTGGTTACCAGCTTACAAGGTCAGTAATTTTTGTGAATCATTCCGTCATTTAATGTTATATTTTCTTTCGTAGCGTTTTTTTTCCTTTCGTTTTCGCTTATTTTTCTCCCTCTACGCATATTACCTACCCACTACCACTTCGAGTTGATCCAGCGTCGTCAATAGAAAAATAACACCGCTGCCATTTTGAATTTTTCTTACGACTGAAGAAATTCTAATTTAAGGACTTATAAAGAAAACTACTGTCTGCTCACACGAATTTACCTAGTAATTGTTTACTTTTAATATTAGATAACTTGCCTAGCTAAAATTTAGTCATTTCAATAAATTATTATCTTACTTTTATAGTCTTAATTTATACGTGAAAATTTCACTGTCACTATTTGCTTATTTGATTTCTTTCTAAATTCATAATTTTGTTTAAGTTTCAATTATTTATCGATATTGTAAACCACTTTACCTTTAACTATGTGTTTGCCTATTGTAACCTAATTTATTAGTGTACCTTCAGTATTCGAATTTGTTGTCAATCAAGTAATTAATGTATCCATTTTCTAGGGCCAACCTATTGTTTAAGGTCCGAATAATTATTGTTTTCTTTTCCATTTAGCTTCTGTAATTTCGGACGTTACTTGCGCAAGGAAACGACACCGGAAAGAAGTTATTTTCAGGTGAGATTATTGATATACTTGATCGCTTGTTTACTTGGGTAAACCGAATTCCGAAAACTTTGTAAGATTAACGTAACTAATATCACTTTTCCTCCTTTTTTTTTGTTGCTCGAGGATTAATTTAAGGTAATTTGGATCAATCATTCAATGTTATATTAAAATAATATTTATTTCCTTTTTTATTAATCAATCCTTACGGGTATCTCTATTACTTGTCAAATTTATGTTACCATTTAGACCATTTATCTGTTTTTGATGGCGATTATAATTTTGTGACCCCATTGTGTCTATTTATTCATAATTTTTCTATGATTTATTTAGTTTTTCGTACTTCGAACTAAGGTAAATTACAAATATAACTATCTTGAAAGTACGTGGCGTCCATTTTTCCTGATTATTATTTTATTTTATTTCTGTATATAATATTATGTATAATTATTTAACTGTATTAACCCACCCCAATGCCTACTAGCACTGAACCACCGAGCCTTGGCTTTATAAATTTTGTTACCAATTAAAGTTACCGTAACAAAACTTTATTTATTTTCTTTAAAAGTTAATGTATGGTTTAAATATGTATTTTCTTACGTATTCAATAAACGTCAACATTGAAAAGATTATTTGTTTCACGTAGTTTGAATGATGTCGAAAATCAAACTTATTGTTACTCTTGCGCCCTTTTTAATGGTACATCAAAAAACGTTTTTTGTGTATGCTGTGTTTTCCTTGCATATTTGATAAATGTCAAAACTGAAGTAACCTATTGCTTGTGGTAGTTTGAACGTTGTAAAACCTAATTTTACTATTGTGCTTAAGACAAAATGGTTGATTGTACAGAACTATGAGTTGAAATAATTTTCATTCATGGTGCAAAAAATGAATGTGCGCGAAAGACGGCGTAAACATTTAACGGTAGGAACACTGATAAAAATGTTTCGCATGTTTATGTGCTACAACTTGTGAAAAAGTTTAAAGAATCCGGATCAGTAGGCAATGCCAAACGAAATACGTCTAGAGTAGTAAAAGAAGCAGCTCAAATTAATGTGTTGGGTCAGTTTGAGGCAGATCCAACTACTTCCATTAGAAAAGTTTCACAACAAATTGGAATAACGACTGGCTCAATACATAAGGTTACAAAATTACATAAGTTCCATCCCTATAAATTGCAGATACTTTAAGTGCTGTACGAAGATGATCCGGATCGAAGAATTTAATTTTAACAAATAATGTCAGAACGGATTAATAGATCACCCAATCTACTAAAAAATATTTACTTCTCCGATGAGTGTACTTTTTTCCTAAATGGTCAAGTGAACAAGCAAAATTGTCGTTACTAGTCAGATGAAAATACCCATGTATTCCGGGAAGGTCGTACGCAATACCCCCAGAAAAGAAATGTTTGGGCAGGGATTTTAGGCAACACCATAATAGCTCCCTTATTTATAAGTGATTCTCGTACCGGGGAGGTGTATCTAGCTATGCTTCGGGACACAGTTGACGTACTGATCATTGAATCTTTAGAAAATCAAATAGATTAGCACGGAAATTCTTTACTCCAAGAAGACCTAATACACTTTCAACAAGATGGTGCACCTGGTAGGTGGATAAGAAGAAGGGCAGTAGAATGGCCACCAAGATCTTGTGATCTCAGTACAAATAACTTTTTCTTTGGAGTTATCTCAAATTAGTAGTTTACAAAACAGCACCACTTAACTTTCAAGATTTAAAAAATCGTATAACAGCTGCGTGTAGGGCTATCAGGCCAGAAACTTTTCAAAAAGTGCGCGAGGAATTTCATCAACGCCTTTTTTATTGTTTGGAAAGAAATGGTGAACCTGTTGAACAATTCATAAGATGACATAGGTTTGAGCTACTTCAACTAATTTGTATTGCTTTTCTTTGAATGCTCTTTTTTATTTTTTTATTTAAACCATACATTAACTATTAAAGAAAATAAATAAAATTTTTGTCAACCGAGTGGTTGATGGCCCATAACTTTTTCACATCTCACCCAAATTTCAAAAGGAGCACACTAGGATTGCTAGGGGTTACAGGGTTCAACATATCAAGACCCCTTGATTGTCAAAAATGTTCCCCCCTAAAACAAAAATTGACGTGTCCCGGCGATTATGAATGTTTTGTTGTTTTTGGATTACAGGGGGTGGTAAGTTTTAAAATTAACACAGTGTTTAAACTGTAATGAATCTAAAGCAGTTTTAAAATTTTCAGAATATTTATTATAAATAAATCTTTGAGTGATAGTAAGTCACTGTAAATTTCTTTGCCATTAATACCTTGACTATCTTTATCCTTTAAATGATTTTCAACCTCGATACAGTTTAATTCTTTAGTGTCAATATTTTTTTTAAATTTTGTAGAGTATATAAAAACTTGAATATATTATTGTGTCATTTTAATTGTATCTTGTAAGGAATTAAGCGCTGTATCTAAAATATTTAAATAATATTTGAGGGTCTTCAGGAGTTTCATCCATATTTTCATAGTTATGTTGCCATTTTCGTTTTCTTATTCTAACAGTTCTTTGAACTTCAGCTGAAATTTCTAAAGTACTCGCTAATTCCCGTGAAGTTTCTAATATTTTACCAAAACCTTCCTCTCTCTAATTTCGAATGTAAACTATTTTTTGACGTCATATATCACGCCCCCTTTCACCCCGACCACTTCTCACCCCTTTTTTGGGGGTTTATTTTCGGGGGCCATTTTCAACCCTTGGTGGAATTTTCACCCTTTTGGCTGTATTAAGAGCATTTTTGGAAATTCTGCCCCTGGAGGGTAGGTAAATACGTGCATATAGTGCTCTGATTGGTGGTTCTAAGGACAGCCCCTTTTACCTGATTGGTCGTGCTTAGGCCCGCCCCTCTAATTCTAACGTGTAAGACAACTATAAGAACTTGTGTTAGGGTCTGAGCCTTCTTGTCGTGGCCCCCTTCACTGGAAATACTATTATAATGAGGGGGACCTATTGTTATCTCATAAGAGAGATATACGAACCTGTGCTACTCCTCTCTCTTTGTCTCTCCTTTATCCGTTTCTCTCCCTCTCTCTCGGCTCTTTCTCAAACATAAAAATCAAATCAAATTATTTAAGCATATCAATATCAAACAAATCATGCTCAATCAAATCAATCAATTAATCAGATCAATCTCAATCGATCAATCAACTAAATCAATCTCAATAAAATCAGATCATAACTTACAGTTTGCAAAAACCAGCTTACAGTTCAAAAATATTGATCTGGTTTAATTAAACACGTACCCGCATAATGTTATTAATTAAACGATAGCGCAACACTCACACCTCTAATTAAATAAGCAAATGAGTTGAGATCGAGTCTGCAGAATAACAGTCCACGGTATTGCATAGTTGGTTTATAACATCCTCCTCCTACTAAAGGATAATAACACATTAAAATCTTTATTGGCATTTTTGTGAACAATATCAAGTAAAATATATATAAAAATAATACGCATACATTCAGATGTGTTTCTATTTCGGATGTCCTAATAAAAATCATGTGCCGGGGAACTAGGTACTGAAATATTTTATACAGCTCACTAAACCCGTTCTGTGTTTTTAGTTATGAATTGTTGATATAAAACTAGCTAGTAGCTTTCCCATGATTAAGTAAGTAATTTCTAGAGAGTTAATATACAAACAAACTTAATTATCTCTATCCCGCTTAATACAACTCGTATTTACCTTTCCCTGTCGCAGACTCGTGAATGCGACCTTACATATATGAATTTATATAAAACGATGTTTATTATTTACAACATACATTTAAAATGATTTTACCTATGTGATAAAACTCTTTTTATGTAATGCGATTTATTGTTAAACAGTTATACAATTTCATTAATATGAATTGGAAAGTAGCAATCACCCATTGACATCGTGTTAATTAATGTGTTTACAAATATTTCTAAATCTTACTGCTGCAAAATATATTAAGATCTAAATTAAATATTAGGTGAAATAATAATAATTTCTACCTTGATACAATGGCTCTTTTTATATAGGCGGATTATCTTTCTAAGCGGTCAGCACCTATACATTCGAAAATATTATGCCTGATTTATTTGCATGTTCAATTACACACGCATACATGTACTTACGCTATATTGGCTTCTACTAGCTGGGATTTAAAAGTCATGCTAGTTAAATACTTAAATTTTCTTAGAAGAGTGCTGTAATTTTACCTATATGATATTTCATAGAGAGCATCACTATTATCAAGAATTGAGATACATTTTAACTCATTCATCTCTTTGTTTTTCGTCATAAACGATTATATTGTAATAATTTATTAACAGCCGTAAAGCATCTAATATCCCTGATGCTGGTTCATAATAATAACAATGCTCATTCGATTATGGTTACACTTTAAATACATGCAAAGGATAATATACAGCCTTTATCGGTCACTATTATTATTACATAGATGTGAGATTATTCTTAAATTAGCTGTTTTCAGCACGGCCCTGGAAATACTACACGCTTTCAAATCTTCTTCCCCGTTCTCAGAAGCTGTACCGTATTCATCTTCTTGAATTTATCTTTACCCCATTTCGAGGCAGTAGTACGTTCACTATTTTATCTTGAGATATTCTCTATTATTACTAATTTAGCGAACCACCAATATTAGCACATATATAAATTACAAGGTATTTGAGATGACCGTGTATGATTGATATTTTATAGTAGCAGTCGATCCAAATATTAACCAAACCAGACGGATATAGGAACTTGCTCTCGGGCCTTCGTCCCTCACCGTGGCCCCCATGGCTGGAAATAGTATTCTAATAAGAGAGCCCTAATTCTATCTCATAAGGCAGGTATAGGAACATGTGTTAGCGTCTGAACCCCTTGTCGTGGCCCCCTTAACTATAACGAGGATTCTAATAAGGGGCCCTAATGATAACTTATAAGACAAGTATAGGAACCTGTGTTAGGGTCTGCTCCCTCCTGCCGTGGCCCCCTTGTTGCGAAATTTGAAATTGTGTTGCTACTTGTGTATGGACTAATGAATATTTTCTGTAGTGATATATTTTTAAGCTATCAAATGTTTTCTATAATACAGGTGACGCCGCCTAGAGGTATACTTCTAGGACTGATTACTTTTTTTGTGGCACCATCTAGTGGTGTAAGGACTAATGAATGCTTTCTGTAATAGGTGTTGATCAAATCAAATTAATAAAAATCAATTAAACTGATCAATCTCCAACAAATCACGCTCGATCAAATCAAATAACCAGATCAATCACAATCAATTAATCAATCAACCAAAACAATCTCAATCAATCAAATCATAACTTACAGCTTGCGAAAGCCATCTTACAGTTCAAAAATACTGATTGGACTAACTTACAGTTTGCTAAAATCAACCACAATTCAAAAATATCAAATTGATTTAACTTAATCGTGCAAAACCAGCTCTCGATTTAAAAAAAAATAACAGTCTAATTTAACATACAGTGTGCAAAAAAAACCGGTCTCACACTTATTGTAATTTCTCATCTAACCGTCATTTCGCATTAACTGTAGCATTGTTAG
Organism: Vesta saturnalis; assembly: GCA_036346205.1. Classification (NCBI taxonomy): domain Eukaryota; kingdom Metazoa; phylum Arthropoda; class Insecta; order Coleoptera; family Lampyridae; genus Vesta; species Vesta saturnalis. The sequence goes on from JARFJB010002187.1 coordinate 1,471,183, forward strand.
TGTAGGTTCGAACGTCCGTTAGGAAAACCAGATCATTAATAAAAAATTGAAGGAAAACTGCGTTTGAAAATATATTATAAAAAACAATACATCATTTACTTAATCACATTGTTTATCGGCCTTCTTCTTCTTCTTCGACCGTGATTTGCCGCTATCACCATCATGGTTACTATGGTCTATCACTATAATAAAAAAGAAAATAGCATTTGAAAAAACACTTCTTTCTTAACAAACTAAAACCAAAAAACTATTCCTTTCAAAATCTTGAGTAAAATGAAGTCAGTGTAGAAAAAAATATTCAACACATTCCATGCTGACCAAACACATGGTGTATGATGGATATTTCATTCCTGTGCGTGCTAAACGCCGTCAGCTTATCTCGACTATTCCAGTGGCTCAACACGTCATAAATACTTTCATTCGTTGTTTCCCAGAATAGAGAATAATCAGAAGTGCCAGTCTAGGATATTTATGGTGTCGGTTAATATTCGCGCAACTGCTGTACGCATTACGTTACGGGGACCTTTACATTAGTATATTTGAATTTACCACGTTATTTATTGATATCTTAACATGACGTATATCTGCGATCAATTGTTAGATGTGACTTCTCTTACTTGTGACATCAAAGGTGCCGACGTTGAGTGACACATCTGATTATTCTCAATTCTGGGTTGTTTGAGCACTTATTTAACCATATAGTGTTGTATGTTGCAGTTCGTTTGTAATTTTCCACTCCGTTGCTTCGAGTCGACTACAATTTCACGTTCTACATGTAATTATATATTTTATTATATGTCTTTTGTGCGTATTACTGACTTATTATAGATCATAAAAATGAATGTAGAATTATGGTTTTCATTTTCCATTTATACAAGCTGTACAAAATATAAAGGCGCATCAAAGTTGCGTATTTTAAATGGAACACCAGTATATTTTTTGCATATTCGAATTGTACGAGTAAAATAAACCTAAGTTGCTGTTATACTGTGTGTACATAAACCTTACCCTTTCGAAATATTTGAGATTCTTCAAAATTGTATGGCAAATTTTATCGATTGATACCCCGTACTGTAGTTCAATGATAAAATAAATATTGGTCACTATGAATAGTCAATATAATGAGCTATCAAATTCCATATGACTGGTTGGAGGAAATCGATACAGGGTGTTTAAAAAGTTAATCCTTTTCATTCTTATTTAACCCTTAATCGGTCAGTGGTCGAAATATCGACCAAACATTTTTTTACTTATTTTCTAAAGGTTCTCTGGACGGATTGTAAGCCAGTTCGATTGAAAGCACTATAATAGATGCACAACGGTTGAACTATAGACCAGAACAGGTAACGTGATTCTGGATGTGGAGACTATTTTGTTAAATTAACACAAAACGTGATAAGGTTTTAACTATCTGGCATAATTTTGTGAAACTTATGTGATTAAACAAGTATTTCTCATCATAATAATTAGGCGTTTGCGCTTGAAAATATTAATTCATTTACATGATAGCAAATTATAACCTAAAATGTACCGGATAGCCAACTAAGAACGGCTGTCATATCTCAGGAATGGATTATAGCACAGGTTCGGGAAAAAATTTTTATAACAAAAGTGGCCTCGAGAAACGCCTGGAAATTATTTTCAGAATTGTAGGTCCACCGCTAGAGGGTGTATTTGACAGTTAAAATTTTAAAAAGCAAAATTTTTCAAAATTTACTGAATTAAGATATTAAATACTATAATCAGATTCCTCAACAAATTCTGCATATTTTTTATTTGACAAGTTTTAGTCTCTCTTCAAATAAGGTGGGAGGTGGGAACCTAGATACGAAGAACCGCCTTTAATTCAGGTTCTGCTTGACTGATTTTAATAAACTTGATGTTGTTTGAAAGATCTTTTGTTAAACAATAGAAAATTTGTAAATTTGAAGCAATCTGATTAATAACATAAATGCTAGAGGCCTCTGTTTAATATTTTTTTAATATTGTGTTTTCTCTTTACAATTTTAAATGGAAGCATAAAAATTTAAGTGGGTTTTTAAAAAGTAGACTAAATTAGTAATAAAACAGTGAAAATTGCAAGCCGATATCTTTTTCCTATCCTGAGATATCGTAAGAAACAGGTGATTGGCGGGAATTGTTCTTCCAACGTCTAGTAGACTAGTTCGCGTTAACGGAAATTATTAAATTCAGCCTGGATCTTACATTGGTCTGCAGTAATTTAAACTGTTATCATAATAATGTTATAGTTGCCGCTAGATTACCTAAATGTAATGCTGTCGCTACTAACAATGAGAACAAATTATAAAATAATAATGTGATAAACCTAACAATTAAAACCTTAAATAAATAACTACGTAATTAGTGTCGCCCTTATTTATAAGTGATTCTCGTACCGGGGAGGTGTATCTAGCTATGCTTCGGGACACAGTTGACGTACTGATCATTGAATCTTTAGAAAATCAAATAGATTAGCACGGAAATTCTTTACTCCAAGAAGACCTAATACACTTTCAACAAGATGGTGCACCTGGTAGGTGGATAAGAAGAAGCAGTAGAATGGCCACCAAGATCTTGTGATCTCAGTACAAATAACTTTTTCTTTGGAGTTATCTCAAATTAGTAGTTTACAAAACAGCACCACTTAACTTTCAAGATTTAAAAATCGTATAACAGCTGCGTGTAGGGCTATCAGGCCAGAAACTTTTCAAAAGTGCGCGAGGAATTTCATCAACGCCTTTTTATTGTTTGGAAAGAAATGGTGAACCTGTTGAACAATTCATAAGATGACATAGGTTTGAGCTACTTCAACTAATTTGTATTGCTTTTCTTTGAATGCTCTTTTATTTTTTATTTAAACCATACATTAACTATTAAAGAAAATAAATAAAATTTTTGTCAACCAGTGGTTGATGGCCCATAACTTTTCACATCTCACCCAAATTTCAAAAGGAGCACACTAGGATTGCTAGGGGTTACAGGGTTCAACATATCAAGACCCTTGATTGTCAAAAATGTTCTAAAACAAAAATTGACGTGTCCCGGCGATTATGAATGTTTTGTTGTTTTGGATTACAGGGGTGGTAAGTTTTAAAATTAACACAGTGTTTAAACTGTAATGAATCTAAAGCAGTTTTAAAATTTTCAGAATATTTATTATAAATAAATCTTTGAGTGATAGTAAGTCACTGTAAATTTCTTTGCCATTAATACCTTGACTATCTTTATCCTTTAAATGATTTTCAACCTCGATACAGTTTAATTCTTTAGTGTCAATATTTTTTTTAAATTTTGTAGAGTATATAAAAACTTGAATATATTATTGTGTCATTTTAATTGTATCTTGTAAGGAATTAAGCGCTGTATCTAAAATATTTAAATAATATTTGAGGGTCTTCAGGAGTTTCATCCATATTTTCATAGTTATGTTGCCATTTTCGTTTTCTTATTCTAACAGTTCTTTGAACTTCAGCTGAAATTTCTAAAGTACTCGCTAATTCCCGTGAAGTTTCTAATATTTTACCAAAACCTTCCTCTCTAATTTCGAATGTAAACTATTTTTGACGTCATATATCACGCCCCTTTCACTGACCACTTCTCACCCCTTTTTGGGGGTTTATTTTCAGCCATTTTCAACCCTTGGTGGAATTTTCACCCTTTTGGCTGTATTAAGAGCATTTTGGAAATTCTGCCCTGGAGGTAGGTAAATACGTGCATATAGTGCTCTGATTGGTGGTTCTAAGGACAGCCCCTTTACCTGATTGGTCGTGCTTAGGCCCGCCCTCTAATTCTAACGTGTAAGACAACTATAAGAACTTGTGTTAGGGTCTGAGCCTTCTTGTCGTGGCCCCCTTCACTGGAAATACTATTATAATGAGGGGGACCTATTGTTATCTCATAAGAGAGATATACGAACCTGTGCTACTCCTCTCTCTTTGTCTCTCCTTTATCCGTTTCTCTCCCTCTCTCTCGGCTCTTTCTCAAACATAAAAATCAAATCAAATTATTTAAGCATATCAATATCAAACAAATCATGCTCAATCAAATCAATCAATTAATCAGATCAATCTCAATCGATCAATCAACTAAATCAATCTCAATAAAATCAGATCATAACTTACAGTTTGCAAAACCAGCTTACAGTTCAAAATATTGATCTGGTTTAATTAAACACGTACCCGCATAATGTTATTAATTAAACGATAGCGCAACACTCACACCTCTAATTAAATAAGCAAATGAGTTGAGATCGAGTCTGCAGAATAACAGTCCACGGTATTGCATAGTTGGTTTATAACATCCTCCTCCTACTAAAGGATAATAACACATTAAAATCTTTATTGGCATTTTGTGAACAATATCAAGTAAAATATATATAAAAATAATACGCATACATTCAGATGTGTTTCTATTTCGGATGTCCTAATAAAAATCATGTGCCGGGGAACTAGGTACTGAAATATTTTATACAGCTCACTAAACCCGTTCTGTGTTTTTAGTTATGAATTGTTGATATAAAACTAGCTAGTAGCTTTCCCATGATTAAGTAAGTAATTTCTAGAGAGTTAATATACAAACAAACTTAATTATCTCTATCCCGCTTAATACAACTCGTATTTACCTTTCCCTGTCGCAGACTCGTGAATGCGACCTTACATATATGAATTTATATAAAACGATGTTTATTATTTACAACATACATTTAAAATGATTTTACCTATGTGATAAAACTCTTTTTATGTAATGCGATTTATTGTTAAACAGTTATACAATTTCATTAATATGAATTGGAAAGTAGCAATCACCCATTGACATCGTGTTAATTAATGTGTTTACAAATATTTCTAAATCTTACTGCTGCAAAATATATTAAGATCTAAATTAAATATTAGGTGAAATAATAATAATTTCTACCTTGATACAATGGCTCTTTTTATATAGGCGGATTATCTTTCTAAGCGGTCAGCACCTATACATTCGAAAATATTATGCCTGATTTATTTGCATGTTCAATTACACACGCATACATGTACTTCACGCTATATTGGCTTCTACTAGCTGGGATTTAAAAGTCATGCTAGTTAAATACTTAAATTTTCTTAGAAGAGTGCTGTAATTTTACCTATATGATATTTCATAGAGAGCATCACTATTATCAAGAATTGAGATACATTTTAACTCATTCATCTCTTTGTTTTTCGTCATAAACGATTATATTGTAATAATTTATTAACAGCCGTAAAGCATCTAATATCCCTGATGCTGGTTCATAATAATAACAATGCTCATTCGATTATGGTTACACTTTAAATACATGCAAAGGATAATATACAGCCTTTATCGGTCACTATTATTATTACATAGATGTGAGATTATTCTTAAATTAGCTGTTTTCAGCACGGCCCTGGAAATACTACACACGCTTTCAAATCTTCTTCCCCGTTCTCAGAAGCTGTACCGTATTCATCTTCTTGAATTTATCTTTACCCCATTTCGAGGCAGTAGTACGTTCACTATTTTATCTTGAGATATTCTCTATTATTACTAATTTAGCGAACCACCAATATTAGCACATATATAAATTACAAGGTATTTGAGATGACCGTGTATGATTGATATTTTATAGTAGCAGTCGATCCAAATATTAACCAAACCAGACGGATATAGGAACTTGCTCTCGGGCCTTCGTCCCTCACCGTGGCCCCCATGGCTGGAAATAGTATTCTAATAAGAGAGCCCTAATTCTATCTCATAAGGCAGGTATAAGAATATGTGTTAGTGTGTGCGCCCCTTGTCGTGGCCCCCTTAACTATAACGAGGATTCTAATAAGGGGCCCTAATGATAACTTATAAGACAAGTATAGGAACCTGTGTTAGGGTCTGCTCCTCCTGCCGTGGCCCCTTGTTGCGAAATTTGAAATTGTGTTGCTACTTGTGTATGGACTAATGAATATTTTCTGTAGTGATATATTTTTAAGCTATCAAATGTTTTCTATAATACAGGTGACGCCGCCTAGAGGTATACTTCTAGGACTGATTACTTTTTTTGTGGCACCATCTAGTGGTGTAAGGACTAATGAATGCTTTCTGTAATAGGTGTTGATCAAATCAAATTAATAAAAATCAATTAAACTGATCAATCTCCAACAAATCACGCTCGATCAAATCAAATAACCAGATCAATCACAATCAATTAATCAATCAACCAAAACAATCTCAATCAATCAAATCATAACTTACAGCTTGCGAAAGCCATCTTACAGTTCAAAAATACTGATTGGACTAACTTACAGTTTGCTAAAATCAACCACAATTCAAAAATATCAAATTGATTTAACTTAATCGTGCAAAACCAGCTCTCGATTTAAAAAAAAATAACAGTCTAATTTAACATACAGTGTGCAAAAAAAACCGGTCTCACACTTATTGTAATTTCTCATCTAACCGTCATTTCGCATTAACTGTAGCATTGTTAGTGTAGGTTCGAACGTCCGTTAGGAAAACCAGATCATTAATAAAAATTGAAGGAAAACTGCGTTTGAAAATATATTATAAAAACAATACATCATTTACTTAATCACATTGTTTATCGGCCTTCTTCTTCTTCTTCGACCGTGATTTGCCGCTATCACCATCATGGTTACTATGGTCTATCACTATAATAAAAAAGAAAATAGCATTTGAAAAAACACTTCTTTCTTAACAAACTAAAACCAAAAAACTATTCCTTTCAAAATCTTGAGTAAAATGAAGTCAGTGTAGAAAAAAATATTCAACACATTCCATGCTGACCAAACACATGGTGTATGATGGATATTTCATTCCTGTGCGTGCTAAACGCCGTCAGCTTATCTCGACTATTCCAGTGGCTCAACACGTCATAAATACTTTCATTCGTTGTTTCCCAGAATAGAGAATAATCAGAAGTGCCAGTCTAGGATATTTATGGTGTCGGTTAATATTCGCGCAACTGCTGTACGCATTACGTTACGGGGACCTTTACATTAGTATATTTGAATTTACCACGTTATTTATTGACATCTTAACATGACGTATATCTGCGATCAATTGTTAGATGTGACTTCTCTTACTTGTGACATCAAAGGTGCCGACGTTGAGTGACACATCTGATTATTCTCAATTCTGGGGTTGTTTGAGCACTTATTTAACCATATAGTGTTGTATGTTGCAGTTCGTTTGTAATTTTCCACTCCCGTTGCTTCGAGTCGACTACAATTTCACGTTCTACATGTAATTATATATTTTATTATATGTCTTTTGTGCGTATTACTGACTTATTATAGATCATAAAAATGAATGTAGAATTATGGTTTTCATTTTTCCATTTATACAAGCTGTACCAAAATATAAAGGCGCATCAAAGTTGCGTATTTTTAAATGGAACACCCAGTATATTTTTTGCATATTCGAATTGTACGAGTAAAATAAACCTAAGTTGCTGTTATACTGTGTGTACATAAACCTTACCCTTTTCGAAATATTTGAGATTCTTCAAAATTGTATGGCAAATTTTATCGATTGATACCCCGTACTGTAGTTCAATGATAAAATAAATATTGGTCACTATGAATAGTCAATATAATGAGCTATCAAATTCCATATGACTGGTTGGAGGAAATCGATACAGGGTGTTTAAAAAAGTTAATCCTTTTCATTCTTATTTAACCCTTAATCGGTCAGTGGTCGAAATATCGACCAAACATTTTTTTACTTATTTTCTAAAGGTTCTCTGGACGGATTGTAAGCCAGTTCGATTGAAAGCACTATAATAGATGCACAACGGTTGAACTATAGACCAGAACAGGTAACGTGATTCTGGATGTGGGAGACTATTTTGTTAAATTAACACAAAACGTGATAAGGTTTTAACTATCTGGCATAATTTTGTGAAACTTATGTGATTAAACAAGTATTTCTCATCATAATAATTAGGTGTTTGCGCTTGGAAAATATTAATTCATTTACATCATAGGAAATTATAACCTAAAATGTACCGGATAGCCAACTAAGAACGGCCGTCGGCCATATCTCAGGAATGGATTATAGCACAGGTTCGGGAAAAAAATTTTTATAACAAAAGTGGCCTCGAGAAACGCCTGGAAATTATTTTCAGAATTGTAGGTCCACCGCTAGAGGGTGTATTTGACAGTTAAAATTTTAAAAAGCAAAATTTTTCAAAATTTACTGAATTAAGGGGCATATTAAATACTATAATCAGATTCCTCAACAAATTCTGCATATTTTTTATTTGACAAGTTTTAGTCTCTCTTCAAATAAGGGGTGGGGAGGTGGGAACCTAGATACGAAGAACCGCCTTTAATTCAGGTTCTGCTTGACTGATTTTAATAAACTTGATGTTGTTTGAAAGATCTTTTGTTAAACAATAGAAAATTTGTAAATTTGAAGCAATCTGATTAATAACATAAATGCTAGAGGCCTCTGTTTAATATTTTTTTAATATTGTGTTTTCTCTTTACAATTTTAAATGGAAGCATAAAAATTTAAGTGGGTTTTTAAAAAGTAGACTAAATTAGTAATAAAACAGTGAAAATTGCAAGCCGATATCTTTTTCCTATCCTGAGATATCGTAAGAAACAGGTGATTGGCGGGAATTGTTCTTCCAACGTCTAGTAGACTAGTTCGCGTTAACGGAAATTATTAAATTCAGCCTGGATCTTACATTGGTCTGCAGTAATTTAAACTGTTATCATAATAATGTTATAGTTGCCGCTAGATTACCTAAATGTAATGCTGTCGCTACTAACAATGAGAACAAATTATAAAATAATAATGTGATAAACCTAACAATTAAAACCTTAAATAAATAACTACGTAATTAGTGTCGCCCTAGATGTTCGAAATGTCGTCTATCATTTTCAATGCATGAAATCAATCGCTGACGGGTGGAGAGAACAGCAGTTTAAATTTCTGCCTTTGAAATACTTCGTATTGTCTGTCCTATTCTTTCAATCATGTCAGCTCTTGTTGTGGGTCTATCGGCATAAACGAGATCTTTTATTCGCCCCCACAAATAAAAATCTATACAAGTTAGGTCTGGAGACCTTGGTGCCAAATAAATAAAATTCCACGTCCTATCCACCATTCAGGGTATGACTGATCTAAGAAATTCCGAACATCTCTAGAATAATGTGCAGGGCACCCACCATGTTGCAAGAACGTGTCACGACGAATGGCAAAGGGTACGTCTTCTAAAAGAAGTGGCAATTCGCTGCTTAAGAAATCTAAATATCTCTCTTCATTAAAAAAAAGTCCCAATTATTTCTCCATCTAGAATCCCGCACCACACATTTACAGACCAACGACCCTGATGTTGGACCTCCTGCATCCAGTGGGGATTCGTTTCAGACCTGTAGTGCATTATATGTCGATTTACACTACCATCACCATGAAAATTAGCTTCATCTGTCCACATAATTCATGAAAGTATTTCAGGATCGTTTAAATTACTGCAGACCAATGTAAGATCATTTCATCCAGGCTAAATTTAATAATTTCCGTTAACGCGAACTAGCCTACTAGACGTTGGAAGAACAATTCCCGCCATTTACCTGTTTCTTACTTTATCTGAGGATAGGAAAAAGATAGCGACTTGCAGTTTTCACTGTTTTATTACTTTTTAAAGACCTGCTTAAATTTTTATGCTTCCATTTAAAATTGTAAAGAGAAAACACAATATTAAAAAAAATATTAAACAGTGCCCTCTAGAATTTATGTTATTAATCAGAGTGCTTCAAATTTACAAATTTTCTATTGTTTAACAAAAGCTCTTTCAAAGAACATCAAGTTTATTAAAATCGGTCAAGCAGAACCTGAATTAAAGACGTTTTTTCGTAACAAGGTTCCCACTCTCCCCACCCCTTATTTGAAGAGATAGACTAAAACTTGTCAAATAAAAAATATGCAGAATTTGTTGAGGAATCTGATTATAATATTTAATATGCCCCTTAATTGAGTAAATGTTGAAAAATTTTGCTTTTTAAAATTTTAAGTGTCAAATACGCCCTCTAGCGGTGGACCTACAACTCTGAAAATAATTTCCAGGCGTTTCTCGAGGCCACCATTGTTAAAATTTTTTTCCCGAACCTGTGCTATAATCCATTCCTGAGATATGGCCAACGTTCGAAGTTGGCCACCCGGTACGTTACTGCAACAGCATTTATTTTTGTTCAAACTACCTAATGATATTTTGTAGGTATAAATGTTGATATAACTGAATTCTGATTATTTTTTATAGAATACCATGGCTTCCGACAAGCCATATCGTTACAAGGACTTACAATCTGCGGATCCAGAGCAGGTGTTTGACTGGCTTGATGTTATTGCGGACGAACAAGCTTACAATTCTGATGAAGGTGGTGACAGCGACGCAGACGATTACATAGAAAATAATTCATCCAAGATATCCAAGGTAATCAATTCTGAAAATGATATACATGTGCCTGGCCCTTCCAATCAATAAAGAAAAAGTACTTTTCGTGGAAACAAAAGAAATTATGAAGGAGAATTTCATAGTGATGACTTTGTAAGGGATCCTTCATATGCACCAAAGAAAAAAAATAACCAATATAGTCTTTTATCGGGTACAAGTGATGAGGATGAATGTCAAGTAGAACTGAATGTAGAACCATCTTCACTTCCAACCAAAATTAGAAATAGTGTGTTAAGAACAATAATTCCATCACCACAAAGAGTAGCTGTTGTAGACCTACATACAATATCAACAAATGGTACTTATAATTGGAGGAAAATGGGATAAATCCACATCAGTTTGCAAATTGCACTTTTTCTGAAAGTGTTGTCCCAAAAATAGATGTTGATATCCAGTCTCCTAAAAGCATATTTTTTTCGCTATTCAAATATGAACTTCTACGGATTATTGTAAATCAGTCAAATCTGTTTCCCGTACAACACAAGGACACCCTAAACCTCATATCCGAAGAACTATTGGCATTTTTTGGTACACTGATAGCTATGGAACTACATAAATTACCAAGCCTGAGATTATATTGATCAATAGACCAAAATTTTCACGTGTCAAGGGTATCAGATGTAATGCCGATGAAAAGATTTTTCAAAATTTTGCGGTTTTTACACATCAACATCAAGAAATGCCCAAGAAAGGGGAACCCTAGTTTGATAGACTATATAAAATCAGATTCATAGTTATTATCCTTCAGAAGTCGTTTGGAGATTATTCTTCTCCCAGTCGGTTTGTGGAAGTAGATGAAAGTATGGTTGGTTTCAAGGGAGATCCAGTCTCATGCAGTACGTGCCCTTGAAACCAATCAAGACAAGGTTTAAAATTTGGGCACTTGCTTGTGCACACACACATTACTTGCTAAATTTTATGGTATATGAAAAAGAAGGACAATGAAGGAATAGCGACTTTGGGAAACAAAACTGACCTTGAACTAACCTAGGATCTTCAGGGTAAAGGTTACTGTGTATTTTTTGACAACTTCTTTACCGACTTCGACCTACTCAGAAAAATGTTGTCAAGAAATCTTTATTGCTGTGGTACAATGAGATTCAATAGAAAGAATTTTCTCACTGAGTTACTGACAGAAGATAGAATGAACCACGGGGAATCTGATTTTGCCATGTGCGAAGATATTTTAGTCAGCAAGTAGAAAGATCGGGGCAAGAAAGCTGTTTTAGTTGCAATTACAATGCATAATCCAACAGAAACAACATTTGTAGAAAGATTGAACAAGAATGCAAAATAGACAAGAGTGCTTTGTCCAAAGAGTGTTAAAGACTACAACAACTTTATGGGCGGAGCGATCAGTTTGATCAACTCTACTCCTGTTATAACATTTGCTGGAAATCTAGGAGGTGATTGATAAAATTATTTTACTGCATGCTAAAGGCTTCATACGTAAATCCATGTATTTTTTCTAAAGCAAAGAAAGTTCGCCAAAAACCCTTCAAGCATATCCAGATCCGTAGTATTCTAGCTAATGAATTAATTGGGAATTCCGAAAAGACAGAGGAAGCAAACTGGTCATTGGCAAAAACAAAATCAAGAAGTTGACAGGACGAACAGTTACGGTTGAAAGTTCTGTGAGGCCAACTGTAGTACTACCCAACAACCAAAACGATACAATATCCAGTGCAATAAATGTGAAGTAGCACTATGTATTGATTGTTTTTATACTTTTCACAATAAGTAAAGTGTTTTCAAATACGTTTCAATAAATAATACATTATGTAATAAGTGGTCGATTTTTTAACCAGTAATCACTCGTTAGTAAGATTATCCTAGATGTTTATTGGTTAATAGATAAACCATAGCTGTACAGCTAAGCACAAAATAGTTAAGTCAAAATTCACATATAATGTATGCCCTATAAGCAATTAGAAGTGAGTCTATCATAAGAAAATAAAACTAGATGAATGCTAGTGCATTACAGGACTTTCTTGCAAAATACTTAAAAAATATATGGGGTATTTTTATATCTTTGAAATATCTAATGAAAACCCTGACCCTAATATCCCCCTCCCCCTCTTCGAAACGTCCAGACATCATGGCCGATATTGACGAAACTTGGCCAAAAGTTGTAAAATGAAAAAAAAGTCCCTTGCATAACCTTCTATACCTACATATGTACATGTAGGTTGAAAGTTAAAAATAGAAATGCCGCTTATCTTCCAAGGTAACTACGGACTGTTTCATATCATTTTAAAGCAAATTTCGCCCCCTTTCAAATAAAGTAAGAGTATGCATATGTTATACCAGCAATACGAGGAATGTTTTCAATTTCCGGAAAATCCGGAAGTAATGTTTCATTAGGATAATATCACTTCATTAGCGCAAATGAACAAAGTTTATTTCCAAAACACCAAGTTTGTAGTTAAAAAGTTATAGCACTATCAACGTTAAATATTTGATCCTATACTAGTAGCTTTATTCATAAGAGTGGCTGGTTGCCTAAAAAATATAAACAAAATGCTTGGAGAGAATTTTGAATAAATCAATTTCGAAAAGTTACTTTAGTTTGATCCCTTAAATGTAGGAAAATTTATACCATAATTTATTACGTGTAGAAATCTGTTTAAATAACCTTTATTTAACTATGCATATCTATTTTCAATTCTTTTATATCTTGAACAGCATCGGAAATATAAATTTCTACAAAAAATGTATATATGCCTGTAACTGCGGCCATATTCAATTTTGAAAGTTTTAAAAAAATTGCAAAAAATTGCATTTCATGCGAGTTATTGATGACCTGAATTTCAATCTTCTATGTTAAAATTTCAAAATTTGCCCCCATAACACCCTTATTTTCACCCCTGTATACCTATTGCGTTTAAAAGCTTGTTTTGTCGACATAATTGTCTCATAGGCCTTCATTTCAAATTTCATCAGAATCGTCCGTATAGTTTCGGTTGACGAGTGACCACAGACACACACTCACACACACACAGTCCTAAGCCTGAAAAAAGTGTGAAGGAAAGTCGCTTGTATTCGATCAATCGCTGTTTCGATAAATTGCTGTTTGGACCACTTGTGTTTCGACCAATTTTCCTTCGACCAATTTTCCTACGATCAATTGTTTTCGATCAACTTTCCGGAAGAGAAATTTCTCGCAATAAGCAATCATAATGTTAGACTTAAATACAAATTCAAATTTCCCACCAAGGGACCAGGGGACAGACACGAAAGCAAGGTGTGAAGCCCTATACCAGTCTTGTAAGTAAGCTTATTAGAATACTAATTTAAATTTCCCCCCTAATAGATGGGGCCACAAACAAATTCAAATTTTTTGTCAAGGGACCAAAGGCCTGAGAGTCGGTTGCTAAGCCCTACACCTGTGTTACAAGTTAGCATTAGGCCCATTATTAGAATACAAATTCATATTTCCCGCCATAACCAATCGGAATACAAACTTAAATACCAATTCAAATTTTCCGCCAATGGGGCCTCGATAAGGGGCAAAGTCCCGATAGCAAGTTTCGAATCCCTGTACCTATCTTATAAGTTAGCATTAGGGCCCCCTATTAGAATACCAGTTCAAATTTCTCGCAATAAACAATCAAAATGTACTGAAATACAAATTCAAGTTTCCCGCCAAGGGACCAGGAGGTTAAGACTCGGAAGCAAGTTGAGAAGCCCTATGTCTGTGTTATAAATTAGCATTAGGTCCCCTTATTAGAATATAAGTTCAAATTTCTCGCAATAACCAATCAAAATGTAGAGACCTAAGTAGAAATTCAAATTCCCTGCCAAGTGGGCGAAGCCCCGAAAGCAAGTTACGAAGACCTATACCTGTCTTATAAGTTAGCCTTAGATCCTCTTATTAGAATACAATTTCAAATTTCTCGCAATAAACAATCAGAATGTAAACACAGATTCAAATTTCTTTCCAAGGGGGCCAGGGGGCGAAGCCCTGAAGGCAAGTTGTCGGCCCCGAGAGCAAGTTGCTCAGTCCTACACCTGTCTTACAAGTTAACATTAAGGACACCTTATTGGAATACAAATTCATATTTACCGCCAAAATAAAATAGCCCAAGGTCTTGATTATGACGCACAATTAAAAGGGTTATGATGACATTTTAATTATAACCAAATGGCGGAGGATCTTGATTATGACGCTTAATTAAAAGGGTTATGATGAGGCTACTTATAATTAAAAACAATGCCCCTTATTAGAATACAACTTAAAATTTCCCGCCATAACCAATAAGAAGACAGAGACTTAGTCCACCAATCAGAGCACAGCTGATGAGCAGTGGGGCTAAGGACCAATCGGAAGCAAGAGGGGTGGGCTCAACCAATCAAGTGAAAGGATGGATGTGTCCTAGTCTTAGCCCCGCCTTAATACACGTACAACCAATCAGGTATTGAAGCCATAGTGGCCTTATCTAGTCTTAACCCCCCTCTTAACTCAAACAAAATGGCCACTAGACCACACCCTAGGGGCATCCAACACCCATAACCAAGGGGTTAGACCGCCAAAAAGGCTCTTGATATGGCCAAAAGGACCTTAAAACGGTGGGCAAAAAAAAAACGCCCCCGAAAAGAAGCCGACCCCACCCCAGACCCCACTTCTCGTCTCACCCCAGAGCCTTACCCCACTCCGGAGGCGGGGCTATGACATCACAAAAAACAAAATGGCGGCGGTGCGGGCCTCATTCTACTGAGAGGTACTGCCAGATTGAGTTCTGTTTAATAATAGAAATGTTTATTATGCATAAATTAAATTCAATAACACAATAAGTATGAGTTCAGGTAGAAGCGGATCTTCGACTCTACCATAATAGCAAAGGTATTGCAATAACACAATGTAATATTCAAACAATCCAAAGGATATGTAATAAATGGGCATAATGTTCAGGATATCGAGACAAATTTACACTATTAATTATTCAATATACGTTTCTAATGACAACATTTTCATCTTGCTTTTTACAATATGCAAATTACCATCTAATAAATGAATATATTTGCTTAGTACTGATGGAGCTATGTATAAAAATGAACATTCACATTTAGATGTTTCGCGCGCTGGTATATTATATTTATCCTTAAATCTCGTATTAGAGAGTGTACTTGAGATCTCATTTTCAATGTATATATTATAGATAGTCTGGTTTACAATGATGTATCAAATTGTACATAAATGTAGTATATTGTGAACACAAAATGATTCCTCTATCTTTAGAATGGCTTTTTTGTGTCTTCGTTCTGTAATAGCGCATATGCAGATCGCAGATGCGTCTGGAAAATAATGTTAAATTACAGTAGGTATTCGTTGTAGTGATGGAACGGATAGAGTATTCGACATAATGGACGTTTGACATAACATAAATCCTGATCGCTTTACCGTATACGTGAACGCATGCATTATTATGTCCGTATTAGTTCCTTATAAACTACAAATTACATCTCTAAATTATTATAAAGTTAACAAACTGGTAAGGTATCTACAACATTTCAGTAATGAATAATTTCGCCAATGTTTCTTTGAAGTTATATTGCCAACTTAATTTCAACAGGTATGAAGTGTTAAAAAATACAACAATTTTGTATATTGATTTTAATAACAATTGTTGAAGTCGGCACAAAAAATCTTGTGTATCACCCTGCCATAAAATGGTTTGTGAGTACTCATACATAGCAATTATTTTAGATGGGTTAATGATAAAACCATTATTTATAGACCGCTTTGCTAGCAGTTGGAGATTGTGATTAATCACATTCACTGTTTCGTCTATTTGATGTGGAGTACATGATTTATAAATTTGCGCACAGTCGTTCGTGACAATTGATCATAGTTCTGATGTAAATATTGTAACAAGCAATGGTCCAAATATACTTCCTTGCGATACACCTCTAGTAATATTGCTTTCTAATGTCGTAATGCCAGATAATTTTACACATTCTGTTCTATTAGACAAGTAATTCTTAATCCAACTGATCGCAGAATCCGAATCGCCGTAGTAATGGAGTTTCCCGAGTAACTGTTCATGGTTGATTCAGTCAAAAGCTTTGCTAAAGTCTAGCCTAACAAAAATTTTAATTTCTGATTTGTCCATTGCTTCTGTCATTTCACTAGTTATTTTAAGAAGAGCAGTGTTTGTACTATATATTGATCTAAACCCTGATTGAACTGACGGTAGAACATATTTTTCAGCGTAATCAAGTAATTGCTGATAAATCACCTTCTCGTTGACCTTTGACAACGTTTATAAGATACTCCTTGGGTTTGATGTTTTAGGAATTGAAGTTATAGTAGATTTTCTCCAAAGATCGGAATCAGCTGACTGAGTAAGAGAATAATTTATTACATGTGTTAGGGCATATATTCAAAAGGGAGTTACTATGTCCAGTAGTTTTTTATAGCTATTTATAGCTATAAGCTATGAGCTATGAGCTATGAGCTATGAGCTATGAGCTATGAGCTATGAGCTATGAGCTATGAGCTATGAGCTATGAGCTATGAGCTATGAGCTATGAGCTATGAGCTATGAGCTATGAGCTATGAGCTATGAGCTATGAGCTATGAGCTTAGCTGAGCTATAGCCTATAGACTAGAGCTATAGCTATGGCTATGGCTATAGCTATGACTATGTAGCTATAGCTATGACTATAGATATGCGTAAGCTATGATTGATAAGCTATGATATGAACTAAGCTGAGTATCAAGCTATAGCTGATACAGCTTGATGATATAGCTATATGTCTATAGCTAGTATGATTACTGACATGTTATGATAAGCTAGTTTATAGCTATAGCTATGAAGCTATGTATGAGCGTAATGCTATGTATAGCTATAGTCTATAAGCTAGTAAGCTTACTGCTATAGCTATACGTATTATAGCTTAACAACTGTTATAAGCTAGATATATGCTGAGCTATGAGCTATGACTACGTAAGCTATGTTGTATAGCTATAGCTATGACTATAGCTAATAGAGCTATGTTATCGATGCTATGCAATTATAAGCTATGTTAGCTATGAGTTATGCTATATAAGCTATGTGTAAGCTCGAAAGCATAGTTACTAAGCTATAAGCGTATATTGTCGTTATGTTATAGCTATGTTTAAGCTATAGCTATGCTTAGCTTAGCTTAGCTTAGAGCTATGTATAGCTATAGTTCATAGTCTATGCTATAGCTATGTATAGCTATGCTATGTATAGCTATAAGCTATGCTATAGCTATAGCTAAGCTATGTATGCATAGCTAAGTTATGTATAAGCTGTATAAGCTATAAGCTATGCTATAAAGCTATAAGCTATGCTATGCTAGTAAGCTATGATAAGCTATAAGCTATGTTGCTATTAAGCTTAGCTATGTATATAAGCTATGTAGCTATAGTATAAGCTATAGCTATAGCTATGCTATGTTATAGCTGTATAGCTGCTATAGCTATGTGTATAGTATTAAGCTTATAGCTTGCATAAGCTAGTATGAGCTCTAAGCTGATCAAGCTATGTATAGCTTCTATAGCTATAGTATAAGCTATGAAGCTCAGCTATAAGCTATGTCTTATAGTAAGCTATGCTATGTATGCAGCTAAGCTATAGCTATAGCTAGTAAGCTATGTATATAAGCTATGATATAGCTGTATAAGCTGATGAAGCTATGTTATGCTATAAGCTGTTATGTAGTAGCTAGTATGTATAGCTATGTTATAGCTATAAGCTATGCTATAAGCTATAGCTATGTTAGCTAGCTATAAGCTGTTATGTGCTAGCTATGCTTATGATGCTATGCTATGCTATGTTATGCTGTTTATGTATGCATGTGTATGCTATGTATAGCTATGCTATGTTATGTAATGTACATGTATAAGCTATGTTATAGTAGCTATGCTTATGTCTATGTATGTATGTATGATAGTCTATGTTAGCTATGTTTATGCTATGTCTATAAGCTTTATGCTTGTAGTATGTATGCTATTATAGCTAGTAGTTATGTTAGTATGCTATGTTTAAGCTATGCTATGTTAAGCATGTTGTATGCATGTATGTCATGTCTATGCTATGCTGTATAGTCATGCATGTTATGCATGCTCATGTATGTATGCTTTATGTGTATTGTGATAGATGCTTATGCCATGTTGGCTGTATGTGTATGATGTCGTATGTTTATGCTATGTGATGTATGTATGTTTATGTAGCTATGTTGTATGCTTTATGTTATGTTTATGTGTGCTATAGCTATTAGCTTATGTCTATAGCTTGTATGCTATGTATAGCTATGTTATGTTATGCTATAAGCTGTTTATGTTATAGCTTATAAGCTATGTTAATGCTATGTTATAAGCTTATGCTTATGCTTATAAGCTTTATAGCTTATAAGCTATAGTTATGTTATGTTATAAGCTATAAGCTATAGCTATAGCTTATAAGCTATAGCTTATGTATAGCTATAAGCTATGTATAAGCCATAAGCTATAAGCTATAAGCTATAAGCTATAAGCTATATAGCTATAAGCTATAAGCTATGTTGCTATAAGCTATGTTATAAGCTATATAAGCTATGTATAAGCTATAAGCTATAAGCTATAAGCTATAAGCTATAAGCTATAAGCTATAAGCTATAAGCTATAAGCTATAAGCTATAAGCTATAAGCTCTAAGCTATAAGATGTAAGCTATAGGCTATAAGCTATAAGCTTTTAATAATATTGAAAACATCAGCCTCCGTTATTGTTACAAAAGTGAATTCATTCATTAAGCATTCATCTACTCAAGGTTAGACAAACATCTTCATTGTCGTCAGTCTTATAGTTATGAAATAAATTATGCTTTCTGAATAGATTTCGATTTTCTTTGACATAAATTATGGATTATAAAATGAAAGGAAAGCTATAGGTTGATCTTCGAAGTATTATAAAATAATTTTTACATGGCTTAGTATAATTAACTTCTGCGATTCTGCTGTCGTTTGTACACCAAAAGTCATTTTACCTATGCAAGTACGTCTCCATAAAAGTATACCGTACATAATACATGGTTGTATTACAGTTAAGTAGACAATTGAAATTTTAATACACCAAGCAACTTTGTACGATGTACTATAATAATAATAACATATTTATTCTGTAGACTTGTAATACAAGTGTAGGAACGTCACAAGACAACAAAGCTAAATGTAAATAAAATACATCTTGATATCCCTAAATATGGATTACTAAAATTGACAGTAAAATATTCTTGAATATTGTAAAGAGGATTTCTAATGACTTTCCTGAAGGTACGTTTACTTTGCATAGCTGTTATGTTTGGCGGCAATTTATTCCATAATTTAATCGCAATAATGGGAAAATGGTTAGCCACAAAACAGTGATTATGTTTAGGCAGTCTTAACTTATCTTTGTGTCTGAGATCAACACTAGTAAAATCCGAGTCTAGTTGATATTTCCTTTTCCACTCTTTTAGGTGATGAAATATATACATATATATATATATATATATATATATATATATATATATATATATATATATATATATATATATATATATATATATATATATATATATATATATATATATATATATATATATATATATATATATATAACGACACTGCCGTTAAAATTCTTGAGCATTTTAAGAGAATCTCTACATGAATATGTAGGGGATTCGCGATAAATAGTCCGCATTATCCTTTTATGTATAACCATGCCGTAATTCAGAGTAGAATACACATGTACGTAACAGTAAGAGATTAAGCATTCAAAATTCACCACTTAATGTAGCTGTCGGAGCACAAAATTCAAGGTCGATAACCTTTTGATGACTTTATTTACCTGAGTGTTCCACGAAAAGTTTTTATCTATCTCGATATCCAAAGATTTTAGGCAGTTTAGCAGATATATTGATCTACATTCCATTTTAACAAGTAAGCTGTAATCAGGACTGTATTTTGAAAATAAGACTCCTTGAGTTTTGTATTATTTAAAGTTAGACCATTGTTGTCGCATAATTTTTTATTTTTGAAATGCTTTGGTTTGTTTTAAGAACAGGACGCCATTCATTTCCGCCGGTAGTAAGAGAGGAGGCGTCATAAAGAGTGATATAAAACTTCCATGGCTAGTACCAAACACGTCATTAATAAACAGAATCAACAAGAGTGGACCAAGAATGCTACCCTAGAGGACACCAACGGGTACGTTTGTTTTGTTGGAATAGACGTTTTCGCCACGAATTGCCATTTTTACCACTTGAGTTCTACCTCTCGGATGAGTCAAGCTAGTCGTACGCACTACTTTCTAACTTGTTCAATAGAATACTATGATTCACTTTCAAATGCACGACTTAAGTCGTAAAAAACACTTACAATCTTTTGATGAACATCGAGATGTTCTAAAATATAAGATATCATGTTTAAAATAGCTAGAACGGCACAGCGGTTTTTGCGAAAACCAAATTGATTTGGTGTCAGAATGTTGTTGGGATTTACAAAATTTAGAAGTATAATGTAATGTATTTTCGAAAACTTTTGAAAATATTGGTACAACCATAATACCTCTGTAATTATCAATTTTCTGAACATCGCCTTTTTTTTAGAATAGGGATTGTAATCATTTGCTTGAGAATGTCTGGAAATATATCTGTGCATTGTTATACCTTACGCATACATCGAAATTAAGATTAAAATCTCCACATACAAACTGTGGTTGCACTAAATTCTGACAAAGCAATTCTAGACATTGATAAAAAAGATCTACATTTGAACCAGGAGTTCGATAAAAGCATGAAACAGAAATTGGGATGTGCGAAGTATAAATGACTGCACTCGCATATTCAAAATAATTTTCAAGCGGTGATATAGATATCGCCTTCTTTTACAATCGATACCGACTTTTACGAATATCGCCATATCGCCACGTTTATCGTTTATTCTGCAATAATAATCCACGAGCTTATAATTATCAATTTTACAATACAGGATTTCATTAGCGGTGAAATAATTTTCAGAAAAGCAGACTCCGGAAGTTGCAGTGACATCAAGAATATTGACATTTCCATCGATTTGACCTTACTTCGCAAACTCCTTATGTTTAAATGGCAAATTCGGACGTTTGTGTGTTTAATTAATGAACTTTTATTGGTCATATAAGCAAAACTCTTCAAGTAGAATGATCATAATCGCAGTTAGTTAACTTTAAACTGTCCTGTTTCAAATTTCCGAAAAAAACGGAAATGTTTTATTATAACTCGTGCAGACCAATTATCTGCATTATATAACTCGTTGATCAAATTTATGTCGGTGCCGACTATAAACGAAATACTACGGACACCTTCGCGGGTTGGTAACTTTCTGATTTCGAAGTTATTTTGAGGAAACGTATGTTTTAAGTAATTTTCGATGTGAGAAACGTTTGTGTTTAACGCAACTTTGAGGGATACTAGTTTAAATCTTGCATCCTTAGTGTTGTCTTTCTCGTACTCGTTTGTGCTCTCAGATAGTAATTTATCGGCTGTGGCATTGTTTGATACGCAATCACTGTAATAGGTTACATTTGGTCGTTTGTGTAACACTTTATCTTGTTATTGTTATTATTTTCTCTAAAAAATTAGAATCCGCAGCCGACAATAGTTTTGTCATGTTAATATTACTGGATTGTAATAAATAAACTTCATTTTTTCGTTCGAGTATTAACGAGTGCAGCTCATTAGTTTTTTCGGTTACTACCCCCCGAATAATTTCTTTTAGCTGCTCACTTGAAATTGTCATCGTAGTGACAGACACATCACTAATTGATCGCGTATTTACCATTATTAATATAATCTACAGAAGGATAACCAAACATTTCAAGGAGCAACTTTGCGACCGCGCGCGCAATCGTCGCTCTCCATCTACTAAATAATAAGACCTGATGATATGAAATATGTTGTGCCAACGTGATGAAAGGTACATAATAATGAATAAAGTTACTGTACGGTAGGGGTGAGTTTTTGAACAGACTTTTATACCCAGCGGTTTGAATATTAATAATGGATAAGGACAATAATAATCTAACCAGTAGAATTTTTGTAACGTGTAAAAAAGGCGCGTAAATAATATTTGGAATTGTTATAAGATTGAACTTCTATGGAAAAATAGGGCAGCTATAAACCTATACGAGATATCATTGTTAAACTCGTAGAATTGTAAAGTAAATTTAAAGAGCAACTACCACCCTTTTGTCTTGAACTCAAACAGGTAAACATTTTTCCAATAACAAGGAATTATAGAGAACCAATAAAATAACTTATTTTATCCCTCGACAACGCGGAAAAATAGACCATACGTGATTCCTAACAATGTACAGCTTAGTATTTAATAAACCCCTTTCCGTGTCATTTTACTAGCTTAAATGACAAAAATAAATAACTTAATCGAACACGCATTCCAAAGCATAAAAAAATGCAGATAAATAGGTAAAATAAACAAATCTAATTCTAATTCGTAATCGGAATTCTAACTTAAATACTTTTTCTTTTATCAAATAAATGAGAGCAAATCGCGTAGGGAACATTCTAATTTAAATACAAAGTACGATGCTTTTGAATAAATTTTTGTCGGTTTGAATATTAATAATAAACGAAATAATAATAAAAATCAAAACAGTAGAATTTTTGTAATGTGTGAAATGGTTCTTTAAATAAATAAAGAAGGCGCGTAGACGACCGTTTGTAACAACCCATTTTGAGTTGTATTAAAATATACCGTAATTTGTCTTCGTTCATTTAGTTGTAAATGTCAGAAAAATTTTATTTATTAATGATTTGTAAGTATGAGGTAGAGGCAACTTAATTTGCATTTTAGTGTAACTTAAGTGCATATACTTCTTAATGGTTTATACTCCCACTTTAAATTATTTTTTTCTGCTCAATATTTTCGCGCAATGCGTCATCGTTGACTTAATTCTTTGCGCAAATTTTTCGCGCACGGCTATATCATCTGACATCCTAAAGCATCCTTTTTGTCACTTCTTGTGATACGCCGTTAGATACAGAAAGCTTTTTTTGGGTTTCCCCCCAAATTTTATGAAAAGTGCCATTGATTTGATGGTAAGATAATTTAACTCGTAACACTAAAAATTAAAACATTTGCTCTTTTCCGGCACTTTCTTTTTTACTTTTATGCTTTTAATTTGACCGCTTTTGATTGCACAATTAATTCTACTGTTACGTACGCTTTCATTTTATGGTGGAGTTTTGCTTTTAATGCAGATCTGAATGTGGATTCCATTATGTATTTTGAACCTTCAAAAGAATGCAATAAATATTGGTTTATTCAATTTCAAGAAGACAAATTTATAAGAAATAAAACTCCATTTTTGGGTGTGGTTTACTACATAAAGCATTATTATTGCAATATATTGTGCAATATTGGTGCAAAGATGATATCACCTTGGTTGACATTTCCGTAATCGTTTATGATACCAGAGCTTATTAAAAAGTTTGTGTACAAAATTTTATGAACAGGTATTTATATTTATAACATTTAATTAGTAATTTAAGGCTATAACTAGTTTTAAGATATATTTTATTTAACCCTATCATATTAACTGTTAGTAAACATAGTTTGTATATTTTTAATTTTTTACATTTTCATAAAATTTTTATTATAAGCCTCGGTTTAGTTATTCCGAGCATAATTAAAAAATAACTTGGCGTCCGTGATCATTTTTATTAGTGTTACATTGCATTTTTATTATTTATGTTAAGAGAAAATAACAGCATAAATTTGTGGTAATTAAGCAAATCAAAAGATTGAACCACCCTACTTTAATTTACCGACTGGGACAAAGGCATTATTTGTGGTGAACGGGTTGTATCTCGAATTAGTTTAACGATTTGTTCGGAGAACATTTATACACACATTTCTTTATTAAAATTTTTTAACCATTTCAACCACCTATTTATACGTTGAAACCCATAAAATCGAATACCTGGTAGTGTTTTCAAATTTAAAAGTTAATTCAATTTTATTTTTTTCTACTATATTAAATTTTAAGTTTAATTATAACATTATATTTCGTATTATTTCATATTATATTTTTCTTTGACAGCAAATTTAAAATTTAATCTAACCCTTACCATTGTTACTATATTTAATTCTAATTAATTGACCCTAAAAGTAGATAGATAAAGTCGGGAGGGCTAACAGGGTTATTACCCTTATTTATTATTACCCTTCAATTAAATAAAAAGAAAGTTAAAAAAAATAGAAAAGTTAAGTTTCACGACAATAATAAACAGATTTGATTAGTTTAAAATGGCAATAATATGCAAGTTGGAACCTGCAGAATAAACCAAAGTAAACAATTTATTTCAATCTTAATACTGTCAACACCTACGAAACTAACCATAAATAGATCGGGGTACTATACAACTTCTGCACTAATTAGGTCAATGAACATCCTGCTTTGTTTTCAGTAGAATTACTTTATTCTGCAATCGTACAGAAAAAATGTTTCTTGTATAATGCAATGTAAACTAATTAATGTTTCCTTTTCAGCTCTAATATTCTACATCATAGGTGGAAGGGATGCATACCCCATAACCTTTACCATTGGCTCCTTAATATTGGTGCTACAATTTTTGAGCTCGGTAAGGGCTGCCGGTCACTTTCTCCTTTATTCGTCAACGCCAACATCAAGACTAAGAAGGGCAAAATTTCCCAGGAATAAAATTTTGCCCCATTCGTTTGTCCGGAAGGGCAGGATTCAAGCGACCTCGTCATCGAAAGTACCAGTATCCGGAATCATTACTGCAACATACGTGGTATCAGGTCTTATCTTAATGCTGTTCACCAACACCTTGAACAAGTGCAACCGGACATTCTGTTTCTATCAAAAACACAAGTCTCCTCTAGAAGCACTGATTCGCCTGACCTGCAATTTCCCAGATACAACCTCCACTCTCACTTTCGCCTTACAGGCGGAGTATGTGCGTATATCAAGGGCAACGTAGGTTGTAAGAGGATGTCCACTTTGGAAAGCTACAAATTTGACGCGATTTGGCTCAAACATTCTGGGTCCCAATTTGTGAAATTCTACTGTTGTTTGTATGTGTCTCCCAATGATAACAACTTCCAAGATCTGTTTGATTACCTTAGTCTGAAAATAGACTACCTCTTATCACAGTTTCCGACAGTTTGCGATATTTCAATATTCAATTTTCGTCTACTACTAATCCCGCATGTCATAGTGCAGAAGCATTTGCTGTATCCTGTGATCTCACACAAATCATTCCCGAACCAACCAGAATCCCTGACAACCTTAACCATACTCCACATCTCCTGGAACTAACCCACTTGTCTATAAAACAAGAGTCCTTTCCCCACTTGGTCAATCAGACCACTGCCTAATCGAAATAGCTTCCTCTGTACCCAATCCCACTGTTACTCGGAAAACAGATAGAACTATGTGGTCTTTTAGATAAGCTAACTGGAGCGAACTGCGAGATTTTTTTTCAACCTTCCCCTGGCGTGAGTATTGCTTTAAATGGTCCTCCACTTCAAACATTGCTCTTTCAATAACTGAAGTTATCATGATGGATATGGAGTTATACATTCCCAAAAAACATAATCGTGTAGGTTGCGCCCGTTCCTATCGAAAATCATGCCAACTAATAGTTGTAAAAGCACCATCACCAAGGCCAAAAGGATGTTTGAAGGACGTAAATGCAAAGAATTAGTCTCATGTCCTTTGGGTGGTCGTAAATTTTGGTCATTAGCTAAAGCCATCAGTAAAAACTTTAGTTCCTTTCCTCCCGTGACGTCTTATGACGGAGCTGTAGTAGCTGATCCTGCTGAAAAAGCCAACCTCTTTGCCGATTACTTTGCATCAAATTCAAGTCTCAATAATTCTGGTAAAACTGTGCGGTCGCCCAAATCTATCCCATACGCTATTAAAATTAAGCTCCTGGAATCAATTACCAATAAACTTGACTCAAACAAGGCGATTGGCCCTGACGGTATTCCAGCTATCGTCTTTAAAAGATGCTACCCAGAGGTAGTATCTGTATTATCCAAACTATTTTGGGCTTTCTATACAGGTTTAAACAGTACTTCACATCGCAACAACTCCTTTTACTTTATAAGGCTCAAATTCGACGGCTTATAAATGGCCCGTCTCCGACTTCTGACCTACAGTCTCTTGAGCATAGAAGAATAGTTTCGGTTCTTTCTTGTTCTATCGCTATTACCATGACAAGTGTGCCTCCGAAATACACTCCTTAATACCTTTGCAGACCATCTTCGCTAAATACACTAGGTTTGCCCATTCACACCATAATTACGCACTCAAAATTCCATCTTGTCATACTAAACGGGCTCAATCTACATTCTTCCACACAGCGGACAAGTTGTGGAGTACACTACCCAGTTTCTGTTTTCATCCAAACTTAAGCCAATTTAAGGTAGCGATTCATAAACATTTCTCGGCAGCCTAACGATATCACTAACTCAGTGTTCCTGAGTACGTTAGCACGTTAGGCAAATATTAGCCTGTTCGGGAATACTATAAGTAAAAAAAAAGAATAAGAACCCCGTCAATGGTGACCTCAAGAGACATTGCAGATTGACGATTGCAATGTACCATGTTTCCGTAGAAAAACAATATTAACCGTTTTTAGTTAATACAAAGTCTGTTTGTAATTAACCACTCTTCGGTCTTTGCCTGAGCTGTTATTCCTTTAGAATTTGCTGTTTCCAAACATGTATCATGTATTGTAAAACACGTATGGCCAGCTACATGAATTTGAATTCATACAAAATGATAAATTATTAATATAAACTAAAGAAAGTACAAGCTCACGTATAGATCCTTGAGGAAGTCCATGTACAATCGGTAGTGACCTTGAATTATTAACTGAAATATTCTGTTTTCTGTGTGTGAGATATACAAGAAATAGCATAAAATTGGCATCCTCAAAGGTTTAGCACCTAATTTTTTAGCATAATTACAATTTTATGAAAAGCGCAAACGAAAACATTGCGTAAATCCAGAAAAGTGGTAATATTAAATTTGCCTTGTTTAAGGCTTGTACGTAAGTCAGTGACTAAGGCGGAACAGCGTCAATAGTTGAACATCCTTTCCGAAAACCAAACTGAGTAACAGATTCAGTATTTTTATTTGTGTTATTTACATTCCACATTGTTTTAAATTTATTGCTCAAATTTGAAATGTGCAATTCAAAAGTTGCAACTTTATTCATATTTATGGTCATTTTATATTTTTTCTTTAAATTAAGAAGCGTATGTTGCAAGTGGTCAGTGTGATTAAGCTTGTAAGATTCAGAAAGAAAATTTTGACGTCCAACGCAGTCTTTTTAGTTCTGGATTGAGCCATTGAATTAGTTTTCTAGTTTCTGCTATTTTGTTTTTAAATACCTTTGTTACAAAAGCATTCTTTACATGTTGAAAAGAGTATCGATGAATAATTGGCAACTATTTTCCGTATCAGTAACAGTATCTTTTAAGAAATTTCAATTTACACTTTACTAAGATGATAAAGTCTAATTTTACTAATCTTCGTTATTGGTCGACAAGCTTTTGCCTTAATTATGTTACCTCAAGTAGAACCAAGTTTAAATGAACATATAGCGTTACCGGTGATTATGCAACCTATTTTTTTTGTCCTGTGCAAACACTGATTGTGCATCGTCTCTTTGCAATTTGCATACGTTAATTTTTAGGATTTCCTAAAATATTCTATTCAAACACTGTATTTTCCTCAAAAACTTCATCGACAGATAAGCATGTCACATTGTGTAAAATCGTTAGAGAAAATGATATATTTTTAGTTTGTAGGAATTAATTCAGTATATTGATGAATTTTTTATTTTAAGATCGTTAGTGGAAAAGGATTTTCTTAATGAGGAAATTATGCAGAGATTTAAATTGTTTTAGTACAAATGTATGAACACGTAGATCGTTTAGCTTGATCATTTTAATCACAGTCATTTTCACATCCCGTAACGTTCATATAAAATTATCTTTTGGCATTCCTAGTTTATATTAATTGAGTTATTTGCATAAGTCCATCACATGGAATAGTGACTTAATCTGCTTGTGTAGCTTTTGCAAATATTTTTGAAGACTTATTTGTCCCAGTTTATCGTATTTGTAGTTATCCTATGTTTCATCCATTCCCTGAATTGACAGTTTCTTATTTCTCTTTTATCGGTGGGTTTCCATGGGAAATGATGAGTTGTCATTTACCGAATATAAGAACTTTAAGAGGGGACAGATAATTGCTTCCGTTTTGATAGAGTTGAAGTATAGATCTTGAGAGTTGAAGTGAGATTTAAAACACCTTAATGCGGTTATGGATTATAGTTACACCCCTAACAAATTTGTTTACCGTTTACCATTTTATCGACGAACTCCTGGTTCAATAAGTGAAGTTGGTGATTTTTAACTTGGCCTAGTAATGTTCAGTGAAAAAAAAAACGTCTTCTTAATCTGTATCCAACCGGCGTCGCCGATGTGAACCGTGCTTTAGGAATTTTTGTAAAAAACTTTTCTCGTATTTATGTAAATTTAGAGACCTATATGATCTATATTGTATCTGGATCTATCGAGATTATGGACATTATTATCGTCATTTTTAAGAGTAATATAAAAGTGTCATGTGCTAATATCTGGTAGAAGTTAACGTGCCAGATTATTATTATGTGTTGGGGTATTCTCATATATGGTTATTTAAAACAAATCGCGCACTCATGATTTTAGTAAATTTGTGTTTCTGTGACGCTTTATAATAAAGGTAAAGATAAAATAATGTTAGCTGAGAGTGATGGAATTTGGACCAGAACAATGGAATTTGCGGTAGTGGTAAAAGGGCGCTGACTAACGTTATTTTTCTTGCTGTTGTAACTTACTTTGTATATAAATATGTTTGATCATAACAGTGTGTAGTGGTAGTTTTAATTTAAACATTAACAAGTAATGTTTTAATATTCAGAAAACTTTTCTTGTAGTAATAAAGTCGGTTGAATTTGGTTGAATTTTGATAAATCGAAATTTCGCACATGCAGTAGACAATATTTTTTATTATTATTTGTGTATGTGTTGCATATAGAAGAAGTAAGTGATATTACTTCTCCTTGACATTCGTGACTGCATTGAGTATGTGACGCAGTATTATTTTTTTTAGGTGTTGGGTTTTGTTTTTGACGAATTACTTTTCTTCGCCAAATTAAAAGCACGTTGAGTTAATTTCGAGTGGCGCCTTAGTTACATGTTTTTACTGATTTTGAATTTGTTTAGTTGTGTCGAGTGCCATTTTGGATTGATGAGTAAGAACCGTTCCCATAGCACTGAGCTTCTAGTGAGTGTCATGGCCGTATTAAGCAAAGCATGTTCTGTAAAATATCTAGGTGTTTGTGTTAGAGCAAGGAGTGTAAACGGTAAAGGTATACGTACATTATCGGGGATAATATAACTAGTGTTATGATTATCATCGATGATAGCTCGAGTTAAAACCGATGAGAATTCAACGAGCAAAGTCTAAAGGTTTTAACTAGTGGTATCATCGATTATTAATCATAACACGTGTTATATTTGGTAAAAGAGTATAATGAACGTTAATAGAAAATATATTTTTTTAAAGTCTACAATTTTAGACGATTTGTCACTTTGACAGTAAACTATTTTATGCATTAAAATCACATGACAATCAACGTGTGGTGATAAAATTATCACCGATATGATAGCCTATTCTGCACATTTGTTTTTGTATTTTAACCAATGAAAGTAATAAAAATTTACCATGTGACATGTGAATTATATTCTCAGAATTATAATGGCAATTAAGGAACGCACGAGTACAAGTTTAGAAAACGAGCCGTTTAGACTATTTTATACTATTGTTTCTGTATTGCGTATTTATGTTGAAAATTTAAAAAAATGAATTCAATTTGTCATCTTGTATGTAAACTTTCATCAATTTCCATATAGCTTGGCAATAATAGTACTTCATTGTTTGAATTCTATTAGTTATTAAAATTTTCATTTTCCACCAAAGCATTACAAACGATCGTTCTCTTTGGCAGTTGATGTTAG
Organism: Vesta saturnalis; assembly: GCA_036346205.1. Taxonomy (NCBI): domain Eukaryota; kingdom Metazoa; phylum Arthropoda; class Insecta; order Coleoptera; family Lampyridae; genus Vesta; species Vesta saturnalis. The sequence goes on from JARFJB010002187.1 coordinate 1,501,747, forward strand.
ACTTTTGCACCGTGAAGATGTAATTTACGTGAGTGGTGTATTTGGCCTAGTGATGCTAGGCTTCGCTACGCTTTTAAGATCGTCTTGGTGTTTGTTGGAAATACAAATGTCAAGTACTGTGCAGTTTAGCGGATTGAATGGAGAATTCCAGCTTGGTCGAAAAGTATGCGCCTAATTATTGGCTTCGGCAGGGTCGGAATGGTGTACTTTCGTTAATTAGCACAGCATACTGGGAGGAAATCTCGTGCGTATAAATACTCAATATCGTCCAAATCAAATAATTGAAAAAATTGATGATTGCCGTAATATTTCGACAGATCTAAATACTCTAAATTATCATCACGTATGTGGAGATTTGTTAAGCGTATTGTTACTATCGTGATTTGCATAGTAGTAGTACCCAGGCACTATCCCCACCCCTCCTTTTTACGTCACAAGCCCCGCCCCTTTCACTTTTTTATATGCCCACGTGGGGGACCGGATTTTCCACCCTTATGTTTACACGCTTACGTGTAGGACGTGTTTTTTCACCCTTATTTTTGCACATCCACGTGTGAGACCGCATTTTTCACCCCTATTTTTTATATACCCTCGTGTGAGACCGTATCCTTTCTTTTCGAAGGCCCTTTTCAACCCTAATTATTTTTACTCGCTTACGTATAGGACATGTATTTTCACCCTATTTTGCACATCCACGTGTGAGACCGTGTTTTCAACCCTAATTATTTTTACTCGCTTACATGAAGGACCGTATTATCCTTATTTTTATGATTTCTTTTGGGGTTAAACCTTATGGCTGTATTAAGGACCTTTTGACAGCTAGGACTTTTTTGTGGTTGCTAACGTGAGGGGCTGGTCCTGGTCTTGGCTTAGGGCGGGGACTGGAGCTTAGGGGTGGTCTAAGGATAAGTCTTAGAGTTTGGCCTTGGTGGTGGCGCTAGGGTTGGAGTCAGGTCTTGGTGGTGGAGCTAGGGCATTGGATCTGTAATTAGGTCTTTTTCAATGATACAGCAGGTCATAAAAAATGTATATTTGAGTGCATTCATTATGCTAAGAAAAAAATTTATTAAAAATATTTCAATTAATACATTAATAAGAGATTACAATGGCATACTTATTTTACCTTGAGAAACAGTATTGAGCGTGTTATACATGCAATTTTAATGGAATTTATACAAACTTTTTCAGTGTCATTATTAACAAGTATTAATATCTACCTAATACTATAATTCTGATTTGGATGGTTGTTTTAAATGTAATTTGTAATAGGAATTTTATTATAAACGAATTAGCTTTAAATTGTTTTTTACACTTCCTTTTAATTACCGGTTTTAACCTTCTACCTGCATAAACTTTCAACTTATACACGAAGTAATAATGACCTTCACGGGGTTTATATAATCATTGTACTGCATTTTATTTAACTCGAGCTCATATCAACTTATTAACACTTCATTTGATGGCATTATCAGCGAGTTAGGGTTATCTTGTAGATCATTTTTCTTGTTGCGTCAGCTCGGGCATTGGATCTGTAATTAGGTCTTTTCAATGATACCGCAGGCCATAAAAAATGTATATTTGAGTTTACATGCATTCATCATGCTAAGAAAAATTTATTAAAATATTTCAATTAATACATTGATACGAGATTACAATAGCATACTTATTTTACCTTGAGAAACAGTATTGAGCGTGTTATACATGCAATTTTAATGGAATTTATACAAACTTTTTCAGTGTCATTATTAACAAGTATTAATATCTACCTAATACTATAATTCTGATATGGATGGTTGTTTTAAATGTAATTTGTAATAGGAATGTTATTATAAACGAATTAGCTTTAAATTGTTTTTTACACTTCCTTTTAATTACCGGTTTTAACCTTCTACTTACATAAACTTCAGCTTATACACGAAATAATAATGACCTTCACGAGTTTATATAATCATTGTACTGCATTTTATTTAGCTCGAACTCATATCAACTTATTAACGCTTCATTTAATGGAAATATCAGCTGTTCCTAATTGCAAGGTCATTAAAACACACCGGGTAGTATTTCGAAATGTTTATCTAGTGGACTTCTGTAAATGCATCACACAATTAAAAGAAAGCAACGCCCTTGATATTAACAAGATGATTAACACCTCTGATTTAAAACGTAATTATGAGAATCACACCGGTCAGAATAGCCTTTGATAGTAATCTTTAAATACATTTTTTATTGTTATATTTCAGATTTTATATGGGTATAGTTAAAATTATTTTTCCAATGAAGTTAAACGCCTGACCTAGTTTAACAATAAATGTTTTATACCGTAATGAATAAATGCTTAGGTAAAATAAAATAAGGTTATTACATTTTCATTAAGGATGATTTTCTGGTACAAACTGTTATTACCCAACTTTACCTTCAGGTCATTCGAAGATAAAATATCATACTTATTTTACCTTGAGAAACAAGTTAGCGTTGGGGTTAGCCTTTGAGCTAGTCATTGGTTTTGAAGGCGACCTTGAAGTCGGCTGTAAGTCCATTTTGAAGTTAGCCTTGAAGCTAGTTATGAAACTTACTTTACAATAGCTACTTATTCTACCTTGAGAAACACCTATGAGCAACAAGTTGACCTTGAAGTTAATTAGTCATAAGTTTTGAAGACTACCGTGAAGTTATCCTTGTGAATTTTAATGGCTTAATTTGACCTTTGACCCTGTAAAATACTATAAAAGCGTACGCTTGGTTTAGTTAATTTAGTTCTGTTTTTGAAGAGCATAGCTATGGAATCTTTCTCAGTTAATCATATTTTGAGATTATTCAGTGCTGGTGTGTTAACCGACGAGGGGTTAAGAAACGCGTACAATATTATCGCTTATAAAATGTTGTGCGAAAATGACACTATCGACTCGATAGATGTTTATAATAATTTTGTTGAAGCTGTACAACAAGTGGGTGGAGTGTAAGTATATATTTTGTTTTTTATTTTTAAGTTTTTAATTATTATTTTTTATAGACCTGCTCAAGTAAATTTGACCGACGTGTTTGATGAGATTATGGAAATTTCCGCTGTGGAGGATTTGATAACGGTATGTCTTTTTTTAATTTTCTATTGTATTACTGAACGAGCACATTACAGCAGAACCAATTGGGCTCAGGTTCCCAGCAACAGGCCGGGCCATCCTCAAGGCTCAGCCATATTAATATAGTCGGGGAATCAAATAGTAAATTTATTAAGAAATTCAATACTAAGTGTAAAACTTTGAGATTTAGTTTTAATGACGAGACGTGCAAGGATAATCCCCTAACGTGGCTACAGGTAAAATACACCATTTACTAAAAATTTATCTAATACACATATTTACAGAATGCATTTGAGGAGCTGTATACATACATAGTTAAGGATGCTGCTCCTTCAGACCGTGTTGGAATCACGCTAAGAAATCCGAATTTCCCCGATAAACCAATCGGCCTGTCATTCAGAAGAGTGGACCAGTTGTCGGTGAAAGTGATAATGTCGCTGCTGGAAAAGGTAATGCAGAGTAACGCTAGTTTTTTCTCAAGTGACTTGTTGGTGTTAAACGTTGATAGAGTGTCGCTACCTGTAGGCTATGGGCGCAAAAACCTGACGGGTTTAAAATTTGCAGACTTTTGTAAATCCAAAAAGCGGGGTATTGTTGTTGTACCATCAACAATTAACGAAAATAATTGTTTAGCTCGCGCTCTAGTCATTGCTATTGCGTTTAGAAGTAACGATCCCATGCGTCACAGTATGGAAATGGGTTGTCCTTTACTTCAAGAACGAGCTATACAGCTTTGCCAAAACAGCGATGTAGATCTTAGTCAGGGTGGTAGTTACGAGCCTGAATATGCTCGTCCAAGGGTTATTTCCCATATCTCTTCAACTCATCTTAAAAACATAATTACTCTGGGTCGTGTGCCAGTCTAAGAGTTTTTGTCGATCACCCGCTGACATCTGATCTGCACAATAATATTCCAGTGCTGGCAGAGGACCCTCGTAATTCTGGTTCACGGATGAGTTGAAGAGATATGGGAAATAACCCTTGGACTCGGGGAAATTGAAAGTTTTCGGAAATGCCGAGAGCGGTGACGGGATAAAATTAAGGGAGTCAATGAATCTAATATCACCACACTGAATAGAAATTAGTTTTAAGCCGTTGCAGATGACATTAGGTCTCCACTGATTATTATTAGTTAACATGCATCTGAGCACAAAACACCCATCGTACCCCTTCATGTTATGTGCGATGCATGTAACTTTAAATTTTCTTGCTCGCTCGGCAACATATGACAAGAAGGATTCAACTGGGTTTTCCCTGAAAATGTGCACTCTTTTACTACATACTGAGCATTCCTCATCTAAATTGTCAGCGTGTTTGATACAGACAGAGCAAACATTCGCGGCCACGCATAGATTGGGCTCATGCAGAAACCTATCATTCGTACCCTCACACACTTTTTCCTGCATACACTCCAAATCGTAAAAGATAAACATAGATGGTTTACCATTACCGCTGTCACGTCGAGCTTTGTTAACGGCCATGTAGCAAAGATGACCGATAGGTTTTTCGCTCATGCATGTGGGGCAGCGACTGTATCCGCATCTATGTTTACCCTTTACTTCAGTTGTTTTAAGACATTTTAAACATCTGCGCAGTTTTTCACATATTTTAGCGTCCTTGTGGTTTTTAAGACAATCCTGACCGTAAAAAAATCTCCTGCAATCACTACAAGTAATTTTTGGGTTTTCAATAGAACACGGTGGTTTCTGATGACACGCGGGACACTGGTACATACATTTCATGTGATCTTTTTTGACATTATACCGTTTTCTACATTGCTCGCAGTAATAACTGCAAGTAAATGCTGATGTGAGACTAGTGATTACGTTATAATGCTCGTCTTCTAATATTAAATTTAAAACTACTCTACCCTGTTCCCTAGGGCCCTCAAAATAAACCGAATCACCTATACGCGAATTATAAACTACAATGGTATATGAATTTAAATGATTTTGGAATGCCTGAATATGCTCGTAACTACCACCCTGACTAAGATCTACACCGCTGTTTTGGCAAAGCTGTATAGCTCGTTCTTGAAGTAAAGGACAACCCATTTCCATACTGTGACGCATGGGATCGTTACTTCTAAACGCAATAGCAATGACTAGAGCGCGAGCTAAACAATTATTTTCGTTAATTGTTGATGGTACAACAACAATACCCGCTTTTGGATTTACAAAAGTCTGCAAATTTTAAACCCGTCAGGTTTTGCGCCCATAGCCTACAGGTAGCGACACTCTATCAACGTTTAACACCAACAAGTCACTTGAGAAAAACTAGCGTTACTCTGCATTACCTTTTCCAGCAGCGACATTATCACTTTCACCGACAACTGGTCCACTCTTCTGAATGACAGGCCGATTGGTTTATCGGGAAAATTCGGATTTCTTAGCGTGATTCCAACACGGTCTGAAGGAGCAGCATCCTTAACTATGTATGTATACAGCTCCTCAAATGCATTCTGTAAATATGTGTATTAGATAAATTTTAGTAAATGGTGTATTTTACCTGTAGCCACGTTAGGGGATTATCCTTGCACGTCTCGTCATTAAAACTAAATCTCAAAGTTTTACACTTAGTATTGAATTTCTTAATAAATTTACTATTTGATTCCCCGACTATATTAATATGGCTGAGCCTTGAGGATGGCCCGGCCTGTTGCTGGGAACCTGAGCCCAATTGGTTCTGCTGTAATGTGCTCGTTCAGTAATACAATAGAAAATTAAAAAAAGACATACCGTTATCAAATCCTCCACAGCGGAAATTTCCATAATCTCATCAAACACGTCGCTCAAATTTACTTGAGCAGGTCTATAAAAAATAATAATTAAAAACTTAAAAATAAAAAACAAAATATATACTTACACTCCACCCACTTGTTGTACAGCTTCAACAAAATTATTATAAACATCTATCGAGTCGATAGTGTCATTTTCGCACAACATTTTATAAGCGATAATATTGTACGCGTTTCTTAACCCTCGTCGGTTAACACACCAGCACTGAATAATCTCAAAATATGATTAACTGAGAAAGATTCCATAGCTATGCTCTTCAAAAACAGAACTAAATTAACTAAACCAAGCGTACGCTTTTATAGTATTTTACAGGGTCAAAGGTCAAATTAAGCCATTAAAATTCACAAGGATAACTTCACGGTAGTCTTCAAAACTTATGACTAATTAACTTCAAGGTCAACTTGTTGCTCATAGGTGTTTCTCAAGGTAGAATAAGTAGCTATTGTAAAGTAAGTTTCATAACTAGCTTCAAGGCTAACTTCAAAATGGACTTACAGCCGACTTCAAGGTCGCCTTCAAAACCAATGACTAGCTCAAAGGCTAACCCCAACGCTAACTTGTTTCTCAAGGTAAAATAAGTATGATATTTTATCTTCGAATGACCTGAAGGTAAAGTTAGGTAATAACAGTTTGTACCAGAAAATCATCCTTAATGAAAATGTAATAACCTTATTTTTATTTTACCTAAGCATTTATTCATTACGGTATAAAACATTTATTGTTAAACTAGGTCAGGCGTTTAACTTCATTGGAAAAATAATTTTAACTATACCCATATAAAATCTGAAATATAACAATAAAAAATGTATTTAAAGATTACTATCAAAGGCTATTCTGACCGGTGTGATTCTCATAATTACGTTTTAAATCAGAGGTGTTAATCATCTTGTTAATATCAAGGGCGTTGCTTTCTTTTAATTGTGTGATGCATTTACAGAAGTCCACTAGATAAACATTTCGAAATACTACCCGGTGTGTTTTAATGACCTTGCAATTAGGAACAGCTGATATTTCCATTAAATGAAGCGTTAATAAGTTGATATGAGTTCGAGCTAAATAAAATGCAGTACAATGATTATATAAACTCGTGAAGGTCATTATTATTTCGTGTATAAGCTGAAGTTTATGTAAGTAGAAGGTTAAAACCGGTAATTAAAAGGAAGTGTAAAAAACAATTTAAAGCTAATTCGTTTATAATAACATTCCTATTACAAATTACATTTAAAACAACCATCCATATCAGAATTATAGTATTAGGTAGATATTAATACTTGTTAATAATGACACTGAAAAAGTTTGTATAAATTCCATTAAAATTGCATGTATAACACGCTCAATACTGTTTCTCAAGGTAAAATAAGTATGCTATTGTAATCTCGTATCAATGTATTAATTGAAATATTTTTAATAAATTTTTTCTTAGCATGATGAATGCATGTAAACTCAAATATACATTTTTTATGGCCTGCGGTATCATTGAAAAGACCTAATTACAGATCCAATGCCCGAGCTGACGCAACAAGAAAAATGATCTACAAGATAACCCTAACTCGCTGATAATGCCATCAAATGAAGTGTTAATAAGTTGATATGAGCTCGAGTTAAATAAAATGCAGTACAATGATTATATAAACCCCGTGAAGGTCATTATTACTTCGTGTATAAGTTGAAAGTTTATGCAGGTAGAAGGTTAAAACCGGTAATTAAAAGGAAGTGTAAAAAACAATTTAAAGCTAATTCGTTTATAATAAAATTCCTATTACAAATTACATTTAAAACAACCATCCAAATCAGAATTATAGTATTAGGTAGATATTAATACTTGTTAATAATGACACTGAAAAAGTTTGTATAAATTCCATTAAAATTGCATGTATAACACGCTCAATACTGTTTCTCAAGGTAAAATAAGTATGCCATTGTAATCTCTTATTAATGTATTAATTGAAATATTTTTAATAAATTTTTTTCTTAGCATAATGAATGCACTCAAATATACATTTTTTATGACCTGCTGTATCATTGAAAAAGACCTAATTACAGATCCAATGCCCTAGCTCCACCACCAAGACCTGACTCCAACCCTAGCGCCACCACCAAGGCCAAACTCTAAGACTTATCCTTAGACCACCCCTAAGCTCCAGTCCCCGCCCTAAGCCAAGACCAGGACCAGCCCCTCACGTTAGCAACCACAAAAAAGTCCTAGCTGTCAAAAGGTCCTTAATACAGCCATAAGGTTTAACCCCCAAAAGAAATCATAAAAATAAGGATAATACGGTCCTTCATGTAAGCGAGTAAAAATAATTAGGGTTGAAAACACGGTCTCACACGTGGATGTGCAAAAATAGGGGTGAAAATACATGTCCTATACGTAAGCGAGTAAAAATAATTAGGGTTGAAAAGGGCCTTCGAAAAGAAAGGATACGGTCTCACACGAGGGTATATAAAAAATAGGGGTGAAAAATGCGGTCTCACACGTGGATGTGCAAAAATAAGGGTGAAAAAACACGTCCTACACGTAAGCGTGTAAAAATAAGGGTGGAAAATCCGGTCCCCCACGTGGGCATATAAAAAAGTGAAAGGGGCGGGGCTTGTGACGTAAAAAGGAGGGGTGGGGATAGTGCCTGGGTACTACTCATAGTAATAAGTTCATCGCGTGCTTGGAATTTTCTACAAGGTTGTACTCACATCCTTCTTATAGTGTTGCATATTTGTAAGAATTTAATTAAAAAAATACAACTAAGGGTTCTGTAAATGTAAGTGCTGGTGCGTCCTAAAGTACCTCCTGAATGTTAAGGTGTATTGATTGATTATGTTAACACTAGCACCGCCGGCTATGGTAAATACCTAAAACTGCCGTGGCCGGTCTTTTTGACCTCTAGACAAGTACTTTGAGATGTATTCTGTATATATTTTACACTTAATTGAATTGATTTAAAAGAAATATAAAAATAATTTTAGGTAAGTAAATATTCATTTTAATTAAATAAAAATCAAATTGATTCCAATATATTTAGAATTCGTTACAGTTTTACACGCTGTATTACGCTCTAAAGTTCAAACAAGTAACGGTATTTGTTACACTTCCACATTTTCCACAAACATACTTGTTACACATTGAACATAAGTCACCAGTTTTATTTTTGTCACATTTTTTAATTTAGCACTGATGACGTCTTTTAGATTTCGTCGTATCGGGTGTGCTGGTACTTGCACCAGAATCTTATTTCGAATCAACACACTCTTTTCTTAGTTCCTCAGCTAGAGTGAAAATAAAGTCTCTTCTTTTTATTTCACTGCCTACGCCTTCTTATAAACTATCCAGGCGTTGATTGTGGCAAGATCTAAAACATTGTAAAACACATGAACTGGCGATCTATGTAAACCAGCTTTCGTAGAATATTTTCTAGCCATTTGGTCCAACACATCTACCCCAAACATTGTTTCATTGTTATACAACACTGTCTCAGGTTTCTTATTTTTACCATCATTTATAGCCACAGTTGGATGTAGCGTACTTAGCAATATGACATTTTTACTAACTTTGCCCTGATAAATTGACAAGGTTCTTTTATCAATTTTCATTACTGTGGTAGAATATAACTCTGCCCTTTTATTCTTGATATAAATTGGTAATTCTCTTCGTGCTCGGTTTATTGTACCTACTATTGTTGTGTTTCTTTGCCAGGATTGTTGCTAACTTTTGGCTGGTAAAAAATTTGTCGGTAGTAACATTTCTACCCATACTTAGGAAAGGTTCCATTAATTTTAAAACAACATATTCTGGAAGGGGTTGGTTGTTAGCACGCATATCATCTTTTCCTAAATAAGGAAAACCATTCAGGAGACATTTAGAATTCGTAACAATAGCTAGCCAAAATTTTACACCAAATTTATCAGGCTGATTCGCCATATATTGTGTAAATCTGCATCTAGCTTTAGTAGGAAACAGTTTTTCGTCTACTGTAATGTTTTCTTCTGGAACATAGCAAACTTTACAGTTACTAATAAATTTATCCCATATTTCGGACGCCAAAGCAAAGTTATCACTAACTATACGTTCTTTTCGTGTTGATCGAATATGAAATCTTAAAAATCTCATAATTTCACGAGATCGATTGTGTGACATGGTCTCACGAAAAAATTGTGGTCCCCAATTAACAGACCATAAACTGTCCAGCTGTAATGTTCTCGCGCTGTAAGCACCACGAGCTATCAATATTGCAAGAAAACCGTCAAGTTCTTGAGGAGACAATGACCAGTTTGTATCATCCCCTAGTTGTCGTTTAGCTTCAATTTCAGTACATTTCTGAATGTGTTTTTGAGTTGTGTTATCTATAAAAAATCGAAATGCACTTACCACAGTGTTAGCAAACACATTTATTTTTGCATAAGGAGTTGGTCAAGGAGTATTTCGCATAACATTTTTTTGAACTATACGGCCAATATAAGGTCCACTTGATTCCACAACTTCCCATGTGTCATTAGTTTTGGATGATTGTTTACTCCCCACAGGTAAATGCATGTAATTGTTTTCGGTTTGGATGGTGTTCAATGTCATCACTAATTTCATGATATGTAAACACCGTATCATTGAAAATGAACAGGGCTATACAACCAACATTACAGGAGCTAATTGAAGTTTTTAGAACGGTCTATACACAGTCGCTGCTACTAAATGGTGTAGTAGTTTATTACCATTTTCATGTTACGTGATGATTTCATCCTTGTTTATCACCAGGGTTATAGATAATAATAAAGGATACAACATAATCTACGACCTCAAAAGAGTAATAATTTAGCGATAGCCGAGAAGCTAGCATATTTGGCTAAACAGTAAAACTAAATAAAGTAATAAAATACCGTATTTTTAGAAAAATAATAAATATTTTCAAAGCCATAACAAACTTAAACAATTTAACAAAAACATCACATATCAATAGTGAGTATAAAAGCCGTTCCTTTCTATGACTTCCAGCATTCTGTTGCGCATAGAAGCTACACGATTTGAACAAAATTGTTTTCTCGTATTAATTCCCAAATAGCTTTTGTTGGTTGAATAATTCTGCTTGATATCGTAGAACAACAGCTTCTTGCATGCGTTCATCCCATTGGCTAATCATTTTTGCCCAAAGGTTTAAATACGGCGAGTATGCGGCCTATGGCGGAATTTCTATTTCGGATGGTCTTCAAACCATTCTGCTACAATACGAGCTGTATGCACTAGGCTGTTGTCTTGTACTAAAACAATTGTTTCCATTTCTTCTTCTCGATACAATGCACGTACTGATGGTAACATAACGTTTTCGAGCAACTCGATGTATCTTTGTGATCGAAAAGAAGGTGGTGAAACCATTTCTAATTCTCTTGGACCAGCAGCAGTCATCCATCCCCAAAATCCTAATTGACGCCATAAGTGCACAGAGCTGTCTTGTGTAGAGGAAAAGGTTTTTTAGTCAGTTAATGTTACATTAGACCAATCTCTATTCACATTTTCCTTAAAAAAGTTCAAACGGGCCTCAGCTTGCGCGTTAGTGAGCAATGGTTTCCTTGATGGGCGTCTATGTTGTATTTCGGATGAATGTAAACGACGTCGTATTGTAGAGACAGAAATCTGAACATCGGTTTCTTCTCATATGAGAGTAGCTGTAGTAAAATAATTTCTAGCTGATGCTACCATAATTTTCTCATCTTCCTGTACAGTTGTTTTGCGTCTTTTGCCAAGTCTAACAGTTGCAAGAGGTCTATGTCCACCTAACATAAGTCTTCGAACCCATCTTGTAACTTGAGTTCTCTAAAAGGTTATAGTGAACAACAATATCCAGTAAATAAAAAAAAGTAAGATTACCGAAAGGTCCACGCGCTGGCTTATTTCACTGCAAGAAAGGCCCTGCTCTTGCATGCTTATGACCATCCCTCTTGTTTCTAAAGTAGAGTCGTGCTGACCTAACCGTCTACCCATGGCAGTAAACTAACGTTTTATTTTTTGACAATAAATTAACGCTTAAATCAGATTTACAGTTTTGCATTTCAAAAACTAATCAAGCATGGCAACCTTTTGAAAAATGATTTATATTGTCATTTTAAAAACAATGTCCCATTATGTGTAAATTAGGTTGCATAGCCCTGTCCATTTTCAATAATTTAGTGTTTACAAGGATCAGAAGTGACATTATTTACGCTAACATCAGATTCTTCACTTTGTTCACTACTTTTGACATCAACAGGAACAGCTTCATCACTTTCATCATCTTCGGAGTGGTTATCTGCTTTTTCAGATTCGAATGCAGGTGAATTTTCCAACTCCGCAAGATAATCTAAAGCCAGTTGTGTAAAACCTCGAGGCGACCACATTTTTTTTACTACGAAATTAACCCCGTAGTAAGTACAGGAGTATCTCACAAGAACGTTCATTTGCAACTAATTTGAAATCTCAACGTACTTGAAAATGTAGATCTCTATAGAAACAAGTTATAAATTGCATTTTTCATACCTGGGGCGCGTCGGTAAAAATAGTGAAGATTATTCATAATTTCGAACACGACTAAACATGTTCTGACTTGCAGCAAACTCCTAAAAATTACAACAATAATAGTAAAATACATTGTTTTATCTCAATGTTATAATTATTTTGGTATACAACCTCGAAACTGATTATGAATATATCAATGGTCAAAATGACGGTTCCGGCAGTTATACAAATACTACAAAAAAAAAACTAAAACGGCTTAATTTCCTTAATATATTTTTTTATATTCTAAAAGTACATAAAAATCTAGGAAAAGTCATAACACTTCAACATCGTAACTCCAAGCACAACGGAGAAACAACATTTTAAAGAAGGCACGCGTTCAAATTGACCACCGCGGCAGTTCTAGTGATAAATGGCGATACTAATACCTACGTACTGATTTTGATGAATGTTCATCTTGAATTAGACCAATCACTTTCTTTAATTTTCATTTATTATTGTTAATCGAGTTAATAATTTTTTTAAACCCCTCTCTCTGCCGCTGGATTCCTTCCAAAATCTAATCAGCTAAAAACGAAATGAAAACAGCTTGAATACAACATTTTAAGTACGTAGGTGGACACTAACATACATCCATCTACACACACGTACACGCGCGAGCACTCGTACACGCACACTCACCGGCACGCGCACACCCTGCGCACACCTTATTAGATTCAAATTTCCCGCCACAACCAATCAGAATGCAGAGAATTAATCCTCAAATCAGAGCTCAGATGCTGAGTAGTGGGGATAAGAACCAATCAGAAGCCAAAGGGTAGGCCTTATGCGATCCAATCAGGTATAGGGATGGGTTCGGTCTAGCCTTAACCCCGCCTTAATACACGTACAACCAATCACCAGGTAAAATGTGTGGGTGTGGCCACGCCTTCATGAAGCCATAAGGGCCTTAAATGCAGACAAAATGGCTGCTAGACCACACCCTAGGGGCATCCAACACCCTTAATTCATTGTCTTATTCTGGGCCAATTCTACTTATTTGTTTAATTATTCACAAGCCTCCTGCTTTCCTGGTGCCAGCTAAAATACATCGACTTTATTTACTTATTTTGAGTGCTTCAATTACTTGTTTGTGTTTGTATTTTCAAAATTCCTAAAATGTTTAGATGATGGAAGGCTGAAAAATACTGATTTTAAGAATTTTTGGTAACTAGCGAAGTGATCTAATTGAATCAATTTGTTCTGTTCAACTAATTTTGTGTGTTTAATATTCCCTTAGCTGCTTGGATCCCTTTTATTTGATGACGTGGGTTTTCCTGCCAAAATGCATAAATTATATCTAGTGCTCGAAAGTTAAGTGATTCTAGTTGTATTAAAATATAAATTTAACTACGTACACTATTATGTTATATATAAGGAAAAATTCTATCCATTAAGGTAATACTATCTGCGGCCCGCAATTAACAAAATTGAATTTCACTCTTACTTTGCGTCTTACAAGTATTTGGTGTGGAACAACACACGACATTCCAACCTACAAACTAGAAAATAAAAGAATTGAAAAAATACATGTTTACCTTCCAACCTACATATACATATGTAGGTATAGAAGGTTATGCAATCGACTTTTTTTCACTATCGCTAAATCGACTTGTTAGCTCGTTTTACAACTTTTGGCCGTGTGTGTGTGTGTGTGCGTGCGTGCGTGTGTGCGTGTGTGTACAGTTGAGCACCTGTAACAATGTAGTGAATGTATAACTGCTGTCAAAATGCCATCGAAAACCCTTCAAAACGAGCTGGCTGATGAAATGCGGTATGCCATCATTTTGTATCATAAAGAGGGTACAAACTGCTTCTAAAGTGAAGTGCAACCAGTCTTCTGTATTAAGAATGATTAAAAAGTACAAAACTAGCAAAAAAAAATAGAAGACCCGCCTTGTAGTAGACGCCTAAGAAAAACTTCCGTTAGAGACGAAAGTGTACTGTGTAGGACGAGTTTGATGAATCGGACCCAAAACTCTATCCACTTAACCAAATTGTGGTCTGAGGCCACAAGAGTAAATGTATGCACTTCAACAGTGAGGAAGAGACTCCAAAGTTTTGAGCTTAGAGGTTGTCGAGCAGGGAAAAGCCACTGTTTTCCGATAGGAAACGTCTTCTTCGTCTGAACTGGGCAAAAGATCATCGTGCTTGGACCCGAGAACGATGGAAAACTGTACTATTCAGTGATCTTTCCATTTTTACCATAAATATCCATGTAAGGAATTCATACGTCAGATTTCCATCAAAAGAATTTGCTCGAAACTGCATACTCCCAACGATAAAACATCCAACGTCTGGCATGGTATGGGGTTGCATGTCTGCTGGACGAGTTGGTCGCTTGCATATTGTATGTGGTATGATAAATGCTACTAAATGTATTAAGGTGTTTAGAGACTAAAATGTTGACTAGTGGAAAGATCTGTTCCAGGACGATAATGTTACATGCCATAGGGCTAAGCCTGTATAACCTTGGCTAGTTGCTAATAAAATTAGAAGACTAGATTAGCCTCCATAATTGCCAGATCTCACCCCAAGTGATTACCTGTGGCAGATATCCAACATAACTTCCAAACGAAAACCTACTAAAAAGATCGAATTAATTTTGAAAATAGTACAATTTAAAATATTTTAATCCTGACTTGTATTTGTGTTTAATAAATTATTATTAATTTATTCTCTTTGTTATTTCGTAATTTATTTTATATAGTTCCATATTTAATAATACATTATAAAATAAGGTTCTAGTTACATTTTCACCAGCTGGGGCAGGACTTTTTACTACTACTGTATATGTATTGTACACTAATTTTATAATAATTAAGCGCATTCGAAACTGACTATTTGTTAAACTCTATTATGATTCGTATTAAATCGCAACTGAAAGGAAAATTGCCAAATTTAGTTTCAATTTATGTATAATATAGGGTTTAAGGTGCAACATTTTGATTGGTCACATTTATTTTATTAGTAAGAATTCAGCATTATTTTATAATTAGTAAACAGTATTCATGTAAGTATAAGATTCCAATTTAACATTCAAAATTATTAAATGACTGTTAAAGCTAAGAATAAATTAATATTTATATTAAAAATAAATTAACATTCAATTCAGGGTTATAAAAGATACCGAATAGTCACTGATCAAGCTGTGACTATTTTAGTTTGAAAGACAAAATATAGAAATAAAATTTATATTAAATTCAACAAAAACTGTTAAGAAATTAAACAAATCAAAATGGAGTTTGAAGGATCATGTCTTGGTCAATCAGACTTGCATATTAATTTTACACATATTCGAGCCAATTTGAATTAAGCAGAAATGACTTTGGTGACGTCACTTTTTAGAGTGCATCTTAGAAAATTTCATGTAGAATCAATTAAGAATAGATGTAATTGATTTTGATCGGTAAAAGTGTAATTCAGTTATATTAGGAAGTTAACATGGGAAAATTACAAAAATGGAATTAATTACACGTTAACCTTAGCAATTTATTCCAAATTTTCGTGAATTTTACACAGTAAAGTATGCCATATGTAGACAGGCTTGATCAAGACCTTCTGAAAAGTTGGTTTTACGAATTTTCATTGGCCAAATTAAATATCCTTCCTGTTAAAGAGGTGTAAGGTTATAAATAGGAGTAGAAAATTGTGGGATTAGGTAGTCTACATTTAGCATTACGCGAAACGGTCACGTCTGAATGTCTTAGGTTAACATCAACAATAAGTTGTTGATCGTTTAAATGAGCGCGTGAATTTTGACAGTTGTCAAATAAAATTTTATAGTTGCTAATAAATTTTAAATTGAAAGTTTAGGGTCGTTTAAGTCTATTAGTGATTGAATAAAAAAGTTATATGTGTCTAAAGGTCATATAAGCAGGAAGCTGACATAAAAATTTTAAATATTGTGTTAACGCCTGTCATTTTAAAATATCCGATATTGAAATAGAAATTCAATAAATAGTGTGTTAAGCTAATCTTATTAAACAATTAATTGCGTATTCATATAATTTATAAAACTTGGCAAAATGAACTGCCATAGGAGCATTTTATGAAAAAATAAACAATAATGATACTCACAAATAATCAAAATTGTATTGAGTGTGACCATTGGTAAATAATAATAGACATTAAAAAGTATGTAATATGTATTTACCTACGACCAATGTAGAAAATAGATGAAAACACACAACACAGCCTCAGTAAATTTCTCATTACGCACGGTAAACAAATCGCACAGTTTTCATAAACAAAACGCACAGTTCGACTATATTAACAATTGAAAATATTACAATGTCATATGAATCGATAAATCGAGATACTTCTAATATACTTAATAATTGTACAGTAACCATAAATAATTATTATAATGTTTCTAATGTTAATTAAACCAACGTAGTAGTAAATAGAACGAATTATATCCTGTATGATCATCAAAGTTATGAGACATATATCCTCTATAATTTTGTAAAATTGTTTGAAATAAAAATGGTCAAAAATCTAAAGATGCAATAATATACAGGGTATACCATTTGAAGAAATGAAGATAACTAGTTTTTAGATCTCTCTGTATACAAGAAAAGAACAACAAAAACAACGACTAAAATAAAAAATTGACGTGTTTAAGCATCATCTACAATACTTGAAAATATTAAAAGTAGTCCAGACTTTTTTGGCACACTGTCTATGGTCATAGTTAAATATAGTACGCAATACGTGTTGTAAAGCAATTACGCACTCATATAATTCTCCCATTCGTGCGTAATATGCCTTTTACAACACTTGTTACGTAATATACTATTAAATGGAGATGATATAAGTTAAATAGTAACTGTAAATATCAGCTGTTTGTGTTAAACATAGACGTATACCTTGCTTATTGGAAGAAAAATAAATAAGATATATATATATATATATATATATATATATATATATATATATATATATATATATAATGGTGTGCTCATATTAAATACAAACTTTATAATGTTATTATAACTTTACTGCATTATATAAATAATTTCGTGTCGGAATATGCAGAGCAAACAGGTACTTTTTATATATCCATGATAACAATTAATACACTTGTTATATTCATATTTTAAGTTTGTTGTGGAAAAATTAGTGAGTCAACAGCATTTATCTTATTAATCGTTTATTCACCAAGTACAGATAAAGTAGATGCCATTATTATAGTGAGTCGGAAATCAAAAACATTGTCCGCTTACATAATGGTGGCACAGTGTTCTAACTGTAACTAAATTAATTGTGAAATACTCCTAATATATTTGACACTCAGTACACAAGCTAATTACAATTGTGTAGTATCTTTCATAAATTGAGTAATTTGTCACTATCGCAGGTATATAACATACTATTATTGGTTTGATGGTTATTATCAATTGATCCAGTGTTTGATTAATGCGTAAGTGAGCCAATATTAATAACCGTAGGTCAGAGATTCTTTGCACATCATTAATAAATTTAAAGGGGAAAACACAATCTTAAAAGAACCGATAGCTTGATTGACCCCATTTTTATAGTGAATACATTTACAAGTAACATTTTATGTTTGCATTTAGTTTTTAATATAAAATATTAATAAAGATTATTAATTTATATTAATGGGTTATAATTAAAATGAGTTTACACAAAATGTAATGTCCAGATATTTTGGTTCATAGTCTGAATTGGACTTCTTTATTAAAGTGAACATGTATTAAATGGCATTTTCATTCACGTCTGAGCCTATCAATGACTGTTGTTGGAAATAAGTTGTGAGCCTGCTGAGTGTAAATAAAGAGCTAGCCTGGGAATATAATTATTAATTTATTACTCTAACAAATTGCAGTATAGATTACTTATTTCAATCTAATAACAAGGAAGATTCATTATAAATTTGGCTCTCCATTGTGGGGCCTGTTTCATTACAAATTTGTCTTGCCGTGGTGGCGAAAATTAAATAAACATTAAGTCTTAATTTCTAAAAACGATGCATAATAAATTTGGCACCCATCGTGTGAGCACGATTTTATCATTTATTGAATCAATACAATTTAACATTAATATGATGGTGTAAATTAACCCATTAATTTACTTTCTTTTAACGAAGAAGTTATATCACAAATTCAGACTAAAGAATTACAATAGTAGTATAATTTGTCAAACCGAATTAATGAGTACTTCAAAAATTATTATTAATTTTATTAAATACATAAATAAAAAGTTTACCTCGTGTAGGATTTGAACCTACGACCTGTACTTTGCTAGAGTACCGCGCTAACCAACTGCGCCATCAATCGATGTAAATTTTGTCTTTAGGTATGTAATTACATATTTACCTTTGAAGTTATTCGTTCATAACAAAAACTTATAATAATGAGTATTTCAATTTAACA
Source organism: Vesta saturnalis (assembly GCA_036346205.1). Classification (NCBI taxonomy): domain Eukaryota; kingdom Metazoa; phylum Arthropoda; class Insecta; order Coleoptera; family Lampyridae; genus Vesta; species Vesta saturnalis. The sequence continues at coordinate 1,520,531 of JARFJB010002187.1, forward strand.
AATTATGCCTTCGGTAATGTCTGACGAGTTTACTACATAGTTCACCCCAAAACTTAACGTAAGTTTATTTCTCCACCGATCATCGCAAAACTTCGCTGAGGTTTACATATTTAGGTCTTGCATCATATAAACTTATCCTTCATAGACTTTTAGATCATAAACACGCATATCGAATTTAATTTTAATTCTAGGCTGTAATTATAATTATTTATTAAATATAAGTTCGTGAAAGGACAATTTAGACTTCGAGTGAATTGTCTTTCACGAGATATTATTTTCATTTTATCGTCGTATGCTACAATATTTTGTGTTACTACTTAGATAACTAAAAATTGAAGTGTCACACTTTTTATAATCGATGAGTGTAGATAAGACGGATTACATAAAAAGTTAAAGCGATAAATTGCATTGCAGTGAAATGTTTTTTGAGCGACAGCATAAAATAAATTAACAAGAGGGTGTCCTAATAGGGTTATCAATCTAACGTTAACCATAATTTGAGGGCGCGCCACCTCAGAGCAAACACTAGACCTAACTGTGAATAAAGTTTAAAAGAGGAACTATAAAATAAACTATTCCCTGCAACTGGTAAAAGTGAAGCTGTGCGTTACACGTTATACAGGGTTAGCAATGCAACCCGTTTATTAAAAAATTTTAGACTTCCCATTACCCTAGCATAATGAAAATCAGTTGCAAAGCAGCGGCGCCCACGGTTATACCAACTTCGTTAGTTTAAATGGAATCATTTGCCATTTTGTGAATTCTCGTTAAATTTGTATTGTGCGCTAACCGCTGCGAACTTCGAAATCAGTTTTCTGCAAATACAAAAGGACTACGTTTTGACAAGTATTAATTAAAAAAAAGTGTTCCACAAACCCCGAAATAAGCTTCCGAAATTGTATGATGTTTGAACCTCAAAAGCTTGGTTATTTGAAATGGGACACACTGTACCTTAAAGCATTTTCTAGTCTAGAATTTAATTCTATTAAATATTATTAAGGTTGCCGGGACTTATTCTTCTGGACGGTTTTAAATATAATTAACTTTTAATATCCTGAATTTTGATTTTTTTGGCAGAACGTATTTCTTTTTGCGTAAAACACCTAGGAACATATGAGAGCAAAAAATATAAAAACCGTAACATGGTAACTCTTTTTCAAAGTTGTAAATTTAAACTTAAAAAATCATAGTTTTTTTAATGAAAGACTATGTTGCAGTCTATGCAAAGGCCAATATCACATCTCACACACATCGTTCGGACACTGGAACCACATTTTTCATTCGCACAGCATCTCCTTTTTTTGTTTGAGGTGTATGCCAACAAATGGTTATAACTATCATAGCGTACATCATTGCTTACCCTACTTCCAGAGCTACTTGACAAAGATGTTGAAGGTCTACACCCTTCGCTGGTGTGCCATATTTTGAGAGACAGGTAATCACAATATCTCTGCGAAAATCAAGTTGCGGAACAGAATCATTATTTCCTCTATTGTAGAGATACCATGCATTATGGATACTTATATCTACCATCCAGGTAAATAGACACCACCACCACTTCTTTGAACGAATGGAAATTCGATACCTAGCAACGTTCTGGTCCATCAGATCGGTACCTCCCATTGAGCTGTTATATTTTCCAATTAGATTAGGCCGTGGAACGTGCATAACCTTTTTTACGCTTTGGGAAAATCTTTCCACATATGATATCGGTTCAACTCCCTAACAAGTTGATGCAACCGTTACCACGTTATTATCTATCCACCGCACAAAAATAATGCCATTCTCACGGTCCAAAACGGAGTAATGTTTACCTCGAGCTTTTTTATCCACCTTTTTTTGTCCAGCAGTGGAATTCCTCTCGGTAGGCGATTTTCTCTTACTGTCCCAGTGCACCAGATACCAATATCTCGTATATGTCGGAGTAAGGTTGCACTCGTAAACAAATTATCTGTATATAATTTATAGGGCATATTTCGTTTAGTTTCTGGAAATTCGTGGCAACCATTAGAGCAGTTGATTTGTCATACAGGACTTCGTAATATTCACAGCTTCTAGGATTTTTGCCCTGGTATAGACCAGAGTTGATTAAGTATCCTCCTTTAGTGTTGACAGACCACATTTTGTACCCGAAGCGTTTAGGTTTGCCCCTTATGAATTGCTTGCAAGAATGCCTGCCAAAATATTTTACCATAGATTCGTCATAATTTATATGCTCTTCAGGTACAAAGTGTGTTAGAAATTTCTTTTTTAGCTAATCCATCAACGGGCGGATTTTCCATGCCTTGTCTGCTTTTTCTGGTTTATTGTTATCAGCCAAGTGAAGAAACTGCATAATTACTTCAACTCTGTTTTTCCGCATAGCATTTTTCACCATGTCATTCCCAATGTCACTTTTGGAATCCCAGTAGAATCGCCTCACTGATTTCACGTCATAACCACTTAGAACCAGAATTGCCAAAGCACATTTTATTTCCGCCGAAGTGATCTTTGGGTCTGAAGGATTTTTAAAAATAGCGTATTTTCTAGTTTTATCCATCAAATATTCAAAAATATCGTTTCAAATATTTCAACAGGAGTGTGGTTAGCAAACTTATGAACATCTGGAGGGAAAAATTCTGTACCTCGATCTTGTAAATCACTACTTGTTCATAGAAATGTTGTTTGCTATCCTTTTCCCTCAAGCTCGCTATTGTCTAGATCAAGACTTGTATATTGTTGCACACTGTCACTATTTATGCGGTTATTGTTTCGCAGTAAAACTTCTACCGGGGCACGAAGCTGGCGTCCAGTAAGTCTGTCTAAATCACCGATATCTTCCTCATCTACGGAATCCTCATCAGTCAAGGCACAGACATCAGGGGGTTCTGTGGAAATAGCAGTTACATCTAACTCATCATCGGCGTACGCCATTTCTAGAGCTTCTTCTAGAGAAAACCCTCGCCTGAAAATAATAATTCTAATACAGAAGAGCCTGGCAGCAACAATTATACCCCCCCCCCAGCAATAATATGGCAGGATTCTATAATAAGTAGAAGAAACATAAAAACATATCCAGAACATCATATAAAAAATGCTTCTATATTATCCTAGCGTTATTTATATGTAACACTGCAGTTCTGCAACGAATATAAAAAACATGGCACCCATTTATAAAATTAGCGTGTTACTAAGAAAGTTCAACTATTTAAGAATGTTATTTATCATTTTTAGCCACAGTTTATGAGAAAACATAAATAAAATAATACTTACTCTAATGTGGGATCCATTCTTCACGGTTTTTTAAAACAACAATTAACAAATCAACTTGTCGAACACACACAACACTCTTATATGTCGTCAACAACAATTAAAAACGTTTTTTAAACTATGTAAAGAGTGCAACTATCGACATCTATGATATAAAAGCAAAAGTTCGAATGCAACTGTACAAAAGATTTCTTCATTTTTGTGTTACTTATATGTGACATTCCAGCCGGGAGGTACCACCACCCTTACCATGGGCTCCTTAATATTGGGTCTCCGATTTTCTGAGCTCGGTAAGGGCTGCCGGTTACCTTTTTCATCATACTTAATCTATTCTCATCATTATTCTTCCTTCTCTCCTCACTGTCTTCCTATCGGATTAAAAGTCCCAAATTAAAAAATAAGATGGCTGTGGTTTCTAGGGTTATAAATTCCGGACGTAAAATCCTGCCCCACTCGGATGTCCGGGAGGGCAGGGCCCAAGCGACCTCGGTCATCGAAAGTATCAACTTTCTGATTCACTACTGCAACATCCCCGGTATCAGATCTAATCTTAATGCTATTTACCAACATCTTGAACAATTACAACCTGATATATTGTTTCTATCTGAAACACAAGTCTCCTCTGAAAGCCCGAGTTACCCGACTTGCCATTTACTCAATACCATCTTCAGTCTAACTTTCGATATAAAGGAGGCGTATGTGCGTACATCAAGGACAGAATTGCTTGCAAGAGGGTTTCTTCCTTAGAAAATAAAAATTTTGACGTGATTTGGTTTAAACATTCTGGTCCTAATTTTGTGAAACTCTACTGTTGCATTTATAGGTCTCCTAATGACAGTAACTTTCAAGATTTCTTCGATTACCTTAGTATGAAAGTTGACTATCTCTTGTCTCAGTTTCCATCTTGCGATATCTCATTTGTAGGCAATTTCAATGTTCATAACTCTAATTGGCTTCAGTTTTCATCTACTACAAATCCCGCTGGTCATAGTGCAGAAACATTTGCCATTTCATGTGATCTTACACAAATGATTTCTGAACTCACAAGAATCCCTGATAACCCTAACCATACTCCACATCTTCTAGATCTCTTTCTTACATCAAACCCTCTTGTTTATAAAACTTCCGTTCTTTCGCCTTTAGGTCTTTCCGACCATTATCTAATAAAATGATTTCTACTGTACCTAATTCCACTGTTGTTCGCAAAACCGATAGAACCTTGTGGTGTTTTAAGTCAGCTCGATGGAGTGATTTACGGGATTTCTTTGCAACCTTTCCATGGCGTGAATATTGTTTTAAGTCGTCCTCTTCTTCGGACATCGCTCTTTCAGTATCTGAAGTCATCCTCATGGGAATGGAGTTATACATTCCGAAAAACAGTACCGTGCAGGTCATTCACGTTCCCAACCCTGGTTCAATAAGGCTTGTTCTGATGCAATATCTTTAAAAATAAATGTTACATTAAATGGAAATCTAATAAATCGGTTGACAGTCATGTAGAATACGTTGGTGCTAGAAATATCTGCAAAAGTGTCATCACTAAAACTAAAAAGTTGTTCGAACAACGAAAATGCAATGAACTAGCTACATCTCCTTTAGGCAGTCGTAAATTTTGGTCTTTAGCTAAAGCCATTAGTAAAAACTTTGGAACATCTTCATTTCCCTGACGTCTATTGACGGATCGGTAGTTGCTGATTCTGTAGACAAAACCAACGTTCTTGTGGATTTGTTTGCATCAAACTCGTGTCTCAATGATTCTGGAAAAGATGTGCCCTAGTCAACTCTTCTTCATACGTTATGAAACCAAATCATTTTCGGTACAAGCTCTTGGAATCGATCATCAGTAGGCTTGATCCCAATAAGGCGACTGGCCCAGACGGTATCCCAGCTATTGTCTTAAAGAAATGTTCCCCAGAATTAGTACCAGTCCTATCTAAACTCTACATGATCTCTATATCTTCTGGGAATTCCTTCATCATGGAAGTTAGCAAATGTTTAACCTATTCCCAAAAAGGTGATAAGACCGATCCCTCAAATTACAGACCAATTGCCATCACTTCCATTTTGTCTAAAATCATGGAGAAAGCGATCAATCAGCAACTGCTCACGTTCCTTGAAACTAACAAACTCCTTAGTGACCACCAATATGGGTTTAGGCAAAGTCGTTCAACAGGCGATCTTCTTTCATATGTGACCCAAGTTTGGAACAATACAGTAGAGCAGTCCGGTGAAACAGTTGTAGTCGCTTTAGATATCTCAAAGGCATTTGACCAAGTTTGGCATAAGTGTTTACTTGCCAAACTCACCTCGTTTGGGTTAAATGATACGCTCATCAACTGGGTTTCTAGTTTCCTTGATAAAAGACGAATACGTGTCGTAGTTGAAGGCTTTTTTTCAAAAGAAATTAGCATTAACGCGGGCGTACCACAGGGATCCGTTATAGCGCCTACACTTTTTCTGCTGTACATAAACGACCTTATTTCTTCAACAACTAACCCCATCCATTGCTTTGCTGACGATAGCACTCTTCACTGTAGTTCATCTCAGTCTACTCATAGTGATAATCCACCTTCTATGTCAAATGAAGAAATTAAAGCTGAAATGGCAAATTCAATCAACAAAGACATTCAACGTATTCTCGAATGGGGAAGCAATAATCTAGTTAAATTTAATGCTAACAAAACTCAGTGTTGCCTTATGTCCGCCAAAAAAGATCGATCATTTCCTGTTGTAAGTATGAATGGCTCAGTTCTTAAGTTTTCAGACTCCATTACTCTGTTGGGTATGACTGTATCTTCAAATCTCTCATGGGTTGACCATCTTCTGTCAGCTACCAAAACAGCTGCCCGTAAAATAGGCTTTTTGTACAGATCTAAGCAGCACTTTACCTCTCGACAACTCCTTCTGCTGTATAAGGCCCAAATTCGGCCTCATCTGGAATATAATTCTCACCTTTGGGTTAGTGCTCCCCAATACGCTCTCGATATCGTTGATCGTATTCAAAAGAGAGCGATTAGGCTTATAAATGACTCGTCCTTAACCTCTCACATACAGTCCCTTGAGCATAGAAGGATGGTTTCAGTTCTTTCTTTGTATTATCGTTATTACAACGGCTATTGTGCTGGTGAATTACATTCTTTGATACCATCTTCGGAGGATTATTTGGGGTTCTTTTAATTAAAACTGGCCAAATCGTAGTTTGTGAGGTCCTCTTGTAGCTCAAGAAAACCGATTCCAAAAGTTACAATACCGATTTTCGTGGGACCTAGCAACTGTCAAAATTTTCATATTTTTAGAAATAACTCGGAAACGCTAAGTTTTATATATAAGACCGTTTACATAAACTGGCCTTAAAATGCAACCAGAGTTCCAAAAACTGCAAAAAAATTATGGGGTTCAATAAATACAAAATAACCAACCCTGTATTATTGAATTCTAATTCATAAGTATTTTGTTGACATATGTCAATAAACCATACCGTTTGAGTTTTGAAATTTGTATCGAATCGTATCCTTCCGCCAATTATAAATTGAAAGGGAAAACTTATACCCTCTTCCTTTAGTCTGTTCCTTTTCAACTGTACGTGTTATTAATGATTCCCTAAATAGTTCTATATGCATCTTTGGGAATAATTTTATCTGAGTGTGAATTTCGTGAGTTTAGGTAATGAAATAATAGGCTATTGGGTTAGATACATAGTACAAATTTATAGAAACTAGGCACGTAAAATGCAAGAACGACATTAAATTATTTTTTGTAGAGACAATAATTGTTGTAGTAACGTTTTATATTAATTTTAGGCTACAAAAGTTTTCTTTATTAAATGAAAAGGTGTGAGTATGGAACGAATAGCTGATTCTGAAAGCGTCCGATATTAAAGTAAGTTTGAGTTAATTACTAACATGACTATAATTTTATTTTACACAAACATAATTGCGACATTTGTTGTTCGATCTAGAGTTAATATACTTGGTCAACATCCCATAACATAATTCTCTTAGGAAACAAAGACCTGCTTATAGTTACTGTGTAGTTGAATCTCATGCGAGCTGTAGCACGTACGTGGAGTCTGTTGGATTGAATTTATATTTTGCATTTGTGCCAACTTGATATGTAAATGCGTTATACAATTGTAATTCCTGAGCTTAAATGAAAATTCTACATTCATTCACTTGCAGTGTTTTCAGAAAGCCTGATTGTGGCTAACCTATTATATGGTATGTATGATAAAAGTTAACAATCAATTATGTTAGTTAATATTTTACAACTTTTAAAATTAAACCCATTGACTTTGTGCCACCAAAATACATTTCAGAAAATTGTTTACAATTAAGAATTCGTATGTACCTAAAATCTATTTTGTTTAGTGTAAATACGTCAGAGGATGTAGCACCAAGACGCCTAGGACCACAGTTCCTCTACGATACAAGATATAGAAAAAAGTCTAAGAGTAAGTTTTGCATAATTACAGTATTACAGTATTTCATTGACGTATCAAGCTTAACTTTTTTTTTAAATATATACAGGCCGCCATAAATGAAATAACATCCAGTAAACGCTGATGTATTTTAATGAAATTTTCAGAAAACGTGTATTTTATTTTTGTTAAGAGACGATGAAAAGTTCATCAAGATACAATAAAGGTTCATTAATCAAGTAATCAAAGTAATCAAGTAATCAGCCAGAATTGAACAAAAACTCTTTCTTTTCACTTGACATAAGTTACTTAAGCGCCAATGTTAAGCATATTTGTAAGCTTAATAAGTAAACACATTAAAACTGAAATAATGCCCCCTGTACGACATCATACAAATTTCCATCAGTTAACCGAGTTTGAACGTGGCGGAATAATCGGTCTACGAGAAGCCCCATTATCAATTCATGATGTTGCCGCTCGCCTAGGATGCAGTGTCGCCACAATTTCCTTAGGTTGACGAAGATAGTCAGAAAATAATGAGGAACGACGACGTTTGCGTCCCGGACATTCTAGACGCACCACTGATCGTGAAGGTCGTGTGAAATTAGCGATAGATGGAGAGGATTAACTAGTCATCAAATCTCCTTGTACAATGGAATCAAGTCATCTTTAGTGACGAATCCCGATTTTGTTTATGGGCTCATGATGGTCGCAGATTGGTTGGAAGACGTACTGGAGAAAGACGCAATTTGTAGCTTTATGTACGACATACTGCTCTCACTAAAGGGGTGATGGTGTGCCATAAAAGCAGATCTCCTCTATTAGTAATTGAGGGCTATTAAATGTAAATCGGTATATTAACAACGTTCTTGAACCAGTATTACTGCCATATCTGCAAGAAATAGAAAATACAATTTTTCAGCAAGACAATGGCGGCCTTATACCGCAGGGGTTGCTATGGAGTCTCTAAATACTGCTAATGTTGATCTGCTTTCATGGCCTTCCGTTCATCCGACTTATCACCAATCGAATATTTGTGAAACATGATGGGACGGAGAATAATTGATCTACAGCCACTCCCAAACAACGTAGATGCCCTTCAACAACGTTAACAATATTTGCTAAAATTTTCATCGTTTATCAACAGGAATAAAATACACGTTTTCTGAAAATTTCATTAAGATACATTAGCGTTTACTGTGTGTTCATTTATTTATGACGGCTATTATATATATATATATATATATATATATATATATATATATATATATATATATATATATATATATATATATATATATATATATAATATACAGGGTGAGTCAGTTTTTGTGGAAAAACTTTAACAGGAGATAAAACACATGTTTCTAAAAAGAAAAGTTCCTATAAACATATGTCGTAGAAGGCTTTGTTTTCGAGATACAGGGTCTTGAATATAATTTTTTTTTCTCAAATTTTCATTATAACTCATACACGAATGCTTAGATTTTTTTCATGTTGGGGGGATAATGTCTATTAATTAAGGGGCATAAAACAAGCGATAAGAATATTCATAAACTTGCACAGTGGCGGAATGGAGGGGGTGCTCAACCACTTTCATAAACAGAACTTCTACGCCAATGACTATTTTTTAAAGAAACTGTTATTTTCATTACCTACATACAGTTTAACAAAAATAATGTACCTTCTTCTGTTCCGAAATTCCTGTGCGTTTCCGAGTTATTTTGATTTTTAGTGTTTGATGTGATTTATGTGAATAATTGAATATAAAGCTTTTAATAAAAAAGATGTAATAAAACATTTAGAGCCATTTTAGTACCCAACGATCGTTTCTTTAAAGTTTCAAATACATTTACATTTATAAATAGGTAGGTTATCGGTTTTTTTTAGTATCCATTGTTATTATGTTGGTATAAAAAGAAATGCATAATTATTATTGTTATGCGATCAATACTTTCTGTATAATTATGTATGTATCAATTTCGCCATAAATATGTATGTAGTTTTTAAGTGAGATTCTAATAAGTTATAGACCGCTGCTCACTTGCTCTCATTAAAGAGCCGCCACTGTATCAAGCCATACTCAAATACAAGACTTTTGTAAATTGAAATCTGTTTAGTACACTAATTTTAACAATCCTTATTTATTATTGTAACAATACTTAATTAATAATTGTGAAATTAATAAGAATTCTTAGCAATAACGATTTATAAACAAATAACAATAACACTAGTATAATAAAATTAGACACTTTGTTCAAAGTGTAAACTGTTCTTTTCAATATACATTTCACAGCGACGTACAATAGAACGTCTTAAGTTAATTAAATGATGCACTCTTATTTCATTGCAACAAAATATGATACTCCTTGCAAAACAAGTAAGTATTAAATTTTATATTTTGAAACGACAGTTTGACTTTTTACAAACACTTGCTTCATCTTGAATAATTTCACTGTTATTAATTATTGTTTTTAAGTTCAAAAGGTGTTCTCATTTGATTTTCCAGCTTTTAATTAGTGTAATATGCCGTTTACATTTACAAATAGCGAACAAGCCGACATTCATTTTATGTATGGGTTCGCAAATGGGAATTCAAGGTACGCAGCTAGGGAGTATCGGAGAAGATTTCCAAATAGACGACAACCTCATCATTCCGTTTTTGTGAGTATCCATCGTCGATTTGTTAACCAGGGTTTGAAAAATGTACATGGGGGCCGACAGAACAACCGTGGACGAGATAGAATTGTAGAGGGTATATTGCGTGAATTTAATAGGAACCCCACGACAAGTACTCGACGTACTGCTGTTGCTCTTGGTATTTCCCAAAGTAAAGTTTCCCGGGTTTTAAAACGGGATCACAGACGCCCATATCATTTTCAACCTGTTCATGGTTTATGTCCAGATGACGCCGAACGAAAACTTAATTATTGTAGGTCGGTTCTTAACTCCATTCAAAATAATAGAGATTTCTTATCCAACATACTGTGGACTGATGAATCCTGTTTTACTCGTCGTGGTATCGTAAACTTTCACAATCTGCATATATATTCGACCAAGAAGTTTTCAACACGAATTTGGTACAAATGTGTGGATTGGAATTTACGGCAACCACGTGTTTGGACCTTATTTCTTGCCACAACGTGTAAATTCTGAAAATTTCCTACAATTTTAGAAGAAGAACATGTTAATATGTGGGAAAACATTCCTTTGAATTTAAGAGGACATTCTTGGTTTCAGCTTGAAGGATGTCCGGCCCATTATGGCAGAAATTGGCTAAACAATAACTACCCGGGAGGTGGATACGTCGTGGAAGACCAGTGGCGTGGCCTCCTAGATCCCCGATTTAACGCCACTTGACTTTCTTGTATGGGGATTCATGAAGGAAAAAGTGTATACCACTCCGGTTAATACACTTGAAGAACTTCACAATTGCATCAGAGATGCTTGCAATGAAATAAGAGTGCATCATTTAATTAACTTAAGACGTTCTATTGTACGTCGCTGTGAAATGTATTGAAAAGAACGGTTTACATTTTGAACAAAGTGTCTAATTTTATTATACTAGTGTTATTGTTATTTATTTATAAATGGTTATTGCTAAGAATCCTTATTAATTTCACAATTATTAATTAAGTATTGTTACAATAATAAATAAGGATTGTTAAAATTAGTGTACTAAACAGATTTCAATTTACAAAAGTCTTGTATTTGAGTATGGCTTGGTACAGTGGCGGCTCTTTAATGAGAGCAAGTGAGCAGCGGTCTATAACTTATTAGAATCTCACTTAAAAACTACATACATGTTTATGGCGAAATTGATACATACATAATTATACAGAAAGTATTGACCGCATAACAATAATAATTATGCATTTCTTTTTATACGAGGATAATAACGATGGATACTAAAAACCGATAACCTACCTATTTATAAATGAAAATGTATTTGAAATTTTAAAGAAACGATCGTTAGGTACTAAAATGGCTCTAAATGTTTTATTATATCTTTTTTATTAAAAGCTTTATATTCAATTATTCACATAAAGCACATTACTTAACTTAGTGCCACATCAAACACTAAAAATCAAAATAACTCGAAACTCACAGGAATTTCGAAACAGAAGAAGGTACATTATTTTGTTAAACAGTATGTAGATAATGAAAATAACAGTTTTTTAAAAATAGTCATTGGCGTAGAAGTTCTGTTTATGAAAGGGGTTGAGCACCCCCTCCACTCCGCCACTGTGCAAGTTTGTGAACATTCTTATCGCTTGTTTTATGCCCTTAATTAATAGACATTATCCCCCCAACATGAAAAAAATCTAAAATTCATATTATTAACAGTATTGATGCTAAAACTATTTTGAAGGCCTCAAGACGTGTTTATAAGCACGTAGAAAAATGTATGGAACAAAGAGGAGACCTTTTCCAGCATTTAATTTAAGACCAGTTAATTATTTATTATTTGGAGCGTGTTCAAATTCATAAAATAAGGGATTACTTTCGAATCATAGCCACCATGATGAAATTAAAAAATCGCCAAAATCTCCCTTATTTTTTACTGGAAGATATGACCACTTTTGCTCAGAATCTAATTTTCTATCGACTGGGAATATTGTATACAGGGTGTTCCATTAGAAAAAAAGTATGTTTTCGTCGATTTTTCGAGAATGCGACTTTCAATTGTTTTTCTTTTTCCACCATCGTAATCAGCGTAAAAAAGCACACTACTTTGCTAATTTAACCGACTTCGTAGCTCTATTAACAAGAAAGTTAGCAATAGTGCAGACTTAACTTTGAAAACCCTGTATATATATATATATGTATATACAGGGTGACATAGAAAAAATGCCATGCATAGTGCCATGCGATATAGGACACTACAATAAGAAAAAGTTCGTATGAACTTTGATCCGCAACGCCTTCGTTTAAAAGATATAGGGTGTTGAAGTTTAATTATTTTTTGTTTTTTCTCAATATCTTCTTACAATGATGTATTAAGCGGACGATATTTTGTATACAGGGCTTTTTATCACACATAATTCAAATATGACCTTAGTTCTTTTATTATTGAAGAGTAGTGATCATATTGCAAGCCCCCACGACAAATGCACCTATTTTCAAACCTCCTTTCAAAAATTTCCTTACCACTCAAGAAAAGTGAGCTAGCTTGCCATCAATGTCCACTCTTGCAACAATGCCCAATGAAACATCTTCTAATAATGTGTTCAGGTTATTCCTTTTCAACAATGCGACGAGTTCTGGAAACTCCCACTATTAACTTTTTTTAAACAGACATCTTCACCACCCATCTTCATCCAAACGCCTATGCACGTCAATAAATGTTCGAACATTAGGAACCTGTCCTAAAGGATATCATTCTCGATAGATACGTTAAGCTTTGGAGAAATTTGACCGAGGTTCTGCGTAACACATAATCATGTCCCCGTATTCTTCAAAAGTAAAGTGAACCATTTTAGGAACACATTGCATGCATCGGATGCATTTTTCTCGTAAACCGTTGGTCCTAGCGACTTCAATAAGGTATACCTTTCTGAAGCAGAAAAGATGGGAAAACAAATTTTTCCAGTCGAAAATGACATACAGTGTAAGGTAAAAAGTTAGGACCGATTCAAACAAGATGGAAACGTGTATGTGGCGCCCTCTATCAGTAATAAAAGATATTTGAATTCTGCGTGATAAAAAGCCCTGTATACAAAATTTCGTCCGCTTATTACATCATTGTAAGAAGATATTAAGAAAAAACAAAAAATAATTAAATTTCAACACCCTATATATTTTAAACGAAGGCGTTGCGGACCTAAGTTCATAGGAACTTTTTTCGTATTTTAGTGTCCTCTATCGTTTACTATGCATGGTACTTTTATGTCACCCTGTATATATACAGGGTGACAGAAAAAGTACCATGCATAATGCAACGCACAGTCTGATCATTTTTATGAATTTTATTTGAGTGAAACTAAATTGAACTGGTGACCCGGTTTTCAATTTAGGGACAGACTAAGACCTGTTGTAACTTCACACAAATTTCTTTTCGAGTAGTTTATAGGATAAATATACAATACCTTATTACGAACTGAAAATTTTACAGAGGTTAGAAACCATGGTAACATAGTTCAGTGCTGATCAGCGGTTAAACAACAGTAACTTCAGGTTACAAATGATAAACTATATTCAACCTTTGCAAATGTTTACGTACGCTTTGGGAATCTAAGCCATTAGAACTTATTCCTTCTTCAAAACAGTAAATTAAAGGATATTATTAATTTTATCAAATGCATAAACAAAAGTTTACCTAGAGTAGGATTTGAACCTATGACCTGCACTGTATTTAATAAGATTAATAATAATTTTAATTACATATTTACTTTTGAACTTATTCGTTCATAACAAAACTTATAATAGGTACATTAAAGGAAATTAAGAATGAGGAGTGCATTTACAAAGATAAATCCTACATTATAGCAAACAGCAGAATAATTTTAATAAACAGTTGACTTGCCACTATTTCTTTGACCCCTAGTGTTGTTGCGACAAAACCACAGTACTCTTAATTTTTATTTACATTCCGAATGGTTTTGGCAGCGAGCAAAAGCAGGCGTGACCAAAGCGAATGCCATCTCTCTCCGTGCAGCGGCTGATTTGGTTATTTGTACTTGGACTTATTAGTAGGTTATGAGGTACACTACTGTTTTTCGTATTTCAAAGCTTTTTCATAACAATTGGTAAGTAACTTTTCGATTTTGGTAAGAATAGTGCATGTTTCTCTTTATAACAGAGGGTTATTATATATATATATATATATATATATATATATATATATATATATATATATATATATATATATATATATATATATATATATATATATATTGTACTGATTTTAACACCCCTCGCCTTTTTATATAAACGTATTTTAATTATATTTTTAATTAATATTATATAATTATTATTTAATTTATAGTTATAATTATTTTTTAACATTGGCTAAAGCTCTTAATATTGAAAATATATTCGTCGGTAGAACTATGAGACTCATGAAAAGGGGATAGGGATCTAAATTTAGAAGAAACTCTACTTTTAATATTGTAAAATAAATGATTATTAATTTGAATTATATTGCTTGTTTGAATACAATAATCATAGTTAATATGATTAAAGCTCATTGAGATAATGTCCTATTATTTCTATATTATATAAATTGATTAAGTAAATTGAAATATAATTTTTAATTCGCATTAATACTGTTACACGTCCAAACCGCACTAGGCGTCGTGTAGGCTTACTAATGTAAGCGGGTTGCCAAGCCAGCTAACAGGGAGATGGGCGTGGTCGAAATAATAAGTAAAATGGATGATCAATAAGCTCAAACACCTTACACTTATACTCAAATAGCTCAATTCGGGAAAATATGTCTCTAGGCGCCACCACAATCGACACTTCGCTAAAATAATTGTCTTAAGCTGGATGTTAATTAACCCTACTTGATTGTGGAAAGTAGGATTGTGCTTACTGGTAAACTCATATACGAAGGTTCTAAAACAAACACTCGTCCAAAACAATTCAACTCAAATAAATTTCGTACTACCCATGTCATTAACAACTTTTTGAACACACCTCGTAAACTAAAATATCCAAAACAAAAGTTATAATACGGTAACTGAATATTTTCTGCGTATCCCTCGTATACACATATAACGTTAAGTTCCTATTTATTAATGAATAAAATATCTTGTCATTCAATATTCGATAATTAATTTTGAAAACTTCTAAATAAAAGCAGATCAAAATATTAAAGCTTACTTTACTTTTGAATCGTACTTGACATTCGTAAACTGTATAATTTCTCAAAACTTTTGTTATACTTAATGAAATTTTTAAACTAACAGCTGATCTATTAATATTGCATTGCTCTAATGAAACTGATATAACAATTTTGTAAACCACCTGGTTAAATAAACAACAGAATAAAACATTTAACGATAAATATATATTGTCCTGCATAAAATAATCAAACACAAATATTTACATATATTACACTCGCTTGGTGGAAATCTTAAACCACCAAAAATACCAATTTGCCTTACTGCAAAAATCCTTACTACTAACAAAAAAACAATACGATACAATATTACTCAAGAACGATTATCTTTCGGAACTAAATTAATACTTAACCAACAATACACAAATAAACTAACAAAAGATAAACGTGCTTAAATGAGTTTTTCATAATCTTAATTCTAACTCTTACTTAAAAATTTGTCCATAAATCCTTAGCTTTTCTTTCTTCTTTCTTCCGTAAATTAATTATATGTAGTCCATTGGTAATTCCTTAAAAATTCCCTGAAGCACATTACACAAGGCTCAACAAAACTTATTCCTTTTTATGCACCCGCTATTGGTTCACTAGCGAGGTTATTACTACCCAAACACACATATAATAACGATAAACATATGGTTGCTTCTTCAAAATTTCTTAACAACTTTTAAAACAATTTAGTCCTTTACACAAATAAACTTCTCAATGTCATATACGTTACTTGAACATTGGTTTATAATATACAATGAACCCTTCGTTCACTTAACAGGTGGTCCCACAAATAGTTGTAACTAAATCTCGTTATCAGAACGCGCTAAACTTGATACTACTATTACGTAACAACTGTTAACTTTATTTAAATCTGCTTTCGCACTTTTATTATTTTCTTTGAAGATAAACAAATTAATTTTTACCTTCACTTCAATTTTAAATATGGTATTGTTTATGAATGTCTTTTCAATTTATCCCGGTTCGGGTAACGCAGTTAATTAAACAATTACTACCTCATTAAAATTTCACAAACATACTCCCACTTCGTCACAGTCTATCCCCACACTAACTCGCACGCGCCTTCCGCCAACCTTCACAAGCAACAGCCAAAACCGAAAGCTTCACTTCCTACCTCTAGCTTCAACTAACTAACTCCAATCTCTCACTTCCCTATTTATCACTTCAGTCATCCATCTTTAAACATGTCTTCCTTCCGCGTTATATTCTCCAATAATATTCATTCAAAACTACATACGTCCAACAACTGCTTCCCTCTACACAAGCACGCGTGTAATTACAATACATCGCCATATTTGTTTTCACTTACCAATTTTTCAATTACTTCACGAAGAAATCATCTTTCGTCATTACATTCATTCAGTGGCCCCTCTGGACCATTACACAACTTTTAACCGTTATCTCCAATTTGCGCTCGATCTCGTTCCGCAACATTTGCAAAAATCAGTACAGTCTAATGTCTCAAATTCCATATACACACATTTATTCTCAAAACAATTGCACAACATTACAAAACTTTCTGAAATTATCACTTAAAACATACCCAATCTTTCTCTACATATTTTCTAAAACATTCTACATTTATTCTTCACATTTTCTAATCAAGATTCCCCATCTTATCCTCCAACAACATTCCTTTCTTTATCAGCAAAACAGAAGCAATCCAGTGGAAAGCATTATCGTCCCATGGACAAATTTCTCTTCACATTTACATTCATCAAAATTTATTTCTTTCAACACTAAAGTCTTTATAACATTCAAATACACGTCTCTACATACTAAATAATATCTTTCCTAAAATTCCAGTGGCGTATCATACACCCACACACATTATATACACACAAAAAAAATTTTTTTTTTTCGTTCAAACTCAATACACTCGTGCTCAGAACACGTAATACACGTCATTATAGCATCCTATATACAGGGTGCGTCATCGCAACCTGACACCTCCTCCACAAGGAGATTTTCTTCCAGAAAACTCAAAATACTGGTCCTAAGAGACCTACACAAAGTCAAAACTAGAACACTTCACCGAGGTCCGCTCGTGAAGCCACAACCCAACTATATACGACGGCTATACCGTAAAGTGGTCTAAAACCAAAACCTTCAACATGGGACTCAACTCCCCGTCAAGACCAAAGTCTCACCCTACCTCGACACACCCCTTTGATTAGTCGCCTCTTACGACAAGCAGTTGGCCTCTGCTGTAGGAAAATTCTAGGGCCGTCCCTACACAGCCAAGGGTGCCCCAAGGACACAAACAAAACAGACAAATTCTGATACAAAAGAAAATAGAAATAGTCAATTCTACACGCCCGATAGTTTTTCCGACCAACCTACCAATAGCAATCTGACGGTAAAAATAACCAACAAAAATTCGATCAATTCATTCAATAGCCTAACCTACTATATACTAATACTAAAATCTTATCTAACTTAATCGTCTGACGGTCTAAACTTTAAATCTTTGGCATGCCATATGCCTCTAGAGTCGCCCGAGGCGTCCGATAACTCATACGTCTGATACGAAACTTTTCTCTTTATATAAAACGGTCCAATAAATTTAGGTGCTAATTTCGCGGCAAAATAACGCGACGCGTCCGATAAAACATAATTCTTCCGCCATACAGTATCTCCTACTTGAAAAGTAGCTAATCTTTTCGTAAGTCGTAATTCTTCTTACTTCTAATATATGCTGCATTCAATCTTCTCTTAATGTCATCATACACTTCTTGAAAAACATTGCCTCTAGCAATTAACGGTTCTCTATTCGCAAACGCGACGTCATTCAAAGTATTACCCACTACGGGTTCTCCATGTCTCGTTCCATCGAGATTAATTTCTCTACCAAAATTCGCAAAATACGGCGTCATTCCAGTAACTTCATGAGTAGCTGTCCTAATTGCACAAGCCACCTTCGCTAAATACTTGTCCCAATTTCTCTGATTGTCTTCAATATACGATGCTAACATAGTCTTCATTACTCGATTAACCCTTTCTGTTGGGTTCGCCTGAGGGTGATAATTCGCATTAAAAATGATCTTGGCATTATACGATGCCACCATATTCCTAAAAACTGCACTTCTAAACTGTGATCCGTTATCACATAACACATACAACGGTACACCAAATAATAAAAACACATTTTCTTCGATATTTTCACAACACCCGCGGCCGTAGCCGTACGTAACGGAAAAATAACACAAATTTCGTAAAATAATCTGACACTACTAGAACATAACTGTAACCACTTTTAGACCTAGGAAGAGGTCCCACAATATCCGTCGAAATCATTTGCCACGGTTTATCGATAACAGGATGCTGAGTCATCAACCCTGCCGGTAATCGCTGTTCGGGTTTATGTGCTATACACACTTCACACTTATTCACATAACGTTTCACTTTTTAACTTAGGCCAATAATATAATTTCGAGATACGCTCATATGTCTTGAATATTCCTGCATGCCCTGCAGTAGGTTCGTCATGATACTTCCTCAACATTTCACCACGCTTCGCCTTCGGAATTACTTCACGCCAACTTTCCGCGTCTTCACGTAAATTCGGATAACTACACGTCACATGCTTATACAACTTCCCATCTTGAACTCTCCATTTTGGATACGCTATCGGTCGATTCTCAATACATCTCTTCATTCTTTCAATCCATTTATCTTCTACAATATCTTCTTCATTATGGTCTTCGCCGGTAATGTCACTGTCGGTATTATCTTCACTCGACGTTTCCTCAATAACGGGAACTGATCGCGATAAGGTATCGGGTACTACATGATCTCTACCCTTCCTATGAATAACCTCAAAATCATACTGCTGGAGCCTAACTGCCCACCGAGCCAAACGTCCTGTTGGATCCTTCAAATTATGTAACCATACTAAAGATGCATGGTCCGTAATAACGCTAAACTTAACTCCTTCGATGTATGGTCTTAGCTTCTCTATCGACCATAACACCGCCAAACACTCCTTCTCCGTAGTCGAAAACTTCCGTTCGCTACGCGTCAAAGATCTACTATTATAACATATAACTTTCTCCACTCCATCAATAGTCTGAGTCAAAACTGAGCCGATTCCATAATCCGATGCGTCAGTTTGAATCGAAAACGGTAAACTAAAATCTGGACACGTCAAAATAGGTGCTGTCACCAAACAATTCTTAATAATATCTAATGCTTCACTACATTCTTCCGTCCACTCAAAACGTACATTTTTCTTCAATAATTTCGTAAGAGGTGCGATAATAGACGAAAACTGCGCGATAAAACGCCGATACCACGATGCCATACCGATAATTCTTCTAATTTCCGACGCCGTAGTCGGGACCGGAATCTTCAAAATCGCTTCAACCTTCTCGGGATCAACTGATAAACCGGTAGAATTTACCACATAACCCAAATAACGCAATTCGTCACGACAAAAGGAACACTTGTCCTTGCTCAACGTTAAACCTGCCCGTTCAAAACGCTTAAAACTTCTGTTAACACTTCAACGTGTTTCTCAAACGTCGGTGTACAAATTATAGTATCATCAAGATAAACAAATACATAGGGTTCCAATTCTGAACCAATAACACTGTCAATTAATCGTTGCCACGATGCCGGTGCGTTAACTAAGCCAAAAGGCATTCTCTTAAACTGATAAAGACCCTATTGGGTACCGTAAAAGCCGTAAACTCCTTCGAATCCTCCGCCATTGGCAATTGCCAATACGCAGACTTAATATCTAAAGACGAAATAAACTTCGCGTCACGAAGACGATCTAAAATTGACGAAACGTAAGGAATAGGATAAGCATCCTTCTCCGTAACCTTATTCAACTTGCGATAATCTACACAAAACCTATATTTCCCGTCCTTCTTTTTGACCATAACAATGGGACTAGCCCATGCACTACTCGATTTCTCAACCACTCCAAGCTTCAACATTTTCTCTAATTCATCATCAATATGTTTCTGCATAAATGGTGATACACGGTAATATCTTTGCTTAATAGGCTCACTATTGGTCCTAATTCGGTGCTCTACTAAATTTGCGCAACCTAACTCTTTCTCCTTAGTCCTCACAAAATAATCCTCAACTAAATTGTCTAATAAATTCAATTGATCGGTAGTCAAATCTAAACGTGAATGTATTACTAAATCCCTAGTCTCTAAAATTTCAATTTCACTCAAACTTTCAAACTGCCATTCTCCTCTACGAAAATCAGGTACAATACCTGCCTTTTTCCAAAAATCCCATCCTAAAATCATCTGATGTCTTATATCGGGTACAATAATCACGTCCATTATAACAATTTTTCCTCTAATTTCTATCGGAATCGTCACCGTGCCTACAGATAAAACTTTCTGGCCATTCGCCACAACACACGTAGTCACACGCTTACTTCTACACCTAACTCCTAACCTTTCTAAACTATTCCATCCTTTTATTCCCAAAATTGTTCTAGAAGAACCACTATCCAAAAGTGCTAACATAGACTGACTATAAACATTAACATAAATAAACGGTCTCTCATCTGAACCCTGATTGTCAAACATATACTCCATTAAAACTTTATTTTTCGAAAACGTTATCTCTGCTTTATTTCGAGAACTATTATAAAATATAGCCGACTCTACAAAAATTTCGGAAGACAATATGCGACTGTCTATTGCCTCCCTTCCCCATTTCCCTGATTACGTGAAAATCGTGAACATTTAGGACATGTCCTAACGGTAAAATCTGCCCTACCACATCGATAACAATACATATTCTTTTTCGGTACTTGACACTGAAATGCCTTATGATTGCCTTGCTTGCAATTCCAACATAACAAAGGTTTCGCCACATTCATAATCTTTCTGGACCCAGACTGTTTCACTTCCACTCTCTCAGATACCTTCACTTCGTCACCCTTCACAACATTACGTGATTCACAAACACTCTCTACTTCGCGTACATATGCTAAATCAGTCTCTAAATCCGACTTTCTCCTACTCGGGGGTACGTAACTGTCCATCGCCTGTATACGTTCTTCAATCAATCTCCCATACTTAATTAAATCACTAATAGTACTAATTTGGGTAAGTCCTAATTGAGTCTGATAAATAGGAGCGATATTTTTACATAAAATTCTTAATTGTCTATCCTCAGATAATCCTTCATTAAGTCGCGAAAATAATGTGCGCATAATCGCCACATAAATACCCATAGGTTCGTCAGACGCCTGTGTGCGTCGCTTAATTTCCTCCATTAATCTCTCATCATAATCACTTGGCTGGAACTGCAAACTCAAAGATTCCACCAATTCACTCCATGTCTTAACCTCTTTCCTAATTGACCTGACATAAATAAGTGCTGTACCGGTAAACAAATCTAAACATTCTGCAAACAGTTGCTCATCTTTAACATTACGGGATACTTGTAACTCGCTAATTCTCTCCAAAAATGCATTTAACGACAAAGACTTAATGTCACCTGAAAAAGAGATGTTCCACTTGCATACGGGAACACTCTTCGCTACAGTCATAATAGGTGCTACGTTTACTAAATGGTCAACTATTGGTAATTCAGTCTTAAAATTGGTTGCTGGTGAAGCCATCGCGTCATCGGTACTTATCCCTACATTAGCGGGAGTCCTAACTACTACTTGCCTATCCAAAATTTCATAATTCGAAACTAAAATTACCATACTCTTAATAAAGTCCTCTTTCTCTTTATTTTCTACCTCAGTTTTTGCCACAACATTATTAATTCTATTAAAAATATACTTAAATTTCGTCTCAATAGTCGCTATAATTTTCGTAGTCACGTTACTATGTAATTCATCAATTAATTTCTCAATTTCTAACTTAGTCTCGTTAATAGCTAACCTATCCGTATCAAATTCAAATGGGTACGGGGGTCGCGTACTCGCCCTACCCGCAGCTTCTTCACTATAAATATTCCTAAGTGCTTTTCGTAAAGCCGTAATACCTAAGGAAGCATCGCCTCCCCTAATAGCTATCTCATACTTAATCTCATTCAACGTCAAACAATCAATATGGATCTTATATCCCATCTTAACAAATAAAAGTTTCCTAAAATACTTCAAAAATATCCTCAACAACTCGTTAATACCACCAAAATATCTTTCCAAACAAAGGAATTCACTTAACACACAATAATCTCAAAGTCACATGTAAATGCTTAAACCAGTAATTGTCTCCTCACAAAAAAAATTGCTATACGACTCAACGTTCACTAATCTCAACGAGTCCAATCGATAATTCGTCAACAATCAGTGATCTAAACTTCAGAATCCAAAATTCTACTACAATATTTCATCAAACATCAAAATTAAGTCACATTCAATCTCAAGGCCCCACACGTTGGGCTGCCAAATAATTATGTTACACGTCCAAACCGCACTAGGCGTCGTGTAGGCTTACTAATGTAAGCGGGTTGCCAAGCCAGCTAACAGGGAGATGGGCGTGGTCGAAATAATAAGTAAAATGGATGATCAATAAGCTCAAACACCTTACACTTATACTCAAATAGCTCAATTCGGGAAAATATGTCTCTAGGCGCCACCACAATCGACACTTCGCTAAAATAATTGTCTTAAGCTGGATGTTAATTAACCCTACTTGATTGTGGAAAGTAGGATTGTGCTTACTCGGTAAACTCATATACGAAGGTTCTAAAACAAACACTCGTCCAAAACAATTCAACTCAAATAAATTTCGTACTACCCATGTCATTAACAACTTTTTGAACACACCTCGTAAACTAAAATATCCAAAACAAAAGTTATAATACGGTAACTGAATATTTTCTGCGTATCCCTCGTATACACATATAACGTTAAGTTCCTATTTATTAATGAATAAAATATCTTGTCATTCAATATTCGATAATTAATTTTGAAAACTTCTAAATAAAAGCAGATCAAAATATTAAAGCTTACTTTACTTTTGAATCGTACTTGACATTCGTAAACTGTATAATTTCTCAAAACTTTTGTTATACTTAATGAAATTTTTAAACTAACAGCTGATCTATTAATATTGCATTGCTCTAATGAAACTGATATAACAATTTTGTAAACCACCTGGTTAAATAAACAACAGAATAAAACATTTAACGATAAATATATATTGTCCTGCATAAAACAATCAAACACAAATATTTACATATATTACACTCGCTTGGTGGAAATCTTAAACCACCAAAAGTACCAATTTGCCTTACTGCAAAATCCTTACTACTAACAAAAAAACAATACGATACAATATTACTCAAGAACGATTATCTTTCGGAACTAAATTAATACTTAACCAACAATACACAAATAAACTAACAAAAGATAAACGTGCTTAAATGAGTTTTTCATAATCTTAATTCTAACTCTTACTTAAAAATTTGTCCATAAATCCTTAACTTTTCTTTCTTCTTTCTTCCGTAAATTAATTATATGTAGTCCATTGGTATCCTTAAAATTGCCTGAAGCACATTACACAAGGCTTCACAAAACTTATTCCTTTTATGCACCCGCTATTGGTTCACTAGCGAGGTTATTACTACCAAACACACATATAATAACGATAAGCAAATGGTTGCTTCTTCAAAATTCCTTAACAACTTTTAAAACAGTTTAGTCCTTTACACAAATAAACTTCTCAATGTCATATACGTTACTTGAACATTGGTTTATAATATACAATGAACCCTTCGTTCACTTAACAGGTGGTCCCACAAATAGTTTTAACTAAATCTCGTTATCAGAACGCGCGCTAAACTTGATACTACTATTACGTAACAACTGTTAACTTTATTTAAATCTGCTTTCGCACTTTTATTATTTTCTTTGAAGATAAACAAATTAATTTTTACCTTCAACTTCAATTTTAAATATGGTATTGTTTATGAATGTCTTTTCCAATTTATCCCCGGTTCGGGTAACGCAGTTAATTAAACAATTACTGCCTCATTAAAATTTCACAAACATGCTCCCACTTCGTCACAGTCTATCCCCCACACTACCTCGCACGCGCCTTCCGCCAACCTTCACAAGCAACAGCCAAAACCGAAAGCTTCACTTCCTACCTCTAACTTCAACTAACTAACTCCAATCTCTCACTTCCCTATTTATCACTTCAGTCATCCATCTTTAAACATGTCTTCCTTCCGCGTTATATTCTCCAATAATATTCATTCAAAACTACATACGTCCAACAACTGCTTCCCTCTATACAAGCACGCATGTAATTACAATACATCGCCATATTTGTTTTCACTTACAAATTTTTCAATTACTTCACGAAGAAATCATCTTCCGTCATTACATTCATTCAGTGGCCCCTCTGGACCATTACGCAACTTTTAACCGTTATCTCCAATCTACGCTCGATCTCGTTCCGCAACATTTGCAAAAATCAGTACAGTCTAATGTCTCAAATTCCATATACACATTTATTCTCAAAACAATTGCACAACATTACAAAACTTTCTGAAATTATCACTTAAAACATACCCAATCTTTCTCTACATATTTTCTAAAACATTCTACACTTATTCTTCACATTTTCTAATCAAGATTCCCCATCTTATCCTCCAACAACATTCCTTTCTTTATCAGCAAAACAGAAGCAATCCAGTGGAAAGCATTATCGTCCCATGGACAAATTTCTCTTCACATTTACATTCATCAAAATTTATTTCTTTCAACACTAAAGTCTTTATAACATTCAAATACACGTCTCTACATACTAAATAATATCTTTCCTAAAATTCCAGTGGCGTATCATACACCCACACATTATATACACACAAAAAAATTTTCTTCATTCAAACTCAATACACTCGTGCTCAGAACACGTAATATACGTCATTATAGCATCCTATATACAGGGTGCGTCATCGCAACCTGACAATACCTGTGTTACACCCTGTACATAATAAAATTCTTTTAAAAATATACGTGGGCATGCGCTGTGAATTCGAAAACATATGATTCGACTACAACTAAAAGTGAAATTCGACATACAAGTAAGTATACCTACGTTTGAATAAACAACAATATTAATATAAAACATTTAAATTTTTAGAACAAATAACATTCCCTTGGGACATGCATACCTGTTGTTGCACATCAAGATTATTACAAAGGATAGAAATTATGAACATAACAATAAGTATCAATGTCAACAAAAAGTACTCACATACAATGTCCTCCTTTTGTGGGTTACTGCTATTGAAGTTGATTGAAGACAACAGCTCCTGCGAACTGCAACTCTGCTCCTCGAACATCCAAATTTTCTTTTAAATGAACAGCTTATTCATTTAGGTAAGTTTCACTGTTGTTATTAGAATATTGACGAATCTTTATTTTAGGCTCATCACTTCTTTTAAAATTAGTTTCAAAATAAATTTTGAAAAGCATGGATTGTTGAAGGTTGTTGTAAATTAAACACACTTTTGATGAACAAGGTGTATAATAATAAAAGCACGAAGACAACACAATTAGATATCCACACCAACATAAACAATATAAATTTAAAAATGAACAAAGTCGAAACTGAGGAAATATTTTTATAACTTATCGAAAACTTCCGATTTGAAATTTGAAAAGGTAAACTAACCTTAATTTAATTATTTCACGAACAAAAGACTATCACTTGTTTTCGTGACCACTTCCGATACTAAATCGCACTTTGTTATTTTACCGAAGTGACATTAATTTGTTTTAAAAATTATTTTCAAAAAATTTCTCAACAGCTTACTTTGGCAAGTTGTTGAAAAAGATGAAAATTAAGAGAGCTTGTGAATCTAAAGCGCTTGTATTTATATGATTTTACTCGACAACCAAATCATCGAATGTTTTCATTAGTTACGGAGAATATTCCCTGAATTCTGATTGGCTACTGTAATTTTCACATTACGATAATTCTTTAAAGCCCTATAACTTTCGCCCGTTTAACATTTCTTAAATCTAAAAACAGTTCCATAATCTACATAATTTTATCTATACTTTGAAACCAAACACGGACTAATTCCTACACTTAATAACTACGTTAATTTTTACACTTATTTATTGAATTTACACTAATTCTATGAATTTTACAGGCCTGAAATTACCTCTACATGAATAGGGATGCTACTACACCCAAATATTCATCTTAAACATGCCTACGGCCAATTTGAGAGGAAAATTATTTAAATTCTACCAATACTCTTAAAACTAAAATTAACAAAATGGACATAAATATAAGGAATTATAACATAAAATTGAGCCTACCTTACTATTTTTGCCTCTACTAATTTATTTTATACAAATTGTCTCAATTTAAAATACTTTTTACAAAAATTTATATGCGAGGATATAACATAACCTCATTTTGTTTTATAATTTTAATGTTAAGTTTCACACTTTTAAACACAATAACTGTTAATGTAAGTGTTTAAACTTAATGTTCAAGTCATAAATTAATTTATTTGACAACTTTCGTAGGTTCATAAGTTCTTCTACGACTAGTATCGGAATGTTGTCAATCACTAGTTTAAGGTCATAAATTGATGATTACACACAATAATCCCAGAGCTGCTGCATGATTCATGTTTTATAGTTTCTCACTAATGTGCTTGTTCTGTTTTTCATAGTTTTGCACTAGTATGAGTTAAACGCACTAATACGAATGTTTTCAATAAACTTGGCTGCGTACATGTGAATTGCGACATTGATACCAGCCTAAATCTAGTTTTAACATTATTTCTGTCAACCACAACCTGTATTACATGTCGTCGGGGAATATTGTTTAAAATAAACTTACAAAACTAAATGAAAACTTGAATTAACTCAATAACGATAACAAACATATCCTATACTTCTATGTACTGTGCTGTCGATTACTTATTTTAACATTATTAAAATTATATTAAGAAATATTTAAATTTTACAAACATCTCAATGTTTATTAATCATTCTTATCTAGAATTATTTAATGAAATGTACCATTTCGTACTAACTAAGTAAAAACTTCACTATGCAAATTACATAGCTACTTGCACGTAATTTGAATCATCTCAATATATATATATATATATATATATATATATATATATATATATATATATATATATATATATATATATTATTTTGTTTAGTTCTTTTGATATAAATCTGTAATGGTTCTGGAAATAACCATTAAAAAGCTATATAATACATGTTGTGTTTTAATGGGAAAATATCTGTTATATTTTCAAGACCCAGAAGCACTTTCGCAAGATGAATTAATTACAATTCCGGCTGGTGATCAATCGAAGGTTAACGATGATGACGAAGATGACTTATATTATGACAAAATATAAATGCTAACGACATCGGTTTTAAGGACAATATTGTTACTAACCTAAAATATTTATTGCAAGACGAATGGGATAGCGATGACGATACAACTTTAGCAATTTTGAAAGTACAGCTTTTGCGAGAAAAAACTCAAATACAACAACATGAATCTCTAATGCGGCTCACACGCACAATATTTATAGAGAAACTTTTGCAGGGACTCCGATGTAAGAACAACAGTTCCAGAATGTGCTTAGTCGTCTTCAGTCAAATTCTTCTAGCCTTTGTCAAAATTGTTCACTGAAAATTTGGCATTTTAGACCAAATCGGACAGGTAGTTAAATTTCGTCAAAACTAATCATTACGAAAGTCTACACGTTTCGATAAAATTACAGTTAACTTCCTCAGTAGTGGAAAATTCTTTAGAATTGTTTAAAGTGTTTGAAAAGTCGAGAAACTGCACAAACTTCGCCTTCTTTTGAAACAAGAGCAAGCTATTGATGAATTAATGACAAATTTCAAGGAATAAGTAGTCTGCGACAGCATATGCAATTGAAGCCTATAAAGAAAGTGTACTAGGTTTGGATTAGGGCGGGAGAAAATGGAAATATCCACGAGTTTCAAGTATATGGGAGAGATTGAAGAGGTAGACAAGCATTTAGGCATGAGAGTGATAGAAGACCTTAAACAACTTGCTGGAAAAGGACATTTGATGTATTTTGACGATTTCTTCAATTTGGCACAGATTCAAAAGGTTTTACTTGAAGAAAAATTTACTGCGGCGAGACGTTTAAGAAGGAACAAAATATTTGCAAGATGACAAAACAATCCAATGTGGAGATAGTGACTGACGTGTCTCTAAGTGCGTACTGACATTATAGAAATGTAAAGACCGAAAACCAGTATATCTTATTTAATTTATTTAAACTGCTACTAGGACACGGAATGATGGTTCACTAGCGAGTATGGCATATACATTGCTCGTCAAAGACTACAATAAAAATACGAGTTTTGTAGATAAAATGGACATGCTCAACAGTATATATGAAGTAGATCTCAAATCGAAGGAATTGTGGCACCTGTGGTGGCCCTACGTCAGTCCTGCTGCCGGGCGCCAATATGTGTTAGCCTTAATGTTGAGGTGCATGCTGTTAGTTTTAAACATACACCAGTTTATGCCACTTGTAACGAACGTAAACATGGACCAAATTATTTGGTATGCTTACCCCGTCACAAAAATTTAAATCTAGTGTTCTTTATTTTATTTTAATAAATTCACTTTTTTAATTAGATCTGAATGGTTTTAATTTGTAAAGATATCATTCATTAGTAAAATTTTATTTTTACTACTATCATGTTTCGGTGTGAGTAAATAAACTTTAAATATTTGCCCACAAATTCCTTTTTATCGTGAAAAAATAGCCACTGTTATCATTTATCAAAATTGCATTCAATGGATTTACTTAATATATGTGATTGATCAATATATTGAATTTGTTTCCTCCAGTATTCGTATAAGCTTTTTAATATTAATAATAGTCAAGAATAAAAATAACTCAAAAATGATACTTATTAATTACTGAAATTCTCAATGCAGAAATGTTTCGTTCACAATAACATATAACAATCAAACCTATAATTATAAGTAATATTCTTAATACTAACATGCGACAATAATCCTTTATCAAACTTGAATGGAATGTTCTCCGTTCAATATTGATATTCAAATTCATACCCAGAGAAAATAAAATGCAGAAACGTTTCTTTATTTACACAATTCAACTTCGTTGAAGGCCGATGGCGTAACTACAGTGTGACCAATGATGTCACTATTCCGCCAAACCGGAACCGCTTCCTTTGTTTTTCCAGAATATCCTTTTACACCTTTGTGGTGGGTTAAGATGACTGCAATTTTTCATTCATTCATGTTCTATAGATTACTGCGACATTTGAATTTCTCGTACATCTATTACACACTGTACATTCTGGCATTTCATGCCGTGGGTCTAGTTAACTCCTTAGTATCTTTAAAAGAAGAAGATCTAAGAGGATGCTTTTTAAAGGAATTTTGAGTTTCGGTGGGAATGGACTAGGTTGGCACGCCGAAAGGTGATGCTCTAAGAAGAAAAAGACCGAGCACAGTAGCACCAATAAATCACTTTAAAGTATCACTTAAGAAGACGTGCACTATGCAGTACTCGGCAGGATCTTCATTGTACTGGATGGAACTGTCCCGTATGTAATGTATGACTATTTAACTAACAAATAAAACTGCTTTTTGAAATATCACACAAAGTGACACAAGTTTTCATCCTTTTTACCTTGGTTCAAGTGTCTAATTTAAATAAAATTTATGCTTTTACCTTTCAACGTACATATACATATGTGGATATAGAAAACCACATCTTACAACAATGCCATTATGCCATGTAAAGTTAGAATGTTTTCAATTTTACCTATTACGTTGCTTGTAGTTATCAAGTTCGCGTTTATGCTGGCGCCACATAGGATTTCTTCAGTGGCAAATACATACCTTTTAAATTTATTTATTATCTTTGACATAACCCAAACCGGTTTGATTTGTTGAATACATTCCTGTATTATGCAGTACAAGCATTTGTATGTATTCTAGACGCTTGCACGTTGCAAGATGACACAATCTGCCAATCGATTTATTGCAAACCTCCACGGTATCTCTGTGATAAACCAGAAGCTTATTAAAACGCATTTACGATAAATTCTGTAGGAACTCCAGTGAATACTTAGAGCAGCGTTTTCATCCGGGAAGGAATGCATTTAGGTCAGTTTTGGAAGAAGTCTTCTTCGTTTGTGCCAATGCCTGTCTGTGTCTGTGCCTGTGCCTATGCCTGTGCCTGTGCCTGTGTCTGTGTCTGTGTCTATGTCTGTGTCTATGCCACTGCATGTGTCTGTGCCCGTGTCTGTGCCCGTGTCTGTGCCTGTGCTTCTGCCTGTGTCTGTGTCCGTGTCTGTGTCCGTGTCTGTGTCTGTCTCATTGTCTGTCTGTGTCTGTGTCTGTGTCTGTGTCTGTGCCTGTGCCTGTGCCTGTGCCTGTGCCTGTGCCTGTGCCTGTGCCTGTGCCTGTGTCTGCGTCTGCGTCTGCGTCTGCGTCTGCGTCTGCGTCTGCGTCTGCGTCTGCGTCTGCGTCTGCGTCTGCGTCTGCGTCTGCGTCTGCGTCTGCGTCTGCGTCTGCGTCTGCGTCTGCGTCTGCGTCTGCGTCTGCGTCTGCGTCTGCGTCTGCCTGCGCTCTGCGTCTGCGTCTGCGTCTGCGTCTGCGTCTGCGTCTGCGTCTGCGTCTGCGTCTGCGTCTGCGTCTGCGTCTGCGTCTGCGTCTGCGTCTGCGTCTGCGTCTGCGTCTGCGTCTGCGTCTGCGTCTGCGTCTGCGTCTGCGTCTGCGTCTGCGTCTGCGTCTGCGTCTGCGTCTGTGTCTGTGTCTGTGTCTGTGTCTCTGTCTGTGTCTGTGTCTGTGCCGCTGCCTGCGTCTGTGCCTGTGGTTGTGCTTGTGTCTGTGTCTGTGTCTGTGAGAGTGTGTGTATGTCTGTGTCTGTGCCTGTGTCTGTGTATGTGTCTGTGTCCGTGTCCGTGTCTGTGTCTGAATCAGTGTCCGCGCCGTGTCCGTGCTTGTGTCCGTGTCCGTGTTCCTGTGGGTGTCCGTTACCGTGTCCGTGTCCGTGTCCGTGTCCGTGTCCGTGTCCGTGTCCGTGTCCATGTCCGTGTCCGTGCCCGTGTACGTGTCCGTGTCCGTTTCCGTGTCCCTGTCCGTGTCAGTCTCCTTGTCCATGTCCGTGTACGTGTCCGTGTCCGTGTCCGTGTTCGTGTCCGTGTCCGTATCCGTGTCCGTGTCCGTGTCCGTGTCCGTGTCCGTGTCCGTGTCCGTGTCCGTGTCCGTGTCCCTGTCCCTGTCTGTGTCTGTGACTGTGGCGTCTCTTAGACGTTATAACTATCGGAACTTACGATAACGATTGTGTAAGTATTCATTATCTTGTGTAAGTTGTTCAATTTAACTAGAAATATTTTTGGGGGAAACCTGTAAACAGATTACTTTCTTATTTATAAAATATATGTTCATGATGACAACAGAGATTGGCGTATTCTGTTTTTACGTTTTATTTTATTTTATAGTTAAACCAAGTTGTGTTAAGTTAGCAGTATGTGTTTTCTTTACTCCTGATGGCTAGGATCACAACTCCTAACTAGACCTACTATCTTTCTGGACGTTGTCCAATTTTATTTTACAGTAGTGTATGTTTTACTGTGTTATATCACTTTTCTTGGTTTAAGGGCGATATAAAAATAAATCAAGTGGTGTACTTTTAACCTTCCTGTGACTCTACGCAAGCCACACACCCAGCCATCAAAGTGCCTAACTCACCCTCTGACCTTCCGGCTAAACCCATATTTTTTGTTACTGCACACCTTGTTCTACTTTTGCTACGACCGCACTTTGTGCATGTAACAATATATTTATAGCAACGGGCGGCTTTTAATTTTTTTAAGTTTTTGCTTGTGTGTGTTTTCGATGTCTGTTTGCGTGCGTTTCCGTTAGTGGGTATTACAAGAGAAATGAAAACTATCTTACATGCAAAAGTTGAAGGACGTACGCGATGTCGTGTATACTAACAAACATAGATACACACATACGCCCTCTCACACACACACACACACACACACACACACACACACACATACATACATACAGTGACACGCCCACGCGCACTCACACGCAAGCGTGCATGTACGCGCCCGCATGCACCAAATTACACACTTAGACAGTCAGACATGCACACGAGCACAAACACACACCAAAACATACATACACGCACACACGCCCGCCCGCACACACGCCCTCCCGCATACGCGCGATCACGCACACGCACACATGCATATACACGCACACACGCTCATACGCACACACGCACATACGCACACACGCACACACCGACACAACACACGCACACACGCACACACACAGCACACACGCACACGCACACACCACACACACACACAGCCACACGCACACACGCACACACGCACACACCACACGCACACACACACACACACACGACACACACACGCACACAGGAACAAACACAAACACAGCCTCGTACACGAGCACGTCCACACACACACACACACACACACACACACACACACACTCACACACACACACACACACACTCAAACAAAACACACACACACACACACACACACACACACACACACACACACACACACACATACACACACACTCTCTCTCGCTCACACACACACACACACACACACACACACACACACACACACACACACACACACACACACACACACACACACACACACACACACACACACACACACACACACACACACACACCACACACACACACACACACACACACACAACACACACACACACACACACACACACACACACACACACACACAGAATACGCACACGCACACAAGCACGCACACGTACACGTACACGTACATGCCCACGCCCACGCCCACCCCACGCCCACTACCATGCCCACGCCCACGCCCACACCCACACCCACACCCACATACACACACCCACATACACACACACACACACACACACACACACACACACACACACACACACACACAAACACGCGCGTCGATTTAGCTGCAGTGAAAAAAAGTCGATTGGAAGGTAGAAGTGCTAAAATTGTATTATCGATATTTTTATAGAAACGGGCGGCTTTAGAATTCTTTTAAGTTAGCATCCATATGTCTATTAACCTCTGACATGAAGTTTTAAACGTCCATGTTATTATTGTTGTTTTTTACATTGTTGCCTATTTTCGTTATGAACGTATTAAAAATAAGTTGCATAATTACCCTAAAAAATTATTATTATTCTTATTTCCTTATTTTTGTTCACAACTTTGTAAGTTGGTAGGATGTGTATTGTCCACACACGATAGTTTAAACGTATTTAAAATTTGAGCTGTGTACGTTAGTAAATACAGCATTAAATGGTTTAAGTCGATTTGATACCATCCACACATAAACCAAAATATGCTCAATTCCTTATTTTTAGATGTGTTTATGATTCACAAAATGGCGTTAGTTGTACAAAACGTTACGCTTATGATATGATTCATTCATCTGCATTCGTAATGCAGAAAGGGCTTCCTTGGTGGTCAATCTTGCATATGAACAAAATAAAATGTTATACAATTTAAAATCGAATTATTCAGGATTCAGTAACTACCACAGAATACAATTTTAAAAAAGTTTCAAAAACGTTAAGGTTCCACTTTACATGTCATGCAAAATTAATCCCAGAGTCTTTCAAGTAAAACGATTGCTGGTACTCGGTTTGAAACTTGAGTGTTTTTTTAACCCCAATAATTGTATTGGTATTCTAGTCTCGCAAAGTCCTTATTCGTACAATGTGGATGAATTCGTGTAAATTTCATTTCCAACGCACCAACTTTTATTCACGTTTATTACTGCAAATTTAATGACAGGAAACTTATTAGTAAAAGTAGCTGATCTAATGCTTATATAGAAAGTCTGCACGTCATAAACCGCTCTTCCTCGTTGTAGAGTAACATTTAGCAATCAATAGGGGAGGGATAAAATTTATAGCCTTATTTATATTCACTGACTCTGTAGACGTATGTTTTCTTTCTTAAATCGCAACACTTCCTTTTATTTATAGACCTTCAATACGTTATGATAATAACCAGATATTTATGTGACAAATTTTGCATTATTATTTAAATCAATCTTACCTTTTGTATCAAAGTCAACCTCTACTTTAAATTGAGCGTTAAATTCAAAATCCAATCTGGATTTAATCTGAATAGATCAACGTTAATTTCTTTACACATTATTTATTTAAATCAAGCGGTTATCAAGCACTATTTATAACAATTAAAAGTTTATTTAAAACATTCACATTTCCCTATATAATTTTCAACACCAGATTGTTTGTATTTGTAGAGTATATAATGGTTATATTATTATCTTCTACTAATCACAGTTACACAATTTCATTTAATCCCTTTATTGCTATTACAGTTTATCAGAAGTAGGTACCTAACTGAAATAGAAGCAATGCAATAAACATATATATTGTCCCTAGTGGATAGAACGAAGGAGTCACGTAACGGATGACATTATGGTTGTAGTTATCACGTATCAATAAATTCCGATGCTTCTAGTTAAATGTTTTATCGTAAAGGATATTGAAGGATTCCAATCTGTGTGAAATGGCATAAACTTAATTAATTATTCAAATATTGATTTCTCGCTGTAAATGACCTAAAAAAGTTTTTGTCTTTAACTGTTTTTTATTGTTAAATTAATTCTGGGCAAAATTATTGCTTTTTGTTTTTCTGGCGGCTCATTTTTCATCAAATAGAATGATTTTGCTGCTGTACGTATATTAGGTTTCAATATTTTCAGAACAATCCCCTGTTGTTGCAAGACTTGCCATTGTCGTCGAGTATTATTGACTTATTAACTTATTCGTTTTATTTGAAAGTTTATAAGTTTACTTACAATAATCAACTTGGAAGAGTGCATCTTTAAAATTAAAACCTGGTAGGTATCAAAAATGTGACAAGATTTAAAAGCTGCAAGATGTGAGTAAATTTGACTTAGAATTTTTTAGGATATTAATATTTGGGGGTCTTATGCAGGGTGTCCTGCTAAGATTGGCCTCCCACGGTGTCTTAGCACCCTTTCATCATAGACCGTTCCGAAAAACAACTATGGTAAGGGTGGCCAAGAGAAACTGCTGGAAATTATGTTGAAGGTAGTGTCTCTATCGTCAGGTGGCGCAGCACACCCGATTTTATTTAAAAATGCCTTTTTATAGAAAATTTGGCGATTAATGTGTAACGTGTCTAACCTACCACGTGAGAGGGTGCTTGTTGGCATTAAGTAATAACAATTCTGATAGAGAATGCCTCATTACTTTCATTAAGGTTGCTTTGGAATCAAACATTTGTCAAATTTTTGACATTTCAGAATTACCTGTTTAGTTTTAAACAAGTGGACATGGTTCTGTCTTTGGAATATAAGATTTTGATTAAAGAATTAGTGGAAATAGATATGGGTGCAGAAAAATACTTAAAATGTTTCCAGAAAAAAACAGGAAGTTAAGCACCGTAAGCTTTTTTTGGAACATTATCGCTAAAATAGAACTATTCGAACTAAGGCGGGTCATGGTAGGAAAGAAGTGGACGTCAAGACAATATTTTAAGAGTTCGGCAGATTGTCGGAAATGCTAATTCATCAGATGTGGTAAGTTCAAAAATCACAAGAATAAAACGAACCACAGTGCGAAGAATTTTAAAAAGTGATCTCAACTTTAAGATCTACAAAAAGTGTATATTCCCAAAAATTAACTGCAAAACGACGTTTCGGCAAAGTTTCACTTTCCATCCTCAAGTGGATAACGGTCTGCTCCTACTTCGAGTTACTCGAACTGCACTAACACACAACAGGAAGTTAGTTCAGTTCGAGTAACTCGAAGGAAGAGCAGACAGTTACCAACCTAAGGATGGCAAATGAGACTTTGCCGGGACATCGTTTTACATCAAATGGTCTTTTGGAGACTGGAAGAGCTACGCAGATCAACACACCGAGAGACCAGCAGTACATACAGTAGCCGTGAAAACAAATATATATATATATATATATATATATATATATATATATATATATATATATATATATATATATATATATATATATATTATATTTTAATTTTCAGGTTTCCGCGAGTGCTGGATATGAAGTTGATGTTCTTCCGGGCTTGGTCTCGTGTAGATTCTCCTCCATGGTTCTTAAGAGAATCGATGTTGAAATGACGACGTTTCGGCACGTTACAAACAGAAGGAGCACCGATGGGATCACCTCTATCTCCAGTGATTGCCAATATATTCACGGAAGATTTCGAGATCAAAGCACTACAATCTACACCTCACAAACCAAAACTATGGCTGCGTTGCGTGGATGACACATTTGTGATTTGGACACATGGAAGGGAAAAACTAACCGCATTCCTAGAACATCTCAATACCATCCATCTTAACATCGCGTTCACCATGGAGGTGGAAAAGGATAACAAACTGCCATTCCTAGATGTACTAGTGTATAAAAAGGATAATGGAA
This sequence comes from Vesta saturnalis, assembly GCA_036346205.1. Lineage (NCBI taxonomy): Eukaryota > Metazoa > Arthropoda > Insecta > Coleoptera > Lampyridae > Vesta > Vesta saturnalis. Next base: position 1,557,545 of record JARFJB010002187.1, read on the forward strand.
CATTGGATCATACTGTATACCGGAAAAGCACACATACCCACCGGTACCTGAATCAGTGGTTATAACACTGATCGCAAGATCGAAACGGCTAAAAGATAAGTACAACATGCATCAAGAAACAGTTAACATCAGAACGGCGTTACTACAAAATGGATTCTCCAAGACAAACATAAATAGAGCAGAAAAACCAACACAATGGAAAGATAGCGACACAAACATACCAGTAGCCAAATCCTGTCCACCATATGTACAAGGCATGACAGACAGAATAGACGCGATAAATTTTGACAACACAAGGATAATAGAAAACATACAATATCTATCACACCGGATTATCAGAGAAGCTATCGAAATCGAAAAACGATCACATAATTTGAATTCACGAGACGACACTCAGAGATTGCCATCGACCTGGAAGGCTATTCTCAGGAAACACAGTCACAAACAAAAGGGAAAGGAGAAATCGGTTAGAGAAAGGAAGAGAAGAGGAGAAAGTGAAAGTATCATCACAACGACCAATAACCAGGGCATCGACCAAGAAAGTCAGCATACAAATATCGCCGACCATCAGCGAGGGCCTCAGTTCAGTTCGAATTACCAGGAGCAGAACACGAAGACTACAGAACATGCAATTTATCACAAACAGATTCCTAATAGTAAATTAATTTTAGTATAATTATATTATAGTTTCCCCTATGAAACTATAAAATTTCATATACAAACAAATATACCAGTAATTATACTAACGAGAGCAAGTCGCGATATTTTACTTGCAACAAAATAAGTTCGTTGAAAGATCTTTCAAAGTGTGAACCTGAAAAGGAAGATTCACACACAACCAGTAAATTTTTAATTCAGAAATGTTCCAATTCAACTTGCCTTTGTTTTACAAAATAATAGTCCCTAAAATAATGCAAACTGTATTTGCATATATTATTGGAGAAGTTCCCATTAGACCTTAGTCTGAATTTACATGTGAATACCTACACAATAAAATTAGGTCGCATATAACCTGAACACACTTATCCACAGGTTAAAATTGTACTTAAATCTATGACAGATTAAAAAAAAAATACAGTATCCCGCGCCAAACTTTGACATAATAACATAAATTGAACAAAGAAGACAACCTGCATAATACAATAACTTATTTTACGCTACTGCACAGACGGTGGCGTTTTAGATAAGTCCCCAAATTTATAAAATGGTCATTAAACGATAATACAGCACTGTGTACGAAACTTCGGTTACAACTAACTTAAATTAGATTATTATATTCACACAAAATAATAGTTAACGGTTTTATCCAATTATATCAGTAACCCAGCAATAAAGTATGTATGAAGGATATAGAAATTCTGATAGTTATTCCAACAAAGAAACTGTAGATGACAGCTTCATCCATAAAGGTAAATAGTTCATTATAATGTTTGGTGATATTATTAATTTAAACACAATTTGTAGAAACTATGTCAGCCACTGCTGAAGGCAGCTTCCGAAATATGACAGGGAAGTCAGAGATAACATTCATTAGCACATGCAATAATGGAATATTTTGACATGATTTTGACGTATACGTTATATCCTGGTACGAATCAGCGTGGTCCTGCTTAATGCAAGCGAGAAAGTTTAATTAGCGAATGTATAGCCAGACTCCATCCCCACAACCACCAACAATATAAACAGTTAGGGAGCAGAAATATCTATCTTCCGCACAACTTAAAGTTACTTCCAGACAAACGAAATATCTACAGCAGCAAGAACATGCGCACAAAACATAAAGAGAAACTATAAGCTGTAATCATCGTAGTACAGTCGAAGAGAAAATCGAAGGAGCTCTTAAGATTAAAGGCATGATCTACGTGGTTTATTAACAAAATATGATTAATTTTTAGTGAAAACAAGATTCTTATATATCCGCCAACCAATAGCAGTTAGTAACTTCTAGCCAAATAATTACATTACGAGGTATAGAAATACTTTATATTATAGAAAACTTTTGTAGATTAACCCAGGAAAGAGAATATTCTAAAAATCCTTGACTCTTCACAAAAATGGCTGCTTAACAACAACACCTCAAGAACCTTTTTACGAAAATTGTTTCTTACCAGAATATTTCTGTGATCAAAACCTGTTACTTAGTGATTGCATGTACTGCCCTCTAGCAGTAATTAGACAGAAGCAACAGATACCTTTAAGGAGACGGTTTTGAGACCAACAAGAAAATCATAAAAATCCTTTAGGTCGCACTAATATGTCAGTTTAAACGTTTGAATATAAGTTGTAATATAGCAAATACAGAAACTTGTACTACTGAAACAGGTGTTTAGTAAACCAGTAAATGTAAGTCTTTAATTTTTAATACAAAGTAATTTTTAATACAGCGACTATACAAAATGATGAAGTAGATATGAATGAATCAAATATCGATTTTTTGCACGTTACAAGCGTATAAGACAAGTATTATTAATATAAAGTTTGTAACGTTTTGAAACTTTTTTGTAATGCGCTTTAAGGTCTAGGCTGTAAATAAGAGTGGAGTTGCGAATTGGACGTTCATTCACCAATTCCGCAATGAAAAAGACCAAAAGAGTTCTATTGATAACCATAAATTATGCTTTAACGTATATTTAATACTCATGCTTTTATAGTATAATGGTTCTAAACTAGGTTTTCTCAAACAAAAATTAGTATTGTTGGAAAAGCCTCAGCTTTTCGATCCCGAAATGGTTTCAATCGATAGGTCAAATTTTTGTAGGGCCAATGGTATTTATTCGCATTATATTTCCTAACAACTAATAACGCATTTTTTAACGAATCACGACTTTCACTAGTTTGGGAGTTCCATTTTTATCCGAGTTCATTTCATAACATTTGGTCAGTATCTTGCATCTTTTTCATGCTGAAACACATTGAACGGGAATTTATGTGAAAACTAATAAAGTAATGTACTAATATACACAATATATATATATATATATATATATATATATATATATATATATATATATATATATATATATATATATATATATAGATATATATAAAGTATATAAAGTATATAAAGTATTTTCGCTGTAGCTTTGTTGCTGACCGATTAGCGCTTAATTTCAGAAATGACATATTCTTATAGTGTTGTCCTTTTCTAACATACATATCACACCTACCTAAAATACTGGGCATGTCAATCGCCTCGAGCAACAATCAGGTAAACAACACAATTAGGTATTTTTTGCAGACAATGGAATAACGAGCTCTGTTTTTGTTAAAATATAAACTTTATTGTAAAAAGTGAGGGGTTCTAAACCATTTATTTGTTGTAAGAAAGATATTTTGTGCAAAGCAGTTAATTGACGAATGACCGACGTCTAATTGCATAATTTGTTGTAATGTAGCCTACTGGTACACATAAAATTACTTTATAATTACATATTAATTATAATATAAATTTAATTTATTTGTTACTCATTTATGATGCAAATAGAACACAGTTTTCGAATGTAAATAATGCTAATAAATTGTAAAACTAACAGTTAACTTGCAACAATGTCTCGTTACCTTTGAAATCACTACTCTAACAACTGCCATTATTGTTTATTTTTATAACATCCTCATTAGTGATAAGAGAAAGTGAAAATAACACCACTGGCTTATTGCAATTTTAATACTGAATACCTATGTAGAAACTTTAAAGTACCATTGAATTTCACAAATGTTGAACCATACAGTTTGCAACTGAAATCCTAATTGCTCACCAAGAAAGCTGCAGCGAAAATACTATATATATATATATATATATATATATATATATATATATATATATATATATATATATATATATATATTAATATATTAATTTATTTACAGGGTGTTACATATTACCAGGGTGAACTAAACCTACCTTTTTTTAAATGGGCACTATATATTATTTCAAATTTTTATTAAGCACTCCCTATAGCTAAAATCGTTAATTTCTGAGATATTTTCAATTTAATAACAAAAGAGATTTTTTAAAAAATTTCTATTATAACAAGTTAGCCGTGAACAAATAAAAGTGTGACAAATTATTATAAAAAATTAAAAAAACATAAGTTATTAAGACGAAATTCTTATAAAATTAATTAATTTCACAATAAATGTTCAAAATGTCCACCCAAAACATCAATACAGCATTGCAGTCAATTTTCAAATTCTCGACTGACATTTCTTAACATTTCTATAGTAATACTCTGGAATGTTTCTCGTATGCTATTCTTCATATCATCTTGTGTGGTTTGAGGTATTTGACACAAACGGTTTTTCACATAACCCCACTTGAAGAAGTCAATTCTACTTAACACTGGTGAACGAGCTGGCCATGCAAGGGTGCTCTTCTTCCCACCCATGTTCCAGGAAAATGGGCATTAAGATGATTATGAATTAATCTAGTGTGATGTACCGGAGATCCATCGTGCAACAACCACATTCTTTGACGAATGTTAAGAGGAACGTTTGCCAACAGTAATGGTAAATGATTTTCTAAAAAGTCCAGATAAATCTGAGCATTCGCTGTTCCATCGAAAAAATGTAGTCCAATTACGTGATCTCCAACTGTAGCACCCCAAACATTCAAAGACCACCTAGTTTGACTGTGAGTTGCTATAAGATGGGGATTACTTGTCGAATAATAATCGAAATTGTGTCTATTCACAGTTCTATTTTTATGAAACGTGGCTTCGTCTCCAAAGAAGACGAAATCAAAGAAATCCGCCTGATTGTGAATTTGTTGTTGAGCCCATTCACAAAAAGCATCTTAGAGTAACTCTTGATGCAACTGGATGCATCTTATCTTTATGCAGTATTCTTCGGTCACTAATATCAGGCTGAGGCGAGATTTCACGTGTAAGTACTAACATGTGGATTATGCGTAACTTCAAGCATCACGTTAAATTCATTTTTCTCCTGAAGCACAGGTTTTGTCCTTTCCTTTTTCTCATAAACTACTGAACCCGTAGGATTAAAACGATCTACTAACCTTTTCAACGTTATTTTCTCTGGTTGTCTTCGTGCGTGATATCTCTCTTTGTAAGTTCTTTGTGCTAATAAACAATTTTTCATACATTCTCCCAGTACCCATAGCATGTTTGTTAATTCCTCAACAGGAAAGTTCATTTCAAACAGTATTGAAGTGTTTACAAATTAATAAACACTACACAATCTCAAAGAAGTTTGTTTAATAACAAGCTACTAATTATTACTGAATAATATCTATCTGTCATTTGTTCACGGTTAACTTGTTATAACAAAAATTGTTAAAAAAATCTCTTTCTGTTATTAAACTGAGAATATAATTCACATGTCACATGGTACATTTTTGATTACATTGGTTAAAATATAAAAACAAAATCGCAGAATAGGCTGTCAAATTGGTGTTAATTTTATCACCGCATGTTGACTGTCACATGATTTTAATGAATAAAATAGTTTACTGCCAAAGTGACAAAAAGTTTCAAAGAAATAAATAATTGTGTTGATATCTTGCAACTGTAATATTTACTATCAAAGTGACAGATCGTTTAAAATTGTAAACTATAAAAAATATATTTTCTATTAACGTTGATTATATTCTCTTACCAAATATAACACGTGTTATGATTGATAATCGATGATACCACTCGTTAAAACCTGTAGAAAATTTAACTCGTGCTTCTCACTCGTTCAATTTTCATCGGTTTTAACTCGAGCTATCACCGATGATAATCATAACACTAGTTCTATTATTCCCGAAAACATCTCAGAAATTAACGATTTTAACTATGGGGAGCGCTTAATAACAGTGAAAGAGCATAAAGTGTATTTTCATATTTTAAAATAAAATACATGGTGATTCATTTGAAAAAATTGACAAAATCGTGCGTACGGGTTTTGGCTCGCTTTATATTCAATTGGTGCAATAATAAAGAAATAGCACTTTCTCGTAACACTGTACCAACGTTAAAAAGTTATGCCTGGAAAAAATTATTGTTAGGTTGTTCTGTATAGGACATACAGGACCTTGAAATGAGAAATGATTTTCGTGTACAATTGACCATAACTTTTGAAATACCCTGTATAACGCAATGAGAACCTATATTGGAAGTATGGGGGAGATGAGCTTAATCTAAATTTTAAATAATATATAGCGTGTCCCATTTAAAATGATGTAACAACCGGTAAATACGAAAATAATTTTATAATGTGAAGTTTGAAGTTGCCTATAATTTTTGTAAATATATTTTTTTGATAACTCCTTTAATAACGGATTTATCGTACTTCGACGCACTAATCGCATTATATATATATATATATATATATATATATATATATATATATATAAAATTTTATATATATAGTACGTGAGTCCCAGAAATTATGTTCTAAATTCATTTAAAGGGTCTAGTTCTTGGAGAAACGCCCGGACAAGTCACTTTTTGTTTTTGACTGCGGTTTTTTAAGTGGTGAAATTTTATATATAGGGTGACCCAAAAATTAGTTACGACCACCAACTTGATTTTGTCAAATGGAAACACCTGTTTGTTATTTCATTTTCTGAAACTGCTTTGAATTCTGAGTAAATCTCATGTACCATATCCTATACTTATAGTCAACGGATCTCGAAATATTTATGAAAAGAAATGGTATACTTTTGGATGAAACATTTCCTAATAGGTGAGGACCTATCGAATGGCCTGCTAGGTCACCCGACCTAAACCCGTTGGATTTCTCTCTGTGAGGTTATTTCAAATCAAAAGTGTATGTTGACAGGGCAAAAAATCTGGAGATATTGAAAGAGAAAATCAGAACAGAAGTGTATGCCCTAACTCCAAAAGTAGCTGAAAACGTACAAGGAGAGTTTATTCATCACTTTGGTTATTGTCAAGCCGCAAATGGTGCACATTTTGAACATTTGATTTGATTTGTTGTGTTTTCTTGAATAAATGGTTCCTTTTGATAGAAAACAAAGGCCGCCTTCCTTGTTAATCGTTAATTGTTGATACGTTCAATTGTAAACTTTACCACTAAAAAAACCACAGTCAAAAATAAAAATCGTGTCCTGAGCGTTATTCCAAAAACTAGACCCATGAACTATAAATGAATTTAGGCATAACTCCTGACTCACTGTTTGTTTAAATACAGTACATATATATATATATATATATATATATATATATATATATATATATATATATATATATATATATATATATATATATATATATATATATATATATATATATATATATATATATATATATATATATATATATATATATATATATATATATATATATATATATATATATATATATATATATTTATATTACAACCAATTTATAATCGTCGTACTATAATTATATTTTAATTAAATATTACATAATTATTATTTATTAATTTTTAACATTGGCTATAACTCTTAATATTGATAACATATTCGTCGGTAGAACTATGAGACTCATCAAAAGGGGATAGGGATCAAAATTTAGAAGAAACTTTACTTTTAACATTATAAAATAAATGATTATTATTTTGAATTATATTGATTGTTTGAATACAATAATCATAGATACTATGATTAAAACACATTGAGTTAATGTCCTATTATTTCTATCGTATCTAAATTGATTAAGTAAACTGAATTATAATTTTTAATTCGCATTAATACCTGTGTTACACCCTGTACATAACAAAATTATTTTAAAAGTATACGTGGGCATGCGCTGTGAATACGCAAACATATGATTTGACTACAACAAAAATGAAGTTCGACATACAAGTAAGTATAACTACATCTGAATAAACAACAATATTAATATAAAACATTTAAATTTTTAGGACAAATAACATTCCCTTTGGACATGCATACCTGTTGTTGCACATCATGATTATTACAAAGGATTGAAATTATGAACATAACAATAAAGTATCAATGTCAACAATAAGGTACTCACATACAATGTCCTCCTTTTGTGGGTTACTGCTGCTGAAGTTTATTGAAGACAACCGCTCCTGCGAACTGCAACTCTGCTCCTCGAACATCCAAATTTTCTTTTAAATGAACAGCTTATTCATTTAGGTAAGTTTCACTATTGTTATTAGAATATTGACGAATCTTTATTTTTAGGCTCATCACTTCTTTTTAATTAACTTCAAAATAAATTTTGAAAAGCATGGATCGTTGAAGGTTGTAAATTAAACACACTTTTGATAAACAAGGTGTATAATGATAAAAGCACGAAGACAACACAATTAAATATCCATACCAACATTCACAATATAAATTTAAAAACAAACAAAGTCGAAACTGCGGAAATATTTTTATAACTAATCGAAAACTTCCGATTTGAAGTTTAAAAAGGTAAACTAACCTTAATTTAATTATTTTTCTACAAAAGACTATCACTTCCGATACTAAATCGCACTTTGTTAAGTTACCGAAGTGACGTTAATTTGTTTTAAAAATTATTTTCAAAAAATTTGGCAACAGCTTACTTTGGCAAGTTGTTGCAAAAGATGAAAATCAAGAGAGTTTGTGAAGCTAAAGCGCTTGTATTTATATGATTTTGGTCGACAACCAAATCTTCGAATGTTTTCATTAGTTACGGAGAATATTTCCTGAATTCTTATTGGCTACTGTAATTTTTACATTACGATATTTCTTTAAAACCCTATAACTTTCGCCCCCTTTTACATATCTTAAATCTAAAAACATTTCCATAATCTGCATAATTTTATCTATAATTTGAAACCAAACACGAGCTAATTCCTACACTTAATAACTACGTTAATTTTTACACTTATTTATTGAATTTACACTAATTCTATGAATTTTACAGGCCTAGAAATTACCTCTACATGAATAGGGGATGCTACTACACCCAAATATTCAACTTAAACATGCCTACGGCCAATTTGAGAGGAAAATTATTTAAATTCTACCCATATACTTACAAACTAAAATTAACAAAATGGACATAAATATAAGGAATTATAACATAAAATTGAGGCTACCTTATTATTTTTGCCTCTACTAATTTATATTATATAAATTGTCTCAATTTAAAATGCTTTCTACAAAAAATTTTATGCGAGGATATAACATAACCTCATTTTGTTTATATAATTTTAATGTTAAATTTCACACTTTTAAACACAATAACTGTTAATGTAAGTGTTTATATGTTCTTCTACGACTAGTGTTGGAATTTTTGTCACTCATTAGTTTAAGGTCATAAACTGTTGATTAAACACAATAATCCCAGAGCTACTGCTTGATTCATGTTTTATAGTCACTCACTAATGTGCTTGTTCTGTTTTTTCATAATTTTTGCACTAATATGTGTTTAACGCACTAATACGAATGTTTGAAAGAATCTTGGCTGCGTACATGTGAATTGCGACATTGATACCAGCCTAAATCTAGTTTTAACATTATTTCTGTCAACCACAACCTGTATTACATGTCGTCAGGGAATATTGTTTTGAAATAAACTTACAAAACTAAATGAAAACTTGAATTAACTCAAAACGATAACAAACATATCCTATACTTCAACGTACTACGTTGTCGATTACTTATACTAACATTATTACAATTATATTAAAAATATTTAAATTTTACAAACATCTCAATGTTTATTAATCATTCTTATCTAGAATTATTTAATGAAATGTACCATTTCGTACTAACTAAATTAAAACTTCCCTATGCAAATTACATAGCTACTTGCACGTAATTTGACTCATCTGAATATATATATATATATATATATATATATATATATATATATATATATATATATATATATATGTATAGAATGTCCCAACGTTCCGAAAAGCTCCATAACATGTTTATTATTAGACACATTGACCTATTCTTTTTTTTGGATTACAGCTGCGTTTCTACTGCAGATCTTAACAATATTGCAGTTTATACACACGGTGCCCCAATATTAAAAACACTAAAGTTATGTTTTTTAATGGAATTTATCCAGTTTGATATTATTTTTTGGATTCTGTACTAAACTATGAATAACGTTTATAGAGGTCGTTTTTATTTATCTGTCATCAATTTTGGTTTGTGGCGTTTTTTCTATCAGAATTTCCAATGCAGGGTCTGTTCAAAAATTGGTACTTCTTAAATCCTTCCAGATAAGTAAAAGTAATCAACGCCGTTTGCTTCCTGAATGATTACCGCATCTTTTAAGTGTTTATCAATAACATGTGCAGTCGCATGTGCCTACTACGATTTTTTAAACATGACAAACGAAAAATAGTAAAAACCCATTTTTTTAAAATAAGACCGCCTTTTATTAATTTACTGGTCAAAAGCTTTTTTGACAATCTTTCCATCAATATAAGGTTTGTATAGTCCAATGTAAAAATCCAGGTTGCTATCCTAAAATAACTAAATTTCGACAAACTTTTCTGCTTAAAACCATAAAAATTGAGCGGGCCTTACGTACAAAAAACATTTTAGCGCAGAAAATGCACAATTGAGTTACAGGGAAATTGAGGCAAAAACTAACATATGGCAGAACAATTTGAACCCATTAACAAATAGTAAAAGCAAGGAACAAAGAAAATTTAAGCTATTTTACCTTGTTTTAACAGATGCTCAAAGATATTATCATTTTCTTCAATATAAACATCCAATGTCTGTCTAAAATATAGTCTAACACATGCATATCTGATTTTATTAAACGGAATATATTGCGTGTTCTTTGCTTCTTGTTCTCCGCAGTTGTTGGTCTAAGTTTATACACCTTTTCTTTAACAAATCCCCAAAGGAAGAAATCAATCGAAGTAAGGTCGGAGGTACAGGCAGGCCCCCTCTAGTGATAGTGTACCCTTGTGCAGCTACACGGTCCTTCGCGTATGCTAATCCACATTTTTCACCAGAAGTGGAAGATCATTTTGAAAAATATGTTGATATCTCATCCCATTCAAAACATCATCAAAAACGAACAGACCGGTTACTTGGTCCCCAATAATTCCGCCCAAGACATTCAATGACCATCTATTTTGATGATCAATGCATTCAATGAGGGTTTGCAGTCGCACCGTAATGCATGTTGTGTCGATTAACCAATCGATCCAGTAACTAAATAATTAAAACAAGGTAAAGTTTAAAAAGTCAACCTTTGAGGTCTTATTACTCCGTTTGATGTTCGGGGTACTGGTCCGCGTTGGTGTTGACGATGTATTAGTCTCAACAGGACTGTTACATCGACGTTTCGGTAAGATATCACTTGCCATCTTTAAGCTACTGCTTCTCGTTACTCTTATAGGACTGATTTGTTCTGGTAGAGGTTCCGTTTAATATCGCAGGTGGCGAGATTGGTATTTTTGTTGCACTTTCACGTTCACTTTCTCCACTATCCCTTCTATTATTTTCTTTTTTTTTTCTGATTTGTAAACAGTCGTATTTGGCTGTTATTTTTATATGTTTATTGATTAGAGTTGGTTTCTACGTTACCGGTAATCGTAATCCCTTATCTCACTTGTTCAGCGTGCCAATGTGTTTTTCTATTTCAATAACCTCCCTATATATACCAAGGAACATCCACCACCTAGGAATTCGGTACACTTCGGTGTACAAGGAGTATACCTTCACCAACGTTTACACGAAAATGGTACATTTATGAAACGAACTGCTGACTGAGGACGCCCTCGAGAAGTACGAACTGTGCAACTAGAAGAAGCTGTTCCATATATAGTTTCGGAGTCACCTGAAACATGTGTTCGAAAAATTGACAATATATTGAATGTAAGCAACTTCATCGTATTTAAAATTTTAAAATAGCACAAATTGTATCCGTTTCATATTAACTCTACTACCTCGACACTTCTTAACGCGTCTAATTTTTTGTCAATGAACAGGAAGAGTTACCTGAACTTCTTGAATAAATTCGTTTTCACCTCAGACAAACTGATGGTTTCTGCATGATGGTGCCCCAGCTCATTTTGGTATTAATGTACGTCGTCTCTTAGATACAGTATATCGAACTCGTTGGATAGGTAGAGGAAGTACGCACCTTTGTCAAGTTGGCTCTCCTGAATTAGATCCCTTATATTTCTGCATTTGGGGTTTTCTCAGTACATTAGTATATTACGCGAGTATCACGTGTAAGGGAGGCTATTTTGAACATCTGTTGTATGTTTGCGCCTATTTAAAATTGTTTTTACATCTGTTGCTTTGTGTTATTGTTTTGATTCACTGTTACTGTATTAGATAATCTAAAATTTTTAGAAGTTATTGACAGTAACCTACCTAAATCGTTTTTCCACTTTCAAGTCATATATATATATATATATATATATATATATATATATATATATATATATATATATATATATATATATATATATATATATATATATATATATATAAATTCTTTGAAATAATTTATAATAATAAATAAAAATTAATATTTAAGCGCTATGTACCTCGGTAACGAAGCATATTTCGACCAACGTTTATAGAAACTTTTTTTCATAAAATAACTTTGGAAATCACCCCCTAACATCTTTCGCACTTATTTGTGTACGTCCAGCATCAGAACAAATTAATATATTCCTCAGGTTTTAAAACCACCATAGATTTCGACAGGATTGTTTGTTGGAACGTGTATAACTACCGCATTCCTCTACGAATTCGGAAAAATCAGATTGGTTAAACAAGAATTAAATGTGGCTACCAGAAGCAATCATACAAAAATACCACAAAGTTTTTCTGGTATTGAACTAAAACCATCAAGTTCAATAGTTGAAATCTCGTTTTCAGTCACGTGCAATACATTTCTAGGTTATCTATTAAAATTATGCAGTGGCATAACATACGAGGGGTCGTTTTTATATTCTCGGACTAGGCATGATAAGAGTAGATTAGAACAACAACAGAAATTTATTTTTCAATAGAGGTCCCTTGCTTTTAAATATAAGTATTACATCGTTTCAATAACCTCTTTAACCTGTTATAAAAATATTCTTTTGGTTTTCTCGCAGAATCCCTTAGTGTTCTCTTGAGCTCAAAAAATAGTCAGTGGGGGCTAAATCTGGACTATACGGTGGATGATCAATTTCAACCAAGCCACATTTAGCAACGGCAGCTTTTGAAAGTCTTGACTTATGGGCTGGTGCATTATCATGAAGCAGCAGGACACTTCGCGTTAGTTTTCCACGTCTTTTCACTTTAATAACATCTTTGAGGCGATGCATTAAGCTTGCATAATACTTTCTTGTGATTGTACCGCCCCTCTTCAGATAATCAATCATTAAAATGCCATGGCAATCCCAAAAAACAGTTGCCATTATTTTTCCTGCTGAAGGGGTGACTTTAAGCTTTTTGGGAGGACTGGAAACCCCAATATACAACTGCATCGACTCTTGTTTCGACTCAGGATCAAAATGATGGATTCAAGTTTCATCTCCGATGATAAGTTGATTGATAATTAAATCTGGTTCGTCCCAACAAAGCGCCAAAAATTCTTCACGCTTCTCCATTCGAGTAGCAATTGAAAAGGCATAAGCATTGGCGGAACCCATCTCGCACTGACCTTTGTTACGCCAAAGTAATCGTCTAAAATTCTGGAAACTGTGGTTTCTCCTAATAAAGACGCTAATTGTCGCTTCCTTAATCTTGCATCTTCCAATACTAAACACTTGGTTTCTTCAATAACATCCGAAGTGATCATGTCAATAAGCCGACCTGGAGGGGATCACCATCTAGTGATTCTCGGCCATGTTTAAACAATTTTGACCATTCACAAATAGTCAACTTGGAAGGGCAATTATCCCCGTACACAATCAACATTTCTCCACGAATAACTTTTAGAGATTTTCCTTGTTTTGTAAGAAACTTTATAATAGCTCAATATTCAAGTTTGTCCATTTTGAGACGTTACAACACAAACTGACAGATATTAGAACTAATAATGCGGCAATTGTTTTGTAAATTGTCAAAATTGTCAGAATAAAATTTAACAGTTTCTTTAGGCAGAAACGCATAATACACATGAAAGGGTTCAATACACCACAACTATTCATACTAAACATCTTATCTTTGTAAGAAGATTCCGGTTTTACATTCAATGAATTTCTCAATATGATCCAAGCATTTTACATATACTTCAATTTTATTTTTGAAGTACATTTTTTTAAATATTAAATTAATTGTTTTTAAATACTACTCTAACGATTGCTCGAAGTATGTTCTAGACTCATATGTACTTTATTCCCAGACATTTTACCCAACCCTGTACAATTAGTTTCAACTTATTTACCCAAGCTCTCTATACACAGAAATATGGCGTTGCATTTTTAGAAATAGTAGAAGTGTTTTTCTGTGGTAAACAAAAAAAATTTCGACTTAAACACTACCAAGAGACATAACTACATCTTTCTAAAGTTAAATTCAATTTCTTTTTGGAAGATTAATGTTGACAGCAGGTATGTTTTGCATAATGTTACATGTCTAACATAATCGCCCTCCTTAAAGTAATAAACAAAATTACTTACATTTTTAGTGCTCTGTTTTTAAAATTTAACAAAAAATGTTCACCAATAGGATGAAATAGAAATGTCATTCAATAACACTCAATTAATGCCTTCTTATAGCGCCCTCTTTCATCCATCACTATGATTAACTAACTCTCCCCAATAGAGGGATATTAAAACAAATTTAAATACATCAGATATATATATATATATATATATATATATATATATATATATATATATATATATATATATATATATATATCCGAGCTGGTAGCGTAGTGGTGACAACCTGCTTAGCATTCGGAAGGTAATGGGTTCGATTCCGTTACCGTCTACGTGTTATGAGGTTTTTCAGGGGTTTTCCTCATACACATGTAGCGGCATGGTCACTGCGTATATGCACACTATGTGCGGCTACTTAGGCGAATGCTTGGGTAGCATTTTTAGAACCCTAACTCCGATCCTATCCTGGTCACACCCATCCTTAACCCCGCCATGCATATATACGTAATGCATGTAAGCTGGGAATCGGTGATTGTGGCTGAAGGAGCTCGGAAAATTCGAGCAGCCCGCACTCCCCCTTGGGGAGGGAATGAAATACGTGGCCTTCTCCTTTTCTCCTATACAGGGTGAATCTTATCTAATCCGCCAAAATTAAAGGAGTACTAGAACTCATCATTCTAAGCAAAGAAGTTCATATGTAGGTGGGTCCGGAAATGCTTTGTTTCCGAGATACAGGGTGTCAAAGTTGAAAAAATAAATCGCGTTTTATTCAATATCTTTCGACTGTTTCGAAATAATTTCATGAAATTTTTTATATTTTTTATATGGGGGTTTTTTGGGATGACAAATTCAAATCTTTTCTGCTAAAAAAAGTGAAGTTGCTAGAGCAGACACATAAGTAAACAAGTAAGTATCCCCATTGTTAAACCTGTCAAAAGAATACCCTCCGAAAATGTGTATGCATCATGAGCTTTAAATGCGTTTTTCTCGGAAAGGGTTGCTCCTAGCAACTTCACTAAGATATACCTTTTTTTAGCAGAAAAGATTTGTGTAGCACAAAAAAATTGCGACGATTTAAAGGGGTCGAAATGGTTGCCGCTGGCGCCCGCTAGAAACCACAACTAAATGCACCACAAATTTAAATTTGTGATCCCAAAAAACCTCCATATACGAAATTTCATGAAATTATTTCGAAACAGTCGAAAGATATTGAAGAAAACGCGATTTCTTTTTTCAACTTTGACACCCTGTATCTCGGAAACGAAGCATTTCCAGACCCATGTACATATGAACTTTTTTGATTAGAATGATGAGTTCTAGCACTCCTTTAATTATGGCGGATTAGATAAGATTCACCCTGTATATATATATATATATATATATATATATATATATATATATATATATATATATATATATTGTGTATATCTGTATATTTTGAGTGTGATTGAATTAGAGTTGTGAATGGTTTTACTGAGTAGGCTTCTTCTACTTTGAAAATAATAAATAAATACAAATAGTATGCTTGGTATAACTGTTCATGGATTAAGAAGAGAATCAATGCTTTCTAACACAATTGGTGTTTTAAATTATCAGAATCTCATACTCCTTCTTATAAAAGTGACATTATAAAGATAGTCCTAGGAGAATACGACATTAATACACATAAAATAGTAGATATTGTTACTGATAATGGTGTCAATATGACTAAAGCAATTTCGGATCAATTTGGAAGAAATAAACATGTACCATGTTTTGCGCACACTATAAATTTAGTTTGTGAAAACTTAATAAACATTCCGCAAGTTAAGGAATTTATCACAAAATACCGAAACATAATCGTATGGATAAAACGACATGTTTGTATAAATAATGAGCTGCAAAAAATGCAGTTGAACGCTGGTGTACCAGAAGGAAAAGTTTTAAAAGTAATATTGGCCATGAAAACGAGATGAAATTCCACTTTTTATATGTTGGAACGATTTTTGAAATTAATACATTATATAAGCCTGATAATAATAATAATAATAATAATAATAATAATAATAATAATAATAATAATAGTATTTATTGTGCAGCATGAGTACATAAGTACACTTACACTCGTCCAGCTAAAACAAACATATTAAAACATATTACAATACATATAATAAGTTAAAAAAAAAAACAAACAAATATAAACAATAAAATTACGAACGAACTAACATTCAATTGACTTAGAATTGATGGAAAACTCATCAAATGAATAAAATGCATTGTTTACGAGAAAATTCTTGATTTAAGTTTTAAATACCGCCAACGGCAATTCTCTTATACCAAGTGGTAATAAATTAAAAATGCTTGAGACTGATACCACACATTATTCTGAGATTTCTTCAGCCTGCAATATTTAACTCTCAGATTATCTTTGTGCCTTGTATCATGCTGATGGATATCAGATTGATGAACAGCCAGAGAGAGATTCCGTTTAACAAAACAGAGAGCTTCGAGGATATAGAGTCATGGAAAAGCTAAGATCTTTAAGCAAATAAAAGAGTTGAGACAGTCAGCCCTATATTCAAGACCAGCAATGATTCTGATTGTCTTACGATGCAATCGAAAAACATTTCGGCACTGTGCACTATGACCCCAAACCAATACTGCATAAAGTAGAGTACTTTGTATTAGCGCAAAGTAGGCTGTTTTAATTACTTCAAGGGACGTATTGCTATGTAAGCTTCTTAGTAAAAATAAATATTTATTTAATTTATTTGTTACTAAGTTAACATGATAATCAAAATTTAAACGCCAATCTATACCACAACCCAAGAATAGTACTTTGGAGGAAGAATCTGTACTAGCTTTTTTTAATGATAAAAAAATCGTTTTTGAATCATTGAGCACTAGTTGGTTAAAACAACACCACTTTTTGAAAATGGCAATACCTTTCGCAACATTATTGTTAACAAGGTTAAAATCAGAACCAGTTGAAAATAGCGTTGCATCATCAGCATACAAGATACAGTTGATGCTAGATGGAAGATACCTAGGCATGTCATTTATATAAATTAAAAATAACAAGGGTCCCAATATAGAACCCTGCGGTACTCCATTATGAACAGGTAGTTTATCAGAAAGGATATTGTTGTGTAGCACACATTGATGTCTGTTTCTTAAAAATGAGGCAATTAACTCAGCACTGAGGCTGTTAAACTTGTAGAAAGATTTTAGTTTAGTTACCAAAATTTCATGAGAAATACAATCAAAAGCCTTTGAAAGATCTACAAAAGCAGCAATTGTAAGTTCCCCTTTTTCAAAACTATCTAAAGAGTTACTAACAAAATTAGTTATTGCATCAGAAGTGCTTTTACATTTTCGGAAACCATATTGATGTTTGAAAAAAAGATCATTACTTTCAAAATACTCGGAAATTTGTAAATGCAACACTTTTTCAATTAGTTTACTGAATACTGGCAAAATAGATATCGGACGAAAATTATTGACATTATTTCTGTCTTCACCTTTTTTAAAAAGTGGTAAGCCTAATGCCACCTTGAGACTATCTGGAAAAATCCCAGATTTAATAATAATATTAACTAGTGTGGTTAGCGGTTTGATAAATAAACTCACACAACGTTTGATCAATTTTATATTAAGACCAAATATATCTCTAGAATTATTGCATTTCAAGCTTTTTATGGCCTCTCGAACTTGAATTTGAGACACACCTTTAAATTGAAAACCAGGCGTATTAAAAATGCTGACGTTACTAGAGTTAGGCTGGTCATTATTACGGATCTATATCACAACGGCCACTGATCATAACGGCCACCCCGGTTTTTGTTATTTCATAAAGCCCACCTTGATCATAACGGCCACTAATATTATTTGATCATAACGGCCACCTTGTTCACAACGGCCACACTTTCAATTGATCACAACGGCCACCTTGATCACAACGGCCAATTTTACAAGCTAATCATACCGCCCATTGTGATCATAACGTCCACTCGTACTCATTATCATAACGGCCACCTTGATCACAACGCCCACCGACGCCATAAGTGGAAAACGTCATACGACGATGATCACAACGGCCAACTTTACAAGTTGATCATAACGGCCACCGTAATCATAACGTCCACTCGTACTCATTATCATAACGCCACCTTGATCACAACGCCCACCGACGCCATAAGTGGAAAACGTCATACGACAATGATCACAACGGCCACCATGATCACAACGGCCAACTTTACAAGTTGATCATAACGCCCAATCTTAATAATGTTCATAACGGCCACCGTGATCACAAAGGCCACCGACGCCAGTTGACGGAAACGCCCAACAACGATGATCCCAAACGGTCACTTTTGCTCGAATCGTGATCATAACGGCCAAAAGTTGTTAGACCCTCTTTTGGGCTCTGTTCCGCCAGAATATGAAGTAGTAGGTAAGGTTTTTTCATTACATTTTTTTAGAAATTGTTTTTTGACACTTCACGTTCACACTTCTATGTGAGTTAATTATGGACCACATAGCTTTAATAGAATTACCAGATGACTTAATAAAATGATCATTAGCTTTAGTTTTAGCAAGCTTGATCTCCTTCTTGTACTCAATAGCCAATTGTTTTGTAATATCTAATAAGTTCTGATAACGAAACTTATTGTAAAAATCATTAACCATTTGAAGGTTTTCCCTCAATTTACGTAAGTTAGGTGTAAACCATATTACAGAAGAGTGATGATTAAGTGTTTTCATTTGAACTGTAGGAAAACAGTCAGTATAAATCTGACAAACTATATTAACAAAATTAGTGAAATGAGTATTACAATCTACACTATTATCTGAAAAAATATAATCCCAATCATAATTTGCGAATTTAGCAAAAAACTTATTCATACCCGACATTGTTAACGGACGAACTACTTTAGTTACGCAAGAATCCATTTTGGGCCCCCTGAGGTTATGTAATGTTAACTTTAGACCTAAGTGGTCGGATAAACCTAAATTAACAGAATTTATGGTGTAATCATTTATGGAAAAATTGATAAAAATATTATCCAAACAGTTTTCATGCCTTGTTGGAGTGAAAACCGTTTGAATATAACCATTAGCATTTAAAAGATCACATAAAATCTGCGATTGTGTGTCAATACCAAAACGAACACTAAAATCCCCTACCAAAATAACATTATACTGCACTAATCTATCAAGCAACATTTCCATTTGACAATAGAAGGTATTAAAATTGCCCAAAGGTGATCTATAAATACATACAATAATACGTTGACATTTATTTGTATGCAACAAATCTCACAATGAAGTTCAATAGATAAGTCATTAATGCACTTTAATGGTTTAGCTGAGATTTCTAATTTAACAAAAATTAAGACACCTCCATGGATAGAAGTAGACCTACAGTAATAGGATTTTACAATCAATTCACCAAGCTTAAGCAAATTAACAATATCTGGGTCAGTAAACCAATGTTCACTAATACAAACGATGTCCAGGTTCTCATCCTGGAGAAATGCATCAAGTTCATTCATTTTATTCCTCAGACTTTGGATATTAATATAAAAAACCAAAAGACCATTGCTAATATGAGATATAGAATTTACTTTGGCTTTTGTAGACTTCCTAGACGTTAGTTGTTCACTAGTGTTTTTGTGCGCGTGAAAAAAACCGATTTACACAACTCCCGATTGGCCAGATAGACGGGTCCATAATCTTTCCTAGATTCGAATATTGAACTGACACCCTAAAAGATGAATAATAAGTGGGATGTTTTGATTGAAGTTTTTCACAGTCAATATCCGGAAACATCGGTTTGAGATATGTCAGGAGCATATCTACAGAAGTATCTGGGTCTAACTTATAGACATGCAAATGTGCTTAATCACACAAATGCACCAGTTATGAATTAGTCACAGAAGAAAACCGATGTAACAGATATATTGTCTTTACAACGACCATTGGAAGCTATGACTGGAAATAAGTGGTGAACATTTTGCGACCATGAGTCAAATAATTCGACTAATTCATCGTGGTCGGGAACAGTTAACTAAAAGTAATGCGACCATGAGTCGGATAATTCCACTAATTCATTGTGGTCGGGAACAGTTAACTAAACTTAATTGCAATTTCAATGCGTCTTCTAAACCAAAGGAAAATTTTTTACTGAAACTTGAACGTAGATTCAGTCAGTCGGAAAACATCTTTTTTGTTAGCTGCTTCAATGATTTTGGATCTAATATTCAAGAAAATGCATTTCATGGACCCTTTAGCACTTTCCACAACTTTGTAAAAAGTTAGGGCCGGACTTAAGAATTCTGATGATAATGAAGAGTTGAGTGAAGCGTCTACATCAGGATCGGGAGACTAAGAGATTTTCGATTTATGGGCCCCACATAAATCCTTGATTCACAAGAGGAAAATGAGGAACAGTGATGTTACAGCACAACAAGATGAATTAACAAGTTATTTAAATTCCCCTGTGATTGGATTAAATCAAAATATCATTGAAGTGTACATCCCAAATTGTATGCTATTGCTAAAAAATATTGTTTTCTTATTTGTCAGTTGCTGCAGAACGATTATTTTCCAAAGCGGGGACAACAGCTACATAGGAAAGAAATCGATTAACCACTAAACGTTTATCGAAGCTTCTTTTTTTGCAATCTTGGCTTCAAAATAATTAAGCATGGTAGGCGTTAGCATTTACTTATGTTGTATTAACAAATAAACGAACAATTTGAGACTTGTCTGTTGTTTTATTACACATTTATATTAATTGAGTTTACAATAAATTAATCAAATGATTTTTAATCGATTATTTTAACGCAATTCAATCGAAAATCGTTAAACGATTAATTGTTTTTGCTATCCCTAGTACTGACAGCTGTATGTAGCTATTGATAGATATACGGTGCAGTGTACAATAACTCTTTATACAGGCTGTGCAAAGTTTACTTTATTTATTAACCGACTTTGTAGAACTCACGTAGTAAGCTCGCCGGTTTCCAAAAATTACTTCAATCTATTGTAAATATAAGTGAATAACATTTACAAATTCTTTCTGATGTTTAAACCTGTTTTATTATCCCTCTATTGGGGAGAGTTAGTTAATCATAGTGATGGATGAAAGATGGCGCTATAATAAGGCATTCTAATTGGGTATTATTGAATGATATTTCTATTTCATCCTATTGGTGAACATGTTTTGTTAAATTTTAAAAACAGGGCACTATTAATGCAAGTAATTTTGTTTATAACTTTAAGGCGGTCGTTTATGTTTGACATGTAATAGGAGATAATATGGTATTTCTTTATGCAAAACATACCTGCTGTCAACATTAATCTTCCAAAGAAAATTGAATTTAACTTTAGAAAGATGTAGTTATGTCTCTTGGTAGTGTTTAAGTCGAATTTTTTTGTTTACCACAGAGAAACGCTTCTACTATTTCTAAAAATGCTACGCCATATTTCTGTGTATAGAGAGCTTGGGTAAATAAGTTGAAACTAATTGTACAGGGTTGGGTAAAATATCTGGAAAGTACATTTGAGTCTAGAACATACTTCGAGCAATCGTTAGAGTAGCATTTAAAACCATTAATTAATTCAAAAATAAAATTGAAGTATATGTAAAATGCTAGATCATATTGGGAAATTCATTGAAGGTAATACAGGAATCTTCTTACAAAGATAAGATGTTTAGTATGGATAGTTGTGGTGTATTGATCCCTTTCATGTGTATTATGCGTTTCTGCGTAAAGAACCTGTTAAATTTTATTCATGAACGTATTTTTTTACATTTTAGAATTTTTATACATTTACGATGTCATGATCACATTTTCAAAAAGGAAATTAAACTGCAAGGTTTAGGTACGCAACCAAATAAAGCCTGGATTACTGTTAATATTTAATTATGTTTTTAGGAAATAATGCCGTACGCAAATTTAAATATTCAAGAATCGCGTAGGCAGTATTTATAGCGGAAGTATAATATAAACAAGTTTATCTGGAGCATCAAATTAAAAACACAAATGTAATCTTTGGATTAAATTACAATTTCAAGGTCTTACTTTTCTGAATAAAAAATCACAATTTATTTTTGTAATTTATCAAAATTATTCATATGTATTATGGCACTTCATAATTTTAATGGATAACCTAGAAATATATTGAACTTGATGGTTTTAGTTCAATAATAGCAAAATTTTGTGGTAGGTATTAAATTGTTGTATGATTGTTTCTGGTATGCACGTTTAATTCTTGTCTTACCAATTTTATTTTTCCGAATTCTTAGAGGAATGCGCTAGTTATACACGTTCCAACAAACAATCCTGTAGTGGTGATTTTAAGGCCTTTGGAATGGTTTCATTTTTTATTATACAGGGTATTTGTAAATAAGTGCGAAATATTTTAGGGGGTGGTTTTCGAAGTTATTTTGTGAAAAAAGGTTTTTAATTTATTTATATTAATTATTTCAAAGAGTTTTATATATATTGACTCGAAATTGGAAAAACGATTTGGGTAGGTTGTCAATAATTACTAGAAATTTCAGATTATCTAATACAGTAACATTGAATGAAAACTATAACACCAAGCCACAGATATAAACATAATTTTAAATAGGCGCAAACATACAACAGATGTTCAGAATGACCTCCCTTACACGTAATATAAGAGTCAACCCTTCGCGTAGTATACCAGTGACCTAAGAAAACCCTGAATGCAGAAATATAAGGGATCTAATGCAGGAGAGCCAACTCGCCAATATTGCCTACTTCCTCTACCTATCCAACGAGTTCGATATACTGTATCTAAGAGACGACGTACATTAACACTTTGAGTGCCAAAGACGCCGATCGGCGTCCTTCGGGACCTGTCGCCCAAGAGCCGAGGGCGCCTAACGGAGTCCACGGTCATTGTATGCTTAAGTCAGCAGTAGTTTCTTGGCGCTTGTGGCGTGAATATCACGTTTGTTCGGCGCATTGGGCAAGATCTGTTTCCAACGCTTTGTGCATCGGTTTCCGACTCAAGGTCATATTTGTTGTGAAATCGCAAATTAAAATGGACAAGAAGCAGGGACCTCAACTGGTAAAAGGAAGCGGAATCCTCGGTCTTTCTATTAGAAAAAGTTAAGTGATCGTGAACTATACGATTTGTTAGACTTTGAAGGTAGCAGCGATGATTATGAACCGTCCGATTCAGCCTCGGAGACAAGCAGTGGAAGCAGTAATGAAGATGGCGGTACTAATATGATCACCGGCGGACAGACCGACGCTAACAAAGGTACAGCAGTAGTTCGAAATGAAGTTAAGTGGTCTGATACCCCAACAGGTTTTCAACATTTTAATTTTACTGGAAACCAACAACTCCTAGTTCCTGTTCCGGTGAATCCTACTCCGGTCGACTTTTTCAATCTGTTTGCCGACAATGTTTTCTTGGAGAAAATAACAGAGGAAAGCAATAAATACGCCGTAGATATTTTCTTGTCGCAAAATACGAAGGAGTCTTCCAGAATTCGTGACTGGAGAGACCTCACTATACCAGAACTACGTACATTTTTCGGTTTAGTCCTACATATGGGTACCATTCAGATCAAGCGTGTGGCAGACTACTGGAAAAAGGATCCCCTGTTTAACTTACCATGTTTCTCGCCACATATGAGCAGAAACCGATTTATGTTGATTATGCGAAGCTTGCATGTCTCCGAAAATCTAGATGCAAACTCTGGTAATGATCGTTTACATAAAATAAGATTTGTTGTGGACCATTTTAACAACAAAATGAAGGAAATCTATTCGCCAGGAAAGGAGTTATCGTTGGATGAATCAACGATTTTGTGGCGCGGTCGGCTGTTCTTTCGACAGTACATTCCGGGGAAGAGACACAAGTATGGGATCAAGTTGTACGTTCTCACAGAGCCAAATGGACTAACCCTGGATGTACTTGTCTACACTGGCAGCGTGGAAAACGTGGGCGGGAACAGCCATTCTGAAAATGTTGTATTGCAACTGATGAAGGACAAGTTAAATAAAGGTCATTCCATTTATATGGATAGATTTTACAACAGTTATTCGCTAGCCATATCCCTGCTTGAACAGAAGACCTACGTAACAGGAACTCTACGTCCTGATCGAAAAAATACACCTAAAGACGTGAAGACATGTAAATTTGACAAAGGTGGAATACGAGTGTAATATGCAAATGGCGTTTCAATAGGAAAATGGCGGGATAAACGTGATGTAGTTTTTTTATCCACGGAGTTTATGCCGAAAATGGTCGAAATTACTACAAAAAGGGGTGAAGTAAAGAAAAAACCCCACCCTATAATACAGTATAATCAGTACATGAGCGGCGTTGATCACCAAGATCAAATGTTACCTTACTATCCGTGTGATAGGAAAACCATACGTTGGTATAAGAAAATGATCATTCATTTTTTACATATGGTGGTCTTAAATTCTTATTACCTTTATAATCAGTTTTCCGGTAAAAAAATAAAGTTTTAGGAATTTCGCTTGGAAATAATACGAGACTTACTTCGATCCAATGTAAAGGCAGTTATTCCAAAAGCGCCAGCACTTCAACCTACAGCCCATATTCCAAAATTTATCGGACCGGTTGCTGCAAACAAAAGAAGGCCAAGGATAAAGTGCAGGCAATGCTATAAACAGAAAATAAGGAAGGATACAGTCTATATGTGCGAGGTTTGCCCTGGATCACCAGGACTCTGTTTGGAGACTTGTTTCCAAAACTTCCACAAATAACTTGTTCATTTTTACGTTTTTGTATAATTATTATTATACGGTAATATTATATAAACCTTTTTTAGTTTTTTTGCTTTGTTAGTATTGCTTACTTGAATATGAAATGAATATAGCTTTAGGTACTTGAATATGTCGTTTTATATTTGAAATATATATTTTTAATTTTGAATGTGCTATTATTTACAAATAAATAATGAAATTTTAAAAGACGCCTTTAGGCGTCATCGGTATCATGGTATAAATTTCTACTTAGGAGCCGAGGACGCCGAAGGGCGTCATGCCGCCATTTTGTAATTAGGTGGCAAATTGCTTAAAAAACAACTAATTATATATAATGCAGCATAAAAAAAACGAATATCCCAAAATTTTCCGAATTTTATTTTCCGGCACTGGGCAAAAGGGACTAGAATCCAGTCTGGCATTCAAAGTGTTAATGCCAAAATGAGCTGGGACACCTTCGTCCATAAACCATCAGTTTTGTCTGAGGTGTGAACGAATTTCTTCAAGAAGTTCAGGTAAGTCTTCCTGTAGGAAATAGTGACAAAATTCGCCACCTATAAGTATGAAAATTTCGTATGGAATCTCTGGAAAAACTTGCCTAGTGAGTAAAGAAAACGCCATTAAAAAAATTAGGAGTTTGAGCGGTTACATTGAGAATCCATTGGCAAAAAATTCGCGTTAAGAAGTGTCGAAGTAGTAGCTCCTGTAAACGTTTAATATGAAAGGGATACAATTGTTGCTCTTTTAGAATTTTAAATACGACGAAGTTGCTTACATTCAATACGTTGGCAATATTTCGGGCACTTGTTTCAGGTAACTCCGAAGCTATATTGAGAACAGCTTCTTCTAGTTGCACAGATCGTACTTTTCGAGGGCGTCCTCAGTCAGCAATTCGTTTCATAAATGTACCATTTTCGCGTAAACGTTGTTGAAGGTATACTCCTTGTACACCGAAGTATACCGAATTCCATGTGGTGGATGTTCTTCGGTATATATAGGACAAACCAATAGGAAGATTCGTGCAAGGAGAGAAAAACACACAAATGCTGTCAAAAAAGGCCAAACTACTCCATCGCTAGCACAACATAAAAATTCATCAAGCCACAAAATGGATTTTGAAAATATTACAATGCTAGCCAACATCGACCACTACAAATCTAGGATCATTAGAGAGGTTATTGAAATAGAAAAACACATAGGAATGCAGATAACTAGAGATAATGGATTACGATTACCAGTAACGTGGAAACCAACTCTAATCAATAAAGATATAAAAATAACATAGCCAATTGCGGCGATTCACAGAACAGAAAAGAAAGAGAACAATAGAAAATGAATGTGAACGTGCAACAAAAGGACCAATTTCACAAAGTCAATCACCTTACCAGCGATATAAAACGGTACCTCTACCAGAACAAAGCAGTTCTATACGAGTAACGAGAAGCAGTAGCCGAAAGTTAAACGTATCCTGAAGATGGCAAGTGACATCTTGCCGAAACGTCGAGCTAACAGTCTTGTTGAGACTACTACATCGTCAACATCAACGCGGACCAGTATCACGAATATCGTATATATATATATATATATATATATATATATATATATATATATATATATATATATATATATATATATATATATTATGATTGTGGACCTGAACAGGCTAAATAAGGCCTATCGTGCTAAATAACTCAGGAAGACTTAGGAGGATAGATAGAGGGATAATGAATTGCCAATAGATGCCTATGAACAGCTACCTTAAATTTTCTCATATCATAAGTGAGAGGAAAACAGGAACTAGGGAGATCATTCCAGAGTTTAGAAGCTGTGTAGAAAAATGTGGATTGCGCCCGTTTGGTACGACAAGTGGAGATTTGTACTGCATACTGATGATGTGAATGAGCGAACCGAATGTTTCTCGCAAAGATAGCCGGAGATGGTATCAAAGAATGTAATTCACCAGCACAATAGCCGTTGTAATAACGATAATACAAAGAAAGCGATATCTGAAGGACGCATCTTTACTATGCTCAAGGTGAAATTATATTCAGATGAGGCGGAATTTGGGCCTTATACAGCAGAAGGAGTTGTCGAGAGGTAAAGTATTGCTTAGATCTGTACAAAAAGCCTATTTTACGAGCAGCTGTTTTGGTAGCTGACAGAAGATGGTCAACCCATGAGAGATTTGAAGATACAGTCATACCCAACAGAGTAATAGAGTCTGAAAACTTAATAACTGAGCCATTCATACTTACAACAGGAAATGATCGATCTTTTTTGGCGGACATAAGGCAACACTGAGTTTTGTTAGCATTAAATTTAACTAGATTATTGCTTCCCCATTCGAGAATACGTTGAATGTCTTTGTTGATTAAATTTGCCATTTCAGCTTTAATTTCTTGATTTGACATAGAAGGTGGATTATCACTATGAGTAGACTGAGATGAACTACAGTGAAGAGTGCTATCGTCAGCAAAGCAATGGATGGGGTTAGTTGTTGAAGAAATAAGGACGTTTATGTACAGCAGAAAAAGTGTAGGCGCTATAACGTATCCCTGTGGTACGCCCGCGTTAATGCTAACTTCTTTTGAAAAAAAGCCATCAACTACGACACGTATTCGTCTTTTACCAAGGAAACTAGAAACCCAGCTGATGAGCGTATCATTTAACCCAAACGAGGTGAGTTTGGCAAGTAAACACTTATGCCAAACTTGGTCAAATGCCTTTGAGATATCTAAAGCGACTACAACTGTTTCACCGGACCGCTCTACTGCATTCTTCCAAACTTGGGTCACATATGAAAGAAGATCGCCTGTTGAACTACTTTGCCTAAACCCATATTGGTGGTCACTAAGGAGTTTGTTAGTTTCAAGGAACGTGAGCAGTTGCTGATTGATGGCTTTTTCCATGATTTTAGACAAAATGGAAGTGATGGCAATTGGTCTGTAATTTGAGGGATCGGTCTTATCACATTTTCGGGAATAGGTTGAACATTTACTAACTTCCATGATGAAAGGATTTCCCAGAAGATATAGAGATCGTATAGAGCTTAGATAGGACTGGTACTAGTTCGGGGGAACATTTCTTTAAGACAATAGCTGGGATACCGTCTGGGCCAGTCGCTATATTGAGATCAAGCCTACTGATGATCGATTCCAAGAGCTTGTACCGAAAATTAATTGGTTTCATAACGTAT
Source organism: Vesta saturnalis (assembly GCA_036346205.1). Taxonomy (NCBI): domain Eukaryota; kingdom Metazoa; phylum Arthropoda; class Insecta; order Coleoptera; family Lampyridae; genus Vesta; species Vesta saturnalis. Next base: position 1,586,024 of record JARFJB010002187.1, read on the forward strand.
GAAGAAGAGTTGACTAGGGGGACATATTTTCCAGAATCATTGAGACACGAGTTTGATGCAAACAAATCCACAAAAACGTTGGCTTTGTCTACAGAATCAGCAACTACCGATCCATCAATAGATGTCAGGGGGGGAAATGAAGATGTTCGAAAGTTTTTACTAATGGCTTTTGCTAAAGACCAAAATTTACGACTGCCTAAAGGAGATGTAGCTAGTTCATTGCATTTTCGTTGTTCGAACAACTTTTTAGTTTTAGTAATGACACTTTTGCAGATATTTCTAGCACCAACGTATTCTACATGACTGTCAACCGATTTATTAGATTTTCATTTAATGTAACATTTATTTTTTAAAGATATTTCATCACAACAAGCCTTATTGAACCAGGGTTGGGAACGTGAATGACCTACACGGTACTGTTTTTTCGGAATGTATAACTCCATTCCCATGAGGATGACTTCAGATACTGAAAGAGCGATGTCCGAAGAAGAGGACGACTTAAAACAATATTCACGCCATGGAAAGGTTGCAAAGAAATCCCGTAAATCACTCCATCGAGCTGACTTAAAACACCACAAGGTTCTATCGGTTTTGCGAACAACAGTGGAATTAGGTACAGTAGAAATGATTTTTATTAGACAATGGTCGGAAAGACCTAAAGGCGAAAGAACGGAAGTTTTATAAACAAGAGGGTTTGATGTAAGAAAGAGATCTAGAAGATGTGGAGTATGGTTAGGGTTATCAGGGATTCTTGTGGGTTCAGAAATCATTTGTGTGAGATCACATGAAATAGCAAATGTTTCTGCACTATGACCAGAGGGATTTGTTGTAGATGGAAATTGAAGCCAATTAGAGTTATGAACATTGAAATCGCCTACAAATGAGATATCGCAAGATGGAAACTGAGACAGGAGATAGTCAACTTTCATACTAAGGTAATCGAAGAAGTCTTGAAAGTTGCTGTCATTAGGAGACCTATAAATGCAACAGTAGAATTTCACAAAATTAGGACCAGAATGTTTAAACCAAATCACGTCAAAATTTTTATTTTCTAAGGAAGAAACCCTCTTGCAAGCAATTCTGTCCTTGATGTACGCACATACGCCTCCTTTATATCGAAAGTTAGAGTGAAGGTGGTATTGAAGAAATTGCAAGTCGGGTGACTCGGAGCTTACAGAGGAGACTTGTGTTTCAGATAGAAACAATATATCAGGTTGTAATTGTTCAAGATGTTGGTGAATAGCATTAAGATTAGACCTGATACCGCGGATGTTGCAGTAGTGAATCAGAAAGTTGATACCTTCGATGACCGAAGTCGGTTGGGCCCTGCCCTCCCGGACATCCGAGTGGGGCAGGATTTTACGTCCGGAATTTATAACCCTAGAAACCACAGCCATCTTATTTTTGAATTTGGGACTTTTAATCCGATAGGAAGACAGTGAGGGCGAGAAGGAAGAATAAGGATGAGAATAGATTAAGGATGATGGAAAAGGTAACCGACAGCCCTTACCGAGCTCAGAAAATCGGAGACCCAATATTAAGGAGCCCATGGTAAGGATGGTGGTACCTCCCAGGCTGGCATGGAGTATACATGCCTACCACCTATAGAATGTGAGGTGTTTGGAAATAATACGTCTAAATTCATTTAAAGTTTAAGGGTCTAGTTTTGGATAAACGCTCGGACACGTCGATTTTCATTTTTGACTGCTGTTTTTTTAGTGGTAAAGTTTTGTTTATAGGGTGACCCAAAGATTAGTTACGACTACCAACTTGATTTTATAAAATGGAAACACCTGTTTTTTGTTTCATTTTCTGAATCTGCTTTGAATTCTGAGTAAATCTCATGTACCATGTCCTATAACTATAGTCAACAGATCTCGAGAAAAAACTAAACATTGTCTTTATAAAACTATCAAGAGCACTTGCAAAATAATCGTATCCAAGGTGATCCATAAACAATAGGTGCATGTTTTCATTTCGTTATGTATGTCAATTTATTCTGACGTCGAATTTCAACATTTATCCTTTCCGAAAAGGCACAGTTAACGGAACGAGAAAAAATTGGATTTCTCTGGATGATTGGATTTGGTGATAGAACACGTACACAAACAGAAATTGAACATTTGATTTGGTTTGTTGGGTTTTTTGAATAAATTCATCCTTTTGACAGAAAACAAAGGCCGCTCTTCCTAGATACGGTCTTAATTGTTGATACGTTCGATTGTAAATTCCTCGAGATATGTTGACTTTAGGTATAGGACATGGTACATGAGATTTAGTCAGAATTCAAGGCAGATTCAGAAAATTAAATAAAAAACAGGTGTTTCCATTTGACAAAATCAAGTTGGTGGTCGCAACTTATTTTTGGGCCACCCTATCTACAAAATTTTACCACTAAAAACCGCAGTCAAATATAGACGTGTCCGAGCGTTTCTTCAAAAACTGGACCCTTGAACTTTAAATGAATTTCAACATAACTTCTGGGACTCACTGTATATACAAATATGGTTAACTTCAGGCTTCCACGGTGGTTGGTATGTGTTACATTGTTCTCCCGGGTGTTGAACCGCCTACCACTTTCAGTCCCATTTAGTGTCATTGAAGCTAAAAGAGGTACGCGGATCAACACACGGGAGAATAATATAACATATACAGGCTTATCCAAATTAAGTGTCCACCATTGGTAACTCTGTTATTAGATAGTAAATGGAAAGTTGTTTAAATTAGCAGTCTAGTACCATATTTTACGGTCTTAGACTAAAGAATGCAAAAAAAAATCAACTATCGTGTTTCCAAGTTGTTCCAGTTCATTACTTTTTATTCTAGCGGAAAAATGATTATAGGCTTCTTTGTTCAAAATTTATTCTTCTAACAGAAAAAATAATAATACAGGGTTATTACGAATGATGTTCCTGATTTCGATTGCATATGTCACTGGAATTTTATGTATTAAAACCATTTTGGTTGGTACCGCTGGAAAGAAAAACTCATAAAGTTTTGTTTACATTGATTTCGGTATGTATTAGTTGTTTCTTAAGTCCATTGTTGACAGTTTTGTGCAATGGCTGAATTTGAAAACAAGAAAGGATTTTGTGTGCTAGATTATCACGTTAACCAATCAGTTATTAGTGTTCAACGTCACTTTAGAACCAGATTTAATGAAGATCTTCCTAGCAATCACTCTATTCGCAAGTGGTACTTGAAGTTTAAGAGAAATGGCTGCATTTGTAAAAAGAAATCAACTGGAAGGCCGTCAGTGAGCAATGAAGTTGTGGAGCAGGTAGGGGAAAGTTTTACCCGCAGTCCACAGAAATCTACTGTTAAATGCAGCAGATAGCTCGGTATACCACAGCCAACAGTTTGGAAAATTTTACGTAAACGTATTAAATTCAAACCTTACAAACTTCAACTGCTTCAAGAATTTAAACAAAATGACAAAGTTAAAAGACTCTCTTTTTGTGAGAGCATGCAAGTCATGATTGAGGATGAAAACTTTCTACAGCGTGTGGTCTTTAGTGATGAAGCAACGTTCCACTTATGTGGTAAAGTAAGCGGACAAAACGTAAGAATATGGGGCTCAGAGAACCCACACGCTTGCATTGAGCACGTGCGTGATTCTCCTAAAGTTAATGTGTTTTGTGCTATTGCTTACAATAAAGTGTACGGGCCTTTCTTCTTTATTGAACAAACAATAAATGGAATGGTTTTCTTGGACATGATGACGGAATGGCTTATACCACAATTAGAGCAAGATTCCCCAGATTTCATTCTGCAATTGGATGGCGCACCTCCACATTACCACTTGGGTGTTAGGGCTGAACTTAACAATCTGCTACCTGAGAGATGGACCGGGCGCGTTGGTCCAAATGATGACGCACTCTTGAACTGGCCTCCAAGATCTCCGGACATCACCCCCTGTGATTTTTTCTTGTGGGGATACATCAAGGATAAAGTGTATACACCACCATTACCACAGAGTATACTTGATGTCCAGCTACGGATTGCCAATGCCATCGAAACAATCAATCAAGAAACTCTCGACAACGTATGGCTAGAGCTTGATTACAAGCTTGACATCTGTCGTGTTACAAGGGGCTCCCATATTGAACATTTGTAATTCTGAATACCTGCTATGAAACTTTTTGAGTTTTCCTTCAAATGTAACTATTTTTTATATTTGTAAAACGAATAAAACTCGATTTATGTATGCTTGAAATCATGAACATCATTTGTAATAACCCTGTATATAAGGGTTTCCATTTAAAAAATATTTTACTTAAAAACTCGAAAACACGTTTTATTCCATTCTTTAGTCTTAAAGAGCGTAAAAACGCAACTATTTTACTAATTTAAACAACTTTCTGTTATTACTAATAACAAAGTTACCAATGGTGGACATTTAATTTGGATTATCCTGTATATACAGGGTGTCCACCATTCGAGTACCTGCATGGGAATATCGCTTATCTTTAGAGATAAACTGTCAGTTAAATTATGGCAAAGTTGCGCATTTTTATGTTGAACAATAATCTGAAAGAAATTTAGAGCTGTAATCTTTTGTTTTTGAGTTATTGAAAAAAAAATTAAAATTTTAGTTTTCGTTTTCATTTTTTAAGCAAAAACCATTAACGCTAACTAAAACATTGTGAATGTACTTTTTCAGAAGGAGTCTAAATCTGTCATTGTAATTTGCATGGAAGCCTAGACGCACGAATTTTGTTTTTTCTTTTGGGAGCTATTTTGGATTTTGCATTTTTATATCAAGTTTATCTTTCTGAATACAATGATGTCTCACACATAATAGCTCTGCCTTAACGATGTAAAGATCCAGCCTTACCAAAATTTCTGTAATTAATTATTTTTTTAATTGACCTACAGTAATCAAGATAGATAAAGTTGCTTAAAATTAAAACCCATTACAAAAGATTGCGCGATATTGCATCATAGATAATTAATTTTAATCCCCTCCGACGTAGATATTAAAAAGCATACAATGCTTTTATGTCCGAGAACCCTCAGCCAATCACAGCCACAGGACCCCTGCATAGAATCCGTATCCACCCACCGCGAATTAGCGATAAAAACCGCGGCGCTACCGGAAGAAATTCTACTTTCCGCGACTCTCGTCCGCTACTTTCTACCTACTACTTTCTGCGCGCTCCGCTACTCCGTACAACTCTCGCGTCTCCATCATCTAGAATCTAGAACTGAGATCCAGACCGCGCGCGCCTGCGGTAATTAGTTACGTTGTGTACGTCGCTGACCTGTCGATTACCGCATCCGTTCATCCTGACCCGTCGTGTATCTTTAGCCGCGTTACTTCGCCGACGTCACCAGTAAATCAGCGTTATACAATCAAACTGCTGGTTGAGATACGCTGAGGTTAACAGCACGTAAGTTTTATTGCACCACTTTTCTTAAACATTACACCAGACACCTAGAGAAACGACGGGCTGCAGAGCCCGGAAGTTATCTAATCGTTCCAGTACACACACTAGAAGTATACGACAGGCAGTATAGCCTGAAGTTACCGTCTGCCGCACACACAGACACCAGGACGTTGTTACTTCGGGTTAACGCCCTGTAGTCATCTTCCATTTACTCCAGCGGCAAGAAGGGTACTCGCTCTAATTCTACCGCTCACCAGGAGATCCCTTTGTACAGCAGTCGACGGGCTGGACCCAGAATCTTATGAAGGGCTCTCCATTAACCATACATTACACATACAATACACCTACCAGATCCTGAGGAAAATTAGCAATACAAACAAGCGACGCCTTGATCTAGAGATAATCTCAATTCCAGAAGCCGTAGGTTACTTTAAATTATTGATTTTCTCTTTGATCTGCTTAAAGACATCAACGCGATCGTTGGCCCCGGCTTATCTAATACGTTAAATATTACACGCCACCTGACAAATACCAAGCCACCGTTTACAGGGCAGGCCTGAACGGTCGTAATAAACCAAATTAAATCGTCATTATTGGGATTTTTGGGTCATAACACACTAGCAATTGAACCACAATAATTTATATTTCCACAGAAACGCCTCAGGATCCAGTAATCACCACTACCGTCCACGGGGGACCAATCAAACGGGCGCTGCCAGGAAGGACATCCCGGGTAACCTTAAATAGGATTTGTTTTTTTTGTTGTTAATTTATTTCATTTAGTTTAGATTATTTAGTTTTGTAGAATTAGGTAATATACGTTTAAAATATTTTTGTTATACTTATTCAAAGTGTACAGTGTTAAGCACCAAAATACGAACCACCCCCGTCTTGTTAAGACAAGACCCGATTTGAGCTAGACCGAGACAAATTAAAATAGAGCATTTTAATTCAATTATTGTAAAGCAAAAGGAATTTACAACGATAACAACGCTCGTTTGCTTTAACGAAAAATTTGATAGTTCCACCATTAGTTGGCACAACAAAACAAATTTTCTAAAGAATATAATTATTATTATTAGTAGAGAAATATTAAACACAAGTATAAAAAACGGTAAAAAAATTACTGCAAGTGTTCAAATTGGCCACCCTCCAATTCTAGGCACAACGCCGCTCGCTTTCTTAGATTAGCTATTGCTCTTGAGACATCTTTTCTTCGGGTATCATGTCTAAGAGTGGTAATAATACTTCCGCGAAATTCATTAAGATCACCTGGTAACGTTTTATAAATTTTATTTTTCATTGCCCCCCTCAAATAGTAATCTAGAGGAGACAGATCGGGCGACCGCGCTGGCCAGTGTACGTCATCGTTATTAGCTATAACTCAATTGGAGAATATTTTCGACAAGTATTCCCTAACCCTCCAGCATTATGCGGCGGTGCGCAATCTTGCTGAAACCAGATTGCGTTAAAACGCTGAAGAGCAATATTGTTGACCATAAAGTCGGTTCAAAATGTCCTTAAGGAATTCAGGTAACGCCTAAAAACCAACCCACACGTTAAGGCCAAAGCGTATTTGCGGTAGTCGTTCTAGAAACTGATGTGGATTCTCAACTGCCCAGTAATGCTCATTGTGCCGATTAAACATTCTTGCATCAGTGAACTTGGACTCATCAGTTCGTATGACATTATCCAGGAAATTTTGATTGTTCTGTAGCTGATTTATTAGGAACGTGCAAAAAGCTATACGTTTACCACTGTCTCCTGGACGAAGAACTTGCGAAACATGGATTGCGTAAGGCCGATGCTTATGTTTTTTGAGTGATATCCAAACAACTTGGTGTGATAAGTCTAGCTGATATGCAACTTCACTCTTCGAGACAGAAGGATTATGTTGCACCTAATGAAAAATTGTATACTTAGTATTTAGGTGTTCGTTTTAAAATCATGTGAATTTTCACTGCTTGTAAGATTTCCTGTTCATGTTCATTGGGCCTACCGCCATAATTTTGTCCAGGTTTATTAACTGAACCATAATCACCCAAATTTCTATCCATAAATTGAAAAAACCTTTAACTCGGTTGTCGCTCTGGATAACGCTGCAAATATGTTTACAGTGACCACTGCATTTCGATGCAGCATATCTCCCTTCCCTTCATTGGAAAAAGGCATTTTCGCGGCTAGAACAACACAAACGTGAATTACACAAAATAAATGTTGGAAGTGTAAAATTTTTCATTAAAACAATCGAACATTGTAATCTTTCCAAGGCAACCATCACAAAGTGGAAAATTGAAAATTTTGGTGTAAATGTAAGGCAGAACTATTATGAGTGATTGTTCATTGTGAAATAAAACTTGATATAAAAATGAAAAAGGCCAAAATGGCGCCCATAAGAAAAAACAAAGTTGGGTGTTGCATGTTTTGCGTCAAGGTGGCATAGAAATTACGATGATTGATTCAGATATCTTGCCTCCACAATGTTTTAATTAAACGTCTAGCTTTAATGTTTTTGCTTAAAAAAATAAAAACAAAAACAAAATTTTCATTTTTTTTGCGATCATTCAAAAACAAAGATGACAGCTTTAATCTTCGTTCAGATTACTGTTCAACATAAACATGCTACAATAATTTAACAGACCATATATATATATATATATATATACAGGGTAATTCATAAGTAATGGGCCAAATTATAACTGCACGTTCAGATTTATTACTGTTTATGATACTTTTGTACAATTCGCGGTTTTATCACAAAAGGAAGGGTACTGTTATTGATATTATACAGGATCGCTGTTAAAGATGGAACCAACACTCTAGTGCTTAAACGGTTCAACATATAAAACGAAAAACTTACTAACTGAAACTAAACGTACTTGCGCATATTTTTCCAAACAAAAATTTTATTTAATTAAAAAATTTTAAGCATGGCGGCCATCTTGATTGTTTTAAATGGAAAATAGGTCTTTTGCAGAAAAGAATTTCATTTTACTCAAAGCGTGGTTATGTTGGATTACTAGAACATAAAGATATTCAATGTTGCCAGTACAATCTTTTGCCTAAGACTTGTTATGTTCGCAATGAGTAGACAAGTAAGAAAACAAACAAAAAGTGGGCCACCCTGTATAGCGCCAATTCTGAGATGTACGGAGTTCTGGTGATTGGTATACTTAACTCTGAAAAAGGATTTGTGATTTTGCTGTTTCAAAATATAGATGAAGCTATTTCTTAATAAATGCACTGTATAAATAACGGTTTATTCTATTAACAGTACATAAAATTCTATTGTGGTAACAATGATTTGATCCGAACATTTTTCAAAATGTAAAATTGTTTCTTGAGGCGTTGGCTTTATTTTCAATACAGCCATTGCTGTGGAATGTTTGAAATTTCTAGAAAATTTTCCATTTTCTAATTCGTAGATGTTAAGCATCATTTTTTCTGTAAAACTTTTACAATATAGTATCGCTTTGTTGTATAGAAGTGATATAATCGCTATTAAAGGCGGATGTAATAGAAATAATTCACTCCATCCACACATTTTCGGTAAGTCGTATCAGATCTCGTTAACCTCGTAATTAGAACTTCATTTCAGATTTCAAACACAAAAGAATTTCATATTACTTCTTCAAACAAATAGATGTAACCAATTGGTTAAGACATTTACATTAATGCTCGCATTCGACCTTATAGGTAACATATTATCACTGAATAAACACCGTTCTAATCCTTTACATTCGCTTCAGCACTTAAGTTTCCATATAACTTTACCGTTACGATTACATCAAACTTGATGTTTACGTTTGGTTTTGTATTTATTGATGTAACAAGATTACCCGTTCTGTATCTCTTCGGTTTATTGTTTGGATTGTGCTGCACGTACTTGGTATCACGTGACCGTTGAGGTTACACCTATACTGGAGCTAGTGGAATCCTGACTACCTTGAATAACGCATAGTACTCGCAAGCACGGGTCAGCTCTCTCCTTCCCTACAACGAAATAAAGTACATTTACCTTAATTCTGTTAGCAAGTATTTGACAAACATTTTTACCTCCGAATACAACTCGTACTTAATTGCCTTCAGCAGGTTACGATCGCCTACAACGAAATTAAATACATTTATATTAATTCTGTCAGCGAGGTTTTCCTATACATGTTACCTGTAGTGTAATTTCGGTGTCAGCTTGATACCCGACTTCAGCTAACTGTAACACAGTTTCTCTCATGTAGAACTGCTATATGTTAGTTCACCACACCCAGTATGGAGTTCATGTACATCGTCCATTTTGCAGATAATTAATAGTGTACTACTGTTCATGTGGTCGTACGCAGTAGCCTTGCTGCAACTTTTATGCTTATACCAGATGTAACTTTTTACGTATCGTGATATTGAATCATGTCAAATGTTGGCGTGAGATTTCGTGCTAGTTTAAATGCTGCTCGGTAGCTCAAATATATAACATACACTATTGTTTTGTGGATAAGGTTATTCCGACCAATCTCTTTTCTAATTTAAATTGTTTAATTACTAATATTTTTTATTCGAGATAAATTGAGTGGACTGAACAAGATTTTTCAATGGCATTTATATAAATTAATCAAAAAGGGGTTTGTGTTCAGTTTTGTTAAACGAAAGGCACGCTGAATTATTTAATGTTTCTTTCTTGTAAGTAACTGATTTAATAGGTTTATTAAATTAGCCTTTTCAGGCTAAGGTACGTAAGATCCTGCGTCGGCCGGAAGGAGTATTGTTGTTTTTGGTATTATAATTATAAATTATAAATTACTGTGGGCGTAAGTACAAGCTCACAACTTGCCCTCGTCAACCTCACTTTTAACTTTTTTTTTTGTTTTGGGGATAACATACATACTGTGTATAATTTATTTCATTTATTATTCATATATTTATATAGCTATACAATGACGTTTGTTGGGAAGTTAAAGAAAAAAATAAATTTACGTTTGTTGAGGGAATTGTTACTTAAAAAATCTGGAACACTGGAACTGTGGCAGGATCTGTATCAAACAAAATACACCCACAACAGCGGTCGACTAAGGCGGACTAAAGAAAATTTCTAACATATATACCATCAGCGAGTAACGCTTCGTTGCTAATCTTGTTTCATATGGGTAACATTAATTTTTTTTGGACTGAGTGGGGGTCGTTGAAACAAATCCATTGCATTTTTCGTGTCTTACCTATATGAATAAGTGCATGACCTTTGGCGTGATATTGAAGCGAACCATGGACAAGGGCGTGGTTTTAACGTTTGAATTTTATTCTGAGAAAGTGTCAATCTTTGTATTATAAGACACAGTTTACAGCTCAAATTTCAAAGATGTAATATGAGTTACTTCCGGTTTCTATCATGATTAAATCATGGAAACCTGTGCGCAATTAATGCAATTTATTAACGTAATATCGGCAATGGTTTTCTTTAAATTTTTGGCATTATCGCTAGCCCTGTTACTTTAAAAGCAAGCTTGCCACGTGTCCTAACAACCATACTGAATAAAACGGGAGAAATGAGTGAGCTCGACTAAAACTCAATCAAACGGTTCGAAAACTGCAGAGCACTCGAATTGCATGGGTGTTTTGGAGGTATCGATAAAATAGTTCAAGTTACAATCTAGTTAGTGAGGAAGGAACCGAAATGGGCGCCACAAGCTTTAAAGAAAGAAGGAAAAGAAAGTAGGTTCGTATTCCTTGAAAGAGGGAGAGAGCCTGTAAAGCTTGAAACAGGGAGTAATAGGACGATGTTTTATAATACAAAGATTGGCACTTTCTCAGAATAAAATTCAAACATTAAAACCACGCCCTTGTCAATGGTCAAGCTTATTGACTTCTTTGGGGTCATGTGTTGAAGTAACCACGTCCTTATGAAAGCCGATTGTTTATCATGCCTTATCACGAAGCCAATGTTAATTTGTAGTAATCTAAAAACAGAACCAATTTCTGAAAACGAGACTGAGACTTCATATAGGCAAGAAACGAAAAATGCAATGACTTTGTTTCAACGACCCCCACTTAGTCCAAAAAAAAAAGTTATGTTACTGATATGAAAGAAAATAAAGTCTAATAACAAAAGATTTGGACTCCGGTTACAATTGAAGCACTTATTTTCGTCTCAAATTCCTATATATGCTAAAGTGGTACTTGTATGATGTTTGTCGTTATATTAATAATCACAGGTATAAATACTGTACCCGGTATGTAGTGAACAGGTAAACAAATCATTTTCTTGAGCTGTTTGAGTGAGTAAGCTGGTAGCAGTCTGTGAGAGTGGGGAACATTTTTGTGATAAAACATGTACTTGTTTAGGGCAAAGGGGTACAACATTCTTACATTGAAATAAATCAATCAATTGGTTTATAACGTACTCATATAACCTAATTTTAATTCTATAACTTAAATCCTTAGCGGAATTTTTCACAACATAAATGTGTTTTTTGCCCAACACTGTTACGAATGATGAAACATAATGTTGCAATTGTCCACAGTTACTATACAGTTATGTAACGTCCTTGATAGCTACTAAACTAAAATTATTGGTTAAATAACAATTAAAGAATCCAGCAAAATTTTGGGTAAGGTACAAATCCGTTACGTAGTTATGATGTGTTGGTTGATTTATAAATTCTTTTGGTTGTACCTGTAAATTTATCAGCCAGTTAGATTTCGTACGGTATGCATACTGGGGTATTATACTTCTTGTAAATATTTTTCAATCACTCTTTTTCGATTATGGTTTTGACACATGCAGCCGTTTGGATATTACCTTCAAGTGAAAAGGATAGTTTATTTTTAACACCATGTCCTGTAGATACCAATTAATCGAATATATCTAGGAGGTAGCTATTAAACCATTTCTTCTTTTTATTATAAAAATATTAATTGCTGCTCGGAAGTCAATTTATGACATAAATATAATTTTTACTAGAGTGAACCTAAATCAATTAAAATTTTTATATAGAAACAAGAATTAAAAATATTATTAATGTACAATAATATCAACAAATATAGAGGTAAGTTTGCACCAGAGCTTAGCTCATCGGAGACATAAATTAAGATACTTACTGCACATTTAGAGTTCTTTTCTTTATCAATAGATGGTAAGGAAAACCAGAGATAATATTTATAGCATGCAAACTTGCTAAATAACACAATAAAAACTATACATAAAATATAACCTTTACGTATATCATCTTTATTTAGTATCTATATATAGTATTATGTTATAAACTTAGTAAGAGTTGAAATTCAAATTGAATAAGTTCAATGTAATAATTAAAATTTATGATTAGATGAGTTGATCAGACTATTTCCACAATCAAAATAGGCCGATTAACTCAGCTCATATCAGACCACAGTTAACAAAATACTTATAATATAGATGGAATCTGACATATGAAATAAAATAACAATGAGGTAAGGTAAGCTCCTGTTTTTGTCGGATAGAACACTAAATAACTAAAGTCAGCTTTTTTATTAACACTGTATTAAACTATACGAAGGAATATTAGGTTAGCTTTACTTTAATTTTTGTAAATCAATTTATCAAATGTGCCCACTTAATTGCATGACAAAGAATATGGACTTAACGATTTTTTCACATTCAACATAAAGGTAATATATTACATCGATACGATCTTACTGCAGAAGCATGCTAGATGATATGTAAGTTTTCAAAACTTCATTTCTTTACGATACGATAAGGCATAACATCAATATGCGGTAACATCAAATCTTCAATAACGTAAAGATAGACGTAATGTATTGTTGACCCAAAGAAGACAAACCAGGTTTGGTCTCGCTACAAAATGCGGTATACAAAAGCCAGCGACTATGCATCTGGCTTCCAGATTCAATGACACACCAAAACACAAGGTACCTTCTAACTCAAGCTTTTCTCAAAAACTACTTTTTACGCCTTCTATGTAACCAACACAATAGCCATAAGACCATGCTGTGCAAACTTCGACCACGCTTCCTTCAATACGAAATTAGTGCAAAAAATCTAATGGAAGATTAAATAACATTATTTAGGAAAACTGTGTGAATATTTATTATTAATCGTAAGCTTTCGAACAGATACTCTGTTCTTGGTCAGACGTAATATGAAAATGACAAATGTTGACAAGGTACATCGAAATGTTAACTATTAACAAGGTAACTAGAGAATTAAAATTAAATAACTGTTGTAAAATCTCAGTTTTTCAAAATAGACATCCAGGTATCGGACAATTCATATCCATTATCTCTGTTCATGTTGTTAGTCTCTTTCGGAATTTCTATAGCTTCTCGACTATTTCTGTCTGAAAGCTTGCGATTAGTAATAAATATTCAGACCATTTTCCCAAACAGCGTTATTTAATATGTCGAATAGTGAAAGTTTCAACTCTTGTGTGTAATGGAAGATAGTTGCATTCCTTTTTAAGGGAGTACGGTTAGCACATGACGTATTCTAACTATAAACGGAAATGAAGCATTATCATCGGGTCGCGTAGAACATGAAAAATGGTTGTGGCTAACTACCAACAATGTATGGTGAAAGTATACACTGATATCCAAAGATAACGAATAATACTAATCATCGTATTCATTAAAATTTAATTATTGAAAGAAACAGGAATGCTATCATACCAACCATAATGTAAATAAATGCACAAGTAACAACATACCTACATTCAACATTTCAATACAGATAACGATAGCCAAAAAATGGCACGTTACACCATTCACATCGTAATCTTCAAATGAATATAATTTGGCGAGAATTGAATTGTGGCAAAATGGTTTTGTAAGCGGAGCAAGTAAATAGGGATTGATACTCACTAGCAGCTGCTCTTTTCATGCTAGACCAGCCTTGGTAGACTTCGGTTCGGTCGAGTGGGAATGGTATGGGTGGTTGAATCTGCCTCATAGAAAGCTGTAATGGGTTGAAACGGCATTACAACACCCGTAAGAGCCAACTAGCTCATCGTGAGGGTCGTGAGTTTTTGATAGTTTTAGTTACCTTAAACGGTAAGTCAAATCAGGTAAGATTTTGGACGCCACCTTCTCTTAAATGGCGTAAAAGTTCGCTAACAGAAAGAGATGTATAGTACAGAACATGGCAAAATGCGTCAACACACCTTTTGCAGCCTGCTGCAAGTCGCATACTTTGGTTACTATCCCTTTAGGTCAAATCTGAAACGCAATTATCCAAACACATCACAGGATAGTTCTCACTTTACGGCTCTTCCAGCTATAAACAAACTTTTAAACTCACTAACAGACCTTGATGCTGTAAACATTGATATCCTGAATTTTGAATTTAGAATTGAATTATCTTCTCTTCAACTAAACTTCCACAGCCTCCATTTTAAATGGTAATAATCACCTAAACTAAAATGCAAACAAGACTGAAATATCAAACATGAAATAAATGGATAACACCCTATTACCATCTTTCCTTACAAATAATTCGCAGTCTAAAGGACTCAACAATTAACTTTAACAAACGTATTGTATTGAAAAAAATCAAACTATACCACAATAAATTTTAACTCAAAGTTCTTAGCAACAAATACGAATTTCAAATCCATTTCTTAAATTTGAAACAGTGTACCTATTTTCCCTTTCTTTTACTTCCACATAAACAATTTTGCGAGATAAACGCACAAGTACCCTTTTACTTAAAAAAACTTTAAAAATAATATATCTGAGTCAGCATGTGGTTACCAGCGGCCAACGTAGAAAATTCAATAACACATAAACTTAAGTAATTAAATGAATTTCATAAATGTGTCGGTTAAAAGTGTTTCAATAGACAAATACCTTTCGTCGGAGCGATCGCTTACGTGCTCCATGTTGCTAAAAATTCCCGCTTTCCTCCAACCAAATAACACAAATGAAAGTCAATATCAATACTGTGAACAATCGAAAATTGTGTAATTTATAAAGTGAGAGCGTAATAACTTGTTCCTGCATTGAGCTCTACACAGTCTCTTGAAACAATAATTACTATTTTAATTAAGTGCAACAACTTCTCACCACTCGATAATAATTACACGTGTTTTAAATCAACGATTACTATTTATTTTTCCCTTAAATAATACCACTGCATCGGGGAAAACTGCGCAAAATTTTCATATAAATACGCCCCCAAACTACAACTTCACAGCAGGTTTTCTGGCTCACACTCTATTTCACGACTAAAAACCAATGCTTCCCAAATGTTCCATTTGAATATCTTAAATTACCAACAAACTCTTACATTTTTTACCTATATAATGGTATTATTTATTAATTTGTATTATTGAAATAATTAATATTATTGACGTTGCAATTTACACCTGTGCTTATTAATGTATGTTAATTTGAGTATTTTATTTAATTTGTCTATTAATTATTATTTCTACACCCAAATTTGAATTTCTTATTTAAAACGTTCAATATTTTTTTATACAATTATGGTTTTACTTGGCGACCTTGAAAGAACAATATGTAACAAAGAACACTAATATTATCCCTCTCGCTTTCTTTGGAAAATAATCCTAATCTAATATAATGTTGTTTAATGTTGCAACTCTGAGAACAAAAAATCCCATGAAAATAACCTTTAAAGTTGCCAAGTGTTATAATTCAAAGAATCTCTGTGTGACATGCGAATAGAGGCGCCCTCTCTTGAAAGTCCCCTTGAAGTCCCTTTAAAGTTGTTGGCTGTTGAAATTATAAGATCCGCTAACGTAACCTTAATATTGTATCCCTCTATCCTGTGATGTTGTCAATTAAGTATACTTGAATGTTGATGTAGCATCACCATGCACCTCAGTTTGCCTATTAAATGAGGCTAACACTCATTAATTAAATTTTACTTTATTCTATAAAATTATCAACTGTCAACTATCAACATATCATAATATGCTCTCTAATCTTATGATTACTCGTTGAGGACTACTATGACAAAATATAGAGCAAGATTATAAATGCTAATTTCAGTTTTCAAGCAAGTTTAACTTGTTAACAACCTTAACTTTTTGTATTAATAAGATTGGGTACGAAAGCTACTGATTTAATAACGATGTTTTCATGAATTCCATTGCGCCTTAGTACAAAGTCCTAACTCGGTGGTTCTTTGAAATATATTATTATGATCATAGCAGCAGGTACATTACGAATATGTTGTCTACTTCAAATGTTTCGTTGTCATAATCCGAATATAAGGGTTAAGTGTATAAAACTGCAGTATAGAAATATACATTAAAAGGTACGAGAGTAAGTGTCCGGAAGATTTAAACTACTTTTCTAACACAACACGTTTTCAAGCTTACACAGCTATTAACTTTATTGCTGTTTAAAGACCACGTAAACGGGGCTCCTTTAATTGGCCTATTCCACGTTGTAAACATGATGAACGTAGTATAGGGTTATTGAAAATTTGTTTTTAGTGTTTATCTCAATAAGTTGCAATAATAAACTCTTTATCGACCAAGTTTATTAAATTTGAGTAACATTTAAACTTTAACCTCCATAATAGTTACGACAAAATTGCTACTCTAGCTCCAGAATAAAATGAAACCATTACATTTTATTACAAATTTATGTTTTAATTTGTTAACTCCATGACTATTTACACACACTTTAACTGTGTTTTTCTTTGTTTCTTTGATTTGAATTAATTAATAGCATTAAAATTTACATACAAGAAATAGTAGTTAACGGACAGTCAAAAATTCAAACCTGATATGAGCACTAGGACGATCCACATGATCCCCACTAGGCTCTTCATGCTTTCATGGTCACGTCATGTCCTCATTCCGTTTTCTGGATTATCTGAAAAGAGAAAATTTTATTACATTTTTGTTGGTTGTATACAGAAACTGTTAATTTGTTGGGAAGAAAAAGCATAAACGAATAATGCGCAGTACTCGCATTTTCTCTGTGTACATCGATACTCAACTCTCGCACTCTCTCTCTCTCTCTCTCTCTCTCTGTCGGTCTCTCTCTCTCTGCTCTCTCCCCCTGTCTGTCTCTCTGTCTCTCTCTCCGCCCCCTCTCTCTCTCTGTCTTTGTTGTACGTAAGGATGCTAAATAAATTAAACAAATACCAAAACTCAATCTACCACATTATGCTAAAAATACCCACTAGTGTTGACTGACAGTTAAAGAAAAAATTAGATTGTTTTATATTCTAATTAATTACAAATGTGGCACATTTTAAACACATTAATGCTGTAACACCTTCTTTTGACTATTAATTATTTAATTGACTGGTGCAAGTTTGGTACAACTCTATTTAATCTACCGCGACTTAGCCCAAATGTCTGGGTAAAAATCACTTTATAATTTTGCTACCTGTATTACACAGTCGAATAAACTAAAAAATATATGCACACATATATAATTCCTAATTTACATCTCCACCAACATAACTAACGTCTCTTCTTCGCAATCGGGATAAATAACAGTGAACGGCTCTCTGTATACGGCAGCGGGGCGGATATTCTGGTTTCCGGGCGGTGTTCAACTATTTGCTGAAAAAAATTTACAAAGTTGTAAAATTCCCTTGATACGTCTCTGACGTCAGGTGGCAATTAAAACCGGACTGCCTTAAAGTGGTCTAGTTGCTTCTCTTGAAATATTTAAAAGCTTATTCAGAAATTAAGTCAATATCTTCAAACTTACGTATCTAATTTTATATCTTAGGGTTTTTACTTTTTTATTACATACAGGATTTTATAATTACTGGATAATTATCACAGAAAAACTTAATCCTACTATTTAAAGTATAAAATGATAGTTATCAATTACGGGATTGTCTCAGCGGAGTTAAATTAATGATAGTAAAGTGATTTATTCATTCTAGAAAACAAATTGTTAACTGCAACTCTTACTGTAAAAGAGTAGGTATTATTTATTTATTTAGTATTAGAAGTATTCCTAATTAAAACAAAACAGGATACCCAGTAGATTTTCAGGTGATTTATGCTAAGCAGGTTTAAACTTTTATCTGGGAAATGACTTAGCTCATGCGGTACTTACACTGGTATCTTTTCCTTATTAACTAATGATCCGGATTAACTGGATAAATCGGCAGATCTCTACATAGGAGGTAATCAGGGGAATTTAAATAAATTCTAGTAGGTTAGGGGTTAACTTCTTGAAATTATTTGAGGAGGAAAATAGTTTTTACGTTTGATATTGGACAAGAGGGACTAGAGAATACTGGGATTTAATTAATTCACGATTTATCTGGGAAGCAGGTATATACTTTAAGTAGATACTGTCAGTATTACTTCTGGAATAGCGGGATTCTGTGCAATTGGACTTAGAGGTAATTACGTGGGACAAAAAAATTAAACAAAGTAAATACAAGTAACTTTTACAACATAATTCAATAACAAAAGTTTATTACACAAATTAAATAGTAATTTTTGGAGCTGTGTCAACTTATTTTACACGATTTCACCCTTCACGCTTGTTATACCTAGTCGGTGTGTGTAGGTGGATGGGTATCAGTAGTCAAAGTTACTAGATGACAAGGGCAAACACTCCTTTCCTTCTAGCAAAACTTTGTGTATGCATCGGCAGACTAGATCCATTTCCTATGCTTCCGAGGAAGTCTTTAGTGTTAATTTGAAACCTTTAAGGATAAGAAAATATTCTTTTTATTTTGATTTCCTGTCGTTTCTTAACCCCCTGTTTGCGTAAATAATTTAATTAGCTAAATAAAGAGCGTTAAAGAGTTAATTGTCAGACATCAAATTACATTTTAAGTGTCAATAATGTTCGAGTATTAATCGTATTTCTTTTATTAATGTCACATCCACAGAGACTCGAACGACCGTTCTGCGGGGGTCGTCCAATCAGCCAGACCTACTGCAGGTAATGGCATCTGGGGACCCTTCCTTCCGTGTTTTATGTTTGTGTTTTTCTATGGAATTTATTTCTATTTTCCAATACAAAGAAGCTATTTTTAGTCAGAAATGTATAAATACTGAGAGGAAATAGATAACTGTTAAAACGAGTTAGTGTGTTTCTCAAAATCGGGTAGTTGTTATAAAAATTATCTGAACTCTACAATATAAGGTTCCATAATTCAATCACGTGGGGGATTCAGTAAGAAAATTTTCACAGTAATTTAGTAAAGACAGACGTTGAAACTAGCTAGTATCACTGTGTTTTAAGTAACGGTTTTGTGCCGAATACAAATGTACTTGCTGGATCACCCATATATTTCATCGTTAAGGATTTTAATGCTATATGCCACTACTGTGATATACACCATAGTTCACTAAATCAAATATTACGTAATATACAAGTTATATATTCTACATAATGCGCATTCTGGTTTTTTTTGTTTTTTTCTCATCGCTTTTAATCTCTCATCTATTGAATAGTAAAGAACTAAGTTAAAATTCTCCCTTTGCTTTAAGTTAAGTAACATTCTTCTTTCTTTTTTTCATTTTCTTTAGTGTTAATTCATTTTATATGAAACTACATATTGTACGTATTCCTGTTTCAAGAGAAAAGTGAAGTATGAATTTTTTAGTTTTTTTTTATTTATAGATTTGGCTTAATTGATCAGTAAATCGATTATAATCTGTTGATCAATAAGCTATTATTATTATTGTAATTATTTATTTGTTTTCACACATACAGTGGTATGAGAATATAATGGGGGAGTACTATATGAAATTATTATTATTATTATTATTATTATTATTATTACTATTATTAACAGAAGTAATCTAATCTGTGTGCAAAACTATTGTAACGATTGTTTGATATCTCTGAGGTGGTTTACTTATAATACATATCTATAGGTCAATGAATTTGTGATGTTTTTCTTTAATGTGAATCTAGCTGTGAACTCTATTTCGTGTAGAGCACATTATTTACACGCAATTTTAAGTGTTTGTCTTGTTATTTAGCTGAGATAATCGAATTAACGTCTATTTTTTGTTTGTTATGAGTTAAATAATTGTTTGAACGATTATCAAGGGGTTATAATGTAAGATTTGACGAAAGGTCCATAAGAGGATCATTTTTTATGAATTTGAGTGTATTGTGCACCGAATTGGTTGATATAATTTCGAATGGTTGTAAATTGATTTAAGTAAAGTAACGCAACGACAAAATTATTGCTTTTTTTAATTAGATTAGTGAATCACCAACTGAGCAGTCGAGCAAACCCCCAATTTTACCTGTTATTCCATTCTACTGCCAGTTTATACTGTAGCTCGTGGTCTTTCACCATGCTTCATTCAACAAGGAACCGAACCATACTTATTCAATTTTCAAACTGTACAAAAGTTTCATAACGCAAGGGTGGGATTTCACTATTAGATATAATGAATTAATACAAAAAAGTAATAAAACGGTTACATACTTTATGCAAGGAAGTCATCTTAAGATACGATTTACATCGGAACCTAGAACGAATTGAAATGATACTCATACACGCATTGGGCGTAAAACAAAAAATTAATGTGGCTAAATACGCATTATAGACGATAGAAACATATACATTGATATTTATATTTATACAGGGTGGACCATCTGCAACGCCTCGGTCGTTTTGGCATGTTTTAAAAATACGTTGAGACATACAGGGTGATCCAAAAAGCTTTATTTCACGAACTTATATTTTTATAAATGGGAATCCAATTTTTTTAGCAGATTTGAAATCTACAGTCAATTCCAATTCATGTTTACCCATAGTTCGTTATACCTAAGTCTTATCACTTGCGAAATATTTCACTTTTTTGTAAAATAAATTTAGTTGTCTTTTAATCGATATCAGGTTTCCCAATATCTAAACCTAATACTTTAGAGGCTATTTAAATTTTAAAAGTGTTTTTGTTAAATATTGTTTCAATTTATATTTTATATTTTTTTAAAGTCAAAATAGCTGAGTTTAGAGTTTAAAGAACAATTATCTCTTTTATAATTTATTTTGCAGTAAAGTTTCCCTTTTAATAAATTATTTTGATCTTGATTAGCATTGAAATTAGTTTTTTGATTCAAAATGGAACTTTATCCTATTCCAGAGAGTGTCATGAAAATTGTTTTCTTGCCTCAAGGGTGTAAGCACAATAGTACCATGATCCAAAATACTCGGATAGAAAGTTGTTTCAGATGTTTCCTGATACAGAAAATATCGCTTATCGGAAACATTACAGAAGACCTGCAATTGGTGATGAAGAAAATGAGTTCCGTACCTTAGGATCGGTTATCGAAAATCCTAATCAAGGCCAACAAGAACTGCTGACGAGCCAGGCATTAGCAGTATCAGTGCAAGGCTCACCCATTCCATATCCACCTACATCAGCATTTGTACAGTACCGATTAGCAACGACGCACTGAATTTTGCACATGGGCTTTTGAGCGAGTTGGAGAGGAAGAAGATTGTTTCAACTTCGTTTTGTTCACCGACGAATCAACTTTTCATAAAATGGTACAGAAAACCGTCACTTAAATAGAATAGTTTGCCTGAGAACATCCCTCCTTGCTATTTTCAACCCACAGTTAAAAATGTAACTGGCTAGCTAAGTCACCGGATCTTACCGCCATAGATTTCTTTTTATGGGGATTTGCTAAGAATGTTGTGTACAAAAGTTCTCCTACCGCCGCAAATATTATAAAGATGAGAATTATAAATGGGTTCGCATCAATCACACCAAATATTCTGCAGAAGAAAGAATTAGCCCTTGAATCCAAGAAAACGAAGGTCATGTCCAACATTTGCTATAATATCTTTTATTGGTTTTTTGATTTTGTAATATTAGATGAAAACCTCGATTTATATCACAAATACTGAAAGTATTTGTAATATTTGTAAAATACTTAAATTTACTGATTTATGTCAGTAAAAGACAGAATCCAACCCTCTCTGGAATGGGATCAACTTTCATATTTTGTTAGGCATGACATCGACTACACAGGAATACAAACAATATCTAACAAAATCACTTTTAAAATTTAAATAATTTCGAAAGTATTTGTTTTAGGTATAGTGAAGCCTGATATCGGTTGAAAGACAATTAAATAAGAAACTGTTTCACGGAAGAAAATACAGGGCGAACATTTTAAGTAAACCACCTTTTTAAAGTTTGAAATTGGATAAAATTGAGCTTTAAATACCTGACACCCTGTACAACATTTAAAATTTTTTGTTATAGCTCTTATCCTACGAGTTTATAGTCAGAATTTTATTAGATTTGATCTACAAATTACATAGTTTTCCAGCTTTTGCAAAACCTTTGTATTTTTAAAAAAGTGAAATATTTCACAAATGCTAAGACTTGGGTATAGGGAACTCTGTATAAACATGAATTTGAATTGACTGTAGAATTAAAATTTGCTGAAAAAATGGTCATCCCGATTTAAAAAATATAGGTTTGCGAAAAAAACACTTTTGGATCACCCTGTATATTTCAAAACATTTTAAAGCATGCTTAAATAGACCCTCTACACGTATGGAGAAAGTTTAAAAAAAAATTACCGAGGCATTACAAGGCGCCCACCCTCTATAAGGTTTTGTACGAACGGGAGGGGATACATGGTAATTGTACCGGTATAATTGCTTGACTTGACTGCTTCGTCTTATGTAACTTTTATGCGCAGGCGATAATGTACGTTTTTTGCGTATTAAATAAATAATTTTTGTGCCTTCGTTCTGCAATAAGGCGCATGCAGACCGCAAATGCGTCCGGAAATTATGCCTTGTGACATTAGGAATAAACGGCTGAGATAAAACATAAATACAGGTATTACACAGGTAGGTTTACTGAAATCAGTTCGTTTCCTAATGTGTTAAAATTCTAGATAGATACCTTAAGCAAACTAAACGTCTAAAGCTAAATACTTATGACCTAAGACTTATAATTAATGGTTATTGTGTAATTTTCATAATGTGAAATGTTTATATGTGGCAGGGTTGGATTTTGAGATGCATTATTTGAGGATAGCCCCATGTTTTCAACACAGACATTGTTAGATACCGTTACCATCTCCAGTTGTTCATGTGTTGAAATCCTGTCGGTGTTTTCGTCGACTAATAGGTTCGCTATAGCAACTCTTGCCTTTAGCGAATCTTCTATATAAGATTCGGCAACAGTGCTACTCTTTCAACCGCCATGCCGCTTTATAGTGGTTATATCGGCTCCACGACTGTTAGTAATGTAACGTTACTGCGTCGAAAACATTGTCCTTTGTAAGCCGAAGTATTATGCAATTTCAAAAAAGTGGCAATTTTGAACGGAATGAGTCCGAATGCGGGAATACAACCGCCTGAGCGGTGCTCTTGTTATTGGCATAATACAAAAAGAAACGATCCGGTTGTACCGTCGATGGTCGTAAAGATGTACATTTCATCACGATACTAAACCAGGCCGACTCTGTGATGTAAGATGTGCGTGGTTTATTGGTTTTCTATCAGGAATCTTAATTGTTGTTAACATCTCCTGATCTTGCACCGCCATTTTAGCCAATTTGTCTCTGCCGCAAGCTGTACACATTCACATTAAAACCGTCTAAAAGTGAAAATGTATAGTAGATTACATTAGATTAGAAATTATTATTAATTTTATTAAATGCCTAAATAAAATGTTCACCTCGAGTAGAATTTGAACCTACGACCTGTACTTTACTAGAGTACCGCCCTATCCAACTGCGCCATCAAGGTTCAAGCCCCAATCGATGTAAATTTTGTTTTTATGTATGTAGAACGTTATATTTAGAATTTACATCAGTTCTACATACATAAAGAGAAAATTTACATCGTTTGGGGTTTGAACCTTGACGGCGCAGTTGGTTAGCGCGGTACTCTAGCAAAGTACAGATCGTAGGTTCAAATCCTACTCGAGGTAAACTTTTCATTTATGTATTTAATAAAATTAATAATAATGTTTAATTAGAGGAACCTGTTGTACCTTGGCCTTATTTTCCTGTTTCTTTTTTTTACAAATTACACCTATTAATCAACATTGCGTACTGTTGCTCAATCGAGAAAACGTGCTTTTGGATACGTGCCAGAATTTCTTTGGGGGAAAATATTAAAGTTTTTTACAACAAGACAATTATTTAGAAAAAAATGCATTTAGGTCCAAGGTACAACAGGGATGATGTACCTTGGACCTAGGGTTGTTGTACCTTGGACATATATATTTTAAAACATTTTTTGCACTAACGAGAAGTAAAAGAGAACTTTGATCATCAAACAAATTTTATAATAATCATATTTACAGTGTAACTTATTCGATAATACTATAAACAGTCTCTATAAAAAAAAACATCAATACAAAAACGTAAACAATAGAACGGAATCGAAAACGGAAAATAAGTTTTTAGAAGAATTGAGCCATTTATTTTACTTCGTAAATATCTCTTTTAGAATGATTTTTTTTTCAGGGGGAAGAGTTTTTTGTAGGATATCCTCCCACGGGTAAAACATGGAATCGATTGTTTCTGGCCACTTCCAATTGTTTTTAGTTGGATGCATGGCACTTATTACTGCTCCCTTTTCGCTTGTTTTCAAAATTTTACCAGGAAAGTGTTTGTTTTCATAAACAAAAATAACAAAATCACCCACTTGGTATTGTGGAAGATCTTCAGATGATTCGGTAGCACATGGCATGGATGTTTCAACAATCGTATCTACGAACGTATCTGCTCCTTCTTCTCCAAAATACAGCGGCCCATCGGAATCATCAGAATCATGTAAGGAAAAATGGTCAGATGATGACGTTTCGGAAGAGTCGGAATCTGCCAGAACTTTTCTTTTAACAGCGATGACTTTTTTCGGCTGCTGCTTTGTTTCTTTGAGCGAGGCGGCTTTTTTATTCTTTGTTCCCTTTGCCCGTTTCAATTCTTCAATTCTTGTTTTCTCTGGCGTATCGGTTAATATGCGAGATCGTCCTTTTTCACGTCCTCTGCGATTGGTCTTTCTGGTGGCAGCTTTAGGGTGTGGCCTAATCACTGAAGGAGAGATAACAGTTGAAGTTGATGTCAAAGGTTCAGCTCTCGGTTGAGCTTTGATGTTGACCTCCTTGTTCGCCAACAATCTATCATCAAGAGCATCAACTTGGGGATTTTCTTCAGCATCTTCAGCTACTGCAGTCGGGTCAGGGCGATCTGTTACGTCTGAGGGTAAAAATTCAAAATCTGCGAAGATGTTTTCATCAAGCGGAACGAATCATGACACTTTGAATCCTTGAATTATATTAGTTGGTGTAAAGGCCAACGGAAATGCTTTGCCTATCAACGGAGCCAGGTCGTAGATTTAGCCGGTTTTC
This sequence comes from Vesta saturnalis, assembly GCA_036346205.1. Taxonomy (NCBI): domain Eukaryota; kingdom Metazoa; phylum Arthropoda; class Insecta; order Coleoptera; family Lampyridae; genus Vesta; species Vesta saturnalis. The sequence goes on from JARFJB010002187.1 coordinate 1,611,702, forward strand.
CATTTCCGGGCGTGATCATGAATTCGTTCATCGCTGTATTGAAGTACGATTTAAATGGGCCAAATACAGTCCTGTCCAAGGGCTGCATCTTATGACTCGTGTGCGGATGGAATGTCACTAAAATAACCCCGTTATCTTTAGCAAGTTGGATGACGGGAACCGAGATATGACTCATGGTTATCCATTAACATGATGCATCGTGAATCTCTTGACGGCTTTGCATATAGTAAGAAGTGTTTGAAAAACTGAAGAAATAGAGCTTCGTTATACCAACCGGATGGATTAGCGCCCCCAACTGTTCCTGGCGGGGCGCCGGTTACCATAAAATCTTTGAAGTTTACTCGCGAGAATATCAGAATTGGTGGAATGAAACCTCCTACAGCATTCACCGCTGCAATCATGGTTATATTTGTGCCCCTTTCCGCACTTGTCATAGTGCCCACATGCTTGGACCCTTTGTAGCCAGGATTTTTGGAGGAACATGAACCGTAGATAATCCTGTCTCATCACAATTCCATATACTTACAGCTGGCAGAGGAGGACATTTTGTCAAAGCTGCCTTATAGTTCTGGAATGTAAGTGCAACATTGGTTCGATTGAATGCCGTTGAACGTGCTAGGGAGGTTGATTCAGGTTTGCGGAGTGATATATCATTTTTATACATCTGCCGAAAAATACGCAGCCAAAATTCACCAGCCTGTTTATCTTCGTCCCAGCTGGGAGGATATTTTTTGTTGTCTTCTTTAGCAAAGCTGTACCATAACTCACGAACGTTCTTCAATGTCAGACCATACTGCAACTTCGCTGCTTGTTGTATATAATCCACGAGCATCTTCTCTTCCTCTTGATTGAAAACTTTCTTTGATGCATTATTTTGAAGAAGGGTGTAGTCTTCCCTGCCCTGTTCAAAATATTGAAGATGCCTGCGAATGGTGCTCCTATTCAATCCGGTATGTTTTGCAGCCGAATATAGTGTCATTTTTCGTTCTTTTATCAAATGAATTGCACTTTTAATTTTTTCTTTATCTGGGGGAGCCCTCTTGACTCCTTTTTTGCTACGGGACATGTTTGACAAAGATGAATAACTGCAATGAAGTAATACTCAACACAAATGGCTTTGTTAACGTTACAAAGTTTAAATTAAAGATGTAGGTACCTTGAACCTGTCCAAGGTAAAACATGTTGTACCATGGACATGTCCGAGGTACATCGTATTTATTATGTTCGAGGTACAACACCATGCCAGTTTATATAGAAACGTCAACAGAAAAATTTAGGTTAGGAAAACCTTGATTCTGGTCATGAAAATTAACAGTTAAATAAACATCAAACTGATTAAAAAAATACTGCTATCATGCATATGTTAAATGGAGAATCTGTTTATAAAAAAGTCAGAGCGGAAAAACTTACTTTTTCAGGCGAAAATCTTACAAAGTTTTCTGCGACGAGATACTTAAAGATAAACGGTTTAAATAAAGTTTGCCATGCCATCTAGTGCTTTATTCATGACCTACTGTCGAAAACTTAAATTAAAAAGCCAGCGAAGTTTGGGTTTCATGACTATGTTCGAGGTACAACCATGGTCAAGGTACAACGGGTTCCCCTACAAATTTACCTTTGAACTTATTCGTTCATAACAAAAACTTATAATAATTTAGATTAGATTAGGATTAGGTTAAGTTAGATTACGTTAGAATTAAGGAATTATGTTTACTTGCACTTTGGATTTCTTCGCGATATAACCGATATTCGTTATTTTTAAAAAAGCTATTAATTTTGTGTACTTTTCAATGTTAACATTGTACTTGATATTCAATGTAGATATTAGCATTGAATAACAAGACCACAAAGTTGACGATTTTAAACTTCTTGATTTTTCTTCAAAATATGCTAACAAAGCATATTCAGTATAAGTTGCCACAGAATTGTCACTACACCATTTAATAAAACTTTCATATTCCTTCCACTAGCGACTTGCTGATTCGGAGGGCAACAAATTATTAATAACACCTTATGCGGCTACTTTAACATATTCCAGTAAATTTTAGTTTAATTACTTTATAAATAAAATAAAACAATTCCACAGATTTTTTGAAAGAAAAAATTTGAAATTTTCAAATGGTTACGGTCAGTTGTAACTATTGCCAACTTAATTTCAACAGGTATGAAATTTTAAGAAGTATAAGAATTTTGGTTATTGATTTTAATACCAATTGAGGCCGGCACAAAAAATCTTGTGTATCTCTCTGCCATAATATGGTTTACGAGAACTCATAAATTTTCATTTACTCGTACTCGCAAACATCCATTTTCTGGCCTTGTGATATAAATAACTATTTTGTAGGTAGAAATGTGACTAGTCTGATTATACTAATACGTGTAAATGTGTGAGATAAGATTATCACCATGTCTTGTCCATAATTATTAGGTACTGACATAAAAGCAGATTAGGAGTTTCTTGAGTAATAACAGGGATTATTTGTTCCTTATTGTCATCATTTACTTTATCAGATACGCTCATAAAATGGTTATTTGTGTTGAACCACATTTTATTGAGTGTTGTACTATCATATCACATTAAAAAGTGCTTGTGTAGCATCTTAATCTGTCGATAAGCATAAAAAACATAATACAGTGTTTGTGCATTATGTATACAAAATATCGTTAACATTTGCATTAAATAAATTAAAACCGTGGTTAGTTTTGTGTATACCTAACCATTTAATAACACATTAATCAATTCTTGACCGCATAACTTCCGTCTAAATTGATTCATAATTTTCAAGCATAAATATAGATTTAAGAAAACAGTGCATAAGGGAATGAAACATGTACAAGTTATTAATACGTTATCTGTGTACTTTAATCAGGGATATACATTTTAACGTGGTTTATTACGTGTTCCAAATATTTCTTAACTAGGAGGTAATAAGTGTAATAAAGATAAGCTTGAAAATGTTTCTTTATCCACTAGTGTGTGCAATAACATTTATAATTTGGTACTACATATTTTATGCGCCATTCAAATATTGGCAAAGGAAAAATATACCACATACAAAACCATGGCCTCTATGTGGAAATATGATTTCTGTAATCCAACAAAAGAATTCTATTGCGGAATTTATTCAAGAAATGTACAACTTTCACTCTAATAAAAGGTAAGAAATACCGATTTTTTTAATATTTATACATAATTTTAGATATTTTGGTTTCTACCAATTTTTTGTCCCCACTTTGGTGTTAAGAGATCCTGAACTAATTAAGAAAGTTACTGTTAAAGAGTTTGATACATTTCCAGAACATAGACCTATAGTCTTAGAAGATGTCGATCCTTTAATTGCTAAAAATTTATTTTATATCACAGGTAATATTCTACGTGTATTCTATCAATTTTAGCTAATTATCTCAGGTCTAAACCGATGGTATGCACTGCGACACACTATCAGCCCTGTTTTTACCAGTTCTAAAGTAAAAGGCATGTTTAGCTTAATGCGCGAAAGTTCAAAACATTTTATAGAGCATTACCAAAAACAAAATCATTTGGTTACTGTGGAAATGAAAGATGCATTTACTCGGTACACAAACGACATTATTTCTAGTACAGCTTTTGGCATTACTTGCAACTCTTTCCAAAATCCAACAAACGAATTTTATCTAATGGGAAAGAAAATAATTGAACATAACGGTTTCAAAAGTTTAGCAATATTTCTATCTTCCGTAAGTCCCATATTAGGGAAGGTGGGTACATCAACATAATCACATGGTATACGTGATGTACTGATCAAATAATTTTAGATAACAAAAGTAACTATGTTTCCAAAACAATTGACGAATTATTTTATAAATGTTATAAAAGAAAGCATTGCATTGCGGATTGAACAAAAAATTGTACGTGCTGATATGATACACTTATTAATGGAAATTAAAAATCAGCAATTAAAGAATGACAATAAAAGTAATGAGGATGATTCTCAATTTGCCGTTCTTAGAGAATCCAAACTGGAAAAATTGAGAAACGAATCAACTGTTTTAAAAAGTGATGACGATATTGCTCGTCAAGCTTTTTTATTTTACTTTGCGGGAATTGAAACATCATCTACTGCAATGTGCTTTGTATCATATGAATTAGCCTTAAATGTGAATATTCAAAGAAAGCTTCAAAACGAGATAGACTTAGTTTTATCAAATAATAGTGGTGAAATTAATTATGATGCATTAGTGAATATGAAATATTTAGACGCTGTGATATCAGGTGAATATCATAATTTCCAAAATTTAATTAAGAAAGTTAATTAACCTTTTTCTGAAGAAACTCTTAGGAAATGGCCACCAGTTCCTTTCGCTGAAAGAAATTCAGTTAAAGCATTCGTTATAGAACCAACACGGTCAGAAGAACTTGTACAGTTCGATAAAGGTACAACGTGTTGGATACCAACATACGCTATTCATAGAGATCCTCAATATTATCCAGATCCAGAAGTTTTTGATCCAGAAAGATTTACTGATGAGAATAAACATAAAATAAAACCATTTACTTATATGCCGTTTGGAATAGGTCCAAGAGGTTGCATTGGTATATAAACCGAAATGATTCAATCAAATATTAATAATAGTAATAATTTTACAGGTACACGTTTCGCCTTATTGGAAATTAAACTCATAATATTTTCTATTTTACAAAATTTTAATATTGTTGTTATTGAAAAAACCCAAGTACCATTGAAGCAACATAGTAAAGGAATATTTTTAGGGTCCGAAAATGGATTTTGGTTAGGTCTTGAAGCCAGAAACTAAATTAGCATGCTAGTGTTGTTTTGTATATGCTATGAAAATTGTATATGTGCAGGTATAACAACTATGTGAATCACGGACTAATACAAATAAATTACTTTGATTTAATTATTACAGTAATAAAATTTATGAACTTATGTACAATGAAACAAATTGCATACGTACGTGTGCATACACGTAATTCTTGACAAAGGGAACAAAGGACGTTCCCGAAACGTTGAATTAATTTTTACGTTTAATTACACAAGTTTTAAAGAAAAATTGTCTTATTTAATATATATATATATATTATATATATATATATATATATATATATATATATATATATATATATATATATATATATATATATATATATATATATATATATATATATATATATATATATATATTATGAGTGTTGCGTGATGCGTGTGTGCGTGTGTACGTGTGCGTTTATGTACGCATGCGCGCGCGTACTGTGTGCTTGCATGCTTATGTGAATTTGCGCGGATTTGCGAGTGTACGCGTGGGCGTGTATCCATGTGTGCGTGTGTGTGGGCGTGTGTGCGTGTGAGTGCGTGTGTGCGTGTGTGCCTGTGTGCGTGTCTGCGTATGTGCGAGTGTGCGAGTGTGCGTGTATGCGTATATGCGTGTGTGCGTGTATGCTTGTGTGAATGTGCGCGGATTTGCGGGCGTACGTGTGCGTGTATCCATGTGTGCACGTGTGTGTGCGTGTGTGCGTGTGTGCGTGTGTGCGTGTGTGCGTGTGTGCGTGTGTGCCTGTGTGCGTGTCTGCGTATGTGCGTGTGTGCGAGTATGCGTGTGTGCGTGTGTGAGTGTATCCATGTGTGCGTGTGCACGGATTTGCGAGTGTACGTGTGTGCGTGTAGGCGTGTATCCATGTGTGCCTGTGGGAGCATATGTGCGTGTGTGCGTGTGTAGGTGTGTGCGTGTATGCGTGTGTGCGTGTGTGCGAGTGTGCGTGTGTGCGTGTGTGCGTGTGTGCGTGTATGCGTGTGTGCGTGTGTGCGTGTGTTCGTGTGTGTATGTGTGCGTGTGTATGTGTGCGTTTGTGTACGCATGCGCGCGCGTGCTTGTGTGCGTGTATGCGTGTGAATGTGCACGGATTTGCGAGTGTACGTGTGTGGGTGTGGGCGTGTATCCATGTGTGCGTGTGTGTGTGTGCGTGTGTGTGCGTGTGTGCGTGTGTGTGCGTGTGTGCGTGTGTGCGTGTGTGCGTGTGTGCGTGAGTGGGTGTGTGGGTGTGTGGGTGTGTGCGTGTGTACGTGTGCGTTTGTGTACGCATGCGCGCGCGTGCATATGTACGTATATGCTTGTGTGAATGTGCGCGGTTTTGCGAGTGTACGTGTACCCATGTGTTCGTGTGTGTGCGTGTGGGCGTGTGTAGGTGTGTGCGTGTGTGCGTGTGTGCGAGTGTGCGAGTGTGCGTGTGTGCGAGTGTGTATGCGTGTATGTGTGAGAGAGTACGTGTGCGCGTGTTTGCACGTGCGCGTGTGTGAGTGCGTGTGCGTGTGTGTGAGTGCATGCGCGTCAATGCGAGCGTGCGTGTGTCCGTACGTGCGCGCGTGTCAGCGTGTGCGCGGGTGCATACGCACGTGTGCATACATGTATGTGTGTGTGCGTGAGTGCGTGCATGCATGTGTACTTGAGTGCGTGTGCAAGTTTGCGTGTGTGCGTATGTACGTGTGTGGCTACGTGGGTGTGTGGGTGTGTGCGTATGTGCGCGTGTCAGTGTGTTCATGTGTGCGTGAGTGCGTGTACGTGTGTCTATGCATGCGCGCGCGTAATTGTGTACGTGTATGCTTGTGTGAAGAATCGCGGATTTGCAAGCATACGTGTGTGCGTGTGTGCGTGTGTGCGTGTGTGCGTGTGTGCATGTACGTGTGTGTGTGTGTGTGTTTGTGCATGTGTGCGTGAGTGAGTGTGTGCGTGCGTGCTTGTGTGCGTGTGAACGTGTGCGTGCGTGTGTCGGTGTGTTCGTGTGCGTGTGTGTGCGCGTATGTGCAGGCGCGCGTGTACTTGCGTGGGTGTATGAATGTGTGAGTATGACCCTTTGGTGTGCGTGGGTGCGTGTGTGTGTGTGCGCGTATGCGTATGTGCCTTAGTACGTGCGTGCGTGTGTGCATGTATAACTGTGTTCTTGTGTACGTGTGTGCGCGGGTGTGCGTGAGTCTGGGTTCAAGTGGTCGTGGTTGTATATGTGCCTACGTGTGTGTGTGTGTGTGTGTGTGTATGTGTGCGTGCGTGTACGCGCGTATTTGCGTTTGTGTATGCGTGTGTAACCGTGCACGAGTATGCGTGTGTACGTGTGTGCGTGTGTGCGTGTGTGCGAGTGTGCGTGTGTTCGTGTATACGTGTGCGTGTGCGGATGTATGTGGGTGTGTGCATGTGCGCGCGTACTTGCGTGCGCGTAAGTTTGTGTGAATGAGCGCGTGTTGGCGTGTGTACCTGTGTGCGTGTGTGCGTGTGTGCGTGTGTGCGTGCGTGCGTGTTTGCGTGTGTAGGTGTGTGCGTGTGAGCGTGTGTGCGTGTGTGCGTGTGTGCGTGTGTGCGTGTGTGCGTGTGTGCGCGTGTGCGGATGTATTTTAATATGCACTGTAACTCCAAAACGAAAACATGTACGTACCTAACATTTTGTATTTAAGCTTGCTTTCGGGTTTCCTGGAGCTGATTAGATTTTTTGGGAAAATTCAGCGGCAGTAAGGGAAGGTTTGTTAGGTCCTGATTTTGGTTTTCATCAAATATTGCTAAAATAGCTGTATACTTCAGTATACAGTGTGTCAGAGATTCAGCATGCATGTATTGCTATATTCGTTAATATTGAAGATAGAATGTCGGTTAAATAGTAAAAGTTTTAGAGAATTTTATGGCTATCATAATGGTAAAGTCCGATTTGAAGTAACTTTTTTTGTTTTTGAAATAATTGAAGAAAACGAAAATTGTGCATTTTCTACTACCCCCTGTAGCTCTTTTATTTGAAGTCTGACAACATTTTGATTTGTACATTATTATGACACTTTTAAAAGACAATTTTAAAAAAAGTACCAAAATTTATCAACAGTCATTTGTTTTGAAATACATACACTAACTATTGTTTTTCATATGGACGCCATCTTGGATTTATACATTATCGAATAATATTTTTTATCACCTTTTCAGCGATGTATCACATGATACGAGAATTTACTTCAACTATCAAAAATTTAAAAATATAAAATTGAAATAGTAGGCCTTGAGAAGGCATGGATTAATAAATGAAAAATTTATACAATTAGATTCCTAATTATTGTAATTTCTAATAACCAAAATAAAAACAAAACCGATAATAGTAACTGTCATAAAACATGCTCGATATGTCCCCTCTACACTCCACACATTTTCTACAACGATTTAACACTGAATGTGTAACCCTAACTAACGTATTTCTATTTACAGAATTTAGTACATGTCTTACTCTATTTTCTAAAATGTCAAGATTTTCAGGAGTATCGAAATAGTACACCTCGTTTTTTGTATGACCCCATAAATAAAAATCTAGTGGGTTCAAGTCAGGGGACCTGGCAGGCCATAAAATGTCTCCATTATTGGAAATTAATTTATTATTAAATACTCTTTGCAAATATTGTTTAACGTCTGCTGAATTGTGTGCTGGACAGCCGTCTTGCATAAACCAAATATTTTCTAAATTTGGATTGATGTTTCTCAGAGCGGGTATGATTTGTTCTTGCAACATCTCTAAGTATCGGACTCCGTTTAAATTATAATTGAAAATAAATGGTCCAATCAAGTTATTTCCTAAAATGTTACATTTAAAATAAACTTTTTAAGAAAATTTTATTTATACCTATAATTCCGCACCATACATTGAAACCAAATCTGGTTTGAAATCTCCTTTCACAAACTTTATGGGGATTTTCCACATTCCAGAAGTGCATATTGTGCCTTAAAATTCCGCAATCTGTAAATCTGGTTTCATCCGTCCATAAAACGTTGGACGAGAATTGAGGATCTTCTCCAGATTTTTGAATGTACCACCGTGAAAATGTCATTCGTCTCTCAAAATCACCTTCTCGTAACGCTTGTGTAATAATTGGTTTGAATGGATGAAATTTATTTTTTTTTTAAATATCATGGACGGAGGATTTCGGAATGTGTAATACATCGGCCATTTTTCTAACCGAAGATGCTTCGTTTTCACCAACAAAATGTAGAACAGCATTATTATTACCTTCATTATCTTTAACATACTTGTTAGGTCTTTCCTTCTCAAAACTGCCATATGATAATAAATTCATCACTAAAGTCCTGAAATGTCTTTTATTCGGTTGAACCCGATAGGGAAATATTTCTTCATAATTTCTTATTGCATTATCTGCATCTCTATTTGCTTTGAAATAGATTTCAAGCATATCTAGCTTCTCTTCATTGGAATATCTTAACGCCATACTTCAAAAAATCTTACACCAAGATACAAAACAGGAATAAATATTAACAATAATAACAACAGGAACAAACAATAAAAACAACACAAACGAATAACAGAATAACAACAATAATAAACACTAACAATGACAACAAGAACAATTATTTTTCCAAGTACTTAACACAGATTGCGAATAATTTACGCGACAAAATAAATTGTCATCTTCTTGTCAGTCATTGCAATTATTATCCATGGCCTCCTATTTTATTTTGTTTAAATGTTTGGTTGCTGAAAGTAAATTTTCATATCATGTAATACATTGTTGAAGAGGTGTTAAAATTAAATTTTGTAAGTGAAAACAGATACATTAGCAAGGGTTTAAATTTTTGATAGTTGGAAGTAAATTCTCGTATCATGTGATACATCGCTGAAAAGGTGATAAAAAATACTATTCGATAATGTAAAAATCCAAGATGGCGTCCATATGAAAAACAATAGTTAGTGTATGTATTTCAAAAACAAATGACTGTAGATAAATTTTGGTACTTTTTTAAAATTGTCTTTTAAAAGTGTCATAATAATGTACAAATCAAAATATTGTCAGACTTCAAATAAAAGAGCTACAGGGGGTAGTAGAAAATGCACAATTTTTGTTTTCTTCAATTATTCCAAAAACAAAAAAAGTTACTTCAAATCTGACTTTACCATGATGATAGCCATAAAATTCTCTAAAACTTTCCCCATTTAACCGACATTCTATCTTCAATATTAACGAATATAGCAATACATGCATGCTGAATATCGGACACACTGTATAGATTAATTATGTTCTATGCAATCTTTTGATACGACACGTAATTTAATGGCAAAAATTTCCTAATGTATAATTTAAGCATTAGTTAAAATTTTTCGATATCTGAAAATTGATTAATTTTGTTAGAAAGTGTGCGGACATATTTTTTAAAGAAAATTTAATCTTACATAACTTTTTTGTGAAGTTTCTTAATATAAAGCGAAATAAGCGTAAAAATTAAATAAATATGATTGAAAATGATTAAACCGTTATCGATATTTGTAAAGAAGCCGGAGATATGGATATGAAGATTTAAACGTCTGTTTGACGTAGATTATTGTTTTTGTTTTTACAATGTTGCTGATTTCCGTAATTAACTTATTATAAATGAGTTATAATTATCCTAAAAAAAATGTTATTAAAATTACTTCATTCCCTTTGGTTTACATTTTGTATGTTTGATAGTCGCGTGTTTCACACAAGATATCACTAATTACGCTTAATTACTTATGCAGCTTTAATTATCAAGGTTAGGGTGAATTTATAATTAATTTCCAACAAAATAGTTATGAAAGCCATTTAGATTGAATGTTCTCGGTTTATATGACAAATACGGAAGGTACTTGTAATGTTTGTAAAGTACATACTTAAATAAGAGTGGAATACTTAGAAAATTGTTTATTAGCGGCGAAGATTTACGCTCAAAGGTTTCCATATACACGGAAACTCAACAAAAGACAGACATGCCAACCTTCTCTAGAATGCGATCAACTTTCGTGTTTAGTTAGACTTGACATTGACTATCTTGATTTTAAAAAAATATAAAATATGAGTAGAAGCAATATTTAACTAAAACACCTTTAAAATTTAAATAATATCGAAAATATTAGGTTTAGGTAGTTTGTAGTCGAAATTTTACTAGATTTGATCTACACGTTACATAGTTATTCAGCTTTTGCAAAACCTCTGTATTTTTAAAAAAAGGGAAATATTTCACAAATGGTAAGACTTAGGTATAGGCAGCTCTGGATATGCATTAATTGGAATTGACTATTGAATTCAAATTTGCTATAAAATTGGACATTCTCATTTAAAAAATATAGGTTTTGGAATAAAAACTTCTTTGGATCACCCTGTATATTTCATAATATTTTTAAAACATGCTTACATAGACCTTTTACATACATATAAAGACTATTTTAAAAAGATTTACCTCTTTCCCCAAAACGACCGAGGCCTGTATGTACTAAGAAGGAAATACCTACCTATAGACTAAAATTTGATCATTGAAAGAAAAAAATGTTACAATATGGCTAAATATACACAAATAATGTAAATATATTTAAAAATAACATCACACATACAAAACTTCAATTCAGATAACGATGCCTACAAATTGGCACGTTACAAACTATTAATCTAGTACATCATTGAAATGCTCCTGAAAAACTTTTTCAAATGAAAAATCCGGTATGGCGTCGGTAAGAAACTACATAGTTCATGTAAATATCTCCAAAATAATTGAAGCTAAAAATTAATTTTGTTTTTATTAAATTCCCTTATAAATGGACCATAATAATAGAGTAATCAGAAAACGAGCTGCCAGCAAAAGTTGAAAATGCACCATTTTGGTTTTTCCCGATTATGTCAAAAACCACAAAAGATAAATCAATTCTTAGGGCGGATTTAAATTTACAATAAAACCTTCCTAATTTAACCAACCCTGTAGTTTCCTGGATGGCAATACATCTAGACCAAATTTGGAATACACTGCATGCTTCAACAGCTATAATAAATCGATGACATAATTTAAATCATGAAGTCTATGTTATGTCAGGCACTATAGATCAGCTCACTGCACAGAAAACTTTATTACTTTAATATTACTCTCAGGTTGAATGCATAATATAGATATATAACAAAACTAAATTTCCATATTGAATAGAGAATATCGATCTTATGCTAATTTACAACACAATTGAAATGTTTTCAAAAAATGTCCAATGTTGTAGAAGTTTTAATGTAAAATTTTACAGCTGTTGAAATAGTAAAAACTTTCACATCCGTTCTTGTAACAAAGAATTAATTGGAAGAAAATCAAGACAGAATAAAGGAAAAGTCTAATAAAAGTTCCTTGTGGAGATGCGTTAGTATCGTAAAATGTATGTAAAGACAGTGTTAATCCTTTCTCGTCAAACATTTTTTATTTAATAGATCTGAATAAGTTTTTAAAATTTAATACAGAAAAATTATAAAAAAATAAAGTGAGGAAATGAGTCTGTCAGTCAAATAAATAGAATAAGTTTTCAATGCAGTCTTTTGAAATTTTAAGGTGATTGCTCACATATATTAAATAAATGAGCATTTCAGTTTATGTTCACAAAAAATCAAGATAAAAAAGTGAGCTGACAGATCAATGGTTATAAAGACAGATTATATTTCAACGACAAATTCAGTAGAGAAATTTAGTTTTTTTATTATTGATTTAAGCATATAATAAATAGTTTCTTACGTTTAATAAATTTGATAGAAATACATTAATTTTACATATTGATCTTTTATATGAGATATTACAGGTTGTCTAACATTTGAAATGGGAAAACCGCAAAACGCAACTAGTTCGCGATAAGAGAATTATCGTACTTTAACTTTTAATTTTAAGTTGCGGGTTTCCCATTTAAAATAATGTTGGATAAGCTGTACAGGGTGTCCTATTTTCGATGTAATTGGGGGGTTTTAGGTATTTCCCAAATAGATAGAGTAAAATTATGGTCGGGACCCTTGGACCGATTTTTGAAACAAATTTAACGCTAGAATTACCGCAGCGGTCATTTAACGGCTGCCGGTGATTGTTTTTGTTATAAATATTTTATTAGAATGTTTTGATAATTTATGTTTTGGGACTTTTTCTTATTCGGTTTGTACTTTGTTTTCACAAAATTCTAATTTAATAACTATAAGCGTTATTACATTTTACCTGGTTTTACCTACAATTACCAACAGCGGCCATTTGACCGCTTATCGGATTATAAATTTCCTAGTTGTAATTTAATGCATTTTTAATATATAATTTGTACTTATCCCTTTTGAACTTTCCCTTACTTATGCTTGTATAAATACCGCGTAGAAATAATATAAATATTGATAGGTATTTATATTTCTTGTTCAGTTTTTGATAATAATTCGTATAGTGAAGTTTATCAAGTTGCAGTTTGAACATGTCTCGAAATTCTAAACGCGCTCTTACGCATCAGCAATTATTACAAGAGGTTCAAAAAATAGAAGATTGTGAATCCGATGGTGAATATATAAGTTCTGAAGAAGCTAGTGAGAGTGAAGTGAAAATCGAAGATTTTGACTCAACCAGTGAAAGTGAGGACCCTGAGAGCATAGACATTTCCAGACAGCCGAAAAAAAGGAAAATAGAGGATACATCATATGTTTCTCGGAACGGTACCCAATGGACCGTATTGCCTATTGATACTGTAAATGTAGGGCGATGTACGAAGCAAAATGTGCTACGAGAAAAAGGAGACCCAACGGGTTATGCGAAAAACAATATTCATGCAGGATTTGCTAATGCATGGCGGCTACTCCTTGACGACACTATCCTGAAACATATAAAAATGTGCACTGAAATAGAGGCCCATCGTCAACTTTCTAACAACACTTGGAGCCCAAGTTTGGAGGAATTATTATCTTCCTTATGGTCTGTTGAATGGGGCATAGAATTTTTCAAAAAAACTATGTCATGGAACCGGTTCCAAGAAATTTTAAGATTTGATGTTAGATCCACCAGATCGGAAAGATTGGAAACGGAAAAATTTGCCTTGGTGTCGTTTGTGTGGAATCGCTTTATAGAAAATTGTATTGCCTATTATAAGCCCGGTCCAAATATAACAGTAGATGAGCAGCTTTTTCCGACTAAAGCTAGATGTAAGTTTATTCAGTATACGGGAAATAAGCCAGATAAATTTGGAATTAAATTTTGGATTGCCGCTGACGTCGAGTCAAAGTATTGTTTGAACGGATTTCCTTATTTGGGTAAGGATAATTTAAAACCACCTACTGAATCTCTATCAGAAAATGTTGGTTACGTTTGTTACAACCTTTTATGAACAAGGGACGAAATATCACGACCGACAATTTTTTTACGTCGATATCCCTAGCAAAAACACTAATGGCGAAGAAAACCAGTATTGTCGGGACAATTAGAAAATCCAGAGTCGAAATCCCACCTGCAGCAAGTAATCAAAAATCGAAGCTTTATTCGACATCGATTTTAGAAGCAGAAAAATGTTTACTTACGGTATATCAAGGTAAAAAAAATAAAAATGTGCTAGTTTTGAGTACGACGCACGAAAAAATAAATATATTAGAAAATTCAAAAAAGAAACTACCCGAAAGTATACATTTCTACAATAATACCAAATTTGGTGTGGATGTTTTGGACCAAATGGCTAAAAAATATTCCGTCAAAGCCAGCTCCAGAAGATGGCCATTGCAAGTATTCTACAATATATTAGACTTAATGCATGGATTCTGCACAAGGAAACGTTCAAAACAAATAACATTAGCCGTCGAGATTTTATTTTAACTTTATCCCAAGAACTTGCTGCTGGTAAAAAAAATAAAAATTAATAATATTATTCCAGACAAATGTAATAAAGTTGTATTTCAAAACCGTCGACAATGTTACACAAGTAAATGCAGGAATAAAACAAACCAGCTCTGCAATAAGTGTAATAAGCCTATATGCGGAACTTGCAACAGAAATAAAATAATATTATGTGCAAATTGTAATTAATTATAATGGAATTGTATATGTATATATAGTATTAGTTTATATTGTTAGTTTTATATATTTTTTGTACACTTTCTGTAAAATATATTTTTTCTTTCGCTAATATCATTTTATTCTGTAAATATATAAATGTTAAGCAGAATTATGGAATAATAGTATATTAAGAAACAAGTTTCATAAGACGCGTTTTTATCGCATGAGTCCAAGTTTAGAAAACGACCCGCGCAGCGGGGAGTTTTCTAATGGACGAATGCGATAAAGCGTCTTATGAAACGAGTTTCTTATACTATTTTTTCTATTTTGCGTATTTGTGTTGGAAATTTTGAAAAAATGTAAATTCCATTTGTCACCTTATTTCATAATTTTGAATTAGGTTGGCAACAGTGGTATTTGTTTGAGTTCGATACAAATGTAGGGTATTAAAACTATTATTTCTTACTAATTCATTTCAAACTACCTTATAAATATGTTCTCAATAGAAGTTGTATAACTATATACATTATAATCGGAACAAAATTACACTATACTATGTAAACTTAATAATTTACACTCAAGTGAAGTTAACAAGGTTATATGAAGGTTATATTTTACGCAAAAGATGTAATCGGCTTAATTTGAAAGCATATTGACGCTTTATCTTGAAACACAATAAAAAAGAGAAATCGTCCTTATTCGGTTTTGGTCATCTTAATCATTGCAATACATTAATCAGGAATAATTAATTCAATACAAAGGATATATACACATTTCAAATAAGAATAGGTTATGTTACATTTACGTTTACATACATCAATAAAAAACTTCATTAGTTAACATACCAACATCAAGAAAAAAAATGTTAGATACTTTAAAGTCAAACATTAAAACACCCGTTTGAGTGTCATAATGTACATATTAAACACGCAAAATAGAAAAAACTATTTAAAGTAACCATCGATTATTTGTCATACCTGTAAATTACAATTTAATGTTGTTTGAATATATTTTGCCAGTAATCTTATGTTGTTTGTACCAGCGGTCGTTTGACCGCTCGCGGTCGTTTCAGGTAGTAAATAATTTCGGTAATTCTAGTGTTAATAATCTAAAGAACATTTAAATATCTCGACTCGTTTGGGAAATATAGGGTGTTTTTCGTTTTATGTCGTTTTCTTTAAAATCCCGTAACTTTTTTGTTTGTGAATATTTAAAATTTTGGTAAAAACATCTTTTGTGCCTTTTTTTATGTGCAATTTAGTGGCGTACTCGATTATTTTCTAACTTAACTTGTTTCCGAGTTACAGACCAAAGTTGCATTTTTTTAAATGGTAACCATAGTTGGCTATGACTCCATTAATTAGAGTTCAAACTGATGTCCATTATGATGTAAACAAACTTCACATCGGCGCGAAATACATTCAATTGCCTTAATGAAATGAATAGATGTATGCCTTAAATCTTCAAATGCTGCCCTGGTTGAATTGACCAATTGTTCGTATGTTTCGTGGCGAGTATGAAAGAAATCCAGTATTGAAAGATCTGGAGATCTTGCTGGCCACTGAATAGGTCCGTTATTGCCAATCCATTGATTGTTAAAGTTTCGGTTTAAATAATCTCGGACTAAAACAGTGTTATGGCTAGGCGCACCATCTTGTTGAAAATAAACATTTACCCTCTGCGCTAACGGAATTTCATCTAGCAGTTGTGGAAGACAAATGTTTAATATTTCCATATACCTCACGCCGTTAAGGTTGCCGTTAAAGATGTGGTAAACAAATCTACCCCCCAAAATAAAGCATGATACATTAAACCCAAATCTACCTTGATTTTGGCGTGTTAATGTTACAAAATTGTTATTTTTTGACCAATATCGATTGTTGTTGCGATTAAAAATTCCTGCACTCGTAATATGACTCTCATCAGACCAAATGATATTGCGCCCAAAATTCCTATTTTGTCTAATCTGTTCTGAATACCAATTACAAAAAATAATTCGCCGTTCTAAGTCACCATCATTAAGGTGCTGAATTACTCTTTTTTTGTACGGAGTACAATTATATTTTTTTAAGATTTTTTTGTACTCTTGATTTAGATACGCCAACTTGTGTTTCTATTTGTCGGCAGGAGGTATTAGGATTTTCTTCAACTCTTGCTAAAACAGTTATTTCGTCGTCTTGTTGGTTCATTTTTGTATAATTTTTGATCCTAGGCTTCTCAAAAGATCCATAAGTAAATAGATGTTCTTTTAATCTGGCGAATATATTCTTGTTGGGATGTCTTCGTTTTTATAAATACTAGCATTATTAAAGTGGTCTGCATAAAAATTATACTGATAGTATATGCCAATCATATTTAACTTTTCAAAATTTTCATACTTCGTATTATTGACAGCCATCACAAAAAAGCTTGAATAATTAATTATGTAAGCAAAGTTTTGAAACAATAAATCTAATCACATTTACGTTTCCATCATTTATTTATACGAAACAACTGCGTGAAATGTCAAATAACTAGCAACGAATGCGTGCAGTAAACAAAGGTTCATAGATGACTAGATCAAGAGGTATTTTTCAAAAAATCGTTTATAATTTTCTTATTTACCGAGGTAAATATATGAAACTATATTTTCAGAAAGCTAAAAGAAATCTCTATTTAATGGAGTCATAGCCAACTATGGTTGCCATTTAAAAAAATGCAACTTTGGTCTGTAACTCGGAAACAAATTAAGTTAGAAAAAAATCGAGTACGCCACTCAATTGCACATAAAAAAGGCATAAAAGATGTTTTTACCAAAATTTTAAATATTCACAAACAAAAAAGTTATGGGATTTTAAAGAAAACGGCATAAAACGAAAAACACCCTATATTTCCCAAACGAGTCGAGATATTTAAATATTCTTTAGATTATTAAATTTGTTTCAAAAATCGGTCCAAGGGTCCCGACCATGATTTTACTCTATCTGTTTGAGAAATACCTAAAATCTCCCAATTACATCGAAAATAGGACACCCTGTACAGTAGAGTGGAGCGAAAAAATCAATTTTTTTATTTCTTGATGTAATAGTGAAAAAAAGTTGTTATACTATAGTTTAATTATAACCTTCCTTAAGAAAAAAAATCCGAAAGTATCTTCTTCCCTCTACACACCCTTAAATAATGTAAAAAGTGTAAAAAGTAAATTTTATACTTTTAGTCGTATTTTTAATGGTACAAAACAATTGTTACAATGGTTCATTTAATAAACTAATAACTAAAAAAATGAAAGCATGTCTTTTTTCCCATACGCACCCTTAAAATAATAATAAAATATAAAAAAATCTTAGGTAATCAAGAAAGGGTAGCTGCTATTCCAATTCTATCCCTCTCACTTTTACTAGATTCACTTAAGGGTGTGTCTATTGATTAAATTGACGTTTTGTGTTAAACTCGGGCATTGCTGCTCTGGATTTAAGAGTATCCTTAACAAAACCATCTCTGGCTGCTGATCCCATAGCGCTTTGTGAAGGTTCAGTCACTAGTTTGACACTTCTTTCCACCGCCTGGGTATAGCAGGGAAAGTTGAGAAGTTCTATTGTGTTAGCGCCTTGAATTAGCTTCTTAATGTCTTCATCGGTAACAGAATTTAGAATGGGTGGAGTTATTATTTTAATAGCTTGCCAATCTATAAGGTCGATATAATCGGTTGCCTCAAAGTTTATTGTTGGAATGCAAAATGTTCTCTTTTTATCACAGTTCACTCTAGCCTTTAATATACGTCTTAATGCTAGTTCTTGAACAACTATTCTATTATCTGTAAGCATACATATTAACAGATTTTCGGGATGAATAAAAAATGCATTACGTTATATTATTGCATCAATAATATTTATTAGCTACGGTTTCAAGTATCGACTTAATTTAATTGTCTTCCAAATATGTTTAGAACCACTTGTGCATGATGCATAAAACTTGATATTAAACCACATCGGTGCGTAGACGGTTTGAATAAACTGTGTCAAGTCGTTAAGATTTGAACTCGGGTTCTTTGTCCCAATATATAGCCTTAGTATTCCATTGGCTGTCGTCAGCCATCTGGCATGAGCCAGTTTGCCAGGGTCCATATTAGATAATTGAAAAAAACACTTATCACTGGAGATCGCAGAGCACATTTGATAGAGATATTTTTGATCTTTTTCGCGTTTCGCCACCTTATTATTAGGAATTTTCAAAATTCGATTAAACATTATTAAGGCACCTTTTTACGCACAATACTAATACGGTATTGAAAATATTATGTGAAGTTTCGTTTATTCTGAACCATCATCAGGTTTATTTTTTCTTATGGGGATTAAGATATATTTTTATGTCGTTGGATGGAGAATGTTATGCTGATTTTAGCAATATATAACACTTTATGGTTTGATCGACTGCGAACTAAAATAATGTGAAAAATACGAAGAACAAGATTCCGCCTTCTTGGATCCAGCAAGGAATAATTACAGTAGTTCTACTTATTTAATTTGTTAAACTCAGAACATCCAAAAAATTATAAAAACATTTAAGCAATTTAAAAAAAACATTAACAAACAGCTCAAACAAGTATGTCTATGTAACACGGTCATAATAGCGACAACGCAAATTTATCGATAGGTAACAACAAAATAATTACACAGACAAACAAACAAAAATTATTATAATAAATGTTCGAACAAGTTTCCTCCTTCTTAAATACAGTAACGAATTCTTCTTCTACAATTGTTTACGCTTCTTTGAATGGTTCTCCTGGGAATTTGACGAAGTTCATTAACAACCCTATTCTGGAGTTCTTCTGTATTTTGCGGTGGCGTCTTATAAATCATATTTTTTAAATAGCCCCAGGTGAAGTAGTCTAAAGGTGTTAAATCTGGACTTCTTGCTGGCCACCTAAGTGGTCCCCTATTTCCCATCCATTTATCAGGAAATTCGCCGTTAAGATATTCACTTATTATCGCAGCATTATGAGGAGGAGCTCCGTCCGTTTGCCACCAGAGAGTCCATCTTTCGTTTAGCGGAACATCATCCAAAAGGTCTGATATTTCGTGTGTTAGAAATGCGAGGTACCGTTGAGACGTTAGGATACCTACGTAAATAATTGGCCCAAGGAGTCTATCCTTCCAGATTCCAACCCACACATTAAAGGACCGGTGGCCTTGTCCTCGCATTTGCCTGTTAATTTCAACGGACCAGTAGTACTCGTTATTACGATTAAACATTCCATTAGTGGAAAAATTGCACTCATCCGACCAAATTATTTGATTGAGAAAGTTGCGATTTTCCAGTATTTTGGTATTAAGTTGGTTACAAAAATCCAACCGTCTCATATCGTCCCCAAGCCGAAGAGTTTGACTAACGTGTAACTTAAATGGTTTATAACGGTGTTGCTTTAACAGTCGCCAAACTGTCGTTTTTGGCACTTCAATAGTTTGCTCTATTTCTCTGGTAGATGTTGAAGGACTTTCTTGAACCCAAGATGGATAACATAAAGTCATAACTCTACAAAAAAAATGGCTGCTGAAATTAGCAGTGATGTGAGTGGAAATTCTTATAATTAGTATAATACTAATAAATAGTACCTGATGTAATATTTCTTCTTCGGCATCTGTCTAGTCTGCTATCATATGCATTTCGAGGTTTCTGAAAACATCCAAATTCTCGCAAATTTTGGTCTGATTTTAAAAAATATCTCTGGTTTGGTTGCTGCCTCTCCGGATATTCCTCTAAATATCTTTGTTCTGCTCTGACACTATTTCGATTGCAGCTATAAAATATCCTTATCATGTCTCGTTTTTCTGAATTTGAAAACATTCTAAAGAAACTTGCAAATTTTAAAGCACTAACACGAAGGATCTTGCAATTATTACCCTTTTTACAATTAGAAAATGACATGACAAAAGCCAACTCCTGAGTTTTGTTTGATTCATGGATATCGTGATAATGTAATATTTAGTTTTTAATTTAAGAGTATTTTAGTTCGCAGTCGATCAAACCATGAAGTGTTATATATTGCTAAAATCAGCATAACATTCTCCATCCAACGACATAAAAATATATCTTAATCCCGATAAGAAAAAATGAACCTGATGATGGTTCAGAATAAACGAAACGTCACATAATATTTTTAATACCGTATTAGTATTGTGCGCAAAAAGGTGCCTTAATAATGTTTAATCGAATTTTGAAAATTCCTAATAATAAGGTGACGCGATAAACGAAAATCGAAATTTTTAGTTTTTTGAGCATAAAACCAAATCCATTCGAGTTAGCTCAAATTCCTTTTCAGATTATTACTCGGCATCGAATTTAGCAAAAGTGCCGAATTTAAACCTATATCCTATCTTTTATAATAAACGAGATCCCCATGCTTGCCCTCGAATTTGGGACAGCCTGTACTTAACTCGGAAACTACTACATCAGGAAGATTACAAGCAATTGGTATAAAAGCTACAACTTCTAAGTTCTGACAAGTTTCCAACGATTTTCCAATAGCTCCCACAAATCCACGAGGTCCACTGATGTCACCGTCAAGAAACTGAAAAAGGTGCCTTAAAGGAAGTTCATTAAAATGCATCAGACGAATAAACCACTGTAACGGGCGGTTAATATGTGCTTCTATCTGAGATATAACTCCGTTCTTTGATCCAGTATTAACCACTGTTCCATCACATCCTACTGTTAATAAATTGTCCAAATTAAAATTATTTGAAGCAAAAAAAAGTTAGTATGGACTCTGTAATACATTTAGCAGAACCTGACGTAGGCGTGGTGTGTCCGATATACAACGATTCAGGTTCTTGGATAAGTGATGTGTGCTCCTCTACTATAGTTTTTTTATGCCTTTTGTTTCCAATTACTTTTTGAGTCAAGGTCTTGTCTTTTCTTCCGTCAAAATAAAGAGCTTTGATTGACTTCTCAGCATCGTTGTCTTGGAAACGTTGCCTACTTTTTACTCTAGCTCTTCTGACTTTACTCCTGTCTACAACATTCATTTTGTCTTCTTCGGAGGTAATTCCAACATCTTTCAGCACAGCTGATGCTATGGCTGCCGCAGATCTGTCAGATAACTTGTATCGATCACAAAGTTGAGCAAATGTTGGTAATTGGATGCGATTTTGCCCTGTAGTTTGTAGGCCATCTGTTCCTTTTGACGTAGATGGAAGATGATCGTTATATTCCTCGTTACAACTGGCTGAAATATCAAGCATTGTTTCATTATAAACTTCATGAGTACTATGAGTAGGAGTAGATCTGGAAATTTTTCTATTTTCCTTTATTGCTCTCTCTTCTCTTTTCTGTATTTTTTGGTTTCTACTAAGTCTACATTATCGATGAACATTTTCCGGTTCGTTCTCTGATCAGTTAAGAAAGCTTGTTCTTGGCACGAACAATTTGTAAACGTTTCACATTTACAAGTACTTATATCAAACAAGAATCTGGAGTCATCTTTAAATGCCTTCACTTTGGATAAATATGTATTATTTAGTTTTGATTCTGGATGTCTGATAATTTTAAGATACTTGTCGTGATACGATCGAATACATTGAATGACACGTGTACGAGAGACAGTCGGAAGTGATGCTTTCGACCACAACTTACAAACATTGTCACTTAGGATTTCATCAATGTGAGACACTGTTGGCTCCTTTTTGGAATTAGAGGCCTTAATGTCATATCGTACATACAAAAAGCATTTAATTACATCTTTGTAAGTTGACAACATATTACTACTAAAATAACATGGTGCTCCGAAAATAGAACATTCCACTGTTTTTCTGGTATTCATTGTTACTTAATTACTGCCAACTTTAATAATTTACAACGATCATTTTCAATCACCACTACTCACAATTATCTAACAATATTTGTGGCTTGTTGCTATGTCGCTTCTAGGAAACTGAGAATTGGGAAAGGAAGTGAGAGACGTCGCACGCATTACTTCTTTTGATGACGTCATCATTGAACATGCAGGCAGGACCGGTTTCTCGAGTGCAGTAGGTTAATTATTTAATGCGTGGAGGAGTCCAACTTTTTTAATATATCTGAAAAATATTTCTTGGGAGTTCCTTTCATTATTACGTAATAGTAATAAGAATTTCAAAAATATTACCCTTTTAGAGGGTGGTAGAGGGCAAAAGACGTTATTATATTTTAACAAAAATGTTTGGGGTTACTTTTTATATGTTTTAAAAACTTTTTTTTGCTATTAGATGTCAAAATTCCACGCTACTATACAATTAAGTTACGCTGTGTAACAGATTTAACTAACAGTTCATCAGCGGTGAGTATAAAGCTATAATCAAGTATTAAGTAAATCACTGTCAATCTAATTCCCGATTTCACAAAGGCCGATTAAGGTACCTGTTAGTTAACCCTTGACTGATCGTTCAAATGTAACCTTAACATATCGATCATAATCTTTATACAATTAATGATTGATCAATTAACAAGGACGATAATATCTCACAACCATGGGTTTCACCAAGCCATAACTACTGATCTCCACCTTTTGCTACCTACGATTAATACCAATTTTATGTCTGTTCTTACAAATCATCAAGGAATGATTCTCATACACAGGAAAACGTCTCTATTCTCTATCTTTACACTTATCTATACCTACAAGACAAGAACCAACAAATAAGAAACAAAGGCTGTATATAGTTACAGGAAAAGTGCATGGTAACTGACGTAGCTCAGTGGTAGGGTCGCTGTTCTTACTCAAACTAGAAAAAAGGGCACTCGTTACTACTCAACCAAGTATCAGTGATAAAATGTCACGAAGGCGCAAACGGACTTTCAATTTTTAAAATAACCACGTGATAGACTAGATCTCGAGGTCCGCATAAGTCACTTAAAAATTCGGAAAACTTACATATTTCCTAAAAACTCGTCGCATTCATTGCTCTAGCAATTACGAAACTCGCCTAAATTTTTGGCTCAGCCTGTAAATTGACTTCAAATTCACTATTAAAATTTAATCACTAAACACTTTCTTAATATGCCTTTAAATAATAATTAAATAAAAATACCTTTAAATTTTCTTAAGAATTTACGTTTTTTTTACCAAAATTTACCCTGAAACATTTTCCTTAAATACCACATGTAATAAAACAAGCCCCACTTTCACAGCTAAATTGCAATGAAACTACTAATCTATGCCGAACGACACGTTGGGAGACAAGTTGCAATAATTCATGTAATTTTTTTAAAGAAAAGTGCTTAATTCTGTATTGTAACGTTGGTAATTGTATAATACCTGGTGATCCTTTAATACTGATGACAGTTTGAATTTCCCGCAAAACAAAACATGTTAAAGGTTGGTAATTATACATCACTGTCATTTATTTAATTACAGTGGTGTATTTGGTATCAGTTGCTAAATTAATAATCTGTTTTTGAATTACAAATAAATCTCCCGTTTTACAACAAATTTTATATTTATACTAAGCACAGTTACGTTAATAACGTTTTATTAAATAAACTACAAAAATTACTCAAAATGTCTACCGTTATGTTCATGACACAATTCCACCTTACGCGTTTTTATATCCAAACACTTTTTCGCGAGTTGTAAGTGTAATTCTTCCAACTTCAACAAAATTGTGTGGATTTTCAGTTGCTCACGTTCGATAGATAGTTTAGACTATTAATATTACCAGATAAATGAAACCATGCTTCATCGGTCATAAAAGCTACATTACAATATCGTTATTTAAATTGTTAGTAAATCAATCCAATAATTACGTTTATTCTCATTATCAACAGCATGCAGTTGCTGTACAACAGAAACCCAAAATGGGTGTATATGAAGATTTCTATGCAAAATCCGTTGGCATGTTGAATAAGACAAATCTGTAATTTGAAAATGAAGTTAGTAGGTATCACAAATTTATCCTACGTTGACAACTTACCAGCTTGAGCACTTAACTGGCGGGTTGATTTTTTGGGACTTGCTTCCATTCGTTACGTTACGACTTCTGCCACTTCATCATTTCGTAGTAATGGACGACCTAGGTTTTGCCTTACAAATTCATTTCTTATCTTCAAGGTTTTTTACCTACAAATGCAAATTAGTCTGATGTAAACATTATCTAATCACTTAACTTAATAAATTCTTGAATTAGTAGTAGTAGTAGTAGAGTAGGTCTGAAAAAACTGCTTTAAGGAACGTTGATAATGTAGAATGGAAAAGTAAATGAAAATCAAAGCTAAATTAACGACGGCACTGATGTCAAAAAAGAACAAATGAAGTAACTTAAAATATTTAACCCACAATTCAACACCGTAAAACAAACTAGAATCGTACGCGCTAAATTCCAACTGTCATCAGTATTAAAAAATCACCCGGTATATTACATAAGAAAAAGAAAAATTATTATTTATCCAGAATAATTCCTGCATTGTAATAAACAATAAAATAACTGGAACTAATTTTAATTTAAGAATGCTCAAAATTCGTTTCCAATCAGTATCACTTTACTTAAACTACTTTCAATCAATTAAAATTTATTAATATTTAGTAACGTTATTGACGACTCAATGCATCAATAAAATTTTAACTGCAAAGGAAATCGGTATTAAATTTACTTCTAATCCTTTAATATAGTATCAAGGCTACCCGATTTATCGATTACTATGTAACGTGCAAAAATAGATATCCGATTCAATAGTACCGATCTCATATTTTCTGTAGTTCCTGTATTAAAAAGTTACATTTACGTAGTAGTGCCACCTAGAGGATTTTTACGTCTACTTAAAGATACCTATTGTGTGCGCTGAATTACCAATAAATAATAGACTTTATTTCTACCGCATAAAATTTGAACTCAATTTGGTAACAAAGCAATCTGATAACAAAAATTTTTGAAAACGTTCATCAATGTGGTTTTGTGGGTAGCCATTTTGGTGAAAAGTGGAAGCATTCTTAGAAAATTCTCTTTTCTGATTTAATCGATGGGAAGTATTTCTATATCTTGTAATATACTTTACTAATCGCTATTTTGTGGCGGATATATAAGAATCTTGCTCTCACTAAAGGAATAAGCTATCTACATTTCTTCAATTCCTTTGTAATTTTTAAATTTCTTTTAGTGTCGAGATATTGTAAATAACCAAATCGCTATTCCCAAGACTGATAATTAACCATAATCGCCAATAGATCACATAGAGCTCACCGGTAATATAAAGAGGTAAAGCAACGTTGAGTTCCTTGATTTGAGTTCCTCGATTTGAGCTTCTCGTTCTGCTTATGTTATTTTGTTCGTCTGTTCTTCCAGCTATTGATGTTTCGTTTGTCTGGAATTAACCTTATGCTGTGCGGAAGATAAATATTTCTTCTCCTAAGCATTTTGTATTGCTGGTGGTTACGATGTGGAATCTAGCTGTACATTCGCTAATGGTGACGATTCGAAAGCCTTCTCACCTGTACTCGTCTAGGCACTAACCAGGACAAAGCTGACTAATACCAGGGCCTAAAGTATAACTATTAGTCAAACCAGGTCATTATATGTATTAAATATATATATATATATATATATATATATATATATATATATATATATATATATATATACCACATGATCACGTCAAGGACACATTGAACAAACAGAAAACCGTATCGTATCATCTCAAAATAAGTAGTAGAAATCCACGAATTTCACATTTACAAAGCGGCCGCAGGCAGGTCCTAATTTACAAAACGAGATACCAGATAGCATATTAATTAGCTGCAATGGAGAACAATTTCGAATTTTTCCCACAACCGACAATATCAATAGCACAGAAAACACCATCAGTGAGGAAATGCTAATAGAAGACGAAAATAAAAATTATACATTTAAAAAGACGCATTTCAACGGAGCGCAAAAACGCTAGATAGCGAAACAGCAGACTTACTTGCCACCTCAGAAAAACCAATATCTAAGCGCATGAAAGGCAAAACTAAAACATCAATCTACCACTGCCGATCTCACCAACGAGTGATTTACAACCACATTTGCCAAGCTCCCACATACAGCAAGTAGAACCATTAAAAAAACCATTACAAAAAATTCAAGATTATACATGAAAACCCAGGTGACTTCCCACTGTCATCTGAAAACTTCAAGCACTTTTTTGAAGGTACAAAGGGAGTGGTTGATCTATTACATGAAGCAGAACGATTCACTACCGTCATCAAAAGCTTACTTAAGATGATCAAAAATCTTGACCCATATTTGCAGGATAGGTCAATAAAAACGCAACTCACTAGACTTTCAAACAGAATAAATAAGCAATTGCTAAAGAAAGATAAACAACTAATAACCCAAAATGAAACCTACAACCCGAGAGACTTCTTAAAACTATTAAAATTCACATATTAACGCAATACCCAAACAAAATAAACTTTCAAGTAGACCATACTCCACAAATGAAACACTATTAAGTTTTCTGTAAAAATCGTTTATCACACCTTGAAGTAAGTGGAAGGGTGGACATTTAATCTAAAGCCTCAATTAATAAATATTCGAAATTAATATATATTGACCGTGGAAAAATTTTGAAAGGCGTGTGAAAATTTTGCGGATCGTAGGAACCATATTTTGGCAATTGGCCCGGGTTACACCCCTTTTATGTCGACAATATTTTGGCAATTTTTGGCAATTGGCCCGGGCCAAACCCTTTGATATTTGTCGCCAAGGTCAAAGTTCATTGACCTCGTGAGAATTTTGGCAATTTTCGGCAATTGACAAGGTATTTGTTGCCGCCAAGATCAAAGTGTATATTCAAGGTCACCAAGCAATTCTTTGCTGAGCTAAGGTGTTAACTCTTATAAATTAATTCTCAAGGTCAGGGGTATTAAATAGACTTTTCCAAGTGTGGGGGATTCTACCTTTCAGGGTCATTGAAGCATTTCTTGGCTGAGTCAAGACGTTAGAAATCAATTCTCAAGGTCGATGGTACCATACGGATTGTCGCTGTCTATGCTAAAATGTGAGTCAAAGTTTTTGTATTGGCTTGTAAAGAACCAACGTCCTTTACGTATGCGTTTTAGAATAAATTATTTGCGGACCATCCTATACCTAAAATTTCAAAAGTTTACGCGATATTGCACAACGAATAATTTATTAATCACCGCTGACGTGTATTTCTAAAAAACCAGTAAGTTTTTGCACGTCAGAACGATTACAACCAATCGTATAACGGCATCCCCCGCACGGTAGCCGCGAAGCCGCCCACAGATGCACCTTTATAAACCAGTAACGCGTGAAGAAAGGAGGATGAATCGAAGTAGATTCAAGTCAAGCCGATATCCAGCCGCTGTAGCACCGTTTGCTTCGTGTAAGCACCGACCTGCTAATCACCATGGATGAATAGATGAATCGAAGTAGATTCAAGTCAAGCCGATATCCAGCAGCCGCCACCGTACCGTTTGCTTCGTGTAAGCACCGACCTGTTATTCACCGTCGAAGAGTCCATCGCGATCGGGTGATAACGCGCACCACCTCGCACCGGGCAACCTAAAGTTTAATCCTATACTACCATTGATAGACACGTAAGTTGTAAAGTTATAAAATCTGACAATTTACAATCAAACACTACAGAACGTAAATAACGCCGGGCTGAGTCTCCAGGAGTTATACCAAGTACACTAACACCTAGAGTGCCACGAAGGGTAGTCCCGACGTCACTCGCAAATACAAAGTACACTAACACCTAGAGTGCCACGCAGGGGTAACCCCCGACGTCACATCGCAAACACTTGAGGGTGAAGGGTTGTTACAGGGCTGTAAAGACCTGCGACCTTTCTCTTAGTCTATCCGGTTAAGACAGGCCGTCGCCTACGTCTTCTGAGTATTACTGAGATCACGCTCGAAACTCATACATACAATACATACAGACAAACACAATAACCGTACACGGTGTCTTTAATCGCAGGAGAGTACATCTGAAATCGGTTGTATAAATTGGTAGTCAATATAACCATCGCAAACACCTAGTGTGAGATCATTTGTAAATAAATTAGATAGTACGTAAATTATCCAATATTTACCTTAAACCTATTAAAGTCGTTTTAGAGTAGTTTTAATATCAAGTATTTTGTTCCCTTGATTGATTGTAGATAATTAGACTTAGTATAGAAATCCGCAATTAATTCCGTTAAATAAATAATCTAATTGCCTAATCAAACCGGTTAGAATTAAAGAAAGATAGTCCCGAGATCTCGAATTTGCATACGCGCATTTCGCGTGTATTATTTCCTGGGAGTACGACATACTCGCTTCAGCGCTCCACAGTTACTGAAGAATAAATGATTATGCCATGCATATAGGCCGAGAACGATATCGATTTTCTCCGTCCGAGGTCGTTACACTGGCGCCGTTGAACGAAACTACTTAAAGCAACGGTACCAGCTTCGGTAAATACAGGACCCTAACATAAATTTTACCTACTAGGTAAGGAGTAGATTAAAATAATACATCTGTTCACAGAAGCGACTACGCACACAGTAAATAGCCGCCCACCAGGAGAACGAGTGTGAGGAGCCGCCAGGACCAAGAAGCACAAATACATTTTGAGTTGTTATTAATACCAGTTTTTTTTATATTGTTAAATTTATTTAATATACGTTTTAAAACGCTTTAAGATATTTATTTAAGGTGACAGTGTCAGCCCACTAGTTAAGACGAACCACACCCCGTTTATAATAAATTATAAACACGATTGAGCAAAGCAGAGGCAAAATAAAACCGCGTTGGGTTACCAAACCAGAAGGCGCGTAAATAATAATCATTTAATTAAAAAACCGTATTACAGGCTAAATTGCAATAAAAAGATTATGCTTACAGTATGTGGATTCATAATACTACTGTCCTTAACCACCACGATGAGTTAGTTTTTCTAAGAATCGGAACCGGTTCCCAAAGACATATAGTCGTTTCCCAAAACAGGGGAGCCGTTTCCCAAAACAGGGATCCGTTACCCAACACAGGTAACCGTTTCCCGTTCAAGTAATTCTTGGCTGAGTGAGGGTCATAATTCCTAGAAATCACCTGTAGGGCTGTCAAACATTGTCGGTGGCTAAAATGTATTGGTATCAATTTTCAAGGTCATAAGTGCTAGAAATCAACCTCCAGGGGTATCCAATACATGGCCGGTAAAGGTATGTAGTAGGATGGTCTTGAAGGTCACGTATACTATAGGATCCACTTTCTCGTTTTCAAGGCCATTACGTACACATATTGCCTGCATGTATTCTTCAAGGCTATGTAATAGCGATTCACTTATTAATTTATTAAATAAAACTCGCAAGCGTATTAGCTCAAGGTCACGTACACTTTCCCTCCATATTCTTCAAGGTTACACCTCTGAAAAATCAATTTTAAAGGACGAAGGCAATCCATTGTTCAAGCAATTCTGGTCCAGTCAGAGTCATAATTCCTAGAAATTACCTGCATGGGGTATTCAAATAGACTTTTTAAGGTTGGGGTCCTTTTCCCAAATACAAATAGCCGTTTCCCAAGTACAGATAGCCGTTTCCTAAAATAGATAGCTGTTTCGCAACAGCGGTAGCCGTCTCTCTACTGATTGGCCGCTACATGTTGGTGATCAAGCTTTTGATTAGATGAGTCATGCTCAAGTGGCTAGAAAGGTCATTAGACCGATTCTGGACCACTTTGAACTTAGTTAATGTCAAAGGACAGCAGTATCATGATCAAAGAAGTCTGCACCACTCTGAAGTTAGCCTAGTTCAAAGGGCAACAGCGTCAAAGTCAAAGAAGTCTGGACCAATTTGAAGTTAGTCAAGTTCAAATCTAAAAATATAAATTAGAAGGGCAGCAGCATCAACGCCAAAGAAGTTATAGCTCGATTCTGGACCACATTATACGAATTCCTGCGTTGAAGTTAGGTTAGGCTGTTCAAGCAATTTGGCTCAGTCAAGGTGTTCTTAGAAATCAACCTGCAGGGGTCGTAGGTCGATTCAGAAAAAAATTTATTGCTGGTAAACGTTCTTATAAGTATCTCAAAACACAATTGTGTGTATTAAATTTAAGGAACTATATTGTATAATTAAAAAATAAAGACTTTAAGTGTTGTGAACATGGTGTTCTTTTTCATATAAGTTAAAGAGACGTAGATTTCACAAGCTACCCCCACCATTTGCTTTAAATTTAAAGGTCACACCATATTACGATTCTGATAAAGCTAAAAGTAGAATTTTCAAGGTCCCGATTCTGTCTGATCTTATCCATATTTTAACCTTGAATGCAATGGATGCATCTAAATATATAAGGAGAGTGCTATTATAATGAATAATTTTATGGTAAACCTAAAGTGTTGCGAAGAGCAATTAGATATTAGTCATATTTATTAAAGTTATAAATAGATGTCTGACACTTGCATCAAAGGGAAACATGCTATGAATTGTGCGGTTTAATTAAACTACACATGCGTTCTTGTGCATTTAAAATTCTGAAATTGTGCCCTATCTTCGAGTGATTTTGAAAATTGTGCATATGCTTTGCGAGTACTCATTAATTAGTTAAAAGTTAGGTGCGGGGTCACGCTACAGAGACGATGATTGTAATAGTTGAAGTACAGGGATTCAAAACGGGAATACATGTATTTACACCTAACGAGCTAGGAATATGTAATGGAAATCAAGCTGCCCATTTTGTGTTCAAACCACCGTTTTCTTGGCACGTCTTAGATGTGGAATTTCAACGACAAGCAATCTGGTTAATCGATAACAATCACTATAATGGGGATCTGGACATACCTCTACACATCTCTTTCCACATATACTTCGTGAACTAATATCGGTAACAGATGATGTGTACGTTAAAAGGCGAGAAAAAGCCGATTACATTACAAAAATATTGAGACAGTCAGTTATAGAAATTGAAGAGCAACCAGCTTTACCCAAATGAAAACAACTTGTTTCTTTCATATACAAACCACTTGTAATTGTGCTTTAACTAATGTATACCTTTGTACAATAACTATGTAGGGTGGTAGGGGTCACAAGTAAGGGGTAAACGTTTGTAATATTTACAATAAAATGCAATTATATATTCTGTTAAGCGTTTCATTTCATGTAAAGCTACGTCCTCCCATGCAAACTATTCCTATGGCTATGCCGCACCCTACCCATCTCAAAATCAAATTTTAGCATTCCTTGGAGGTTCAATGCTTGGAAATAGCAAATAAGCGTTCCAATTGCTCAATTCTAACAATAGAATCACTTCGTGGAAACAAGAAGAATGATGGGGTTGTTGTCTATGATAATATCAAAGTTCTTGTATTGACTAAACTGTTGTTTGTAATAATACAAAGATTATGCTTACGTGGGCTCATACTACTGTCCTAAAAGCCAGGATGAGTTAGTTTCCCCGAGAACCGGATCCGGTTCCCAAAGACAGATAACCGTTCCCCAAAATAGAGGAGCCGTTACCCAACACAGGCAACCCCCCTCCCCCCCCCAGAAAACAAGTCAAATAGCTCATTCATCGTAGCTGAGGATAAATTGAATAGGCGGTGCAAGGTCAAAATCATACCTTAGAAATCCAAAAGTTAATCTTAGAAATCTAAAACATAGAATCAGCTCATGAGGGGTGAAAGTTTATTGCTCCGAAGAGCATCATATTCTTAGAAATCTCAGTTCGTGGAAATATGAAGGTTGTATCCTAATGCAACTCTTAGAAGTCTGAAAGTAGGCCAAGGTACTGATAGGACTAGCTTTTATATTATAGAAAAAGCCGGATAATCCGCTTAACTCACCTTTCTCCTTGAAAATTGGTTTTTCAGAGGTGTAACCTTGAAGAGTATGGAGAGAAAGTATACGCGAGCTTGAACAAATGCGCTTGCGGGTTTTCGTTAATAAATTAATTAATACGTAGATCACTATTACGTAGCTTGGAAGAAAATATCCAGGCAATGTGTGTACGCAATGGCCTTGAAAACGAGAAGGTGGGTCCTGTAGTATATGTGACCTTGAAGATCATCCTCCTATACACCTTTACTAGCCATATATCAGGATACACCTGTAGGTTGATTTCTAGGACTTATGACCTTGAAAATTGAAACCAATACATTTTAGCCATTGTCAATTTGATTTATCAGGGCTGTTACCTTGAAATGGCGGGGAAACGGTTACCTGTGTTTGGTAACAGATCCCTGTTTTAGGAAACGGCTCCCCTGTTTTGGAAAACGGCTATCTGTTTTTGGGAACCGGATCCGGTTCTTAGGAAAGCATAATCTTTTTATTACAATTTAGCCAATACAAGAACTTTTACTCATATTTTAGCATGGACAACGACAATCTATATGATACCCTCGACCTTAAAAATTTATTTCTAACGCCTTGACTCAGCCAAGAACTGCTTTGGTGACCCTAAAAGGTGGAAAAAAGTATTTAATACCCTGACATTCAGAATTGATTTATAAGGATTAACACCTTAACTCAGTGTCAGGGTATTTTGAACACCCTGTATACGTATTGCGTAATTTTGTTTGTAGTTCTATTCACTTAGTTAGATTCCGTATACATATATATACATATATTTTTTGTCAAATCGAGTTTTATAGATAAATTTGTATAACGTGTGTAGCGACCTTTAGGGATGGTGTGTGTATGGCGAGCTTTAGTTTTTTTGGTTTGTGATTTATTATTCCGTAATTTAGGTTGTTTTTCCTTATTATTTCCCGTTTATAGAAGTTTGAGTAACGTTTATTTGTATATAGTTGTATATAAGTTTAAATAAGGTTCATTTCGTTTGATTTCCGTAAAATATAATAGAAAGTTTTGTAAAAATTATAGAAAGAGTGTAGATTTATGTGTGTATGATGTCATGTTGGCGACAGTAAGACGAGTAAAGATAGTGGTTCAGTTTATTATTGAGTATGTTGGTTTTAAGTCGTAGAGATTGAATGTGGGACTAATTGTTCGTACTTTAAGGAAAACAGAGATATTTTTCACGTTAAGTCTGCTGGCGTTTGAACTTTTGAAAGTTCTCGTGCCCTGACGGATGGAAACGAAGTTTTTGTTGGGGATATCAAATCTTCCCCTTCCGTTTTTTTAATTGGTAGAACTAAATTAGATAAGATTTTTTATGAGTGGTGGGATTCAAAATTCGAAGGTGGATTTTTGGTAATAGTTTGCATGATTCTGAAACTGATCGCGCTCTTGTGTACTAGTACGGTGCCGTTTGTTACGCTTTAAGGGGCGGTTTAGAACGTTGATATTTTGGACCTTGTGGTGTTTAACGAACGTACTTTTTGTGTAGTAAAGGTAGTTTAGCTACTTCTGAAGAAGACCTGTAAAGGGATTTTATTAAAACTGTTCATCACCAAAGGATTATACCTAGTTCCGATTTCGGTTTTACGTAATTAAGTACCTAGAGATCATCGTCGTGTTATATTAGTGCTTCAGTGACCTCTTTGGTTTACATCGCTTTTGCGGATTCTTTTTTTAAAATCAACGTTCTTGAGTGCCGCTTATTTACCGTACCAAGCGTGTTTGAGGATAAAGAAACTTTCGCAACATATTAAAATTATAGTTATTTAAATCAAGTTATTAACCTTTTGGATTGTTAGTGGAAATAAAACCAGTTAAAAGATAACAGTTATCAAGTCAGTTGAGCGCACAAATTATTATTTTAAAAGAAGTTTTTAATTTATGCAGTAACATTTTAACGAGTTTAAATCGAGGAATCGTTTGTGTATAAAAGAACAATAGTCAACATTTTATTCATCATTTTGTCAAACCAGGGAGATTTCATTTGCGTCATAGCAGCCATTGGTCATCATTTTCTATTGTAACACAGGAGAGGTGTAATTCTAGACCTTAAGGTATTGAATATTTTAAGATTTTTGTGTTTCGAATTATTTTTTTGTGTTAACGAAGTTTTGAAAGCGGTGTCGTATTTTTTTTTTGGTAAATTAAGTTGTTGTTTTAACTTTATTCAGTGTAATTAATAATAGTTCTGACGCTCCGCCTTCACACTTTGTTATTTATTTTAGTATTAAAAGGCAATTGACCATACTGTAGTGTGGGTATATAATCCACGAAATATATATAGGTTAAACCATTTAGACTGGCGTAAAGCAGCATTCTGATCAGACATCCTGTCGCCTTTTAAGCCTTTGTATTTTTTTTTGTTTATACGCATTATCGTATGTTTATATTTATCCTTTTTATTATTGTTTTATTATAGCTTTGTTTAGGTTTTATAAATGTGTTTTAATTCTGTGGAAACCCTTTTGTGTTACATAAAAGTTCTTTTTGCAAATTGCAAGTTACCGGTAATTTAGTTTTAACGTAACGAAGTTAGTTTTTTATTTTTGAGTAATAGCGTTGATAATATTTAGTGTTTTATTTGATTTTTTTAGTTGAGTATTAATTCATTTAGAGTGCATTCTATAGCTTGTTTTTTTTGTATTTTGTTTTGATTATTATTTAATGCCTTATTATTTACACTGAGGTGTATTAACGTAACTTTATTGAGTGTTTATCACGCTTTTATTTGACAAGCGTGTAGTGCTTTTGAAGCCCTATTTCAGGTGGTTTGCTGAGTTGCTGTCCAGCACACCTGGGATTGATTGCGGATAGGTAAGCGTATGTTTTTTGTATGTTTAGACACGCTATGTACTCGTAATTTTGGCATAACATCCCTTATTTTGACGACCAAACATTTTGGCCCCCTTAACCGAACCGATTTTGTCTTCATCCCCTATTTTGACTTACGTACGATTTACTATTCTGGATGTGCAAAAATTTTTTAACATCTGACCTACACCCATACGCTGGCTAGTCGGGGCAAAAAGGCCAATTTTATCTGTAATCCCGTTCTGCCACCCGTTTATACCGTTACATCAGCCAAGAACTGCTTGGTGGCCTTGATAAATATACGTAGGCAATGTGTGTGATTGCCTTGAGCAAAACACTCATAAAAAAAGTATGGTGGAAGAGTGGTCCAGGATCTGCCTAGCTATGTAGGCAACCTCGAAACACCATTGACTTGGGGAGGTATCCCTACTTGGCCTTGAATAATACTCGTAGGTAATGAGAACGACCATGAAATACCGTTGACTTCGACGGAGGGACATCAAAGTAGATCCCCACAGTATCTATCTTGTAATTGACCTTGAATCGGGGTGCACGTACGTGCAAATAAACTTTAAGATAGGCAATGAGAGCGACCTCGACCATTTTCTACCGTGACCGTGAATCGACACGATGACCTTGAAAAATATGTGGGCAATGTGTATGGTGGGTCCTTTGACCTTGAAAATCTTGTACTTTGGTGTATTGTGTACAATGACCTTGAAGAATAGGTAGGAAATGTGAGCGACATTGACTTTGAAAACCATGTACTTAGACGTAGAAATTATGATGACCTTGAGGAATTTACTTCGAAGCGGGTTATGTGTACGATGTCCTTGACCTTGAAAACCATTGACCTTGTGGACAATCTGTACGGGAAAGTATTATTATCATCAAAAATGAGTCAGAAGTGACAGTATTTACTGAACTTTGACCTTTGCGGCATCAAAGAGCGTGCACATTGCCAAAAATTGCCAAATTCCACGTTTGACCTCGGCGATCGGGCCAATTGCCTAAAATTGCCAAAATTCTCATTAGGTCAATGAACTTTGACCTTGGCGGCAAATATCAAAGGATTTGACCCCGGACAACTGCCGAGAATTGCCAAAATGTAATCGGTCGATGAACTTACCGTGTTCGCAAATATCAAAGGATTTTTGGCCAATTGCCAAAAATTGCCAAAATATTCTCAGCATAAAAGTGGTGTAATCCCGGCCAATTGGCAAAATACAATATCAATTGCAAAACAAGTAACTATATGAAATGTATATTTCCTACCCAATGTACAACTTGAGCAAAAAGATTTAATCGCTATCATAGATTAACTACCGTTACCGTATATAATTGTAGGTGACTTCAATGCACAACTTGGGAATCTAAATCCTTAAACAGCAAAGGCAAAATCATCGGAAATATTTTAACATCAACACATCTAATCCTACTCAAGCATGGTTCTCCAACACACTTCGACTCATCCTTAGGTAACTTGTCTGAAATAGATCTCAGTCTTACCAACCCACGCTTAGCAGTCTTAATAGAATGGGGAACACTAGACTATCTCCATGATAGCGATCACTCCCAATGAAAATCGGATGCAACATTTCAGGTCAACGACAACAATCTTCGTACATTTTCGAAGAGCACTGAAACACAAAAGAAGCAGACTGGACAAACTTCACAGCCGACAAAAAAAATGCATCAGAAAATTACGTAATATCATACAATATTGATGAATCACAAAAACAGTTCAACGACATTATAGTACAATCCGCCAATAAAAACGTCGACAAAAAAACAACACCAAATATAATCGTTCCCATAGTGGAATGTCGAGTTCCAAGCGGCCATAAGAGACATAAAAAGGGTGCATAACAAATATAAACGCTAAAAAACGAACGAAAACTAATGTTTTATAAAAAACATTGAACTAAAGCGCGAAAAACTTTAAAAACAAGCAAAAGTGAAAGCTGGAAGGCATACGTATCGTCTTTAACAAACAACACGCACTTACACGCGCCCACTCGCACCAATATGCACCCACACTCGCCCATATGCACCCACACGCACACGAAAGCGCACGCACGCTCACGCACGCGCACACCCGCACACGCACGCGCACGCACGCACACGCCGACACACGCTTATACACGCACACGTACTCACACGAACGTACACACACGTACGCACACACCCACACGCACACGCACGCACTCACAGCCACGCACGCACACGCACGCACAGGCACGCAAACACATAAACAAACGCACGCACACCCACACATGCGTACGAACACGCACGCACGCACGCACACGCACACATACGAACGCATGCTCAGGCACACGTGCACACACGCACGCACGAACGCACGCACGCATGCAAGCACGCAACCAACCTACCCATTCACTCCAATAAATAATGTTACGCTTTCTGATGCATCAACATCAACAGAAGCACAAACACAACGTTATAATTTGCCACATAATAAATGTCAATACAGAAAAGTAGAAAAATACATTAATACGTAATAGTATAAAACAGAACAGAACACAAGTTTAAAAGTATCGCGCTTTTCCTATACCGTCTCTTCGAAGTTCATTAAACGTTAGAAGTACTCCTGGTTACATATTTCTTTTGTTGTTATCGGTATTAGGTAAACTCTGTTTTTAATTACACCCCAGATGTAAACATCGAGAGGTGTGACCGGAGTGGCCAGTGGGAGGATCCATCATTTCCCAACGACCTATCTTCTAAAGTAGGTACCGTTCAATAAATACTAATTTATGTATGAGTATCGCGAGGATAAGCTTGTCCAAGGTACCCTATTTTTAAAAGTTTAATTTGAACTTATTCGCGATAATGTAAATTTAAGAACAAAACAATCGCTAAGGGATGTATCTTGACTTTACTGACAATAATGCTACTATTTGTCAAACTAATTGCTTGCCTTACATTGACTTTTCTAGTAATAATTAAAACATTAGAATTTATTTAAATTTCTGATATTTAATTACTCGCAAACCTCAAAACTGATCAAAATAATTGGCCGTCCAGTGGTAAGCTGCGCCGTGTTATGTGAATGAGATAGGATTGGATGAGGTTAAGTATTGCATCATGTGGGACAGGTAAACAATGAAACTACTCAAATTAAAATTAACGAGCTTTGCGCAATGATGGATTAAGCCGTTAATTTACTAAGTTTGGAAAGAATTACCAATAAAACCGAATTTATTAATAAATAAGTAATTGCACAAGTACATTAATCAAAAAAAAAAAAAACAAAGAAAGGGTTCAATATACAATAAAACACCATTGGATCAGGTTAAAGTGCATACAAAATTGTAAGATGAAGGAACAAAAAAGTAAAAAGCAGTTTAGCTACACATAAACCCGAAGAAAAAGTAAATCAAAATTGCAATTCCAAACTTGTGGCCCTATGCAACCAATTATGCCGGTTAAATAATAATGCAGATTACGGTACATTTAAAATATAACAAACAACAAAACTAAACAAGGAATTTACACATAAACGATTGCATGGTGAATAATAAAAGTACAGAATTACTATATAAAGAGAAATTAGTCTGTAGACAAACGATACTAAATAAGCCGACTGAATCAAACACTTAAATAAACTCATTAAAGCCTTGCAAGGATAATGTGCAAATAAATCATAGTAAAATGATCGGTAACCTATCCGCAAGTTTGAATGACTGCGTTAGAAAACACAGCATCCCTTTCTCAGATATACACTCATCTATACAAAAGAATAAGAACGGGTTTCGTTTAACAGTAAAGATGTAATGTGAGGTGTTTTAATGTCATCTGGATCCGTGTCCGTAAACCCCGGTCTCATCTATAACAAATTAACGGAGGTATATCGTTCTACGTTAGTCCACGAAATATTTCCTCTACACAATTATTAATAAACAGTCAACAATGCCAAATCATACTAGCAATGAAACGGGGCAAGGCACTGTCTGAAGCGGAACCCTTTTATTTTAACAGATTTCAACTGAATGAGCGTCCTTGCGTAACTAAATAGTTACTTCTTGATTGATTGATTTTTAATGAGTTACATAGGCTTGTTGAATTGTTTGCTGTGAGTTTAATTTAGATTCAAATACCATACTTTACTTTTCTGAAAAATTTACATGAAAAACAACACAGAAAAGAAAAAACCAAATTCGCGGTTTTAATTTTACTGAAATGTACACTATAAAATATTTATAGACAGAAAGGTTTACAGTTATGGTTTTTAATTAAACAATCAGATCGATCTGACCTGAATCGAAACGAAACTGCAACTGCTGTTTTTACTCCCCAAATCCACCCTCGTTTTTAAAAGCTTTAAAAAAACGAGAAATATTACGTGGAAATATTTTCAAATGTATTACTAAGAGAAGTATTAATTTTTAAAATATGCACTTGTACGTAACAAAGCCTACAACAAGGTCTCGAATTTCAAAGTCACAAACAAAGACGTCATTTGATTTACGGCATGTTCGGACGTAATTAATTAATAAACTAGTGAAGTTTTTACACCAAGAATGTGCGTATAGAAATTTTCAACGATTCGCCACGCTACGGTAAAGGGAGTTTCGAGCGCACGCCCGTTTTCTACCCCTACATATTCCTTTATTTTTATTTTCAACCTTTATTTAAATACATTCAAATGTTTCTTATATAAAATAAACGATCCCGAAAAACATTATCAAATTACGACTTATTACCAACATATATAAATCTATTAATTATTTTTTCTATCGCGATAATAATTGCGATTTGAGAATGTTTATTACAAAAACAAAATTTTTTCGGTCCGCTACCTACAAGCTTCATTATTTTGAAAACTCGATCAGTTTATTTTCGTTTTCTATTCGTATTCAAAATCTATCTAACTATGCCCTTAACTATAAAATTGTATCTTTAGCCATTCACATTCTGGGCGTACATATAAAGAGAAATATTTTGTTTATTATAAGTTTTGTTATGAACCAATACGTTCAAAGGTAAATATATAATTAAAAACTATTATTCATTTTATTAAATACATAAATAAAAAGTTTACCTCGAGGAGGATTGGAACCTACCACCTGTACTTTGCTAGAGTACCGTGCTAACTAACTGCGCTATCCAGAGTCAAGCCCCAATCGATGTAAATTTTGTCCTTATGTATGTAAAACTGATGTAAATTCTAAATATAACAGATTTAAAGTTTTAAGTCTAATATATTTAGAATTTACATCAGTTCTACATACATAAAGTCAAATTTACATTTTTGGTTAGCGCGGTACTCTAGCAAAGTATAGGTCGTAGGTTCAAATTCTACTCGAGGTAAACTTTTTATTTATGTATTCAATAAAATTAATAATAACTTTTAATTACATGTTTACCTTTGAACGTATTCGTTCATAACAAAACTTATAATAAATTAATATTAGTCAAGATGCTTGGTATGTGTGAATCTTTGCGATATTGCAGGCTTACATTCCATTAATATAAGTAATTTGAGTATAATCCCATTATATTTAGAATTTACATCAGTTCTACATACATAAAGACAAAATTTACATCGATTGGGGTTTGAATCTCGATAGCGCAGTTGTTTAGCGCGGTACTCTAGCAAAGTACAGGTCGTAGGTTCAAATCCTACTCAGGTAAACTTATATTTATGTATTTAATAAAATTAATAATAATTTTTAAATATTTTGTTATTTTTAAACGCACAATTTACGTTAAAGTAGAAATAATTTTGAAAATTAGAGGCACGTACAACTTTAGGAATTTAGGAGGCCCAGTAATGCATGTCATTTTTTTCAAACTGGGCTTCGTCGCTCGAATTAACATTCGTACAAATTTCTTCACCTTCTTGAATACTAATAAAAATTCACAAAAATTAACTCTTGCGTGAAAATTGCGTTCTTTCAAATTTTGGTGAAGATGAACTTGCAATGGGGTGCTATTTATGTTTAAGTAAGAAGAATTTTGGATCTTGAAATACCAGATATCTGCTCTGTGTTTCTGATAGATACTTTAAGATACTGAGAGAAGAAAGCTAAAACATTTATTTCTTCAGAATCTCCATCTAAATTATCATTGAATAGACCTGGATTTGGTCCCACTTGTGGATTTCGAAATTGCCCAAGCAACCACCGATTAATCTCCTCACATATTCTCTTGTTGGAGTGAGTCCTTGTAAATACCGTCCTTCAAAAGTTTTACATGTTCGATTAATCATTGTCCCACATTTACCATAAATAATTAATAAATTAAGAAAATCTTTATTTGTAACTGTCAGATTTATTTAGAAAAGTGCTATTCCAAGTACACTGTAGTTACTTGCATCATTCATAAAATCCTTAAATTTTACGAAGAATCAAAAAAATCGAGATTTCGTAATTTTATTTTCGTACATTTTCAACCGTAAATTTGAACAC
Source organism: Vesta saturnalis (assembly GCA_036346205.1). Lineage (NCBI taxonomy): Eukaryota > Metazoa > Arthropoda > Insecta > Coleoptera > Lampyridae > Vesta > Vesta saturnalis. The sequence continues at coordinate 1,653,528 of JARFJB010002187.1, forward strand.
CCTGTGGACATTTTCTGTACATTATTTGCGCAAAATATTTCTGGAACACCTTTTCAGCTAATAATTTTATATAGTTTTATTTGCATTATTGTACCTACAGACCATTTTTGAAAAAAAAATCGAATAATTCAAAAATAATTAAAGCACTGTATATGGAATGCTTACGAAACTTGATTGATCAGAAATTAAAAAAATATATACTGTGTCCACGATAATTATAGGAGTAAATGACCAAACATTTTAGAATTTCAAAACGATTTTTTCAGATTCAGCCCTGCTGCATTGGAAAAGAGTTTTCATCATATTTTTTATTTTTTAAATTCAAAGCAAAGATGGTGGAGCAACAACAATTTTTTTTGCAGGTAAAGTACTTTTTTTGTGTATCATAGACCAAGTTTTATTAAGAAAAACTGTAGTAACATCGATTAGATCTAGAAATGTATGCATACAGCATTTCAAACAATACACTGTCATTTGCTTACAAACAATGCTGATTTTTTTTTTATGATTGTGGACCTGAACAGGCTAAATTTGGCCTACCGTGCTAAAGCACTCAGAAACACTTAGGGGGATGGATGGAGGGATAATAGATGCCTATGAACAGCTACCTTAAATTTTCTCATATCATAAGTGAGAGGAAAACAGGAACTAGGGAGATCATTCCAGAGTTTAGAAGCCGTGTAGAAAAATGTGGATTGCGCCGGTTTGGTACGACAAGTGGAGATTTGTACTGCATACTGATGATGTGAATGAGCGAACCGAGTATTTCTCGCAAAGATAGCCCGAGATGGTATCAAAGAATATAATTCAGCAGCACAATAGCCGTTGTAATAACGATAATACAAAGAATGAACTGAAACCATCCTTCTATGCTCAAGGGACTGTATGTGAGAAGTTAAGGACGGGTCATTTATAAGTCTGATCACTCTATGAATATGATCAACGATATCGAGAGCGTATTGGAGAGCACTAACCCAGAGGTGAGAATTATATTTCAGATGAGGCCGAATTTGGGCCTTATACAGCAGAAGGAGTTGTCGAGAGGTAAACTACTGCTTAGATCTGTACAAAAAGCCTATCTTACAAGCATATGTTTTGGTAGCTGACAGAAGATGGTCAACCCATGAGAGATTTGAAGATACAGTCATACCTAACAGAATAATAGAGTCTGAAAACTTAAGAACTTAGCCATTCATACTTACAACAGGAAATGATCGATCATTTTTGGCGGACACAAGGCAACACCTGAGCTTTGTTAGCATTAAATTTAACTAGATTATTGCTTCCTCATTCGAGAATACGTTGAATGTCTTTGTTGATTGAATTTGCCATTTCAGCTTTAATTCCTTGATTTGACATAGTGTAACCTTAAAATCGGCTGCTAAAGTATATAAACACTATAACTGGGCCAACTTATAATATTAAAACAAAAGCGATAATGTAATGAATTGATAAATTGATTGTAATTGATCGAATAATTGTAATTAATTAAAAAAATATTAAATATCAATCGCTACTGCCGTCGGCTCATCGATAAATTAAGATAGGGAGGGTTCTAATTTATGTTTAATTAACCTACCTGAAATGCTAGTAGTTTCTTTTCTGCTTAATTATTTTCACTTAATTCCAAAACTGTTATCAAAAAAATTATGAAAAAATAATAAAATCTCGAGCGCCATGTTGTCTTTTTTTTATATATCTATATAGGAACAACAAAAAAGCTAGTTAATGAATACTAATAAACAAATTAACACAAATGAAAATAAAATAACAAGTTATACATAAGTTTATTTAATATATGATTGAAAACGTAAAAAAATCAGAAGTCATAAACTATACTAAATTATATAAAAAAAACATTACCTTTTAACGGTTCTGTACATACACTGTAACTGGTAACTATGAAGCATAATAGTTCATATGGTGAGGTCTATGTCTTGCTTAGTTATCCTTAAAATATGGAATTTCCTTGAAGTTTAATTCGCCAAATTTATTTGTAAAAGTATGTAGAACTTGCGTTGTAAATGTAATTCAAGTAAAAGTTGCCAATTAAATTAATAGGATAGTAAAATTACTGACTTATACGTGCCATTAAAAATATATTATAAATATGCCATATAAAAGTATGCATTAAAAAATATGAGTAAAATAATTGCAAAGTGAGTACTTCTAGGAAATGCCAATTAAATTGCCATTCTCAATTCTACATATTAATAATTAAAAACTTTTCTAATATTACGCCAAATAAATGAACGATTCTTAAATTAATGTACTTTTTAATACAACCACAAAAAAAAGGTTGTTACAATAGAAGGTGGATTATCACTATGAGTAGACTGAGATGAACTGCAGTGAAGAGTGCTATCGTCAGCAAAGCAATGGATGGGGTTAGTTGTTGAAGAAATAAGGTCAATTGTGTACAGCAGAAAAAGTGTAGGCGCTATAATGGATCCCTGTGGTACGCCCGTGTTAATGCTAACTTCTACGACACGTATTCGTCTTTTATCAAGGAAACTAACAACCCAGTTGATGAGCGTATCATTTAACCCAAACGAGGTGAGTTTGGCAAGTAAACACTTATGCCAAACTTGGTCAAATGCCTTTGAGATATCTAAAGCGACTACAACTGTTTCACCGGAGTGCTCTACTGTATTGTTCCAAACTTGGGTCACATATGAAAGACGATCACCTATTGAACGACTTTGCCTAATCCATATTGGTGGTCACTAAGCAGTTTGTTAGTTTCAAGGAACGTGAGCAGTTGCTGATTGATGGGTTTTTCCATGATTTTAGACGAAATGGAAGTGATTGCAATTGGTCGGTAGTTTGAGGGATCTGTCTTATCGCCTTTTTTGGGAATAGGTTGAACATTTGCTAACTTCCATGACGAAGGGAATTCCCCAGGGGACATAGAGATCGTATAGAGCTTAGATAGGACTGGTACTAGTCCGGGGGAACATTTATTTAATACAATAGCTGAGATAGCGTCTGGGCCAGTCGACTTATTGAGATCAAGCCTACTGATGATCGATTCCAAGAGCTTGCACCGAAAACAAATTGGTTTCATAGCGTATGAAGAAGAGTTGACTAGGGGCACATCTTTTCCAGAATCATTCAGACGCGAGTTTGATGCAAACGAATTCAGAAAAAGATTGGCTTTGTCTACAGAATCAGCAACTACCGATCCGTCAATAGATGTCAGGGGGGGAAATGAAGATGTTACAAAGCTTTTACTAATGGCTTTAGCTAAAGACCAAAATTTACGACTGCCTAAAGGACATGTAGCTAGTTCATTGCATTTTCGTTGTTCGAACAACTTTTTAGTTTTAGTGATGTCACTTTTGCAGATATTTCTAGCGCCAACGTATTCTACATGACTGTCGACCGATTTATTAGATTTCCATTTAATGTAATGTTTATTTTTTAAAGATATTGCATCAGCACAAGCCTTATTGAACCAGAGTTGGGAACGTGAATGACCTATACGGTACTGTTTTTTGGGAATGTATAACTCTATTCCCATGAGGATGACTTCAGATACTGAAAGAGAGATGTCCGAAGAAGAGGACGACTTAAAACAATATTCACGCCATGGAAAGGTTACAAAGGAATTCCGTAAATCACTCCATCGAGCTGACTTAAAACACCAATTTGTCGATTTATAGTCAATCTTCAATAATACATATTTCAAGAAACAATCTATCTCGTCAAGTGTTATGGTTTTGTTGAAGATAAAAAGAAAGCGAAAAAGGCGTTCCGTGAGGACGACGAAGCAGCTACTGCCTTAGCTATGCACTCATTATTCGAAAACCCCAGGTTGAGTTTACGAGGAAGAGCAGTGGAGGTTGGTTTTAACAAAAGCCACTTAAAAAATATGTTCAAACGAATTATTCCCTCTAACCAAAATTTATTCACACCTTAAAAAGCTTGTGATTATGACATCAGGCTTGATTTTTGTGCAAACATTGGTGAACACATTATGGATGACCGTTTTTTTCACAATATTTACCACGAATGAAGCTGTTTCATCCCAAAACTGTTAATACTGGGCTAGTGAAAATCCTCATTTCAGGATTCAATATAAACGCCAATTTTTTAAAAAAGTAAATTAGGCCGTATTTTTTTGGATGAGTCGTTAAATCAGAAAGTATATTTGTATTTGCTAGAAAACTTTTTATTCCTGGAATTAGAGAACTTTCCCTTGGAGCAAAGGCGTAAAGTGTATTTTCAGCATGATGGCTTTTCGTTACATTCAGCTTTGCTAATAAGAGAATGGCTGGATGACTATTCTCAGGAACGATGGATAGGACGATATGGGCCGATATTCTTTCCGCTCCGTTCTCCCGGCTTAACAATTTTGCATTTTTTTTATGGGGCTACCTAAAACTGAAGGTGTATATGAACCACAATATTGATTATCTTAAACAAGCAACAATTAATGCCGTAAATGAAAGGACAGGCTAAGAAATGCATACAAAGAATTTCGAATTAGAGTGGAGATATATTTTCAAGTTGCTGGAGGCTACATCGAATAGTTGATCTTTATACTATGTAATGCACTTTTTATTTTTTTTAATTATTTTTGTTATTGATTACAAATAGACGTTACTATTACATGACCAATATTGAAATGTCATTGATTAGATAATTACATTGATGAACATTTTGAATAAGAAAATCCACCACTAAATTTCACAATAATGACAATGTATTGTTTGAAATGTTGTATGCCTAGATTCCTAGAACTAATCGATGATATAGTCCGTAAAATAAATGATTGCGAATTTCAGTTTAGCGAAGTTTGTATCTATTTCGTTCTAACACACAATATTTGGAAATAGAGAGAATGGAATGATACATGATCGTCGCTGCGGGTGGTGAACTAAGACGGACACTATACGTTTAAAACATCTGTATTTGTGTCAGGTGTGTTAGAAGGAGATAGCTATATTTGTTTTAGGCGTCTCTTTGAAGACTAAATTGTGTGTTGTAATCCTTTGTCAGTGGTATTCAAAAGCTTATTTTGCGTGTTTGTAACTAACAACTACTAAAATATGTCATATTTCTTCAATTTATAATAAAAAATTAAAACGTAATTGAAAATATAATAATATAATTTATTTTTATAAACATAATTGTAATTCAATTGTGTTATTAAATAATATGAATACAACATAGTAAATAATTTTCGTGGTCTTTTTCAACAAAAAATTACCTTAAAATTAACTACTTTCTAAATAAGTGCATTAAAGAATGTAGGGTCATTAATACATCATTATTTTACACAATGGAGTAATTTCTACAGATTTAAAATTTGTGTTAGTACTGTTTGTATACTATTGTTGTAAAAACCGTAAAATGCCAGGAAAGTTTTTAAAAAAACGTTGCCATGAACTCGTGTTTAATGTGCATGATATTTTTGTCGCGAAAAGGACAACAGTGGTCCTCTGCGTAATGTTGACGCATTGAACAAAAGAACCGCAGAAGCTTTTAAAAATTAGCTTTAATACGTTACCCAAAATCATCGAGAGCAAGAAGTGGAACATTTCATTGCCAAAAACTATCAGAAAACCACGAACTAAGTGTAAAAGTGATGATATACAAGAGCGGCTAAAACATACCATAAGAGACATAATTTATGATATGTATTCCCAAAAGAAAGTGGTTATGTTGGAGACAATTAGTAATATATTACAAGAAAAAGGGTCACTGACACCATCCAGACCAACTATAAGTGAGATTTTATATAGTATAGGATTTAAATATAAACAAGAATGAAATCGCATAGCACAGAAAAATCAAATGTGGTGTCAGCACGGGTGCAGTTCCTAAAAAAATACCATTAAAATATGCAATTGGCACTTCAGATGGTATTTATAGACGAGACGTGAATCTTTTCTAGGGGATCACAGAAGAGATCTTTGCAAGACGACACACTAAAAAGTGTAAAAAATGGGGAGTGTTCAAGTAGTGGGAAAAGATTTATCACTTTACACGCTGGTAATGAATACGGTTTTATTAAAAACTGTAGTTTAGTTATTGCGGCAAAATCAAAAACGTGTGATTACCACGACAATATAGACGCTGTAACTTTTGAGAAATGGTTGAAACACCAGCTGTTGTCTAATCTACCGGAACTGTCATTAATTATTTTGGACAATGCATCATATCATTCTCGGCTTATAAAGAAAACGCCTTCGAGTACATGGAAAAAGGAAGAGTTGTAAAACTGGTTAACAACAAAAATAATTTCTTTTGCTGACACGGATTTAAAGGTAGATTTGTTGAACATTGCTAAACAACATAGACAACTGAAGCGGTACGTTGTAGATGACATTAATGAATCTGGTCATTTCGTGCTTGGAAGTCCCTCCGTATCATTGCCAATTGAGAATATTTGGGGTATCTGCAAATCTTATTATGATAAGCACATGAGTAGACAAGATTGCTCTGATGCCGCTGTATTACAAATGTGGGAGGAGGCTTTGAAACAATGTGATGGAGAAGTGTGGAAAAAAAACTATTACACATACAGAAAAAATTATATCTCTATGGCAATCACGTGAAAAGAAGTTAGATATAACAGCAGAACCTTTGGTAATTTGTTTTAATGGCGATACTTCAAATGACAGTGATAGTTAATCTTTTATATTTACGTACACATTTTTTTAATTTTTGTTATTATTAAGAACGCAGTGTTACAAATTAAGTTGTAAATTAAATCGTACTCTAATTGTAAAAAAGCTTTTTTTTATATAAATATTACATTCTTCCAATTAAAACTGCATATCAAACTACATGCTTATTTACATTTATTGCTTGTAGTTTTTATTTATTGCAAAAATGCTGCAATTTAAAATTATAAATGGTTTGAACAAAATTAAATTATTTGGATACATATTTGTAGACTTTGCTACATTATGTAAAATAAATGATATATTAATGACCCACATTCTTTAATACTTATTTAGAAAGTAATTTAGTTTATAAGAATAATCTGAAAAAATTATTTTGAAATTTCTACATTTTTGGTCATTTACATCTATAATGAACTCAATCCTTGTGCACAGGGTATAAAATTAAAAATGGAGAGATTATGGCAAACTTTCGGTTGAATCGGAAGTTCATAAAATCGAAGATGTTATAGTTGAATCGCTCGAAGTCGAATGAGTCAAAATGCAAAATTTCAAAACTAAATTTTTATCAATACGCCATAAGCTTTCTAATGGGAGCTCGGGTCGTGGACACCCTGTATGAATATCTGAGAAATAATGCTGAATCGTATTTTTCACACGAAACTATTTTAAATAGAAGCTAATCAGCGAATTAATTCGGAAAAGTGCATTGTCCAATATGGACAATGACACACACTGGAAATACCAAGTCATTAAGTTAAATTTCCAGTAGTCATAAAAGAGCTATTAAAGAAAATAAAAGGTAAAAGGGGAGGGAAAGGCGACGTATCTGTATTTTTTTTCTGGGACACTATCAACATTAGCTGTTCAGGTGGACTGTTCCGTTACGTTTCTAACGCTCCGTGAGTTCACAAATAGTTTCCTCAAATGTACTAATGACAATTGATGAATTAATTTGATTATGATAAAACAGGTTTTCAAAAAATATTTCACATCAATTTTCGAAACTTATAATCCGATTTTTATTTTTCGAGTTACTGATCTGTTCCGTGGGTTTGGAACACCCGGTATGTCAAGTTATAATGTACTTCTAAACTAAACGTTATGCTCTGCATGAGCCATTTGCTATATTTTATTAAACTAGACATTGTGTTTCATGGATAAGTTGTTTTCTATCCTCATTTAGGTATTCTTACTTCGCTTCGTTCGTAAAAACCCAATTAAAACTGTTAACAAATAACACTGACGTGCAAGATGGTATACATTTGAAAACTTCCATTCAAAAGAAAATAGTATTATTACAGTAGAAAAGTTGTAAAAAGCTTAACTACAAAAGAGTGAAAAAGTTATACTAAAGTCGTTAGGATTCATCTCGTACAGCAAATAACGCTGTGTATTTAGTGTCGATCCTTCCACTATAAAAACACCCTTTTTGATGTTAAATTATTCTGTTAAGGGTAAAGGTAGTGTCAGTTACAATCAATAAGTTCATTTTTGCTTTACACAAATAAAAAGAGAAAATTTAATCAAAGCAAAAGAAACGTGCTGCGTTTTCTTGAAAATTCTCCGTCGGAAAAAATACTAATGCCGATATTTAAAGTAAAAAAACATTGCATAAGTAAATATTGCTTTTACCAAACAAAACCCGGGCGAACTCTCAAGTAATTTATCAAGCGAAAAGAGCACAGTCATCTTTCTACAAGCAGCAGAGCGAGAAGTGTCAGCAAGGGATGTAGGTCACCAGACAGCACCGGAAAACCTGGATCAACATTCCTAGGGTACACCTACTTTCAAAGGAGTTCTGTCTAATTATCATAGTCTGAGTAGGTCATCCACTTAATTGCTTTTTGCCCTATTGACACATACGTGTTAGAGTTAAATTGTCTGCCACGCTTCCAAATGTTACTTTAGTAAGATTAATTTAAAATTACGTCGCCAGATACTTTAAAAGTTTCGATAGTATATAATTTATTCGATAATGCTGACAAAGAGTAGCCGTAATGCTTGAAAACTTGGCACAGAAGCGATTTCTAATGTTAGTCTCTATATTGTACATCACGAATCTTAAATGTACGTTTTTACGTTCAGATTCATTTATAAATTCGTTTTTTAAGTCTCTAATAATGTTTATTTAAAATTTAAGAATAAACATAATTTACTTTTACTCTCATTTTCTGTTGATTGAAAAAAAATAATGAGGCAAAATCGTATTTTATTACTAATACTTAAATAAGCAATGGTTATTTAAACATTGGATATTTAATAAACCGTGATTATGGAACAAGAGAAACGCTTGTTACAAAATGTTACAAAATTGTAATAGGACCTTTGTATAAACTTATTGTCATCTTCTTCATTTTACAAATAAACTGTAAGCTTTCACACACAAAATGTAACGTTTCTCCTAATAATACAGGGTAGTTGGCCATATTTTGATTTTGAATAACACTAAATGCTATTTTCTGAAATTTTTCTTCTTCAGTAAGCCCCGTTAGTAGAAAGGGGACAGCGGCCCTCCCCCCCCCATTTTTAATATGATGACGGCTGAATAAAAAGAGGTATGAATGGAGCGTAGTTACGTAATTGGAAGGCAGGAAAACTTAGTCCCCGTTCCGCTATCTTGTCTACGCCCTTTTTTGACTTTCCGCCATCTTATTTTCGTAAGCTCTTCGAGTTTCCGCCATCATTATAAGGTGGTAGGCATGTATACTCCATGCAAGCCGGGGAGGTGCCACCACCTTTACCATGGGCTCCTTAATATTGGGTCTCCGATTTTCTGAGCTCGGTAAGGGCTGCCGGTTACCTTCTCCTTCATCCTTAATCTATTCTCGCCTTCACTGTCCTATCGGATTAAAAGTCCCAAATTCAAAAATAAGCTTTCTGTGGTTTCTAGGGTAATAAATTCCGGACGTAAAATCCTGCCCCATTTGGATGTCTGGGAGGGCAAGGCCCAAGCGACCACGGTCATCGAAAGTATCAACTTTCTGATCCACTACTGCAACATCCGCGGTTCAGGCCTAATCTTAATGCTATTCACCAACACCTTGAACTATTACAACCTGATGTTTTGTTTCTATCTGAAACACAAGTCTCCTCTGAAAGCTCCGAGTCACCCGACTTGCAATTTTCTCAATATCACCTTCACTCTTACTTTCGATATGAAAGAGGCGTATGTGCCTACATCAAGGACAGAATTGCTTGCAAGAGGGATTCTTCCTTAGAAAATAAAAATTTTGACGTGATTTGGTTTAAACATTCTGATCCTAATTTTGTGAAATTCTACTATTGCATTTATAGGTCTCCTAATGACAGTAACTTTCAAGACTTCTTCGATTACCTTAGTATGAAAGTTTCCATCTTGCGATATCTCAATTGTAGGCGATTTCAATGTTCATAACTCTAATTGGCTTCAGTTTTCATCTACTACAAATGCTATTGGTCATAGTGCAGAATCATTTGCTATTTCATGTGATCTCACACAAATCATTTCTGAACCCACAAGAATCCCTGATAACCTTAACCATACTCCACATCTTCTAGATCTCTTTCTTACATCAAACCCTCTTGTTTATAAAACTTCCGTTCTTTCGCCTTTAGGTCTTTCCGACCATTGTCTAATAAAAATCATTTCTACTGTACCTAATTCCACTGTTGTTCGCAAAACCGATAGAACCTTGTGGTGTTTTAAGTCAGCTCGATGGAGTGATTTACGGGATTCCTTTGCAACCTTTCCATGGCGTGAATATTGTTTTAAGTCGTCCTCTTCTTCGGACATCGCTCTTTCAGTATCTGAAGTCATCCTCATGGAAATGGAGTTATACATTCCTAAAATACAGTACCGTACAGGTCATTCACGTTCCCAACCCTGGTTCAATAAGGCTTGTGCTGATGCAATATCTTTAAAAAATAAATATTACATTAAATGGAAATCTAATAAATCGGGCGACAGTCTTGTAGAATACGTTGGTGCTAGAAATATCTGCAAAAGTGTCATCACTAAAACTAAAAAGTTGTTCGAACAACGAAAATGCAATGAACTAGCTACATCTCCTTTAGGCAGTCGTAAATTTTGCCCCCCTGACATCTATTGACGGATCGGTAGTTGCGAATTCTGTAGACAAAGCCAATGTTTTTGTGGATTTGTTTGCATCAAACTCGTGTCAATGATTCTGGAAAAGATGTGCCCCATGTCAACTCTTCTTCATCGCTATGAAACCAATTCATTTTCGGTACATCAGTAGGCTTGATCTCAATAAGGCGACTGGCCCAGACGGTATCCCAGCTATTGTCGTAAAGAAATGTTCCCCCGAACTAGTACCAGTCCTATCTAAGTTCTATACGATCTATATGTCTTCTGGGGAATTTCCTTCATCATGGAAGTTAGCAAATGTTCAACCTATTCCAAACAAGGCGATAAGACCGACCCTTCAAACTACCGACCAATTGCCATCGGTTCCGTTTTGTCTAAAATCATGGAAAAATCCATCAGTCAGCAACTGCTCACGTTCCTTGAAACTAACAAACTCCTTAGTGACCACCAATATGGGTTTAGGCAAAGTTGTTCAACAGGCGATCGTGTGACCCAAGTTTGGAACAATACAGTAGAGCAGTCCGGTGAAACAGTTGTAGTTGCTTTAGATATCTCAAAGGCGTTTGACCAAGTTTGGCATAAGTGTTTGCTTGCCAAACTCACCTCGTTTGGGTTAAATGACACGCTCATCAACTGGGTTTCTAATTTACTTGATAAAAGACGAATACGTGTCGTAGTTGATGACTTTTTTTCAAAAGAAGTTAGCATTAACGCGGGCGTACCACAAGTATTCGTTATAGCGCCTACACTTTTTCTGATGTACATAAATGACCTTATTTCTTCAACAACTAACCCCATCCATTGCTTTGCTGACGATAGAACTCTTCACTGTAGTTCATCTCAGTCTACAGATAGGGATAATCCACCTTCTATGTCAAATCAAGAAACTAAAGCTGAAATGGCAAATTCAATCAACGAAGACATTCAACGTATTCTCGAATGGGGAAGCAATAATCTAGTTAAATTTAATGCTAACAAAACTCAGTGTTGTCTTGTGTCCGCCAAAAAAAGATCGACCATTTCCTGTTGTAAGTATACATGGCTCAGTTCTTAAGTTTTCAGACTCTATTACTCTGTTGGATATGACTGTATCTTCAAATCTCTCATGGGTTGACCATCTTCTGTCAGCTACCAAAACAGCTGACCCTAAAATAGGCTTTTGTACAGATCTAAGCAGTACTTTACCTCTCGACAACTCATTCTACTGTATAAGGCCCAAATTCAGCCTCATCTGCAATACAATTCTCACCTCTGGGTTAGTGCTCTCCAATACGCTCTCGATATCGTTGATCGTATTCAAAAGACCTGTCCTTAACTTCTCACATACAGTCCCTTGAGCATAGAAGGATGGTTTCAGTTCTTTCTTTGTATTATCGTTATTACAACGGCTATTGTGCTGCTGAATTATATTCTTTGATACCATCTCTGGATATCTTTCCGAGCAACACTCGGTTCGCTCATTCCCATCATCAGTATGCAGTACAAATCTCCACTTGTCGTACAAAACGGGCGCAATCCACATTTTTCTACACGGCTTCTAAACTCTGGAATGATCTCCCTGGTTCCTGTTTTCCTCTCACTTATGATATGAGAAAATTTAAGGTAGCTGTTCATAGGCATTTATTGGCAATTCATTATCCCTCTATCCATCCTCCTAAGTGTTCCTGAGTCCTTTAGCACGATAGGCCAAATCTAGCCTGTTCAGTTCCACAATCATAAATTAAAAAAAATCTTGTTTGCACTGTCTTATTTTCTTCGGTTTTTTTGTTTCCACCATCATATCATCATATTTGTTTCCGGGTCGTAGCGCCACCTAGTGGTATATTTTAAATGTAGATGTAGATTCCTGTAATGATTGTGGTGCGAAAGCTTGAAATTTGAAATTGTATTCTGATACTGATAATACTCATAGGAGACCTCTAGGGCTTCGAAACTTGTCCTAGGGTGTTAACCCCCGGGGTTTTCCTAAAGGTTAAAATTAACTTTCACATTGCGCATGTATAAAATCGTAGTTTAAAAGAATTACTTTAAAGGTGTAAGAAGCCACCTTTAACACAGATAAAAGGATTACAATGGTATCTGGAAATTTACGGTATTCAAAAAAGGTAGCAACCGATTGATCTGAATAAATGCAACACCAGGTGACTCACGTAATCAATAAAGATATATAATAGTACAAACATTGTAAAACCTATAAATAAATAATGAATAAAGTCACACAACCCTAAATCGATATAAATAACCAAAAAGCCGCTTCAAACAAACCATACAAGCAAGAAAAACAGGGAAGTCTCATCTAGTGAAATGTTTTTAAACATTACGAAACATTCGTGCAGCTGTACTGCACGGGTTGCTTTGAAATTTGAAATGGCGATGTTTTATTCGTTGTGGGTTTTGAATTTCCACGGGTGTTTGTTTAAAATAAAAATATCTGATAATTACTTATAACAAATCAAATTAATTAGAGGTGCAATTCAAGCGAATAAATAAATTCATTGCGTAAGATGTAATTAAAATCACTACCTTCGATTAATTGTGTCAAACTCTTCATGTGACCCATGAGCAGAAAAATCCCAGTGCTTATTTTCAGTTTGAAATAACAATTACTGTTAAGGCAATCGCCGCAGTTTTTGTCGAAGCAAGATTCAAGTTGCAAGTTAACGATGTTTATTTCAGATGTTGATTTGGTAACTCATAAAAGAGTGCTGACACCAAATTTCCCAACCAAGCGTTTGACCATTTTCAATAAGGACGTTGTGTCCGCGGTGGTACGTTTGCTGTATTTTTTATTGAGCCAAAATTCAAGTTGCAAGTATAAGACATTGATTCGGTGACTCAAACAAAGGTGATAAGACCAAATTTCCCCTCCAGGCGTTTGTTAATTTCAATAAGGACTTTGTGTGCCGCGGTTGTACACATGCTGTATTTTTTATCGAAACAACATTCAAGTTGCAAGTATAAGATAGTGATTTCAGATGTTGATTCGGTGACTCATACAAAGGTGCTAAGATCTAATTACTCCCAGGAGTTTCTTTACTTTTAATAAGGACTTTGTGTCCCACGGTTGTACGCTAATTCAAATCAGTATCTTAGAATTGAATTTTAAATTTTGTTTCTATATCTACATAAGATGTTGGCAGCAGTTTCTAAATCACCTTAGACTGTTACCATGTTTTCGTATCTAGAATCGCTTGACTAAACCTGGTTTGGGTTGAAATGAATTATTGAAACTTTTTTATAATCTTAAGGCCTTTTCGATGGCGGTTAGCTCCCAATCAATATCTTAGACTTGAATTCTATATCTAAGATGTTTTAATAGAAACTGGTTTCAGATCAACATCTTAAATTCATTTCTAATACCACTAGCGCTTTATTAATTGGGAATTGAAATCTGTTTATGGATTTGCATGAAAACGTATTAAATCTAAGTCTCTGATTTGATATTAGTTAAAACAGGAAAGGAAGTGTATCATCAAAATTCAAAATGAAGATGAATTGCATCTTGCATGTTGCTTTTACATCTAAGATCCTTTCGATTTCACGCGGAAGTCAAGAAGCACCGTCACGCTATTCTTAAATACATCCTGATAATTAATAACTGTAAGTGTTGAGTAATATATCTGATGATGACATGAAATCATATTGAAAATAAATCTAAAATAGTATCCGCCTTAGTAAGCTTAAAACGTTCAAGTAGGGCAGTCTGATCATCCGCATTTGATGCGATTTAAAATGGTTCCTATTAATGTTTGGATTTATTAAAAGCTGTAAATTGTTTTAATTTAATTCTACACTGTAAATTACGGATAGAAAATGACCGTGGAACGTAACAATAACACACCGAAAAAATGTAATTAGATATCTTATAGTAAACGTCTGTAATGACATTATGTAGCAAATATTTTCTATCATCTATTAGTAGAATGTCTTCTTTGGTTTTTAATTTAATCAGGCGTGAAAATTAGACTCTGCCAAAGGGATGCTAGCTGCCAAAACAAGATGTAAGCCCGAGCTATTGATTTGAAACAATTTTTATCTAAGATAACATAATACAAATGTTGGATGGCGTTTAAAAGAAAATTTGAAATACTACTTTATTAAATATAGCTTACTTTGTTATTATTAGAGCATTAAAGTCTAAATAATTAAAATCAAAATCTACACGTTAAAGGTTATTATTAACACTAAATAATTATTAATACTAAATGTAGTAAGATTTCCTGAGTTGTGGAAGCACAAAATTAACTTAATGCATAATTGCTGAAAATCCATTTACAACCTGACGATATCGGTTTTATAAAATGCTCATCGGCCTTGCGTCTTTTGAACATACTTAGGTTTGCTTATATGTCTGATTGCATTATCGAACGGATATTCAAAGCTAGCAAATAAAACAAATAGAACGCTTGATTACTGAATGAGGATTTCCCACGAATATAAAAAGGTTGACATTCACGCACCGCACAAGTCGACACATCCGACTCTATTACTGGTAACTTCCATTAGCTTTTTAAAAAATACACCACTAGATGGCGCCACACACAACCAAAGGGGCCGTTGTAGTCGGGATAAGGCTCTACGACAACTTCCGGAGAAACCTATCGGTGTCCTATTTTAAATTTTGAGTTTTCTATCCATAACGAATCCAGCAAGGGGCTAAGACCCGAGAACAAGTTTTGGAGCCCTAGCGGTGTCCTATGAGATCGTATGGGGTCCCCAATATTATAATACTTTTTAAAATGTCAAGTTTTCCCGTCATAAAATTTACAAAGTTCACATCCACTTTTAAAATATAAATCCAGGTCAATTAGGTAAAGGACCACATGCGCGATCTAGTGTTAGAATAGTAACACATCCAAAAGTAAGAGTGAAGAGATGCGATACAGCCTTCGTAAAAATATTGCGGTTATATGTGGATGAGCGGTTGTAATTTGAGCTGTCATTTGCGAATACAACATCTATTTGGTTCGTTAATTGGTACTGAAAGATTGCTTGTCTGTTTTAACAAAAACCTGTATTAGATAAGTAGTTTTATGGCTAGGGCTTTCTTCAGTTAAGAATCCGCGTCCACAGTCGGACAAAATGCTGCCCTGGAAATTAAGCCTAAAACAGTGCACACAAGTGGTAGCTAACTGTATTTCGAGATTACTGATCCCCGAGAGTAGATTGCAAGAGCGCAAACACAACTGTCGTTCAGACGACGCGGATCTTCATTATACGAAAACGACAGCGCCCTAGAATGCATGGAATGTTCACTCTTGCACAAGCGCTCTGTATTTCACTAAAAAAAATGACGTTTCTTGCCAGCACAAGTGTAAATGCAAGTGTGGTAAGTACATAATGGACTCAGGTTTTTAGGGTTCAGCTTAAAAATTGATAGCACCTTATGTAAACATAGGTGTAATATAGCGGACAACCTTGTCTTCACAGTACCCCTGAAGTAAAGAAAAAGGAAAACTTAATGAGAATAATTCAGGTTCGAGATAATGTTAATGGATAGATATCAAACATGGGAATAATTGAAGCTTAGGGCCAAGCAGCGTCTTGGTAATTAAGAAAAGCGCGCACAAGCAATATTCGTCTAGATTTCGTATGGTACTTTCAAAATGTAATGCATTCATAACGAGAACGCAAACAGTACACCTCACACAATATGTTTAATTATGAATATGCATGGGCATAGGACTATCATGTGGATACGTATCATTGGGTACAATGAGAGAGGGTAGCAGTAGTCCAATTACAAAT